>QVTF01020812.1:5355000-5955000 GCA_003573665.1 Oxygymnocypris stewartii | reverse complement strand
CTACAGCAAAGTAGAAAGAGTTTGGCCTCATAAAATAATCCCCCAAACAGCTGTCAAAATTGACCAAAAACAATAAATTTTATTCTGTCACTAATTGATATATATATTCATCACAATCGAAAATATTTTTGTTTTTAGAATATTTATTAGTGATGCATGCAATGATTACAGAATAACCAAAAAAATGCAAAGAATGGCAATCACTGATTTTTGAAATCCAAAACAAATCCAAATCAGAAATAGTGTCTAACTATTGCGTCCCTTGTTGCACGTCCTGTTTGCTCGTTCTGGCAGAATGCAGGAGGTTGGTTGGAAGTCTGAAATTATTGTGGAGTATTTGACATTAAGTCTTTTTTTTAATTCAATACATCTATACTTGATACTTGTTATAAATATCCTCAATGTACAGTGTTTGTGTTGTAGGTCTCAGATGAGCGGACTGCTGGAAGAGGATGGGGTGGGGTTTTTCTTGTTTTTAGTTTTTTTTAAATGTGTGGGTTTTCATTTCAAATAAAAATAAACTTATATTGACCCCACACTGGCTATTCTACTTGTTGCTCTTTACATATCTATAGTTCTACATTGTGATTTCCTATCCTGTTTGAGCACTGGTTATCCAGATTTGGTGATCCTGAAAAGTTCCTATCCGGATCAGATTGATCCAATCCGATGTTGCTTTAAAAAACTGGCTCCAAAAGTAAGCTGGATTACGTGATCACGGATCGCAAAAAAAGGATTACTAAATCCGGATCAATTTTATCCGGATTAAACCTTTTGAAAAACCGGGCCCAGGAGCTAATCTTTAAAATTAAAAGAAAAGAAAAGAAAACAACTTTAGAAATGTTTTACATTACATGTAATGAATCTAGAAAATATGAATGTTTCACTTTTTGAAATAAGTTATAATAAAAAAAAAAACTTTTTCACGATATTATTATTTTTTATAGATGCACCTGTATGATATTATATTATTATTATATTATATTTTATAATAATATTATAGTAAATTATAGAAAAAGTAGGCCTATAACACCCATTAACATACACAACAGTTGTATGTTTTTGTGTATTACTGCATGCTATATTAAAAATAACATGTTAGAAGGGCCTGCACTCGAAAAAATGCTGGGTTAAATACAACCCAGTGCTGGGTAAATATCGGACAGAACACATGCTGGGTTGTTTTCAACCAACAGTTGGGTTAAATGTTTAACCCAACCTTCTGAGCAGTAATCCAACCGCTGGGTCAAAACAACCCAATTGCTGGGTTTGTCCATATTTTACCCAGCACTGGGTTATATTCAACCCAGCATTTTATAGATTGCAATAAATTCCAGAAGTTCTAAATTCCAATATCAATTTCCATTTATGCCCTTCACTGCATTGTGGTGACCTCTGACACTAAATTAGGAACAATGGTGTTTTTAAAATGAAATGAAATATCTTGGCCTTTGGATCAATGTAGCCAAATTTAAATAAGTTCTAGTAGCAGCAGGTTATTTTACATTACCATAAATGCTCGTCAGTACATTATTGTCACAGTGCACACAGCGGGGAGAAATGAGGAACACAAAGATGAGGATAAACTCAAATTAACAATCTTTAATTCAGACACACAAGACAAGACAAGACAAGACAAGACAAGGCAGTAGCACAGGAACATGGAGAGTAACGAGTTGACTTAACAAAAACTAACTGAACAGACAGGACTTAAATACAACGGTTCATTACAGATAATAAATTAAACACATCTGAACAGAATTAACTAATAACAAATCACACTAGACAAGGACAGGAAACAATCCAAATATGGACACAAGAGGGAAACACATGACACACGACACAGGACTGACAAATGTAATACTGTCTTTGAACATATTTCAAAGACAGTAGACTTATGAAATTATATATAAATATATACTTACATCCTGCTTAAATAGGCAAACCAACCACTTAGCTAATTGCATTTAAAATTCATTTAAACTGTAAAACATTTTAATTTAGCAAGTAAATGCATGTACAACAGTCAATTCAGTTTGTTCTTATATTTAAAGTATTTTATGCTACAATATAGAAAACTATGCAAAAGAATATGCTAAAGTCTTTTTCACAATGGAATATGGTATTCAGTTGTGTTTTCTGAGTGAAAAATACTTGAAATATCACCAAAAGTCAAGGTTACTTCCTCCTCCCAGGGAGTGACAGTTTGTATAATTCATATTCTTGAATGACGCTGCAGTTACAGGAGACTGCCAGTCTATGGTAACGCCTGGTAAGGGCTTTTTTTTCTAAGTGCGTATTCAGAATAAAGGTAATGTGAGATGCTGTTGAGCAGCCCGATGCTATGCATGTAAAGGCAGGCTTGTTAAGTGACATAAAATGGTTCAAGTGTTTAGTTCCATATCGGTTATAAAACCTAAATAAAGGAACATATAAAGCTATAATTTCAAGTTTGTTTGGTATGTATAATCTGTTCTTGTTTTAGCCTATTGCACTTTGGTCTACAATGAATGTAGTGAACTCTGAGCTCTTAAAGAAAGATGGAGTCCAAAAAACATTGGACCCCGTTGAGTTTCATTGTATTTTTTTAAATACCTTCTTTAGAAGAAAGAAAGCCATTCAGGTGTGTAATGCCACGATTGTGAGTAAATAATGACATAACTGTCATTTTTTCATTCCTTTAATGGCCTAGTCTTTCAGGATCAAATGTTTTTTTTTTTTTGGCTCGTAATCTTTGAAATAGCCTTCCTGATGGGATTTCCCTGTTTCTGTCAAGACAGAAGACTCCATTTATCCCGGTATGCATCTACTCTATCATTGTATATTTAATAAGTTGGTAGTGTTATTTTACAGGAATTTGTGTTTTAAATTTGTGGTGTTTGCTAAAACAAGCTTTGCTCTTTTATGGGGAAATGAAAAGCACAGAATCCTAATCCTCAGCATTGAGTTTTGGCACAATATTCCCACTCACACTGTTTGTGCTCCAGACTATGATCTCTTAGTTCTTTAGCGAAGGTGGTCTAACTTAAAGTACAATTTGTATGTATTTATAGACTTAGTCAAACATTTTCTGGAAGCCATTGACTTTCATAATATACTTTTATCCTTTGGAAGTCAATGGGTTCCAGCAACTGTTTTCTTACCAACATACTTCACAATTTGTAATTTTTTTTTAGACACAACATTTAGCTTTCTTGAATTTTTCACACATTAATTCCACATGTCTAGTATAAATATGTGGTCTTGTTTTATTAATTAAAGAATACACTTTTTTTATTTACCCGGAAAGATATAGAAGTGAACTGTGACAACATGCCCCATATGGACACATTGTAGCGGGTTGTAACATGTGAGGGTTACTTTATAACATGGGTAACGTTATAACATGACCATGCACAACTGTACGGCATAGTTAAAAACTATGTGATCATATAAATGAAGAAACACATTTAGAGACACTCAGAAAAACACAGAGCTGAACACACATCCCTCCCTCCACACACAGAATAAGAGCCAGTAAGAATGCTTCAAATTTCCTGAAATAATAATTTCTGATTATTTAAGTTTCTCTCAGTCTTTATCCACCTGTTTCTCATGTTTTCCCAACATAATTCATAATAGTTATATATGTGAATGAATTACATTGCTATCTCCATTGAATAACAGCTCTGATAGCTGTGCATGTCGTAACACCTGTGATCTGATCTGCTAAATAACAGATGGGAACAATTTCAAATTAAGAACTACTAAAAACTCTGAATAAAAGTGAACTCTATTAAGAAAGTCACCTTTGCTATGGTTAAGTGTTCAGTGATATGTAAAAAAAAAAAAAATGTAGCTTTTTGGTACTTTTTTTACTCACAGTTTTGTCGAATGTTTGGAGCGCCCTCAAATTAAACATGACCAAAAAGCACCATCAGCTGAAGCTGTAATTGTGGCATGTTGGTGGAACAGCAAATGCTCTATAGTGCGTATTGTATTTGTGTTTGCACTCTGGAGAGCATCAGTGTTTTCTGTAAAGAGGTTTCTACAGCGTGTTTTGGCAGTGTTTATCACTGTAGCCAATTACAGACATACCTGTTGATTTCTTGAACGCAACGGCCAAGTCAGAATCCACTCAATATGAATTTTGTTCAGTGTTCGTCATTATAACAAATTGTAGACAGGATAAGATATTAATTGTGTATTGTGTATTGTAGATCACTATGAACTTAGATGAGAGACAGACTTTATAAAGGGAGTGGTCTTGGTGCACTTTCTAGGCTATATTATTCAGGCAGAATTTGAATAAATTAAAATAGTTTTTCATGCTGCTAAGAAGACCTGTGGCCACACGCTGCAAATCAATCAGCATGTAAATGTGAGATTCACTCTCGAAATTGCATTGATTGACATGTAATAACCATATCTATAGATGGGACAAAAATAATAAATGCCAAAATAGATTATTAAGGCTAGAGCACTAATTTCATAAGCACCCTTAGTGATTTGATTCCGCATCCGAGCCTGTGCTGATTAGAAGTGATAGTTCACATAACAACGAGTTTAATGTGGTAAATGTGGTCCAGTTGTTGTCACGATACTGTGACTGCACTGCGTGTATTACTAGCACAGAAGTACATGTTAGGCTTACTTTGGAATGATCTTGTCTCTTATCTGATTAACTGTAATGAAGCAAAATATCTAGCGTTAATTTATACAGCGACTCAACTTTGGTAGAAGTTGCTCAGGAAACCTAAACCTGATTGTAAACCACTTACTTCAAATATGTTGCACACCGGATGAAAAGTGCCATGCTATCATGTTCAACATCTAATCACCAAATCAAATCAGCTTACAGGCAAAACGTTTGCTGGGTGTCACTGAGTTTTGCTGTAAAAACATGTTTCTCTCTAAATTAACCATAGACTTTATTCAGTCCACAGACAGACAAATGTAGTCCTGAAAAAATATCTATACACACATTTCCAGTGCTTCTCATGCAATGTGCGACCAACTTTTAACTTATTCTTCTGTCTCCAGACAATTTTAATATTCTCTGATTATTAAACATTTATAAATTAACAGTGTGCCACCCTGGACTCCCCTCTGGCTCAGTCACTGATCCTATCTTACCAACATATTCAAGAATAAAATAATTTTTCACAAATCAATTAGTATTATAATTACAATAATACATGTAGCTTTAATCAGTATAGATGCCAGACTGATGAGATGTTTCTTAACATCTCAGATTATGAGTTTTCCACTGTTGTTTTTGGCTAGCTCGCTGTGAGATTTGTAAGGAAAGCTGATGATTTGGCTATAAAAACATTTTTAATTAAACTGAATAAGAGTTTTATCAGCATTTCAATAAGCGCAAAAGTCGATGAGTTATTAGGTAATATGGAGAAATGCAATGCCTGAAGATGTTTGTCTGTTAAACACAGTGAATCACATCATTTACAGCCGAGAATCCAATCCTGCTCCTGGAGGGCTAACGTCCTGCAGTTTAGCTCCAACTTGCCCCAAACACACTTAGCTGGAAGTTTCTCGTGATCCTGTTCCCCTTGTTTGGCTCGTTCAGGTGTGTTTACTTGGGGTTATACCCACATCTCAAATTATATGTTTGTGTTTATTAACGTTCTGTGGCTTTTTGGAATGCAATTGCCTACTCCTTTTACTTGATATGGCTATTTTCATAGTTAGAATGTTATGTATTCTTAATACACAATTATATAATATTATATACATTGTGTATAATATTTTCAGAATGAATTTTTCACAGTTTTGGAATGTTAAAATCAATTAAAAGTGCTGTTTTACATGTTTTGCTGCTGTTTAAACTGCAGCAGTTTCAGGTAGTGGATGTAGAACATCACTTTCACAGAAGCGTCTGGTAGGTTCTCACAGAAATTATACATGAGTCAGAGTGTCTGTATGTACTAACCGTACAAATCTAGTTTTTAATAGTCACGCTCAATACCTTTTGTCAGTCTTGAGGTGTGCACGCAGATAATTAATGTAGTACCACAGAAAAGGAGCATTTAATTTTATTTCGGGCTTGAGGCAGTTAACTGACAAATATCTAGCCTATAAACAATCTAAATATAAAACAATTCAACCCATGTGATCCAAAAACACAGGCATATTTTTCATTAGGTTTTTTTTCACAACCTCTTTTGTCTCCAAGGCTATTCTGTGTCCACAACAATATTTGAAAGTCATTTTCCACTTGTTTATGATTTATTGGTTAGGAATGACATTTTACTTATAACTTCTACTTATAAAATATTTTAGAGCTTGGCATAGCTAGAAAAATTAGCATAAAGGATTCATAAAATGTATGAAATATCCATGGAGTTATGCGATTTAATTTAGACTTTTCTAGAATTATAAATCACACTTTTATAATTAGCCACCTGGGAATTATAAGATTCTATCTGCATTCTGAGCAGTTTTGAGATATTGAGCTTCAAAGTTGTTGCGTTCCATAGACTTCTGTATAGAACCCTTTTTGTTTTCTAAAAAAAAGGCCCAAAATTTACACAGCTTACAAAACAAACATCACATAATGTAAGTAAGTTGTCACATAATAAGAATATGTGAATAACTAAATTTTGACAAAAATATCATTTAGAATCTTATAATTCCAAGGCGACAAATTATTTAAAAGGAAGGAAAACTGAGGGGTGAATTAAACTAAGTTTGTCTTAGCTTATTTTATTCCGTGTCTTTGTTTTAAGTCATTTTATGTGAGCTTGAGGCCCTCTTAAAAGTTATGTGGTTAAAAACCACTGTCCTATGCTATAGACATGGACACTTCTAACTGCAGAGTAACATATTCCCCTTGGTCCTTTCTATACTTAAAGGAATGCCACCTCCCCCCACCCCCCAAAAAAAGACCCTCGGGTCATTCAAGATGTAGAGTTTGTTTCTTCATCAGATTTGGAGAAATGTAGCATTGCATCACTTGCTCAGCAATGGATCTTCTGCAGTGAATGGGTGCCGTCAGAATTAGAGTCCAAACAGCTGATAGAAACATCAATAATCCACACCACTCCAGTCCATCAGTTAATGTCATGACAAGACATGTTTGGAAAAAAAAGAAATTCATCATTTTTGTATTTATTTTTTACTTTAAACTGTAAACAAAATACAAGTCCATTTTCTGTTAAGACAATATGACTTTTACACTGAAGAAAGCAATATTCTCGATAGAGGACTTATATATTAGCTAGAAACAACAGCTTGCAGTTCAAAATGTCTTAATGTTGGATTTCTTCCAAACAGCAGCTTTTCACTTCACAAAACATTAATTGATGGAATGGAGTGATGTGGATTACTTGTGGATTATTGTGATGTTTTTATCAGCTGTTCGGACTCTCATTCTGACGGCACTCATTCACTGCAGAGCATCCATTGCTGAACAAGTGATGTGATGCTAAATTTCTACAAACCCGTTTCTATGAAGAATCAAACTCATTTACAGTACTTTTCATGTGGTGGTTCACTTAAAACACCCTGAAAATTTAACAACATACAATGACATTGCTACAATAAAAACATGAAAAGCAGATTTTCACTCAGCCTATGTTGAACATTCCTACAGAAAAAGACAAACTTACAAAAAGACTGAAAGAACATATATTAAAAACTCAAAAAGAAATGTGAATATCATAGCTCATCACAATGGGGTTGATGGTGGTTGCCAGAGCATTGCTTTGTGTTAGGGTGTTGTGGGTGGTTGTTAGGAAAATGTAAAAGTAATAGGCCCATTTTCAGACCACTTTTCACATCCTAACACACTCTTGTGCTACATACCACACTGCATGTGCCTTGAGACATAGTTCACGTCCTCCTCAGATAAATGCATCAGTAAATACAGGCCCAGGCTTGTATAGTCAATGTAATTTGCATATAGGTATAGCAGAGTTGAATGTTTGATCTGCACATAAACTCAGGCTTACTGCCAAAAGCGCTCATTTTCACTTGGCAGATGGCAAGCCGAGCAGCCAGTTTGTCTTCTTTTAGCTGAATGGAAAACTGAGGTGAAACCTCACTCTCTGTCGCTGTTCGCTACGGAGTAGCCACACCCAGGCTGCTGCCCTGAAGGGTTTTTGTGTTGATATATGACTCATATTCACAGTAACCGTTTAAACACGCACACAGGTCCACATAGATATGCAAAAGTACACAAAAGGTGTGTAATGCTGCCTTGCTTTACATGTAAACCCAGTTAAGGTGATTGCCACAGGGGCTGATCTGACATTTAGAGAGCGTTTGCAAACAGGAGCGCAGCAGAATGACGAAGAGCACTTTATTCCTGATTCTACTTGCCGTGAGTAACCATTTTATTTTCCATGAGTCAACTTTAATCATCATTGTTAATCATTTTATTAACAACAGTGAGTCTTTAATCTAATATAGTCTTATTCTGAGTTGAATCCTCCGGTCTATTTTTAATAAAGTGTAGAAAATACTCACTTTGGAGCTTTTAGAAATCTCACATATAATACAACCACAATAAACCTGATAAATGCTATGATATGATATCGTATCGTATCATATTGGTGTTTGGTCATGAGTTTTTGGCTCAAGGTCTGCATTTAAAGTCACAGCAGAGGTGTTCAGCTGGGATTAGGACTTGTCTTTCTGCAGACCAGTCAAGTTCTTCCACACTGACTGAATCATCATTTCTCTTATACACAGAGACACTGTCATGTTAGAATAGAAAACGGTCCTGTCCAAACTGTTGCTATAAAATTAGAAGCACACAATTCCCTAGAATATCATTATATGCTTAAACATTAAGATTTGTACTCATGGAAATTACTAAAGTAGTCAAACCTTTCATTAGAATGTTTTGGCAATATGGTGTAAATTGAGGAGGAACTATATTGCAGTCAAATGTGGAACAGATTAATCCATGGTTTATGAAACACACTTGCTATTCTCATCAACTGACTTTTCTGTAGTGACAGATGACGTCTTTAAGTGAGTTGTTGTTTACCTGTGAAGTTACTTCCTTCTGTTTTACATAGATAGATTGCGATGTCAGTTTCACTTTGAGTGTTTATAGTTTATTAATTAGCTACCATACTTGTCTTCTAAAGACTTCTACACTCTTAAAAAATAAAGTATCTTGGCATTGTGAGGATTAAATGAAAAACCTTTAACATCCATAGAATCTTTTCATTCCACAAAATATTGTTTATTGTTGAAACAGGTTGTTTAGATTATTAAAACGTTCTTTACATTTAGATTTGTTTTTATAATTAGTACAGAACTAATCAGTGAAAGGTTCTTTGTGGAACTAAAACTGTTTCTTCATGACATCACTGTGGAAATATTATTATGGAATCTATCATTTTAAGAATGTCATTGTTCATCTTTAGCAGGTAAAAGCAATATCATATTTAATGTGAGGGGAAAAGTTTGGTGATGATGGTGGTGGTGTCATGCAGGTGCATTTGAATTGTGTCTATATAACCTTGAGAAAGCTTCATCAGTAATTTCATGAATATTTTATGGATTAATATGGCATGCTTTCAGACACAATGCACTGTATATATAAAAAAACATACAAACCCAGTTCGAACCAAAAAGAGAACCAGCTGCCTCAGTACTTTTGGTGTTCAGTGTAAGTGAACTTAAAAGGGGACATCAAGTGAATCAATGTAACTACAAAAGGATGTACAAACAAACCATACATATAAAGGTTATATTCACATATAAAGGTTATATTGGGCTGATACTGCCTGGATTGCGCAGACGAACTAACACCCTAAGCCTAAGACATTTCAAGTTGTTTAGAGTTTCCTGTGCAAGAACTTAATAAAATAATGTGAAATTCAAGAAAGAGTTGGCATCATTTTTCATTGACAATTACAAGAACAAAACTGGTAATTATTTTTTTTACAATAGCCACATGTGAACCATGTATACATTTTTTCTATTGGGTGTGAAAAGTTTTAAGCACGGCATCCTTTATAACGCCTTTGATGTTAGTAAGGCATTTGGTATGATGGTGTTTATGGGTTGCTGTTTTTCATGTTGACGGTGATTAGCATTTTTTAAACAAAATGGACAACAGTGTGTAATTAAAGACAATGGAAAGAATGTCAATCAAATTTTTTTTTTTCAATCTATTCAGTCAGATGATTTCGATGATTGTATGTTCATTAATTAGTATCACCCTGTTTTATGTCTATTCATCAGCTTGTTGATGTGGCCGCTTCCAGCAAAAATTATACCAGCAAACGGGAAAAGCGGGTAGGTAATCTAAAAGAGCAAATCAGCACGTAATATCTCAGCTCACTATCTTGAAAATCCCACTTATCATCAGACCACAATACAAGACTTAATTTAGATTTAAATTAGTGCTGTCAAATGATTAATCACATCCAAAATAAAAGTTTTTCTTTACATAATATATGTGTCTGTTTTGTGTTTTATTATGTATATATAAATACACACATTCAGTATATATTTAGAAAATATTTACATGTATATATTTATATTATATATATATATATATATAAATGTATTTCATTTATAAACAAAACATACTTTTCTTAAATATATACATGCATGTGTTTGTATTTATTTATACACAGTACACACTCATATAGTATGTAAACAAAAACGTTTATTTTTGGATGCGTTTAATTGTTTAACAGCACTAATTTAAATACACATATATTACATAATGTAAGTAAAAACAAGAACTAAAACAGTATCTTTGAAAGACTCTTACTATCAAACAGAAGATTTAAAAAATGAGATGAAATCTAAATCTAGTTTGTCTGTAGCTTTTCATTACTGATGACCTATTATATCTCTCTCTATCTCAAAGGATGCTGTTCTTATTCGTTCAAAGAGACGATGGGTTTTGTCCACCATTGATCTGGAAGAGAACATGCTTGGACCGTTTCCTGCTATTGCAACAGAGGTAACTTTACTCCTGTTTGTGTTCCTCATAAAATATCTTCAAAAGCAATGTTTTCTTTTCTGTGTTGCCGGGTTGTTTGTAATTTTAAAGATAACTAATTTCTGAAAGTCTCCTTGGCATCTACTAAAGGAATAAATGTAAATGTATACAGATAGTATGTATTTAAGAGTTTACTATGTCCTCAAAGCAAAACTCAAATCCACATAACTCATTGTTGATTTGATAGGGGTTTTCATGATTTGTAGTTTGTTTTATGTACACAAATGTCATAATGTATTTACAATATTATTAATGGATGCAAATAAATAATTATACGTTATACTGTACCTATACATGATTCTCATACATTTTTGGTTTAATTGAGGCTAGCTTCACAATGAAAAAAAGGTGGACAACACTGTCAAGTTCCGCATTGAAGGAGACGGAGTGACAAATGAGCCTATTGGTTTGTTTACCATTGATGAAAGCAGCGGGATTGTATATGTACACCGGCCCATCGACAGGGAACAGTACTCCATCTTCCATGTAAGACTAAACAAGATTTGTTGAGTTTGTCATGACACTAATGCTAGCAACAGGAAGGACTGATTCGGTTTATATTGATGTAGTTCATTGTTGCTTTTTGATTCTTTTGTAGGTGGACTTTGATGTACTCGACAGGCAGACTGGAGCCACAGTGGACAAAACACTGTCATTTAATGTAGAAATAAAGGACAAGAATGACAACAGTCCTCTGTTCACTCCGAGCACTATCCGTGCATCTGTTCCCGAGAACACACCTGAAGGTTAAAATGTGCAGTATTTTCTGTTATAATGCTTTCATTAATCACGGCTTAATATCATAATATAGTCATTTGTATGGTGACATACCTTGAAAAGTGTAAACACTAGCGTTCTATGATGCTTTCAAAACATTGCTCTGTTTGTTTAAGCATCCAGATCAGCTCATTGCAGCAACATAGTTAGCCTATGTTACCAATGGCATGAGTTTGGGGTGGGGCTAAACTGTTTGACCAGCCAATGGCAGATGAGGGAGGGTTCAGCATGCTCTGAAAAAAAAATGCTAAAAAATATATAGTATATTAGTATCTACAGTGCATATGATAAAACCTAAACATATTTGTACCTTCTGAAAGTGAACCGCTCCGGTGCAGCATTTGTACTTTTGTCCTTTTTGTATTTATATTTGGTGACACAGAAATAATATACTCTATTGCTGTTAGAAGTCGTATTATTCTTGATCTTTTCAGATAAAATAATTCATTGTAATATTTATACATACAAACACTTTTAAAAGTCAAAACTTACTCTTCAGTCCAAAAGGAGCAGTTATTGAAACTAAATTTAAAAAATAAAGGGCAAGCAGAGAGATTGTTTTCTCTTTCTAATCATTCTTGTTCCAATAGGCATAGTCCAAGCAACATTACAAGCTCATGATAATGATGAGAAAGATACTCCTAATTCCCAGTTCACCATGAAAGTGGTGTCACAAGACCCTGCTTCACCAAAGTTTACCCTGAAGGACTTGCCTGCTTCCACTACAGTCAAACAGCTCGCCTTCACGGGATGCTTTGATTATGATGTGAGTAACTAATGTTGAACGCACGTTTTCAGCATTTTTCAGTATTTATGATCTCTTCTGTCTCCCGTATTTTAGAAAGTAAAACAATATAAAGTGCTAGTTGAAGCGAGGGATGGAGGATCACCTATAATGTCTTCAACTGCAACAATTATTCTGGATATCACTGATTCCAACACCCATCCCCCAGAATTTAGTTCGGCCACGGTGAGTCTGTCTAGTCACACAATCTCAGTTTAATATGAACACAACTATAAGGAATCCTGCTTCCACACGAAGCCTGATTGATATGTGAAAAAAATGTAAACACTGTGACATGTTTGCTGTCTGACATAGCAACACTGCATCAGCCAATGGCATGAGTTTTGGGCTGACCAATGACAGAAGTGTTTAGAAACCTGTTTGTAAACAGTCAGTTGGGTTCTTGCTAAGGGAAGGCAACATAGCAACAAACTAAAAAACAATCAGTACTCCTCAATGGCAAAGCGACACTTCAGGGAGTTTTGGGCAAACACCACACACTTATATATATATATATATATATATATATATCGCTAAAGACCCGTAGCCCAACACGTAGTTGGAGAAATGGAGATGCACAGTGTTGTCAACTTAGCAAGATTGCAGATGCCTTTAGCAACTTTTTGCAAAAAAGCACCCAAACCTTATTTAGTTTCTGAGACCTGCTGGTACTGGTCCTGTGTTTCCCTTGGATCCACAGGATCCAAGATATTGAAAGATATTCATTTGAAGAACTCCTTGTCTCCTCGTTCCCTTGCTCCGACGTGCGTGTAACACACACATGGGAGTTTTGCCCATTCAAAAATCCCTGGAGTAGCCTATTGCTTTGCCATTGAGGAGTACTGAGTGCACTTTATACCTATCAGTGAACATTTCCAACATTTATGTACAATTGTCTTGCTAGTAACATTAATAGAAAATTCATTCAAAGTTATCTGATATTTAATAATGATCTCAAAACGTTATCACAAAGAATGTATTTTTATACATCGTTCATGGAGCATTTTCTTTTCTGAAACTTGTTTTAAAATGTGACTAATTGTTTCAGAACCTTTAAATGTAACATTCCTATAAGGCGTGCAAAATAATTAAATGCAATGTTCTCTTAACATAAATTTTGTATATATGTATTTAAAAAACGAAACATTTAAACATTAACATTCAGAAATAATGTTTTCATAACTTAATGGGAGCTTTATATAAAAAAGGTCCCACTTTATATTAGGTTGCCTTAACTAATGTGTACTTTAATTTAAATTAATTGTACCAATTGTGGTACAATTGACTTATTGTGAATACATGTTTTTACATTGGACTGATATTTAAAAAAATACCCATATATAATTATTCTGTAATTAATTTCTGTAATTACATTTACATACACTGTTGACCCATTCCTTACACCTTAACCCACCCTTAAACCTACCCCTACCAACAAACCAGTCCCTAACCGTACCCGTATCCCACCTCAATAGCAGCAATAGTGTTTTACATTGTACTTGTTTTTTTTATTCAAGGACAGAGTAGTTAAGGCCACCTAATATATAGTGTGACCTAAACATTTTCTTAGAACTTTTGTTTTTGTTGTTGTTTTTTTTTACTTTGCTTTTTAATAAACGGGATCTGATATGATATACATTGATATAAATGAATATATGTGTGTATAACAGTACAACGGTGAAGTGATGGAAATGGAAATAAAGGAAATCCTAAGAATCGGCATCAAAGACAAGGACACACCGAACACGCCTGGTTCAAGAGCAGTGTTCTCCATCCTGAAGGGCAATGAGGAAGGAAATTATAAGATCGAGACAGACCCCAAAACCAATGAAGGTGTGCTGTCTGTTATCAAGGTAAATGCCACTGTTCCCTTTACATATTTTATACACTTAGAAGATCTGTCATCACACTGTCGATCCAAACCTGTTTGAGTTTCTTTCTTCTGATGAGCACAAAATAATTAAATGGCTAACATCAACTTTTTTGCGTCATTGCTTCTTCATTGGGTGAATTCAATAATAAGAAAAACAGACGTGCCAGATTTAGTCACATACTTATTACAGTTACTTCTTTCAGTACTTATGCTAGTTTTACATTGTGTTGGTGGGCTGAAAAACAGGAGTGAATTAGAAAAAAAGATAGACAGCATTTAATATGCTTGTTTTTTCACAGGGGAAGAACTTCGAGAAAACTGAGATCAAAGACCTGGAGATAGCAGTCGAGAACGAGGAGAAATTATTTCGGTGTGTTGATGGAAAGGCTGTAACAGGACCCACACCAAAGCCAAACGCTGTCAAAGTGTCAGTGAAAGTCATCGATGAGAACGATCCCCCTGTGTTTAAAAAGGAAATTGAGAAAGTTTACCGGAAGGAAAACGGAGCTGTGGGAGATGTGTTATTAGTACCCGAGATCAAAGATGAGGACTCGGACTTGGACAAACTCAGGTGTGGTTGAGCTGCACAGCATCAAACTACCCATCAATTAAAACCATTTTCATTTTTGAAGATTTTAATGCTACTTTTATTTTATAATATCTAAAATATCAAATCAAATTATTATATTATAAAATTCAAACATTATCAAATGTAAAAAATATTATATATGTACAATTATATGCCAGATTCGTTATATACACAATCATTCAAAATTGTAGGGGTTGGTCAGATTCTCTAAGGATTAAAAAAAAATAAAAAAAATATTACTAATTGTAAAACAAAATCAGGGGGACATACACCCCCCCCCCCCTCTCGACCACACCACCCCCCTGATTTTTTTTTACAATTCGACCACTATATATATATGTATATAAATTATTCCCTGTCATTTTGAATCAAATTAATGCATCATTGCTGAATAAAAGTATAGATTTAGTTTTAAAAAAATGCATACTGACCACAAACTCTTTAAAAATACTGTATATGAAAATGTTTTATATAAAATGTAAATATACGATAAAGCATGGGCGTAACCACCATATACTTTGGGGGGGACGTGTCCCCCCCAATAATGGAAAAATACCAATCTGTCCCCCCCAATAATAGGCCTATTATATTATAATATGTGACATATGATATGCCCTCCTTTTATGGACCCTGGTTGTAGCCTAGTGGATCTGTTGTTATTTCCGATTTACTTTCAATTTAGGAAAAACAAGGGAAACAAAACTGTGTGACCACCCCCCTCGATTGTACACTTGGTTGAGCCCGTAAACGCCGGCATCGTTTGAAAAAACCGCTCAGTCCGACTAATGAAATGAAGGTAGGAGCTGAAAGAAAGAAGCAGGACGAACAGGCGGACATTCGCCTTTTTTTCAGACGATAAGCAAGTAGACACCTAAAAAGTAGTTCCGCGACTGAACTTAAAAAAAAATATCTGGGGGAGGGCTCACATTTGGACCCCCCCAATATCTATACCATGGTTACGCCCTTGCCATAAAGAATACCGTTTTAGTTACACACACACACAGACACCAGAGACAGAGGAAACTGGACAGTAATCTGACAGAGAGTAAAAGTGTCTTACAGTTTGTATGTTCATGTAGGTATGAGTTAGTTCAAGACCCAGCCAAATGGGTGAGTGTGGATCCAAAGACAGGAAAGATCACCACAGTTCAGAACATGGACCGGGAGTCTCCATTTATCAAAAATGGCACCTACACTGTCGTAATGCATGCTATAGATGACGGTAAGCACCAAACTACCTGTTCTCAGTATGTTCAACACAATCCTAACTTTTGTGAATGCATTGAAACTAATTTTACTGTTCTTAAAAATACTAATTTAATTTCTGAACGCAGCTGTCGCTGACTTTTTCCCACATGCTGTTCACAGGACAGCCTCCAGCTACAGGCACATGCACTGTAGTGGTCTACCTAGGTGACCTGAATGATAACGCTCCCTATCTCATATCTAAAAATGAGGTCATGTGCGGGAACAAAGTCAATTATGTGGATGTGAAACCAACAGACATTGATGGCCCTCCGTTTGCCGGCCCTTTCTCCTTCTTTGTGGGAGGAGAGGAAGAACTGAAGAATCTGTGGAAGCTGGATCCCACCACAGGTCAGGTCACATACATTTCATTTACTTCATTCACAGTTAATGGTTGAGGATGTTTCTGGCTCCATCATTTGGTTACACAATTAAACAAATATTTTATTTTTGTATCTAGTAAAAATAAACATGATACATGATTTACATGAGAATTACTAGGGCTTGTTTATCCAAAATATTTATTCAATTTTACTAATTATATTGGTAAGAAGCTTTTCTTTCTCACTATTGAAAATATTTAATTCTCACTATTAACTATGATTTTTGCCTCAATAAACTCATACTTTGCTGCTTATTAAGAGTTAGTAAGGTAGTTAAAGGTCCCATATTGTCAAAACTGATATTTGCTGGCTTTTTTCATGATAACAGAGGTCTAGGGACTATGTAACTACCATATAAGTTTCAAAACAGTCCGTCCACATTAAAGCGCACACAGCCTGCGTAAACTGCATTAAACACACCCCTTGTGACTTCCATAAAAATGTAATGTCAGAACTACTCAGTCACCGCCTTCAGTCACCCTCCCGAGCACCGTCCTTCTTCCAAACCCACAGACAGCATAGCGTACATGCCACTGCTGAGCAACAACAGCACTGAAACATGTTGAAAAGGTTAACTTTAACGGACAAAACCAGATCGCCGACCTGTAACGTTACACTCTCACTCAAAGGATGGACGATCTGACAGGACTGTTACTATGAGGTGGATCATATATAACGTGTATAGTAAAGACAAACTCACCGTGTCTGTCTAGTCACCGAAGATGTAAATACATTTCAATTTCAGCCGGCAACTATTTTTACAGCTACATTATTATTCCAGCCACAATTAATCACAACAATACAATTGCAAATGATTATATATAAATCATCAGTAAGTTATTGAGATGCAAGAAAAAATTCCGACGTGCTCATTACAACAACAGACAATACTATAGTGAACCTGTTCTGATAAGAAGTGTGCACTGCAAGCGCGAGCATTTTTGACGATCGTTTCTGTCCAGACCGCTCGTTTTATCGTGTTTGACCACAGCTGTCTTCGGTTTTTTTGTCTGGCAGCGGCAGCAGGTATGCAATCAAATTTCTCATTTGAGGCTGTATTACGTTGATTCTGGCACCCAACATCACAACAAGATGGTATTATAAAGCTCCTTATGTAACTTAGCCGAATCTGCGCTGGTTTGAATGGGCCTTTGTCTTGCAGCTGGCGCTGTGATGTAATTGTGACGTCGGCCCTACATGACCCTAGTTACCTGTGGTTGACCTAGCCGTGCGTCACTCAGAAAACAACAGACCAATCAGAAGAGAAGCTCATGAATATTAATTACACAGGCCAAAATCGACCTGTTCTTAGCAGGGCTCCAGAGAGAAGAGCTGTAAAAAGGCCATCAAAACCAAACATAAAACTCCAGAAAGGTGTATAATATGGGACCTTTACGTTTAGTTATGGGGTTGGATTAAAGGATCTAAAATATGGTCATGCAGAATAAGGCATTCATTAATATGTGTTTTATGAGTACTAATAAACAGCCGATACGCTAGTAATATGCATGCTAATAAGAAACTAGTTAATAGTGATAATTTTCTTGATGAAATATATCAATCTAACATAATTTGAGGCATTTGTTGTAAACATCTCACATTTATAATTTCACACCAGTATTATTTTAGTATTGAGACACTATTATACTTTGAATTAAAAGTTTAAATTAGTACTACTATTATTAATATATATTTAGTTTTCATTTTGATTATAGTTAAGGTTTTAGTCGTTTTACTTTGTAATTTTGTCTTTTTTAAGTTTTTAATATACCTATATTAGTTGGTTATTTTAGTACATCAAATACTAAAATAGTACATTTAGCACAGTTAATACTAAAAGAGATGGTCACACTTTATTTCTCACTATTAACTAACCATTAACTATGACTTTTGCCTCAATAAACTACTAATTTGCTGCTAATTAATAGTAGTAAGTTAAGTTTAGGATTACGAGATCTAAAATACGGTTGGAATTATACATTAATATATGCTTTTTAATGACTAATAAACAGCCAATATGCTAGTAATATGCATGCTAATATGCAACTAGTTAATAGTTAGAATTGGTCCCTATACTAAAGTGTTACCAGCGAGACATACCTGTAGTTTCTTGCCAACTAACTGATATAAAACAAGTTCATTTCAAGACACAGAAATGTTTTGTTATGGTTTTAGTTAACCCTGTTTTACACTATCATTAATGCTGGGTTTATACCGCAGGACCAACCACTTCTCTGATTAGTTTGACGAGTCTGCCATATGGGAACTACTCCGTTCCTTTGAAGATACAGGACCAGCAGGGTCTGCAAAGAGAAGACGTTCTTCAGGTGGTTGTGTGTGAGTGCACAGGAATCAACACGTGCCGTGCCCGTCTTCCTTTCTCCTCAAGACTGGGTCCAGCAGCTATCGGTCTCCTGTTTGCTGGACTTCTCCTACTACCCCGTGAGTTTCAACAACACAACAGACAGACAAACATATCAAATACAGCCTATACAACAACAGTTCTGCTCCACTGATTTAATTGTATAAGAACTTTTGCGAGAGTGTAGTTCATATTATGGCACATAATCTTACTCCACATCCTCCAATGTTGTGTAATATGTACTGTATGTTATATAATGACACCTTGTTTTGCAGTGATGCTCCTCTTTTGTTTCCTCTTCGAGTGTGGCCATAACTTTCAAAACCTCCCTCTGAACCAGCAGGATGAGGGCAACCAAACCCTTGTTAAATACAATGAAGAGGGAGGAGGCTCAATCTATAAGGTATGCGAAACTCTCAGTCTTGTTCAGAGTTTAGAGTTATGAATTTAGTAGAAGGAGCTTTAGAAACAATCGACTGTATGCCTGAGTTTCATTTCTTAATAAGAAGTATAATATGATATTTTATGTTTCTCCTTGTTATGTCTTGTGTTGCATATTTACATAATGAATTTGATATACGACACAATATATTTTTTTCATGGACTATTTTTATAGACTAATATTCATCACTCTGAATCAAGTTAAATCTGATTGCATATTTTGAAAAATATAACTTGGTATTTTTGAATGAGATTGATTTGTATCTGTATTAAAAAATCTATTTAGTTTGACTACAAATGAACACATTATTTGTATAACCATAACTTTTTCCAAGACATTCCAAAGTGTTTGCTCAGATGTTTGCATGTAAAGCCTGAACCTGTTTATCTGAGAATATTCAGTGCAGTTTTACAAGCAGTACCTGTGGTCTAAAAGCAGAACGTGGTTATCATTTTGACTGTTTTTATTTTCTCCTCAGCCCATGCCATCGTATCGGGAGGAAAAATGGATAATTCCTTCTACCGCGGTACATACAAGTTTTTATCTCATTTTTTATTTTTATTTTCTCGTTGGCCTAATGTGCCATATGATCAGACAAGTACGTCGTCGCATTTTAGCACAGTGAACAGGATCCCAAGAGGAGTTATACTGAATGGAAAAGTGCTACATGAGAGAGAAAGAGAGAGAGAGAGAGAGAGAGAGAGAGAGAGAGAGAGAGAGAATGAGCTTTATTGGCCAGGTATGTTTACACATACGAGGAATGTGTTATAGTGACAGAAGCTCTACAGTGCCGCGGTACATACAAGTTTTTATAAAAAATATTCTGTTGCTTTTCTCATTGGCCTAATGCCTACATGGCCAAAAGCCATATGATCAGACAAGTATGTCGTCGCGTTTTAGAACAGAGAACAGGATCCCAAGAAGAGTTATACTGAATGGAAAAGTGCTACATGAGAAAGAGAGAGAGAGAGAGAGAATTTGAACTAAAAAAAGCTAATTTTATTACATTTCAATTAAAAACATGATCACACGAGAGTGCATATTCTCTATTCTCTAACTCACAACAAACTGTTAAAAATCAAAACATCATCAATAATATTGCAAAGAACATTTATCACACACCAACTTTGTTCAAAATATATCTACATATTTTTGGTTGCTTTATAATAACAAAAATCAATTACAAATCTTGACTTTACCAAGATTGAAAAGAGCATTGTCACATCTGTATCAGAATTGCCCTCTATTTTCCTTTTTCTACTCGCATATATTGCCATTTTCGCTTTACCCAACAAACAATTAAACAACTGACATTCAAAGGAACGTTTTCTAGAATATTTAAAACCACAAATAAAAATCTCCATAGAAAACACCTCATCAAACCATTTGAACAGATCTTGTAGTAAAGAAAACAAAGGTCTTAATCTATTACAATACATACAAGCATGAAACACTGTTTCTCTTTGTAAACAAAAAGGACATTCTTGGTTAACTTCACGATTTATTATTGAAACAAATGCTTTAACAGCTATAATTCCGTGTAAAACTCTCCATTGTAAATCCCTTATTTTTGTACTTAATGGTGACTTATAGAGTGCCCCCCATTCCGGTCTTGCTTTTTCACTTAAGTGTAGAACATTACGCCAAGGTGTGTATATTTTTCCATCAAGACTTTTTTTGTTGAAAACTTTTAACACAACATTGTTTTACCAGAGGATTTATCGTTCCCCGACAAAACAAAATTATTACACCTTAAAAAAAAACATTACACATTTCCAAATCAGGTGCCAAACACAAATTAGGGAAAGAAAATCATCTTTCTCAGGTGGAGACAGTTCTTCTGAGAAGTCCTTAATCCATTGAATTTCTTCTTCAGTAATACTTTCTTTCCACTTAGTCAACAACTAAGTTGATTCTCGTATTGACTTCAGACTCAACTTTTCCGCCATTACTTTGGTGTTAGAGAGTTCAGGTCCAGTTATATCAATTAATCTCCCAAGAGTGGTGACCTGAGACTTGATAAGTAAGTCTGTCAAAAAAGGAAAAAAAAATAGTTTGACACATCAAACCGTGAACCAAAAATCAGTGGTTCTTGTAGAGTCCAATACAAAGAATCAGTATTTCCACACCTCAACACTTTAAAAAGCGACCACACCTTGAATAGATTACAATAATAGATAGATAGGTAACTTGAATACAGGCATTTTTTTCGGGTTCATCAAAAACAAAGACTTGTCCAAATTTTTTTTTAATAATAGAAGTAGCCAAACTCCAGTTTTCATCTAAAGGAGTATCAATAAACCTTTGTACAAATGTCATTCTAAAAGCTGCTGCTCTGCTCTGCAAATGAATCAGACCTTGTCCCTCTTCATCTTTAGACAAGAATAAAACACTTTGTAGTAGTAGTAGTAGTAGTAGCCCTTTATTGTGGAACCCAATATAAATTATCCCAAAATAAGTTTACTGAAATAGATTGAAGCTTTTTTATTAAAAGTAATGGTGGATCGAAACAAGTTTACCAATGCCAAAGCATAGAGGCTGCCAAATTATTCATAATTGAAACCCGTCCTCTATAAGATATATTGGAAAGTAAAAACTTCCATTTATTCAAACGACCCACTATTTTCTCTTCTACTCCTTCAAAATTATTTTAAACAGTCATATCATCCCCAAATTATACACCCAGGTATTTAAACCCATCTTTGCTCCACTTTAACTCCACAGGGAGAGGAGGTTGTATATTTTGAACGTTTTGAAAAATATAACTTGGTATTTTTGAATGAGTTTGATTTGTATCTGTATTAAAAAATCAATTTAGTTTGACTTCAAATGAACAGATTATTTGTATAACCATAACTTGTTCTAGGACATTCCAAAGTGTTTGCTCAGATGTTTACATATAAAGCCTGAACCTGTTTATCTGAGAATATTCAGTGCAGTTTTACAAGCCGCACCTGTGGTCTAAGAGCAGAACATATAATCATAATTTTACCTGTTTGTTTTTTCTTCTCCTCAGCCCATGCAATTGCATCAGGAGGAAAGTCGGATGACTCCTTCTGCCGCGGTACATACAAGTTTTTATCTATTTTTTCCTGTTGCTTTTCCCGTTGAACTAATGCCTACATGGCCACAAGCCATATGATCAGACAAGTATGTCATTGTATTTTAGCACAATGAACAGGATCCCAAGATTATTTATATTGAATGGAAAAGCGCTACATGTTGCTACATGTCTGTAAGACTAACACATAACAACAAGCTGTTAAAGGGTTAAAGGTTTAGGGCAAACTGGTTGTATTAAACATAATGCTCACATTTTTTCACGCGCTGACTTTATGATGCAATCCTCTATAATTTCATCAAATTGAAGTTGTTCAAATAAATAAATATTTCCAGCCCATAGGCGATAACAAAAAATAAGTTTGATCATCTTAATCAAGTTATTCTCTGTGATTGTGCATAACGATCGAATATTATAATACTGTAAGCAAGAGCGGGAGGTTAATCACATTAAATATAATTACAAAATAGGCCTAATATTAAAAATGCAATTAAATTATTCCGAGTATTCCTCTGGCAGTAACTTGAGCTGTGTGCTCTTCATTAATCTGACTGGCAACACTGACAGTCGTGTCGCTCAGATAGGCTCATGTTACACATTAAAATGAAGAATGACATGAAACATGGTGTGGAATCGGTATAAATATACGCAGTTTTAACATTGCCGTTTATTGCGTCAATGTTCAACTAAGCTAAATGAGTTTGATTTGCTTCACAAAACTGGCTTCTGTCCATTGACAATAAAGGAGGTGTCTGCCATTAGAATAGGCATATTAGAATGATTTCTGAAAAATCATGTGACACCGAACACTGACGTAATGATGCTGAAAATTCAGCTTTGATCACAGAAAATAAATGACATTTAATACAATTTTGTGATCAAATAAATGCAGCCTTGGTGAGCATAATAAACATTTCAAGATTTGACCAACCCGAATCTTCTGTGCAGTAGTATGTACAATATTATATATATACATATATTATATATATATACATATATAAAAGATAGCTTTGAGATTTTGATAAATCTTCTTTCGAGTCATTGGATATATTTGTTTGGCATGATTTTAATTTCTAATGAAATCAAGAAATCAAGGTATTTTAGGAAAACGTTCAGATTTTTCTCTATATAGTAGACTTCAATAGTGGCCAACGGGTTGAAGGCAATTTGAAATAACTTGAGCTATTGAAATAGTTTCAATGCAGCTTCAAAGGGCTCTATACAATCCCAGCCGAGGAATAAGGGTCTTTTATAGCAAAACAACTGGTCATTTGCTACTTTTTAACCTCAAATGCACGTCTTGCAACATCCAGAAAGCACAGCACACATTTTTCACAAATTTGCTAAATTGATTTAAATATGGTAAAAATATATCATTATTATGTTCTTTGTATGTGCTACATTTTGAAGCTTTGGGTAAAAAAGTTGCTTAGATCAGATTTGCCCCATTTTTATACAAACCAAATGAACTGATGTGAAAACATGTTCTAGTGGACATGTTAAAACTGTATGACATATTCCACCTTTGTACTTTTTCAGTTATCACAGGGTGTAAATGTAAAGGTTAAATATTACTTAAGTGTAGATCTGTGATGTTGTGACATTGTACTCCTGGATTGGAAAAGAAAGATGATAAGATAAAGCACCAAAAGATCTCCAATCAAAAGGAGTGTTAAGACTTGTTGGCTTTTCCTAGGTATTTCTCTGAAATTCATGTAAACATGAAGGTCCACCCCTAAATATAACCATCAGTTTGGTGTAAGCAGATCATACAACAATTTACAAATGACATTATACAAATTCATACAAATTACCCACCAATTTGGCAACATGTAAAATACTCAGGAGTTGTGTTCGGGGGACGTTCTTTTCTTTTCAAAACACTACAACTTTTAATTCAAATATTGATAATACTAAATATCATAAATCATGGTCATAAGTCACATTGTTCTTTGGTGATGTGAAATGTTGTCTTCCTCTCACAGTATAACGTTCAGTACAACGTCCAGGGAATGTCCAGTGGTGGAGGAGTGATGAGCATGGTGAGTGTCATTCAGTCCTGCTAACCACATGCTTTCTTTTACTCATAAACTGAAAAACCTATTAGAAAACCCAGAGGAAAATCTCGAAGGAACCCGTTTCAAATTACTCTTCCTGATTCCGACGAAATACGATACATAAAATGATACAGGAAATAGCATTAGCTCAGTTTGAAACAATAGGAGTCCCCACAAAGATACTAAAGCAAATGAGTGTGTTAGCCTATACAATGTTTTTTATTGTATTTTTCTCATTTCCCTCTAAAGCCACATTACAACGGGTCAATGGTCCGAAGGGAAAGGGAAAGCTTTAGGGTAAGCTCTTCAAATCATTCATATATATATATATATATATATATAATGGATTTAATAAATTATTCTCAAACCCTAATCCACTATAAAAGCACTGACACTTTTTAGAGCATTTTCATTGTAGAAATAGCTAAAAGCATTGAATACAGAAATAACATGTGCAGTTAAATAAATTATCCTATTTAAATATTGCTTGTTTTTTAGAATCAAAGTCGCCAGATGTCCCGCTCATACAGCTTGGCTCGAACAGAAATAAACCTGGGAGAACACATTGAGAGGGTGAGTCCAATACACAAAACACTGACGAGCCTGATTTGACAGAAACCTGGAGTAAATATGAG
This sequence comes from Oxygymnocypris stewartii, assembly GCA_003573665.1. Lineage (NCBI taxonomy): Eukaryota > Metazoa > Chordata > Actinopteri > Cypriniformes > Cyprinidae > Oxygymnocypris > Oxygymnocypris stewartii. The sequence goes on along the minus strand of QVTF01020812.1, from coordinate 5,929,820 downwards.
AGAGAGAAGGAACTTTTGTAAGACTAATTGTCACATATCATTTATACTGATATAAAGATATACATATGTAAACATACTCTTCAAAAGTGCATTTATTTTATTTTCAATTTAAGAGTGAAAAAAAATTATATACATATTATGTAAATTAAAAATATGTTTACATTTACATATTTAAAGTGTGACAAAATATTATTGAAACAATAAGTGTACTTTACTTTAAATAATTTAAGCATTAATGCAATGTAGTGCACTTTTTACCAGTGTAATTAAGTGTGTTAAGAAGCATGGTCATGAAAGTGTCTCTCACACTTAAGCGGCCATTTATTTAACTAATATTACAATATCAGCAAGTAGGTTTTTAAAAATATACTTATTTTATATAAACGTACCTTTTCTTCTTTTTTTTTTTTAAATATGCTTGAATGTAAATGTGAGTAAACAAAGATTTGTTTAATGTGAAAACAAAAACTCTTGCGCTGCATAATTTTCCTTTGACACTATGGTGGAAAGGCGAAAAAACTTCAATTTGCTCTTAGTTGGATAATTAATGCACTGTCGCCATTTATCTGCCAGATCCCTCATAGCATAACATGATATTCATGTACAAATATCTGCAGACCATGCAGACACCACAAGGTGGCAGCATCAGATGAAAAACATTCACAGTTTCACACTGTATCAGCATAAGCATTAAGGCTATGATATTTCTCTTTCCCTTCTTTTATCCCATAGAAAATCAGTGGCTTCTCGGAAGAGCCGAGAGAATATCCAGAGTATTGCCCGCATCATTATGAATATGAGGGGAGGGACAGTGACCGTCAATCACTGGATCAGCTGACTGTCAGCAACCTCGGCGAAAACCTGGACTTCCTGCAGAACCTCGGGCCAAAGTTCAACACTCTGGGTGGGATCTGTCAACAATCAATCAACAACGTCCGGCTGTGAAAATGAGTGATGATTTGAGGCTTTATCGCTCCACATTTCTACAATGCTTGTTCAGCTGAGCTGTAAAGGGGTTCAAGGGAATTTTTTTTTTTCATGCTGTGAATAAATGCACCATGACATCTGTACAAGCACAGGATGATTATGGATATAAGCTGTGAACATTACATCTTCAGTGCCAAGACTGCCTGCCCTCAAGAAACTATGAAATACAACTGTGCATTTGTGCTCACGATGGATGTGTAAAGAAGCATGAAAACTTCTGCCTGCATCCCATCATCATCGTCTGAATTGAAGCAGTGGGTGGCGTGAACTGTTGTAGTTTTTTGATGGCCTGACAGGCCACCATTCTGTTCAGATGTCGATATCCTTTTTATTTGTATCCCGTAAACACAACGCCACATATCACAATCACAATTATTTACGCAGATAGTGTTTGTCTGGGGTTTTCCACTTGCTGCCTTTAGCTATCATATTCTTTTGTGTACTTTGACTTTGCACTGCAGAATCACTCGTGTATTGAAGGGACAGTCCCGCCAAAATGGACAATTCTATCATTTATTCATCTTCATGTCTATCCAAACCTGTACAGAAGCTTATGTCCACCATGGAATAAAATATATTGCAACTGTTTCCTTACCAATGAACGGTTGTATCTCACAATTCAGACTTTTTTTTCTCTGAATTTTTAATTTACATCTTGAAATTCTGGTATTCCTCTCAGAATAGTTTTTTTATTATTATTAAATTTTTCAGACACCTAACCACATGCTCATGCTGAATTTTGAGAAGCTTGTATTTTTGAGGGGGCAAAACAAAAACGAAATATTTATTTTATATTTCAAAGAAAAAAGATGTGAGTGTGAGTAAATAATGATTGAATATTCACTTTTGAGTGACGAGCATGAAAAACAGCAAAAGTGATTAAGGACGATAAAGAACAAGCAGAAGTTATTTCGCAGAGCAATATTAGAGACAGAAAATGAAAGTAAAGATCTTTCATCATTCAACGGTCTCTGAGAGTCTGGCAGGTGGCAGTGCTGCACTATTGATCACATACCTCTCCAGTATTTACTCAAAGGGCCTTTCTTCACCTGGGTTTTTTCCACTGTAGGGAAGTTTTATGAAGAGTGGCTGAATTCATTTTTATCATGTTACATTTACATTAAACACAATGTCGTATTCGTCTGTTTCTTTCATATTGCTCATTGTATTGTAATTTTTGTTTTTGTTTCAACCAATGATTTTAAGGACTGATGATATATTTTAAATTCAGTCATCTTGATGGTTTGTGTGTAGGGTGCTCAGGGCCTGAGGTGTTGTCTGCAATGTTCATTTTCTCTTTGAGGAACAGTCTCTCTAAAAATGTATGTGTAACATTACCTGATGTTTGATAACACTTTACAGAAATATTCAATAAGTTAGCATTAGTTCATGCATTATCACAACAACTTTGAGCATTTATTTATCTAGTTTAATGTTAATTCACAAAAGCAATGTTAATATGACTGTTTATTATGAATTTATGTATCTTAAATGCTAAAATTGTATTAGTACATGTAGACTAGATTAATAAATGCTATAAATGCATGCAACAGTATGTCAAGTAGAGGAGTCTGAATGATGCTGAATAAATGATGCCGCTTTCTGAGAACTGAGCGTTGTTGCTGCTTTTGTGTTTAGTTATGTGTCAGGTCTTGTGTTGGTCATTCAAAACTGCAAGTAAAAATATATAGCAAAAAAGCTAAACATTTTCAGAATAGCAAACAATGATTACGGATAGACAAATAATAAGCATACATCATAAAATTTATAACGCATTTTTTTAAATAATAAGCATGAATCAAAACTTTAAACATTTAAAATCATATCAGAAAGAGAGCAACTACAATACGCACCGGCCTCGTGAAGTCACCGTTATATGTGCCTGGCTCACCTATACCTGACTGATAATAATGCTGCATTCACGTGCTATCAGAATTAAACAAAATTAAACAAATGTCCTGGCCATCGAACACGCTTCAGCCTCCCGGATGTTATACTCCCTGTAACGGGGAACGGACCCAAGATGTCCACCCCGATCCTCTCCATGGGCGCCCCGACTAGGTACTGCTTCAACGGCGCGTGAGAGCATCGGCTGGGTCCTTTCTATGCCGTGCAGACATCGCAGCAGTGATCTGTGCATTGAAGTCTTACCCATGAATTTATGTCATGCGATTGACAACAATATTAACAAGCTGATGTCTAGTGCTGTGTTTTAAAGTTTTAGTTTTCTGGTATTCTTCAAGCACTTCCTCACCACCAGATTTTTTTCCAGTGCATCTTGGACAATCTGATTAAACATGACTACAATACAGGTGAACACTTGAAGACTTCTAAAATGGTGAAAAGTATTATATGGATAAATTAACCATAAGGAAAAAACATACATACCCGTTTTGCCTTTTCAGCATCTATGTTAAAACTGTTGCTGGCCATTGTGGCTTGATTTTGCACTGCTCTCTCGGTCTCTTCATGGTCATTTGAAGAGAGTGAAAGAGTATCAGTGCATGTTCTGGGGGTTGATGATCTTGTGGGTGAAAACTCTTGAGAGAGAATAGCAAAACTATTTTCATGTTTTCTCTAAAGGCAATGAATCAAACAGGGCTTTGTCTAAATGCTCTTTACTTCTGTAGCAAGAATTTTGCTTCACAAATCCAAATAAAGGGTTAGTACATCAAAATAAAAAGTCATTAATTACTCAACCTCGTGTCATTCCAAACCCAAAAGAATTTCATTCATCTTCAGAACACAAATTAAGATATGTTTTATTAAGCCTGAGAGCTTTCTGAACCATCCATAGGCAGCAGCATCATTGCAACTTCAAGGCCCAGTGCAGTACACTACACGAATAGCATAGGAGAATGAAGTGGAAGTGAAAATATTGTTGAATAAAGTCTTTATATTTGTTTTTGCACACAAAGTCTTCTCATCACTTCATAACATTAAGATTGAAACACTGTGGTCACATGGACTATGTTAATGATATCTTTACTGGGCCTTGGCAGTTGCAATTATGTTGCAGTCTATGGAGATATCAGAAAGCTCTTGGATTTTATTCAGTTCTAAAGATGAAAGTATTACAGGTTTGGAAGAATGAGGGTGAGTAATTAATGACAATTTTCATTTTTGGGTGAACTAAGCCTTTAAAACAAAAATAGTAAAACTAAGGAGACACCCTTGTCAATTCTTATTCTCCTATATCTAGCTGCAGTCGACACTTAACGACCTGATCCTTTTGTCCACCTTTTCATGATTTCATGACAAACAAATGTGACAATATTCAAGAAACTGAAAAAAACTCAAAAGTGAGCACTTAATTGTATCTATCTTAATTGGACTGTTTTAGAAAATGTTTGAATTATTGGCACTTCTTATGTTACTTCCTCATGATGAATCACTTGTTGTGTTCTTTATTTTTAAAGTAAATTTAGATAAGCGTCTGCTAAAGGTAAATGTAAAATGTGTTTATCTGACCCAAATGCATTTTGTCTCCAGGATAATTGCACTGTAGTCCTTGAAAGAATATCTAAAGTGTTATATACTTACCCTCAGACAAACCATCAGAAATATTCTCTTCTGGACATCATACTGTTAGGCATAAATGTGTACTGCCTTCATTCAATTCATGGACGATGTCCTCTTCCACAGTTGTATCTGTATCAAAGACGTCAAGAGCTACAGTTCTTGCTAAAGCAAATTTGCTCTTAACTGAAAAGTAATTTTAACAATAGCATGACATATATATAGACACACATATACACAGACTTTACAATAAGGTTTCATTAGTTAACATGGACTAAGAATGTGCAATACATTTACAGCATTAAATAATCTCAAAGTTAATCTCCACATTTCCTAATACATTGTAAAAAATAAAAAGTTGTATCTGTTAACATGAATGCACCACGAACTAAAATGAACAAACACACAGTTCTAATTTTATTAACTAATATTACATTTAGCAATTGTTAGTTTGCACATTAATTAATGTTAACAAATGAGACCTTATTGTAAAGTGTTAACATACACATACCCTGTGGGCTTATACCTCAAGCAAAGTTCCTATGTAACTTACGTACATTTCTGTAGTTAGATTCTTAGCTTACCTTCAGTGAGAAAGTACTATCGCTGTACAGTTGTACAAATTTCTTCATGCCTTGATTCTGAACTTTAACCAACATGGCGAAATGCTGTTGGTAAAAAAAAATGAAAATTGTGACGTTGTTAATATTAAAGAAAATCCAGCAAGCCGCTGTTGTGAGAAGGTCCATTTGCCAGCCCACAAATGTTAACGTTACATTAAAGTAAAATTGCAGCAAGTTAATTTGTATGTACTATTGCAGATGAAGCGTGCGCACGTCAAACACGTGTCTCATACTGTATATGATGAGCGAATATTAGTTCATAGTCATACGCTGGCAGAAAATATAAGTTCAGCAAAACGCTTCCTGCTTGATTATCTCATAATTTATATCCACTGCCTTTTACTTTGCAGACAAGACTTACCGCAATATTAATATAAATTGCTGTACGTTCACGGTCCACAAAAAAAACACGTTACTGATTGCTGCTAAACAGTCTAAACAGTCAGATATCATTTCACGATTTCACACTTACATCTACTAGCACGATAAACGTAATGCGTATTTGGCGTGTATGGTAATACGTTGTAGGCGTGCTGTCCTGGGGGAGGGCTCCTAGCCGGGAATGGCCCGAACCCAGTGAACCCCCCCCGTGTGATTATAATTCTAGTGATATTGGTGGAGAAGGGGTGGTGGAGGGATGCTGCTTAACCGTCAGCTAGATGGAGGTAAGACAGCTGTATTTATGCCCCAGGATTGATTACCTAGATTGTGTACCACCTGTGCTAATTAGCCTGAGTATCTGACGTGATCCTCCCGAACTTAGTTTACAAACTTCGTTTCTAAACTTCATTTCACGATTTCACACTTACATCTACTAGCACGATAAACGTAATGCGTATTTGGCGTGTATGGTAATACGTTGTAGGCGTGCTGTCCTGGGGGAGGGCTCCTAGCCGGGAATGGCCCGAACCCAGTGAACCACCAAAAACAATATACTGTAGGACAGCCGCCAGACTAAGATTACCCCCCAAATACGCGTTTGAGATCTGGCGGGAGCTAGTTCCCAGGAGTAACTTGTGGCAGGCCGGGGGGGTCTACGTGCTCTGAGGGAGCGGTTTGGCATGCATGAGTGGGCCCCACCGACCGCCGGAGTAAACTTCATGGTTTTGGGGCGACCGGTCGGGGCGGGCTCAACCGAGGCCCAGCGATGGCTCACCGCATTGGGACGGGTGAGCCCTGCCCGCCGATGGAGGAGCAGCGTGGTTGGAGCCCTGGCCAGGAGGACCCGAGTTGCCTGCAGTGGGATAGTTCACGGAGTCGGCGTACCGGCCCTACTGGCCATCAGCCCCTGCTAATCAGAGGACAGAGGGCGATATCTGGCCGAGAGGACCCATGAAGCCTCCGATAAGGCACAATACCCCCCCCTCCCCCGACGGACGGATGGGTCCTATCGGCTAGGCAGATAAAAAGAGTTTGGGACGCCCGACAAGGAGGCTCTCACAACATCCGACGGGAGATCGAGACTCACGGCATCGAATGGATGAGCGTCGCATGCGGACGGCAAGCATAGGAGCCCACCGGGAGACCGCGTCGACGTCTTGACATGAGACCAAGGCTACGCTGCCAGACGGATAGTCTCCTCGGCGAGTAGGGAGAAGAGAAACCCGGAACTGGGGAAGGCCCTCACAGCATCCGATGGGAGATTGTAAGACTTAGGACATCGGACGGATAAGCCTCGCCAGGCGGGGGGAAAAGGTTTGAGGATAGCAGAGACAGTTGAATGTGTTCGGCGGGCGGACGAGGACCGCAGCGACGGCTAGGCCTCGTCGCCCGTCGGACGGAAAAAAATAGATGGGTGACTGAGATTGACGCCGAACTCTACGGGAGGCCCATACTCACTGAGTTTAACGGGTTAATCTCGTCTGCCAAGGGGGAAGCGGTAAGACGTCTCGCTGCGAGGCTCACGTCGACGCCCAACGGGGGCACAATACCCGTTGTGTTGGACGGGTAAGTGTCGCCAGCGTGGGACTAGAAAAGGTAAGGTTGTCTGGCCGGGAGCACCTCGCCGGCGTCCGATGGGAGATCAAGACTCACTGCGTCGGACAGGTGAAGACGGAAAGGTAAAGTTTGGTCGGGATGCTTAGCCGACATCCAACTGGTGGGCGTGCCCACCTGTTTGATGGGTTAGCTTCGCTGACGAAGGAGGAAAAGGTGAGGTTGTCCAGCCGGGAGGCTCTTGCGGTATCTGAGGTGAGATTGATACTTGTGAGCAGGGTGGTGGAGCCTCGCCGGTGGTGGACTGAAGGCTAAGCTTGCCAAAACGGCCGGGTATGTCGCGTTCGACGGGGTTCGATATTTTTGGTGCAAGCAGACAGAAGAGCGTTTGTCTGGCCGGGAGCACCTCGCCGGCGTCCAACAGGAGATTAAGACTTGCTGTGTTGGACAGGTAAAGAAAGGAAAAGTAAGATTTGTCTGGCCGGGAGCACTTCGCCGGCGTCCAACGAGATACCAGGACTTGCTTTGTTGGACAGGTAAAGACAGAGAAAGTAAGCTTTGTCTGGCTGGGAGCACCTCGCTGGCGTCCAACGAGATACCAGGACTTGCTATGTTGGACAGGTAAAGACAGAGAAAGTAAGATTGTCTGGCCGGGAGCACCTCGCCGGCGTCCAACGGGAGATCGAGACTCGCCGTGTTGGACAGGTAAAGACAGAAGAAAGTAAGATTGTCTGGCCGGGAGCACCTCGCCGGCGTCCAACCGGAGATTAAGACTCGCTGCGTTGGACAGATAAAGACAGAGTAGTACGATTTTCTGGCCGGGAGCACCTCGTCGGCGTCCAACCGGAGATCAAGACTCGCTGCGTTGGACAGGTAAAGACATAACAATGAAAGCTGTGTGGCCGGGAGGCTCTCGCCGACATCCGACAGGAGGAAAATACTCGCGGTCTGGATGGGTAAGTCTCGCCGGCCGTGGGGTGGAAAAGGTAAGGTTGTCTGGCCGGGAGGCTCTCGCCGGCGTCCGATGGGAGTCTGATGGGAGATCAAGACTCACTGTCGGACAGGTAAAGACGGAAAGGTAAAGTTGGGTGGCCGGGAGGCACTCGCCGTGACCTGACTGGAGATGGCAGCTCGCAGCCTGGATGGGTGAGACTCTCCGGCCGCAGGGTGGAAAAGGCAAGTTTTTTGCTGGGAGGCTCTGGTCGTAAGTGATGGTCCGTGGTGTCAGCAGGGGGAGCCTCGCCAAGCATGTGATTTGAAGGAAGTAAAAGCCAGGAAAGCTCGCACCGATTTTTATGAAACAAGAGTTTGGTGGGCTGATTTAATGTGAGACTGGTCCGTTCTGATGTAGCTTTGGAAAGCTTCTGAAGACCATCGCCCTAGGGTTTGGATCTGATGCTTAGTGAGGCCTTTTTGGGCCGCTGACGTTGCTGCCCCGATGCGAAAAGAGTGGCTGGAATTTTTTTTTGCTGAGATGCCTGCTGATAGCAGGACAGCTTTGAGATGTTTTTGGAACCAGGTGCGACTGGCTGGTTTCCCGGTATGGTCTAAAAATAAGGGTTCGAGGGGGGATCTAGCTTGGAAAATTCTGAGACGGAGATACTCGCGAACGGCTTGGTAAGGTTGGAGAGGCGAAGGAAGATTAAAAATGTAAACGAAGTGACCTCTCTTGACTTGGTCTGTCTTTGTTTAATCAAAAAGGAGATGGTTTCGCTATCGAGGATAGTTAGGTCCGAGATGGTGGGGTTAGTGGCTGGGTCAAATTTGGAGGAGATGGCTAGCTCGGAGCATCTCAGAAAACCGAAAAAGGCTTAGATGAACATGGTGTCGAGTGTACGGGCTGTACTGGGGGTCTGGTAACCTGTGCGGAGGGTGTGGATACACTTGGTGAGGATGTCTAAGGTAATGGGTAGCCTGGGGTCAGGACGAGTAGGTCGGGTCCGCTGAATTCCTCTTATCAACATGGCAGTTTGAGAATTGCTAATATTGGGTGACGGAGCGCCGTACAACAGCTTGTGGAAGAATTGGATATCGCTTACGTAACCTTTGATGGAGCTGACTTGAAGGCATTTAATGCTGTTGAGAAAAGATATAAAGGAGGTTATTGAGAGTAGAGAAAATTCAGGGAACGGAATATTATGAGAGAGATGGAACGCCTTGAAGCATTTCCATGCTGTCACGTATGTCTGGAGTGTACTGGGGGAGACAGCCTGGAGTATGGTGTCGAGTGACTTGTCCAGGAGGGGTTTTAGTGGGTGGCTTATGGAAATATTAGTTCTGAATATGGAGGTACTGGGGTTGGGAATTTGTCCGCCTCTGGAGCCAACTTCCTGAATTTCTGAAACAAAAAACGAGACAGAGAGTCAGCAACTTGGTTTTTGGAACCTGCGATATGTTTGGCAACTATTACGAATTGGTCGCATGCCGAGATCCATTTTAATCGTCTTAGGAAAGGCGTGAGGGCGGGAGAATGGGAACGGCCCTTGTTGACACACTGGACGACTGCTTCGTTATCACAGTGTACCAGGATACATTTTGAGGACCATTCATTTCCCCATAAGAAGGCTGCTACCACGAGGGGGTAAAGCTCTGCGAGAGCTGAGGATTGTGGCAAATCTAGTAGCTGGGCGGGCCATGGAGATGTAAACCAGCGCCCTTGGTAAAAACCTCCGAAACCGATTGAAGGAGCCGCGTCTGTGAATAGATTGATGTCGATGGGAGACGAAACCAGGTTATTATAGAAGAGGGAAAGCCCGTTCCATTGTTTAAGAAACATGGTCCATAACCTGAGCTCGTCGCGGCATCCTTGGGAGAGAGAAATTAGGTCCTCGAGCGCGTGGGCAGACGAAGCGAGTACGAGGAGATGCGAGATAAAAGGCCGACCTTGGGGGATGATGCGCATGGCGAAATTTAAGTGCCCGAGCAGTGACAGGAGTTCGCGTTTGCGACAGTAACGGCTGCCGACGAGGGTAGCGGCGACGAGGACTATCCTATCGATTTTTTCCTTAGGTAGCGAAACCTGGGATTTTACTGAGTCTAGATTAATGCCGAGAAATTCGATGGATGTAGCCGGACCCAGGGTTTTCTCCTGTGCGATGGGGATTCCTAGCTCGGAAAAAACTTTTTGGACTGTGAGGATGTGGGCGGCTGGGATGGCCTCAGGGGGCGAAATGATTAGAAAATCATCTAACAGGTGGATGAGATGGGGAATGGCGTAATTGTTAGATAAAATCCAGCAAATTGCTTCTGAAAGCATGTCAAAAATTTTTGGGCTACTTTTGCAACCGAAGGTTAGGCGGACGGCAAAGTAAAATTTTCCTGCCCATTGTATCCCGAATAAATGCCATGCATCTGGGTGGATAGGCATCACTTTGAACGCGGAAGTGATGTCTATTTTTGCAAGCCAGGCTGCTTGCCCCGCAATTTTAATTAATTCTACCGCCTGCTCTATGTCGTGGTATCTAAGAGAAAACTCGTCGAGGGGAATTAGGCTATTAATACTGGGGACTGTGGAATTGTGGGGAGAAGACAAATCGACGATTAGCCGTTTTTGCCTGAAAATTTTCCTGTGGCTATGCCAATGGGGCTGACGCGAAAGACTTCGAAAGGGGGTTCGTTGAAAGGTCCGATCATGAAGCCTGCCTTGACTTCTTTCTCGATGAGTTCATTTACGATGGCGGGCTCGGCGTGGGCGGATTGAAGATTGTTACAGATGTGACTTTGGGAAAGCGCGCATTCGACGCCGGGGTTAAAACCGTATCTAAGACCGGACAGGAGATATTCGCGGAAATCTTTATCTGGATGGTGGGTGAGCTCGGTGGCCAGTCGAGAAATATTCACGGGAGTCGATAAATTATTTTTATATTTTTTATTCGCGGCTTTAGACACCGGGCATACACTGCGAGCATGGGCTCCGCCACAGAAACTGCAGATATGGAGGTAGCGGCATCGCTGTTTGACGCACTTCCTGCTATTGAAAGCAAAGCATGTCTGCCTGTTGTCCGCCGCGTAAGAAGTCGGTTCGTAGTCTGTGTACGGAACGGTTGCTGATCTCGGGACGTAGCTAGTGGATTTCGCGGAGGTGGGTTCTGGGTATGTGGCTGAGGGATTGATCCGTGGGCAAACCACAGTGGTGTGGGCAACTGACCGGCACACGGCGCACGCGATGTTCCTACAACCTAGGAACACCCTGCTGTGGAGATCTGAGTCGAGCGCGCCCCAGTAAGGGCATTGGTTCCACTGTGCGATTCGGACGGCACATTTAGCGGAGAACAGTTTGTGATAAGTGTAGAAGTGCCCTCCTCCATAGGACAACGCGAGTTCGGCTATGATAGCCAGATAGTCGTTGAGCTCGCGTCGCCTGTGAGGGAAGACTGAACAAATGATCTCCGTGAACCGACTGAAAGCTATGGAGAACTCAGGAAATGAAAGAATGCGAGATGACAGGGGATTGGGGGTTTTTAACGTTACTGAGAAATCCCCGCAATCTATCTGACGGTTTGAGTCTGACGTGGGTAGGAGGGAAAGGAGTGAGGAGAGATCGACATCTGCACCTGCTAGGATCTGCGCTCGAACATTGTGAGCCGCTTGCGGGGGCTCTGAGGCAATGGCATTCGCTGGGACGGTCATTGGTGTAATGGTGAAAAGTGAGTATTGCGGTTTTGCTTGGAGTAGAGCGTTGTAAGCGGCCGGAGGCGCTGTATTTTGCGGCCCGGTGTCAACCTGGGTTATCGGCCCTGAGCTGAGAGGGGTAGGCTGAGGGATTGGGTTGGGAGGCCACTGCAGCCATGTGCTAGTTTGGGCTACGGGCCCTGGGCCGGGTTGTGGGGCTACGTAGGCCGGCCACTGCGACCAAGCGTTTACTTGGGCTGCGGGCCCTGGGCAGAAAGGGGTGGGCTGTTGAGCCGGAAGTGGAGGTGGAGGTGGCCAGAAGCCCGTTTGAGCTGTGGGCACCGGCATAGCTGACTGGAAAGCCGTGCCGTACGGCTGAGCTGCCGCCGGACCCTCTGCGGGCCTAGCATCTGCGAAATCGGGAGCGTGGCCTTGGCTTGCCGACGGCCTGGTGCCGCTATCCGGAGTCCTTCGGGTGCTGGTCTTCGAGCGAGCGGAAGAAGGAGGAGTCCAGGGGGGTGAGGCTGTATGTTTACGCTTCCGTGTAGCCTTCGTGGAAGACTTCGTAGAGAGGGTAGTTGGCTTGGGATTCTTGTATAACTCATATAACTCCGCTTTAGTGGATTTACGAGGAGCCTGGATGTCGGAGTTGGCTAATGCCTGCCTCAGACTTGCCACGGTCCACTTCTCGATAGGCGGAAATGCGGGCCTGGTGGACCTGGGTATGAAGACGCTGGGGAATCGGCTTGTGTTCTCGCCGGAGAAGGCGAACAGATGTCTGGGCGTTTTGGAGGACGCGACGTAGCTTGGCGAGTCGTGGGGCCTGGGGCTCGATTGCGAGACCGCTCGAGGGCTTGGAGCTGGTTGGCTTCGGAGATGCTACCGGAGAGATAGATTCGTCCCCTGACGAAGAAGTATCTACACGCGACATTTGTGAAAACGAGCGGACCAGATGCTGCTTAACCATCAGCTAGATGGAGGTAAGACAGCTGTATTTATGCCCCAGGATTGATTACCTAGATTGTGTACCACCTGTGCTAATTAGCCTGAGTATCTGACGTGCTCCTCCCGAACTTAGTTTACAAACTTCGTTTCTAAACTTCATTTGTGTAAAAATGCACCGTTACACTAAAATATTGGAGACAAAAATGCATTAGTATGTCTTATTTTGGCAACACAAATAATGTGAGCTACAAGAAAGGGAATATGGATGCTGCGATATTGAGTTAATTTACCTCATTAAACAGTTACACAAATCATAGAAATTACCGTTATCTACCCCAGATTCTTAAATATAAGAAAACTTATGTTTAAAACAGCTAAGTAACAAACAATGCCATTCTTACCTTAATTTGCTAGCTAGTGGTGCAGCTAAATGACCTCGGGAATCCTCTCGGTGGTCTGTCGCGTTATCTGAAAATAAATAATGTTAGCACTCTGGCAATGTTGAGAAATGTCCTCATGTTATTCTGAATGATGAGAAACGTGAACTAAACATGAAAATTGGTCAATTTAAGTAGTTTTCAAATATTATACCTGTTTGAACACTGTCCTCTCCTCGTGGTCGTCCGCCATTAATCAAAAAGGAAATAATGTGCAAGGACCGGAAATTGGATCAACTCATCACCAGCGTCAATAATGTCAACTCGCTGTAATTACACTGACTCCGACCACTGATTTACACTGCAAGTGTTAATGCCATTCAAATCAACACCAGAATCAACAATTTTTAACTCTGAGAAATTAACACCATAAAAACAACTCTAAACAACACTGGATATTTTGCTGTGCAGTTTTTTGCTATTACATGACTGTGTTCTCATGTTACAATAAAGCGCGCGCCACAGTGGCGTGGCATTTCTTAAAATAATGCGGAATACCTGCAATCCCACGCCGATATTCAGATTCAGACGTAACTGACAGGAGGCGATGCGTGTCAAACTTGCTGTCGGAGAGGAGAGAGCGAGATACGGCGTGTATCGGTGTATATAGAGTAGATACTGTGGAGAATGAGTAATGGAACCGTGTCAGATATTTCTTTATTGGTATCAAAATATAGATATTTATGATAACACTACCATGTAGTTTGTTTCTCCAAACTTTGACTCTAGTTACGCTGAGCTCTCTCACTGTCCAATCAGCTCTTCACCTGCTGCAGCGGCGGCTTTTCCCGGTTCAGATATCAGGGCTTTTATTGGTCCGTTTACGATCGGATCTCTTTATTGGCTACTGAAGTGCCATCAAAGGTTTGAATATCAATTCAAATTGTGGGCATACTCAGTAATGAACAATGATTTAAAATTAACTAAGTAGATTATTTTGCAAAATTTTTACTTAAGTACAAGTAAAAATACAGCTTAAAAAATATACTCAAACAAGTACAAGTACCCGCAAAAACTACTTGATTACAGTAACGTGAGTAGTTGTAATTTGGTACCTCCACCACTGCAAATGACCATGGCATAAGCAGGATAATCAACGGCTAGCTGTGCATTAAACAATTTGAATGCACTTCGCTGAGGCAACCAGCGAACCAGGTTCTTTGCCTCCACGTCGTGCATTCAAATCTTTTAATGCACAGCTAGCCCTGATTATACCTTAAATATTTAAAACGTTAATTTTATAGTGTTATGCAATTATATATGTAGCTTGTTGCATAGTGTTCATTTAAATAGCCACAATATGCAAATAAATCATTGTGTATATATATATATATCAAATCCACCTGTCGGCTCTGTAACTGTCTCTTCTGTAACACTAACTCTTTCAATGATCTATAGTCAAATCTAGCCTAGTCAATGCAGAAACATTTCATTCATTCATCCATCCATAATTAATTTACCAATTTACTCATTTAACGTTAACGGATCTCCAGGTAGGCGTACAGCAGTGACAGACATACACATATAACGGTGTCCTGTATGGAAAGATGTTTCCCAGCTAACAGTTAGGCTATCCAGACAAGCCCCAGTCTGCTCATCGCCGTGGGTGCCATTTTGTGTCCTCCAGGGCTGCTCTCCCCCGAGCAGAATCATCACTTAGGCCAGCGCGTCAAGCCTCTCGCGGGAGCGTGGTGCCCCCTGTGTTCCAGCTGGCCCCAATATCGTCCAAGGAGGCGATAAAGCAGCCCTGACACGGGCAACCCATAGATGTAGGAAGCTGCTCGATCTCAGGAGATGGCTGGGACAGCGCCGCTCCTTCCCCCAAATGAAGACAGGGGAGAATATTGAATTATGTTCTGCCGCTGGCTCAAGGGCCAGCGGTACCCACACTCTCAAAGAAAGAGCTTTGCCTCTCCATGCATCTCTGGCCAGTCAGCTTGGGAAGTTCGGCGGGATGTGTTCTTCTGTACCATCCAGCTCTGCTCCCCTCTGCTGCACCACCGCAGGCTTGCGCTGCCCAACCCGTCCTGCTGGCTCATTTGCACAATACGCCTGAGTGAGTCACTTGTCTTGTGCGAGGAGATTGCGGTCCTCCTGGCAAAGGATGCAATCGAGCCGGTCCCTCCAGCTGAGATGAGGCATGGATTTACAGCCCCTAATGTAACAATACCAGACCTTAGACACAGGGAAAACCAATCTCTGGAGGTGCGGGCACTTGAGGGCACTCTGATTTCCCCGTGGACGGAGGGCTTGAGAGAACCGCGGACGACGACGGGCATGAGGGAGTCGCGGATGGTGGGCTTGCTTTTCCCACGGATGGCGGGCTGGAGAAAAATCACAAACGGCGGCGGGCTGGTTGCATGGTGAGCCCACAGAACTCCCGCGAATACTCCACCAGCGGGAGATCTCGGCGGGCCAGGGAAATGATTTGAGCAGCCACTTCCATAATCGCAGGGAAATAAAAACAGGAAAAACAAAAAACTTTTACAAAACGAGGATACAAAAACTGGGAGAAGGGTGCAGATATAACTGCTTTAAGGTCTGGTATTATGTCATAAATCTCTGTGAGCAATGAGTGAGGAGACGAGGAGCACAATCAAACTTCCTTTTAATGAAGATCAACATAGGAAAAAATGGAGCACAGGTAAGACGAACAATACCAGACCTTAGACATGGGAAACCAATACTTAAGAATACTGGGAAACTAATCAAACACAGCTGGGAGGAATCATAATCAATGACCGTAATGGGAACAGGAAACAGGAAAAAACATATATGGGCATAAGAGGGAGGGAAACACAGGACATGGGGACACAAGACTGACAAGAACTGAATACTTGGTACATGATACACAATGAATTTGACAATCAGTGAATAGTGTTTGAGTATGAATGGATCATTTTGAGAAAAGAAAATAGCTCCAGATGTCACAAAACAGCAAGTTATTTAACCTAACAACAAAAGCAACCATAAAACAGTGTAAATACATCTTGAAAACAGCAACAAAAAAACAACATACTAATTATTCATACTTGAACATTACGTTGATATTTACTCAAACAATATTTGTAAAAATAAAAAAACAGTTCCAATTAAAATATACTTATAAGATCAAACTTTAAATTCTACAAGCTTAAATTGAGTATTAATATTGAATGTACTTTTATTTATTCTTGCCTGAACAAAATTATTTAATGTAGAAATTACATTTGTTTTTCTGCAGTATTTACTTCACCACAAATGTATTGGTATCAATGTGAATGAGAGGGTGAGTAAATATTTAGTAAATGTTCATTTTTGTGTGAATTATTCCTTTAATGAAACAAATTCTGAGAAGTTGTTAGTCTGTGTTTGGTTAATGTGATACGTGTGAATTTGTAAACCCACCTCGATTTTCCTCCAATAAACATTTACATGGACTGCTATTCTGAAAACACTTGAGTTTTACAAAATATCTAGATGCAGCTGAATAAGACTAGAATATCAGTTCTAATATAATAATTATAAACGAAAACTACAAGATAAAGTCGAGGTGTGCAGTGGCTTTTGTTATGAATGTGCACCGGTTGGGTGTCAGTTCACCCAGCAATGAACATTCTGTCATCATTTATCCACCCAGAAGTCTTTCTTTGTTCTTTGGAAAACAAGTGATCCACAGAAGAAAGTCACACAAAACAACATGATGATGTTAAATATAATAGATGTAGAATTTAGAAAATTCATAAGTTAGTTTCTGTTTCCACAAAATATTGCCAAACTCTTGTCCTAAAGTTTGCATTTCTTTATATGGCTTCACAATATAAAACAATAGGAATCGTCATGTGCGTGTGTGTGAGAGACACTGACAGACTGGTTCTGCTTTTTCTTCAGTAGCTCTTACCTTCCAGCATCCTGATGAGAAAGATCATTTTTCACGGTTAAATAACAAAAAACCTGTTTTATGGTAAATGCATGGTTGAATTTGAATGTTTGGAATTGGTTTTCAAAACAAACAGGTTAAAAATAGTGGTTAGCCAGAAACCCGTGGTTCGTGGTGCAAGGGACCTAATAAGAATGTAAATTTAACTTGTGCAGTTATTTTGTCATGTTAGTGATGTTAAATCTAAACAAAAAGCATATGGCATCTATTTCTGATGATTTATTAAATAATTATTAGAGTAATTATTATTTGTACTGGTATCCTGTTTCCTGAAATCTATAACACATTCCTTAAAGTTACAAACAAACATAAATTATTTGTATATAGTAAAAGTGTTTTGACTAGTTTTTTCTATGAATAGTTGGTTAATCAATTTCTACTTTGCATTTTAAGTGTTTCCTTTTAAGAGGTCCTTCACCTTATCACACCACATCACCTCCCCTCCCAGAAAGATACTGCATCCTTTAATTCAACACATTCAGGTGCTGTTGGTTTAGCTACATTAGTCGTGCATAGTTTTAAATGTTAGCGTTTCTGTGTGAGATCCCATGACGCTGTCTGTGAAATCTTCTGTGGAAAAATAAGTGTGAATGACTGTAAAATTTCCTTTACTTGATAAAACGTCTTGCTATTACATACATAGAAGTTAGAACATGTATGCCAGCTTATGTCAACAAAGAAACAATCCAAAAACTGCGATATCATTTGATCTGCAATCAATTACAGAAAGTGTGTTAACTCAATCATCAAATTCTCATTTGTATAACATTTACTCAAAACTAAATGTTAACAGTGATTTTTGTTGTTGTTGTTGTGTTTTTTTTATAGACCTAATAGAGCTTGGGGGAAGGCATGATTTAAACATATATATTTTTTAAATGGTTACATAACCAGCAAATAGTGAAAAATACAAATACATGGGAGCACCACTATAGTACTACAGACATCACACTATTACAGTTTATTTGTAAATTCAGACTCTGCTGATATTGTCATACAATTTTAATAAACTGTAGAACTGAACTATGAATACAGAAAGTAGGCTACTGCAGTGACCAGGGCCGCGTTTCACAAAAGCTCCGTAAGCTTATGTATATCGTAAAACACGTAGACCCTTTGAAACCTATAGAGCTGAGATCAAGTTGCTTTAGACTTCCTTAATGTGCTCCAACTTGCCCAGCCTGTACTGTACTCGGGAACTTTGCAGTGATGTGTAAAGTTGGCAGGCAAACATTTTGATTAAACCCTCTGATAACACCGGCTGTCATTACTGGAAAAAAGGTGTGTCTTGAGTCAGAATACTTCTCATTATTTACTGTTCAACACAGTTTCCAGAGAATATAATTAATGTTGCACTACCTAATTTCTTATTAAGCATCTCATGTAAGCAGCAACTGGATGTTTTACTTAATTGAATTAATTAATATTGCCACGGTACACACAATGGGGAGGAACAAGGAACACAAAGATGAGGATAAACTCAAATAACAATATTTAATTCAAACAAGGCAGGACAAGACAAGGCAAGGCTGACACAGACAGGAACACCGGGAGTAACGAGTAGTAGTGATGACGTTCGACACGAGGCTTCGAAACTTGTATCAAAAAAATGAAACATCTCACATTGAAGCACTGTATCGGAGCTTGATTCGTTGATCTATGATGTCTGAAGCTTCATTCTGATTCAAACGAAGTGAACCTCAATGCCGTTTCCTTTACATTATAATGCATTTGCATTGTTTTCTTTTTATCATAATTTATATTAAGGTCAAATGAACTTTGCTCATGAAATAACAGTCTAAAGACTGAGGCATTGACAGATCACAGATTTAATTCATGAGTTTATGTTTGATTTATTTGAATTAATTTAGTGGCAGTACACCGACACAAATTAATGACTTTGACAATGGCCATTATTTTTATACAATAAATTAAAACAAGGAATCAGTAGAAGAACCAGATGTGAAATGTCTGCATGTTTTAAGTTAATGTAAGCATAATTTATATTTTTCTACTATTTATTCTTTATTCATTTTGAAGTTATTGCTCATGCCTTTCTGAATAGTGTAAAAATGTAAAAGCCTCTCTCTTTTTTTTTTTTTTACTTCTAAACGACTGGCTACATATTGCGCCCCATGTGTTGGGTTATTATTGTTAACTAAAACAAAAGTGATAAAATATTGTCATTACATTAAATAAAATAAACATTAACAAAAATAAATAAAAAAACAACAACTTACATTTATTTTATTTTAATTAGGTGTCAGGGTAGCTATTTGTCATAATGACTAAAACTAAATAAATTAAAACTAAAACTTAATAAAAATATTATATACACATTTATTACAAAAACAAAATGACAATTATTTTTTTTTTAAATGACAACAGAAAATATGCAATTAAAATCTTTTTCAAAATACTAACAGACCCGGGCCCCAGTTTCTTCCCATCGTAATTTGAATACGCCCCCCCTCTCTCTCAATTCAACTCAACTCAATTCAGAAAGCTTTATTGGCATGATAAAAAAATACATTTTGCATTGCCAAAGCATTAAGACAACATAGAAAATGATTTAGAATATCTGAACATTTAGTAGAACTTAGAGAAAATAATAGTAACAATGAAACTAAATAAAAAGGCAATATTATATAAACACATGTTATATTCATATTATGAATATGAATATAACATGTGTTTATATAATATTGCTATTATGAGATATTCATCTCTCTCTCTCTTTCTCTCTCTTACTGACTCACTCTCTCTTTCTCTCTCTCTCTCTTGTCATATGAGCAGCCTGATTACTGTGAGAGACAGAGGAAAGCTCAGTCTCAGTGACGATCTGCTTCAGCATGAGGACCTTTCCTGTCAGCCTTCTCCTGCTGCTGGTGAGTTATGTGATACACTAGAGCAGGGGTTCTCAAAGTTTACATTCAAAGGTCCGAATCAGAATTATCATCAACGTCAAAAGGTCCGAAATAATTGTTATTACAAAACTTGTTTTTATAAACATGCTTATTACTTTATATCACAATTCAACTTGATATATGCTTAATTATCATATGTATGACGTCATAAGGTGTACTTGTGTTTACGAAAATTAACCATAGTTTTATAAAAAAATTAAAAATAACATTTGGTTACTATTAAACCATGATAATCACAAATTAACCATGGTCGCGCTACACTAACCATAGTTTAACCATTGTATTTGTAGTAAACGGGTTATATAAATTGTAATCAATATGCAAAATAAAAAAAATTAATTTACTACACTTTTATTATAATAAAACCATGGTTATTTTTCATAAGAGTTACTCAACAGTACTGCATTTTTATACAACTAAATGCCCAATAAAGCAGTTGTCATTTAGGTCTACATATTTAATGTTTCTGAAATAGTACTTTAATGTAACCTGCAGTCCCTTCAACTGAATTGCCAAAATCTTTAATTATAATTTTTAAAAAGATATATTTCATGGAGCACAAACGTCCGAACTATGTGCATATTTCAACCCTTTACAGTATAACTACATGTTCATATGCCAGACAGTCAACAGTGATATGTTTTAGGAAACTCTGTTTTGTACTCGTTCTTTTACAAGTCTGCTGTGGTTCGGCTCGGTTCTTTGAATACGGTGCTAACTCTGCCGGTAGAGAAAGACTGCGTCAGGAAGGCGAAACCTCGCGCTTGCGGGGCGAAACCGGTGACATCGTTCTACTGAATGAAATCTAAGGATTATCCAAAATGTCGCTAGTTGCTATGTGCTTTGTCTTACAAAAGAGTCTGTAATCACTCCAACACTGGTTCATGTGTGTGTGTGTGTGTGTGTGTGTGTGTCCGGACTTTGAGAAGCCCTGCACTAGAGCCTCTCGGCTGTTTCTAGAAATCAGCCGTTTATGTTGCAGGAACTAAGATTGTCAAAATGTATAAAGACAGCTTTATGAACAATGGGCTATAAAGGATTGCTTTCCATTGAATGATTAGCTTATGTGATTGTTTGCCATGCGTCAGATAGTAAGAACTGTAAATGAAGGGCATGCTTGAATTAGTTCTGTTGAGTTTGGTTTATGTTACAGCCATTAGGGTTGTGGATGAAAGGGACTTTAAGTCTGCACTTTAGAGTTAGGGTTAGGGTTAGGGTTAGAGCACTTTAAGAATTGTTTGCACTGTAAGTTCATGCATTAAGGCACCTGTCTGCCCTCATATATGCTTATTGTTAATTAAAAATAAATCATTATGTGAATTGAGTCAAAATGCACTGGCACTATAATTATTGTATATGGTTGTGAGCTTCATTTTTCAAGGACTGACATGTCGATGTGGTTTGCAAACATATGTCCTCAAGGATTATAAGAAACACAAACATCACAGAAAGCTTGATTGATAACTGTGAATGTGAATGCTAGCCAGAATGCTTTTTTTTATGGAAAACGCCTAGATATTGACTTGGCAGTGGTTCTAAAGTTTTAAAGTTTTGCCATCAGCAGTAACTAATTAGCTTTTAACCTCATTAACTGATACTGAGAAATATTAAACTTTGAAAGGATACTTTGTATCTTATTTTCATTAGCTGGACCGCAGATATGTAGACTTCCTTTAACTCGCCTGTCAATGTACAGGTGCTGGTCATATAATTAGAATATCATCAAAAAGTTGATTTATTTCACTAATTCCATTCAAAAAGTTAAACTTGTATAATGTATACATTCATTCCACACAGACTGATATATTTCAAGTGTTTATTTCTTTTAATTTTGATGATTATAACTGACAACTAATGAAAACCCCAAATTCAGTATCTCAGAAAATTAGAATATTACTGAAGACCAATACAAAGAAAGGATTTTTAGAAATCTTGACCAACTGAAAAGTATGAACATGAAAAGTATGATCATGTACAGCACTCAGTACTTAGTCAGGGCTCCTTTTGCCTGAATTACTGCAGCAATGCGGCATGGCATGGAGTCGATCAGTCTGTGGCACTGCTCAGGTGTTATGAGAGCTCAGGTTGCTCTGATAGTGGCCTTCAGCTCTTCTGCATTGTTGGGTTTGGCATATCGCATCTTCCTCTTCACAAGGTCAGGCGAGATTAAGGTCAGGCGAGTTTGCTGGCCAATTAAGAACAGGGATACCATGGTCCTTAAACCAGGTACTGGTAGCTTTGGCACTGTGTGCAGGTGCCAAGTCCTGTTGGAAAATGAAATCTGCATCTCCATAAAGTTGGTCAGCAGCAGGAAGCATGAAGTGCTCTAAAACTTACTGGTATACGGCTGTGTTGACCTTGGACCTCAGAAAACACAGTGGACCAACACCAGCAGATGACATGGCACCCCAAACCATCACTGACTGTGGAAACTTTACACTGGACCTCAAGCAACGTGGATTCTGTGCCTCTCCTCTCTTCCTCCAGACTCTGGGACCCTGATTTCCAAAGGAAATGCAAAATTTACTTTCATCAGAGAACATAACTTTGGACCACTCAGCAGCAGTCCAGTCCTTTTTGTCTTTAGCCCAGGCGAGACGCTTCTGACGCTGTCTGTTGTTCAAGAGTGGCTTGACACAAGGAATGCGACAGCTGAAACCCATGTCTTGCATACGTCTGTGCGTAGTGGTTCTTGAAGCACTGACTCCAGCTGCAGTCCACTCTTTGTGAATCTCCCCCACATTTTTGAATGGGTTTTGTTTCACAATCCTCTCCAGGGTGCGGTTATCCCTATTGCTTGTATACTTTTTTCTACCACATCTTTTCCTTCCCTTCGCCTCTCTATTAATGTGCTTGGACACAGAGCTCTGTGAACAGCCAGCCTCTTTTGCAATGACCTTTTGTGTCTTGCCCTCCTTGTGCAAGGTGTCAATGGTCGTCTTTTGGACAACTGTCAAGTCAGCAGTCTTCCCCATGATTGTGTAGCCTACAGAACTAGACTGAGAGACCATTTAAAGGCCCAGGTGTCTTCAATATTGAACCTTTTCACAATATTCTCATTTTCTGAGATACTGAATTTGGGGTTTTCATTAGTTGTCAGTTATAATCATCAAAATTAAAATAAATAAACACTTGAAATATATCAGTCTGTGTGGAATGAATGTATACATTATACAAGTTTCACTTTTTGAATGGAATTAGTGAAATAAATCAACTTTTTGATGATATTCTAATTATATGACCAGCACCTGTAGACTATAACCTCATGCGATCATTCTACAAATAAAAATTAAATGAGGTTTTTGTTAATCATACCAAATTACACTGTGGGAAAACAAATGTAATTAAAATTAAATCATAAATAATATGCCTCTCTGACTAAACAAAGGGACTTTCACCCTGACATTACGAATAAAATATCCTTATGAAACATTATTTATTCTTTCTTTTGGGGATTAAAATCAAGTATGAACAAAGTATGTCTATGCAGTGTAAACTATATTTAATGAACCTGATTATGATGATAACTGTATATTTATTGTTTTGTCAAAATCTTCCCAGCAAAGGGTTTATATCTAAAATAAATGTTCAAAGTAATTCAGGGGTCTACATTTAAAATTTAGAACGATATTCACTGCAATAATAATAATAATAAAAAAAAGAAAGTTAGGGTTAGGTCAATAATAGTACATTGCTGTAGTCTTTACTTCAAAAGTTCTCACTTTATCCAATACGTTACTTGTTGTTTCTTTGTAATTGTATTTGTCAAATTTACTAGCAATTTTAGAGTGCAAATTAAAAGTAAACCCTACATATTGCCACAAAACCATTACAATTTGGTTCTTTGACTTTCATATGACGTTACCAGAATATTTTGTTGCTGGCAGCCATTGACTTCCACAGTAGGAAAAAATAAAAAATAAAAAATAATGCAAGTCAATGGCTACTATCAACCAACATTCTTTAAAACATTTTAATAATATTTGTTATTGTTTTCATATTATTTTCATGAAAACTAAGTGCAATTTCACAATAATTATGGGTGCTGTAATTATTATAATTATTAATATTTGTTTTGCAGTTCACATAAAACTAAAAATCTCACAGGCTTCTCTGTGATATGGACGTGTTTTGGGCAGATTAACACATTGACTTTTGTAACATAACATACTGTCTTCTTTTCAACCCAGTCTGTGTGGAGCATGTGTGTGTTTGCTGACAACGGGAGGATACGACAGAAGCGTGCATGGATCATTGATTCGTTTACTATTGAGGAAGAATACCCTGGTCCGTTTCCATATGTAATAGGCAGGGTGAGTGGCATCATAACAGTCACTGCTTTCAGCTATAGAGCTAATATAATTCAGTTTTATCTGAATAGTATTTTTCACATTACAGTACATGATAAATTGCTGCATAATAATGATCAAGAGAATATTTCATTGTGTATGTTGTTTGTGTTTCAGGTTGAATTTAATAGCTCTTATTTAGTAAATTACAGATTACATGGTGATGGTGTGGATAAAGATCCAAAGAATATTCTCAGCATTAATCAATCAGGTTCTGTTTTAGTACACGGAAGGGTGGACTATGAAAGCGGCCCTAAAATTCTCCATGTAAGTTCTGCTTAAGAACAATGTATCCGTTGCATAACAGCATATAAATACAGTTAAATAGATTGCAAGAAAGTTTAATTGATATTCACTCAATTGCAGTCGAAATTTGAAGCAACAGATCAATTCAATAATCTATTGGATACAAGACTTGGGCTTGAGATCAAAATATTGGACATAAATGACCATGCACCAAAATTTAACAATTCAGACTATAAAGTGACTGTGGACGAGTCACATGATCAAGGTAATCAATACACTTCTCAACTCACCGTCATTACTCACCCTCGTGTCATTGCAGTCCACTGTTTGTTTTTGTTTTTTCATAGGATAAAAGTAAAAAAAAAAAATTATTAATATTATAATTTCTACACACTACACAGGCTTTTGCAACTGCGCTTACTATTAAAAAAATAGCTCTTCCCAATGTGAAAATTCTGTCATCATTTACATACCCATGTATGTAGGTCCAAAAGACTTTAGTTCATCTTCGAAACACCATTGATCACTGATCAGTGCACAAACATAGAGCTTGTATGGTAAAATAAATCTCAAACATGCTTGCTTGATGTGCGAGGACCAGTTAGCTTTGTTCTTAGTTGTTACACAAATATATTTGAGCTATATTTATAAAATACCATATCAGATGTGCCTTGATCAATGTTTAATGTGAATAAAAGCCTCAATTAAACACGCTCATCGTATGAAGTAATCAGGTCTCTCCAGAACTTCTGTATGAAACTGCTCAATTCATAGATTACTTCTAAAAATGTCTTTGTGTACTTTTTGAAATGTCAGTGTTTTGGTGTAATGGACAGTCAATGTGTGTTTTGAACAAAAGCGTTGTGGGTTTGGAACAACATGAGAGTAATTTTGTGTTAAATATCAAACAAAACATGGTTAATTAATAAATCTATGGACTGTGAGGAAGATTTCAAATACTTTTTTTTGGTAAGTTTCTCACACCCATTGAATATGTTTTTTTTTACTTTATGTCCACTGGTCACCATAAACTGTTGTTGAACAGCAAGAGCTACATAATGATTCTTTGAAAAAAAAATATTTACAGTATAATTTTCCACAAGAATAATATCAGAATACAGGTTTGAAATGCATTAGTGTTTATCAATTATGATGGACATGTAAGTATTAACGCTTAATTTTCGTAATATGTATCAAGGCAAGGAAGTGCTCACTCTACATGCTTATGATGAGGATGATTCAAGAACAAACAATGGAACATTCGTTTTCACAATCAAGTCTGTCACACCAAAGACAGATAATGTTGAATTCTATATTCAGCAGCAAAAAGAATCTGGAACAATTTATGTTAAGGGGTGTTTGGACTATGAGGTATGAACGTAATTTATTTCATTGGTATTAATGCACTATTTTTGTGTATTCCATTGAGACAACACATTTTGCTTTTTGTGCTTTATGAATATTTCTCCGTTCCCATCTAAGAAATTTTCTGCTAAATTAATCTTTTCCAGAAAGCTCAGAAATACACACTCCTTGTTGAAGCAAAGGACAAAGGGGAAAAGATACAGCTCTCAAGTACAAGTACACTGATAATCAATATTTCTGATAATAATAACAACAATCTTCCAGAGTTCTCTGGCAAAACAGTGAGTTTCATAGTGGACTGTTATTATGCTTGTGATATTCTTCATTATTGCTTTTAGTGGCAAGTTAGACATATTTTCCAGTGAAACCCAATCCAATATTTGACTTGCTTTAGGGACCAGGGAAGGTCAAGGAGAGAGAAACTGGGGTTGAAGTTCTGAGACTGCAAGTGACAGACAAAGACGTCCATGGTTCAAAAGCTTGGAAAGCCAAATACACAATCCTCGGAGATAAAAAAGAAATATTCAAAATAGAAACAGACCCTGTTACGAATGAAGGGGTTTTAACAGTTGTTAAGGTAGGCAGATGGTTGATGTTTTGTTTTGTAAGCCAACCTGCCCAAAGGTTGAGTCCGTGTTGCTGGTTATGATGCTCTAGAATCAGTGTTTACACAGAAATGCCTTTATAGTTGCCTCTTTACTAAACACATTCTCACTCCCAACTCATCACATATTGATGCTTGGTCAGGACCTTTGGAGCAGTGGTGTAGTCTAGTGTTTTTTTTTTTTTTTTGTAGTGAGCATACTGTGATTTTTTTCCTCCCCCACCCATCCCAAATTGACACCCCATGAGCACTACTCACTAATGTGTAAGTATACATCTACATGTATCTGACAGTATTCCGAAAGACTGCTCATGTGATATCATCATGTCAATTTATTAGAAGCAACACATGACAGCCAATGACATTTGACACAATGGGGAGACTGGACTCACTTTCTGTGTTAATCATCTAACTCAGCCAGTTAAGAGCTACATTTTTCCTAAATATGGTCCCTGGAACACAGGTTTTATCAGCTGGCAATTTTCAATGCATATTTAAGAGTACCTGGTTTTAAATTCCCTAGAATGACCTTCAGTCAAAGACCAGCCAGGAGTTCTCAGCTCTCTCAACATCTGAATCAAGGAGATATAAACATTGTATTCTGTTTAACTGCTGTACACAGGCACACACATATATGTGTTGTATCTTGTCCTCTCCTGCATTCATTCATTGATCCGCACACTAATGTTACTGAAGTTGGCTAGTTATGTTGGTCTGAGAAAGTCAACATACTGTTGTCTGTGTGAAAGATGCTTGGGACAGTTGACTGATCTGTCATTGCTCCCCAGGCCGTAGCTGGGGTTTGCAGGGCCCCGGTGCAGGTTTAAATTATCAAATATAAAATAGCATTGCATCATTGTATAAATTAAATATAGATATTTTTTTGTTAAACTACAAAGTAGTTCAGTAAAGAGTTATGAGTGATTTTCTCTTATTTAATTTCTTAGATTAACATTAAGGACATTCACAGCTAGTAAATTAGGCGCGATCACTTTAAGAGACAATACATCCAATATGATACACCTCCAATTTTTTTCTGAACTGTTCACGTTCACTTGAGTTCACTTCATATTATGTGCACACTGCGCGCTGAGATCTCTTGGCGCATTATTATGATGGCCTCAGCCAGTCAGTCGAAATGAAAGAGTTGCGCAATAGTACTGGTCATCAACCATTATATACGGAGATCCTTGACCTTGGCTAGTGGGTATACCTGCATATCAAGTAGACTACACCACTGCTTTGGAGTCATTTTTGGACCTCTTTTGTTTTTTGACATGCAGGGTCCTCCATTGCTTTAAATAAGAAACTTTGATGTCAATATGCAGATGCAAAAGGCATTTGGAATTTAATCGTCATGATTAAATTATTTATTGGGTAATAATTTTGCGATTATTGCATATTTTGGGGTGTGATTCTTTAATGTAAACGGTCACAGCAATTTTATTTACATTATACTTAATACACATTCATGAGCACGTAACCCAACCCAACCCCTTCGCCTGAACCTAACCATTTGTCAATGTTAGCATATAACAGGAAGATACAACTATAGTCACAATTGAATCAAAACATATTTATATTCCAAGTCTTCCAAGGCAATATGATTGGTTTGTGAGAGAAACAAACTTGTTCACTGTCTTGATCCACCTTAAGGTCGGATCCTGTGTGCAGTCTGTGCACAAATAAAAAACAATGCTGCCAGAAGAAGCATTATGTCAGCTCTGGTTGTGAATGCTATAGGCTCTTGTATGTCTCGCGACCGATTGCATCATGCTGAAGTACAGTAGTAAGTGTGTTCGATGTGGCGCTATCCTGATCGATCGACCGCTTGCAGTAAGGGGCGGAATTGAGAGCCATCAAGTTAGACAATTTCTGCTCCCGGTAGTGACGCTCGTCTGGTGTTTGCATACTCTGTCAAAACTGAAGTGAATAAATATCAGGGTTGAAAATATCATATATTTTCAAATTTCCAGTTCGATAATTCGGCCCTCAAAGGAAGCTAATTAAATATCCCTGCTGTAATCCGTTAAAACGGGTGCCTAAAAAATATGCATCACATACGCACTGCAAACGTAGTATGTGTGAAACAGGCCTAACGTTTGCCGAAAACATGCAAAGGACAAGAATCTCGTCATTTTTTAGGGACAAAAAAAGAATATAAATCAATAAATCTGTTTGTTGTTTTTTTCTTGTAAGTAGCCTACAGTAAAGGACACATTAAAAACATTGTAAATATGTTTAGTAATTAAAGTAGTAATGACTGCCTGTTTTTACAAAAAAAATAGGCGGGTGTAGCAAAAATTTAGTTTTAGGCCCTGGCGCCATCTGTTAAAGAATAAAGTTCAACACATAGGGCCCTATTTTAATGATCTAAATTTAATGTTCAAGGTTCTTTATTATCTGTCACATACACAATCATACAGGGTATAATCAGTAGTGAAATGTAAGTCAGGACAGGTCCGCTCAATGGAAAGTGCAAAAATAAAATAAAAATAGAAAATAAAATAAAAATAACATAAAAGGCAATAAAACAATGAAACATAACACAAGAGAATATATATATAAATATGGTGAGAATGAAAACGGAACAAATAATAAAATAAGGCGTAAGATGTGCATGAGATAAAATGTGCAATACAGTATACTGTGGATTAATAAATATTAATATAAACACGGATGTGCAAGAGAATGTGCAAATAGGTTGTACCATCATAGCAGCAGTGTGGATGATGGAGAATAATGGATGTGTTTACAGTTTATTAAATTGAGTCCTGTGGATGTTATGACGTTATGAGACTGAGTTTAGGAGCCTGATGGCCTGAGGGAAGAAGCTCCTCCTCAGTCTCTCAGTTTTTGCCATCATGCTCCTGAAGCGCTTGCCAGATGGCAGTAAACAGAAAAGATGGTTACTGGGGTGAGTTTAATCTTTGAGGATTTTAGGAGCTCTGCTTTTACAGCGTTTGAAGTAGATGTCCTGCAGAGAGGGGAGAGCAGACCCTGAGATGCGCTCAGCTAAGCGCACGACTCTCTGCAGAGCTTTGCAGTCCTGGTTTGTGTCATTATTATACCACACTGAGATGCACTGAGTCAGAACACTTTCTATGGCCCCTGAATAGAAAGTCTTCAGGATAGTTGGTGAGACCCTGAATTTCCTCAGCTGCCGCAGATGGTACAGTCTTTGCCTGGCTTTCTTGACCTGAGTTTGGATGTGTGCAGTCCATGTCAGGTCCTCAGAGATGTTTACACCGAGGTACTTGAAGCTGCTCACCCTCTCCACAGGGGTCCCGCTGATCATAAGAGGAGTGTAGGGCCGCTGCTGTCTCTTCCTGAAGTCTACAATCAGCTCTTTAGTTTTGCTCAAGTTCAGAGAGAGACAGTTGTCCTGGCACCATGATGTAAGTCTCTCCACCTCATGCAAGTATGCGGCCTCATCATTGTTGGAAACGAGGCCCAGAACCACAGTATCATCCGCAAACTTAATGATAGAAGTGGAGCTGTGTGAGGACACGCATTCGTGTGAGTAGAGAGAGTATAGCAGGGGGCTCAGGACACAGCCCTGTGGGGCTCCTATGTTCAGGGTGATGGAGTTGGAGTTGGAGGTGAACTGGCCGACTTTCACCACTTGTGGTCTGGCGGTGAGGAAATCTTGAATCCAGTCACAGAGTGAAGTGTTTAGGCCGAGGTCTGAGAGTTTGACAGCTAGCTTGGTGGGGACTATAGTTGGCGCAAATTCATGGCACAGGTTCCCTTAAGGCATGTCCAAAAGGGTTGTAACTATTCTCTTAATGAGTCGTTGGTGCATTTTGGGCATAACATGCTATAAACCAATCAAAGTCTCATCTCCCTGTAACGAAGTTAGTAGATACGGGAAGAAGGAGGCGGGAACCGGCGAACATTTAAGACTTTAATAATCAAAATAAACAAACACAAAATAAAAGCGGCAGCCCCTCACGGACGACTGCCGCACACAAAACACAAACTAAAATCCAGGCCTGGTCCTCTCTCATCTTCCACTGTCGTCACTCCTCATTTAACCCTTCCGAAGCTCCTCCGTGGGACTCGAGACCAGTGAGTGGCGCAGGTGTCGTTCATTACCATTTACTCCACCAGCCTCGCTCCGTTCCCACGGCTCTCGGCCCCGCCCCACTCGCCACATACCCCTATCACCCCTCGCAGGCCGGGGGGTACCCACGAGACTGCGCTCTACTCCCCCTCTCCCCCCTCTCCCAGGGGGAGGGCGGCCGCAGCGTACCTGGGGGTACAGACAGACGAGGCGAGAGAAAAGGAGACGGAAGGATAAGGAGTGACAGCGAAGAGAGAGGGGAGAGAAAAAAAAAAAAAACATCTCGGTCCGGTTCCCAGACACACTGCCGCTCGGTCCTCAACCAGCTGAGCGGCTCTTACTCGCGGTGCCATGCGATGGTACTGGACATCTTTGGTGGATGGCTTGACACTCCTCCGCCCCCTGGCGGACGGCGATGGCTCCTCCAGTCGAGGGCAGCCAGCAGCGAGTCCCCCGTTCCCTGCTCCTCCCCCAACCTGGCGGATGGCAGCAGGCTCCGGCCCACTGGCGAACGGCACCGACTCCTCCGCTCCCTCTCGGACGGCAGCCACCCCTTCTCGTCCCAGGAGCACGGCAGCGAGCCTTCCGTCCCACCTGCTCTTCCATTGCTCCAGCACCACCGCCTCGGGCAGGCACTGGCGGTCTCCGCTTCTTCCTGCTGCCCGATCTCCTCAGCACCACGATCCCCCTCAGCAGCGAGGGCTCTCTGACAGCGTGTCCCTCCTTCCTCCTGGGTTTCGGCACCAATGTAATGAAGTTAGTAGATACGGGAAGAAGGAGGCGGGAACCGGCGAACATTTAAGACTTTAATAATAAAAATAAACAAACACAAAATAAAAGCGGCAGCCCCACACGGACGACTGCCGCACACAAAACACAAACTAAAATCCAGGCCTGGTCCTCTCTTGTCTTCCACTGTCATCACTCCTCATTTAACCCTTCCGATACTCCTCCGTGAGACTCGAGACCGGTGAGTGGCGCAGTTGTCGTTCATTACCATTTACTCCACCGGCCTCGATCCGTTCCCATGGCTCTCGGCCCCGCCCCACTCGCCACACTCCCATTCCCTTTAAAAGTCGATTGCGCTCGCATCATGGAGGATTCGCTATTTATATGGCAGAATTTACAAGAGCAAAGACTGAACTCATCTCAGAGAGGAAACAGATCTGCCCGTGTACACAATAATAATATTTTACATTGTAATCTTTTCATTTTTTTTAAATATGTCACGTTTGTGTGCTGCTGAGCCTCCCTGTGTGTGTAATAAGCAGACGCATGTTGTGTACCCCGCCTGTAGGCGCATATTACTAACGCGCTCTTTAAATAAACAAAACATTTATAATACTGTGCCATTGACTTTAGACAAGGTTTTAGTTGGTCAATGGCATAATTGTTTTTAGTTGCCTCAAAATAGCAACACGCCAACAATCCGCCTGAACAACCTTTGTTTAGAATCAGGCATGTAAATAGTTTAAATAGTAGTTAGGTGGCAGATTTTTATACTTCCGTATTGTAGTACATTATAAAACAGTATGCAATAACATATCGAGTGTAAATTATCATATAGGCACTAGGCCTATATACATTTTATTAGATGAATTCCACTTTATTGGGACAAAATACAGCTAAGCATACCTATTAGCACTGTATTAATGAGACGTTTTATTTCCAGTTTTCAAATATTTACTTATTTTTTATTGAAAAATAAATGCCTTTCTGATCTGGTATGTGATGGTAAAAGGAGTAGCACGAGTTTGACAAAAGGCGAATTCCAACACGGGTCGATAGCGTCAAAAACACACAGCACATGCCGTTTACTCTTTATACCACTGATACTACAGAAATACACGTGTCTTATGCAGTGCTGTTTATCACAGCCAGGCTCATTGTTTTTAGATAAACAGCAATAGTTTTTAGTTTACATACACTATATTTCCAAAAGTATTGCGTCACCCCCTTTTAAGGAGAAGTTTGACTGTTTTAGTCATTTCCATGAGTACCAAACTTATTCTTATTCGAGGGAATTGTGTGCTTCTAATTTTATAGCAACAGTTTGGACAGGACCCTTTTCTATTCTAACATGACAGTGTCTCTGTGTATAATACAAGGATTAAAGAGAAATGATGATTCAGTCAGTGTGGAAAAACTTGACTGGTCTGCAGAAAGACAAGTCCTAATCCCAGCTAAACACCTCTGTTGTAACTTTAAATTCAGACCTTGAGCCAGAAATTCATCACCAAACACCAATGACTTGTACATTCATTATATGGACAAAAGTACTGGGACAACCCCTTCTTTAGAGGAGTAAATGGTACTTCCAAACTGTGGCAACAAAGATGGAAATGTGCTTGTAAAATGTACTTAAAAATCGTATTTCCAGTTTTAAAGTGTATAAATGACTGTACCCATAAGTCATTGGTGTTTGGTGATACATTTTTGTCTCAAGGTCTGCATATGTTTTGTATTGTTCACAAGTGGGTATGTTTAAGATAGGTTAGGAGGTTAGGTGCTTCAAAATGTATATACAATAATTTCTATTTTTACAAATGCATGCAAACCATGAAATGCATCTTGGTCTTAAGCATAAGGCAAACAACTCAAAGCAATGGAGTACCTTGCACATTGAAAAGTGATGTTAAATGGGTTCCTGACCAAGTGTCAATATGTGACGAGTTGCTGGGATAGGAGCTATTTTAAACACAGAACATAAAATATATATATATATATATACATTTATATTGATTTTTCTCTAAACTCTCTTTATTTTTGGCTTCTAGCAAATGGACTATGAGGAGCAAACAAATCACAATCTGTCCATTAGTGTCCAGAATGAAATTCCTTACTTCTCCTGTAATATTAAAAATAAGGTACCAGATGCCATGTGGGTGCTCGACAAAATACCCCAAAACTCTGACATGAGTGCTGCAAACCTCTATAACAGCCTTCCAGTGACCATTTATGTAGAAGATGTCAATGACCCTCCGGTGTTTATACCTCCTGTAAAACATGTTGTGGTAATGGAGAACATAGATGTAGGAACAAGTCTTACAACCTTCACTGCTAAAGACATGGATAGAAGCCACATAAACACATTTAAGTAAGAGAAGCTAATATTACCATATATTTCACTATTGGCACTGACACTGTAGCATTTAAAGAAAAGTATCAGGTGAATTCATCTGGTGTTTCTTCAAATCTCAGATTTGTTACAGGTGAAGATATTGATAAATGGATAACTATTGATGCTGAGACTGGAAAAGTATCCACGTTTAAAATTCTGGATAGAGAGTCACCATTTGTGATAAACGGCACCTATTCAGCAACCCTGTATGCTGTGGATGAAGGTAAGACATGAAATGTACAAATAACGATTACTGATATTATCCTATTATACCAAGAATACATGGACAGAACCTTTCCTTTTTATTTTTAAATTAATTTAATTTGAGATACATGCGCATTTACGTTGCTTTACAGAATGACCTGTGACAGCTTGCATCTTGTTTAACTGATATATAGTTTACTTACATCAAACAACTCGCAATCTCTTTCAAATATTTGATGCGCTAGGGTTGCAAGCTCATTATTTCTGATCATATTTTATATACTAATTTCTGTTTCCTCCACTCTCTGATCTGTAGGTGTTCCTCCGCTGACAGGGACTGGAACTCTAGTCATTCACCTGAATGATCAAAATGATAACGTGCCAATACTGGAAATGAATGCAGTCAGCATTTGCACAGATAAAGAGCCCACAATGGTCAACATCACAGCCGTAGACCTGGACTTTCCTCCATATGGATCGCCTTTCTACTATGAGCTTTTAGGAGATGTCAAGGACAAATGGAGGGTTGAACCAGCTCATGGTAATGCCACTGTCTTCACTCAGTCCAGACCACCCTACTCCCACTAAACATCATATTTTCGTGAATTGTTTTCACTCTAAAAACATCACAAAAATAAAATAGGTTATTAACACATTTTAATGCTGAATTTAGGCAAATCATATCCTGAGTGTTCTGAGTTTTTTATGTTTAAAATTTACATATTGATCAGCACAACTATTTTCAACATTTATAATAAATGTTTATTGAGCACTTTGATCAAGAATAAATTACATTTTATTTTTTTAATTAAATAGTCATTTTAAAATGTAATTATATTTCACAACATTACTGTATTATTGATCAAATAAATGTAGCATTGGTGAGCGTAAGAGGCTTATTTTAAAAACATTTAAATATCTTAATTATTAAAAAATTTGACCCATATATACTTGCAATAACACTAACTCTCATTTTATCATCACACTTTTTCTCCTAAAGGCACAAAAGTGAGTCTTGTAAAAGAAAAACGTGTGTATTCAGGTCATCACCTCCTCCAGATCAAAATATCAGACCAGCAGGGATTTTACTCCATTCAGAACCTGACGGTCACGGTGTGTGACTGCTCTATCATTCCCAGCTGCCATGTCAGGATGGTCTCGCAGGCTCGGATGGGGTCTTCTGCCCTCTGGATGATTGTTCTTGCTATTCTCACAGGTGAGATGGTGATTTCTAATGTTTGGATGAGTACTCATGGGTGAAGAATGATTTTGAAAACTGTTTCGTAATACTGGAAACCCATCCTTCTGTACAAGTCAATCAAAAAAAACAAAAGACTTGCCAAGGAAACCTTTAAAACCCTGATTTTTGAATGGCACAAAGTTTTGAAATGTTATTTAATTTGTTCTCTGTACTGTCCCATACTGTAGTTTTGCTACAAGGTACTTGAAATGTTCATTTGTGGAAAAATATGGGTCTTTTTATGTTTATTTTAAGGAATAGTTAATCTTAACATGACAATTTGCTCACAATTTACTCACCCTCAGGTCAACCAAGACAAGGATGAGTTTGTTTGTTTTAAACAAATCTAAACTGTCATGTTAGACTCCTGGATTCAAACTGTATTTAAGTGATTTTACTGAAAACTCTGAAACAACATTAAATGTATAGCCTACCACTCGCTAGCACATCAGTGTAGTTCTCGCTCCATCATATAACCCCGAGCCAGCCTATGGTTACACATCAATAATCCCACATGAACATTTCAGCACTTGCTCACCAATGGATCCTCTGCAGTGAATGGGTGCCATCAAAATGAATTTGAAGAAGTAATGTTATGGATTGTGGACTCATATTTTTGCTGCAAGGCAAGTTTATTTATATGGCACATTTTGTACACAGTGGTAATTCAAAGTGCTGCTTGAAATAAAAGGAAGTGAAACAGACATTAAAAATTATAATAAAAACAAGGAATAAAAAAATGGACGTAATCACTACATTAACATATTTGGAAACTGGAAAAATGCAACTATGCAGCAGCGATGATTTGGGTCTGTTACAGCACTTTCAGGACATTATTGTGTCGCTGTTCATTTCCTATAAAATACGTTAAGTATGACAGCATGGTAAATAAAAAATAAAAAATATAATGTGTGTGTGCGCGAGAGAGAGAGACAGAGAGAGAAAGAGAGTATGGTAAAACAGGAAAAATTACGCTTGTAATTTCAAAGTGAAGGCTTATAATCAGCTAAATTAGGCTTATAATCAGCTAAATTTAGTAAGCTAAATTAGGAGCTCTCTGAGAGGATTCTTAGAATCTTTATGAATACGGGCCCAGATCTCTTCTGCGGGAGGCAAAATAGCTAAAAAAGGACTCCCCTTGTTTTGTGTCAGGAGTCCAGGCCGGCGTTTCTCCCTCTCACCACCAGAGGTCGCCATATCCCTTCCTCCTGGACTCGTTTTCCCTTCATTCCACACACCTGTCACTCATCACACCCTCAGCTGTTCCCCATTATCACAGTCTTTATATTCCCTTCTCACTCACCACTCTGTTTGGTTTCATTTTATGTGCTTGTATGCATACATGATTGTGATTTATGTCTAGTCTGCTCTCTAGGACACCAGCGCCGTGTTGCCATCTGTGGTGTCCCGTTTTTGTCTATTGTTTTTGCCTTGTTGGCCTTTTTGTTGATTTAAAAATAAGTTTTTCCTGCAGTTGGACCCAGACCTCTGTTCATCCTCGCTGCCTTCTCTCGCCGGCACCGTGACCGTTTTGTGTGAACCCTTGGCATTTCTAACTGACTCGATCCTACTGATCTGAGTGGTTGGTTAGGTTTATATTCAGTGAGCATATCTGCAGTGTATTTAAGTCATAGGCCATTGAGTGATTTATAAATGAGTATGTGCTTTAAAATCAGTCTCAAAAGTAACTGGAAGTCAGTGTAAGGACCTGAGGACAGGTGTGATATGCTCAGATTTTCTGGTTCTAGTCAAAATCCTGGCAGCAGCGTTCTGGAGGAGTGTTCTAAAGGCATGAACAAGTTTCTCCAAGTCTTGACTGGAAATAAAACCTATACAGTGCCCTCCACTAATATTGGCACCCTTGGTAAATATGACCAAAGGCGGCTGTGAATATAAATCTGCATTGTTTATCCTTTTTATTTTTCATTAAAAAAATTCACAAAATTCCAACCTATCATTGAAGTAAAACAATTGAAAGTGGGGAGAAAATCTCATGATGAAATAAATGCTTTCACTATTTCATGTTGGCCACAATTATTGGAACCCGATTATTGCAACGTCCTTTTCCCAGGGTAACAGCTCTGAGTTTTCTCCTATAATGCCTGAAGAGTTTGGAGAACACCTGACAAACGATCAGAGACCATTTTCTTCATACAGAATCTCTCCAGATCTTTCAGATTCACAGCTCCATGACGGTGCTTCTTCTCTTCAGTTCACCTCACTCATTTTCTGTAGGGTTCAGGTCAGAGGACAGAGACAGCAATGGTAAAAGATTCATTTTGTGCTCAGTGACCCATTTTTGTGTTTATTTTGATGTTTGTTTTGGATTGTTGTCCTGCTGGAAGATCAAAACATGGCCCATTATAAGATTTCTAACAGAGGCAGTCAGATTTTGATTTTTTATCTGTTGGTATTTGATAGAATCCATGATGCCATGCATCTGAATCGAGAATGTCCAGGACCTCCAGCAGAAAAACAGGCCCACAACATTAAAGATCCAGCAGTATATTTAACCGTGGACATGGGGTACTTTTTTATCCCTGTTTGTACTAAACTCATCTGGTAGGGTTGCTGCCAAAAAGCAATTTTTTCAGTTTCATCTGACAATAGAAGCCAGTGCCATTTGAAGTTCCAGTCGTGTCTGACAACTGAATTTGCTGGAGTTTGTTTTTGGATGAGTGAGGAGAATTTTTCTTGAAACCCTCCCGAACAACATGTGGTGATTTAGGGGATGTTTGATTTTTTTTTTTTTTAGGTTTCTGACCCCAAGACTCAACTAATCTCTGCAATTCTCCAGCTGTGATCGTTGGAGAGTCTTTGGCTACTAAAACTCTCCTCCTCATTATTCATTAGGACGATATAGACACACGTCCTCTTTCAGGCAGATTTTTAACATTTTTAGTTGATTGGAACCTCTTAATTATTAATTACCCTGATGGTGGGAATGGAGATTGTCAATGTTTTAACTCTTTTCTTACAGCCACTTTCTATTTTGTGATGCTCAACAATCTTGTTCTTCACATCAGAAATATATTTTTAGTTTTTTCTCATTGTGATGGATGATAAAGGGAATTTGACCTTTGTGTTCCTCATATTTATAATCCTGTGGAACAGAAAGTCATGGCTGGACAATTTCATGCTCCTAGTCACCCTGGTGTGCTAATAAAATTGTAAATATGAATGGGAATATACTTCAGAGATATTTTACTCATAAGAATTTCTAGGGGTGCCAATAATTGTGGCCAACATTCATTGGAGAAAAACATTTATTTCATCATGAGATTTTCTCCCCACTTTCAATTGTTTTACTTCAATGATAGGTTGGAATTTTGTGAATTTATTGAGTGAAACATCAAAAGGATAAACAATGCAGATTTATTTTCACATTCGCCTTTGCTCATATTTATCAAGGGTGCCAATATTAGTGGAGGGCACTGTAATTCTTGCAATGTTTGTGAGATGATAGTATGCTGATTTAGTTACTGCTTTGACACTACTAAAAAAAAGGTCTGTCTCTAGAATCACCCCAAGATTTTTTATTTGATTTTTAGTTGTTTGACCCCTAGAGTCAAAGTATGCATTCACATTGAGGACTTCATCTTTATTTCCAAATGCCATGCATTCAGTTTTATCCTTGTTTAACTGAAGAAAGTTCTGGCACATCCAACTGTTCATTTCATCAATGCATTGGCAGAGGGAGTCAAGGGAGCTATAGTCATTTGGAGATAAGGCTATGTATATCTGGGTATCACCAGCATAGCTGTGATAGGTAATTTGGTAATTTCTCATTATTTGACTTAGTGGGAGCATATACCGGCTAAACAAGAGCGGTGCAAGAATTGAGCCTTGTGGGACTCCGCATGTCATGGACATCCACTTAGACTTATGCTCTCCTATACTCACATAATAACATCTCCCTTCTAACTATGACCTGAACCATTTGAGTACCATCCCAGAAAGCCTGACCCAGTTTTCCAGTCTCTCTAGAAGTATGTTATGATCGACAGTGTCAAACGCAGCACTAAGATCAGATATTTTGCCTTAATCAGAATTAAGTCGGATATTATTTATTATCTTAAGCGCTGTCTCTGTGCTGTGATGCGCTCAGAAACCAGATTGAAAATTGCCCAGGTATACATTTGAATTTAAGTATTTAGTAGTAGCTTATTAAAAACTACATTTTCAATAATCTTACCTATGAAAGGAAGATTTGATATTGGTCTATAGTTGCTCAACATGGTGTTATCAAGATTGCACTGTTCCTTTCAGAAGGGGCTTAACAACTGCCGTTTTCAGGGAGTTTGGAATAGTCCCAGAAAGAAGTGAGGTGTTCACCACTTCTAAGAGATCGGCTTCTAAACAGTTAAGCACACCTTTGAAAAAAGATGTGGGAAGTGTGTCAAGATAGCAGGTTGACGATTTAAGGTGCAGTACTATTTCTTCCGACGTTTTTCTATCAGTTTCTTCAAAAACAGACATAGTCACTTCTTTTTGAAATTGCGGTCAAATCTGTGTGACCTCTGCATAACTTGAGGATGTGCCAATCTTCTTTCTGATATCATTGATCTTCTCAGAAAAGAAGGAAGCAAACTGGTTGCATTTGTTTTCAGAAGACATTTCACTGGGAATCTGACTTGGAGGGTTTGTCAGTCTCTCAACCGTAGCAAAAAGAGTGAGAGTGTTGTTTAAGTTACTGTTTATAAGGTTTGCTAAGAGGGACTGTCTAACTGTGGCTAGTTATTCATTGAAAGCATGAGGACTGTCTTTATAGATGCTATAGTGAGTTTCGTCTTCCGCCACATCCGCTCAGCTTTTCTGCATTGTCTTTTCATACTCTGAACTGCTGTTGATTTTCTCCAACATGATTTTTGTCTGCCATTCTTCTTGCAGACTTTCACGGGGGCAATAACATCAATAACATTCTCAACTTTTGAGTTAAATGAATCCAGGGGAAGATAATCAGAGTCTGCAGAAATGCTTGGTGTTAAAGATATTGCCTTCATAAATAGCACACTAGTGTTCTCATTAATGCATCTCTTTCTGACAGAGACAGATCTAGATTCAGTGGTTATAAAGATCAATATACAGTGCTCAGCGTAAATGAGTACACCCCCTTTGAAAAGTAACATTTTAAACAATATCTCAATGAACACAAAAACATTTTCCAAAATGTTGACAAGACTGTTTTATATAACATCTGTTTAACTTATAACGTGAAAGTAAGGTTAATACTATAACTTAGAGAACAAAATTTTCAGTTTTACTCAAATTAGGGTGATGCAAGGAATACAAGGAATTCAGTAAAATCGCAAACATATAAGCATCTGACACAGAACAGCATATGCTGTTTACGTTCAGTGGATACTCTCCAAAATGGTGCCAGGGTGATGCGAAAGTTGTTGAATAAAGTCGTTGTTGTTTTTTTGTTTGTTTTTTTTGCATACAAAAACTATTCTTGTAGCTTCGTAAAATTACAGTGGTATCACATGGATTATTTTACCAATGTCCTTGCTACGTTTCTGGAGCATGATCGTGTAAGGACCCTTGCAGTCCATGGGGGGTCTGAGAGCTCACAGGATGCATAAAATATCTTAATTTGTGTTCCGAAGATGAACAGAGGTCTTATGGGTTTGGAACGACATGAGGGTTAGTAATTAATGACAGAATTTTCATGTTTTGGCGAACTATCCCTTTAATGATGGATTTGTTTCTTACATACATGCATTTTGTTCACTTTAAAAGACATTAACTGATGGACTGGAGTGGTGTGGATTACTGGAGTTTTAACACCACTAATGTTTTATTAGCTGTTTAAACTCTCATTCTGACGGCACCCATTCACTGCAGAGAATCCATTGGGGAACAAGTGATGTAATACTACAGCTTCCCAAATCTGATTCCATGAAGAAACAAACTTATCTAAATTATCTAAGAGTACATTTTCACAAAATGTCATTTTTGTGTAAAGTATTTTTTTAAACACTTCAAAATGTGTTTAATGGCGCTGATAACTTTGAGAACGTGTGAAAGTATCCAAGTTTAAAAGAAACACTCACTTTTTATGTTTCAGCATTGTGCATAATGAGTTTATCGATGTCCTGCAAGGCGGAGAACAAAATGATTATGATGGATGATGTTGATGACCACGGTCATCTCATCAAAACAAATTCGGAAAATCCAGGAACAGACTGCGTGGTAATTTCATCACACAATGCTTGGTTGAAATTTTATTTGATTAATGTTTGAATTTGTGCATTTTATTCAGGTTTAGGTAACACTTTACAACAAGGTTTTATGTCAACATTAGCTCAAGTAATTTATGAAAAAACAATGCACACAGTCTTTTTTAATGTTACTGTTAAAAATGACAGGCTACAGCTTCTTGTATAATTTGACATACACACATGTTATTAGTGTTGTAATTAATTATTGTAATATAACAAACACTGTAAAATAACATGTATAACATATTACCTTTATACATTTAAAAATGCCTTAAACTTGAGCATGGTTAGTACCTAATGCATTACTTAATAATAAACCAAACCTTAGTGTAAAGTGTAAAGAATTGATAAGTTCAGCTCATATTTATATCAAACATTAAACATACATTGCCTTGAATAACTTTTAATGTAAATGTGTATGTGTTCATGAAGGTATTTTTCAGTATAGGTATTCACAAAACTGATTCATTCAATGTAAACGGTATAAATGCCACAACAAATATAAAGTCAAGCCAGAAGGTCACAACACAAACCGTGAGTAATAATATAACTCTTCATGTTCTTTGAAAATTGGGGTGAATTAGAGCATTCTTGAAAATAATGTTTTGCTGTCAAACCAATTTCAAACATTTATTTTAATATAATCTATACTGTTTCTGGAAATACCCTGTATGTTTTGTGTATGATACATTGTTCATGAATAATGATAAAAAAAAGAAAGAAATGTTTCAATTAAATTAAGTGTTAAATGCAGATCTTATTTCTACTTTCCTAAACTGAAATTCTGCATCCTGTTTGCAACCATAAGCAGGGGACGGCAAGACTTTAGAATATTGTTCCATCATTATTGAGAAAAACTACACAGGAACAAATGACTAATGCACTATTAACATAGTAGTAACTACTATTACCTAACACTAAAATATGATTAACAATTTAGTAAGTAATAATGCTCAGTTGAAACTGGTAGTTCACTATTAGCTAGTCGTTACTGGAGAACTCATAAGAACTACTATATACAGGTTCAAAATTAATGTAAATTATGCATAATATATAATTAATTCTAGACTAAAGATCATGGTAACCCACTAGTAATGACTCAAGTTTTACCAAATTCTAAAGAAACTACTAATCACTTGGATCAGTATTCTAAAGTAAAAAGCAACATAACTTCCTAACATTGGCTGAAGTCATTTTAAGCTTTTGAGATAAATGTAAGGTTTTGGATAGTAATGACTCAAGTGTTGCTACAT
Source organism: Oxygymnocypris stewartii (assembly GCA_003573665.1). Lineage (NCBI taxonomy): Eukaryota > Metazoa > Chordata > Actinopteri > Cypriniformes > Cyprinidae > Oxygymnocypris > Oxygymnocypris stewartii. The sequence goes on along the minus strand of QVTF01020812.1, from coordinate 5,887,245 downwards.
CCTTCTGAAGAAACTACTATTTATCAGTATCCTAAAGTGAAAATCACGATAACCCACAAATGATATAAGTGTTACCAAATCTAGCAAAATTAATTTCTAACCAGAATCTTACAAAAAACTCAAAAGTTTACAAAGACTTCAGTAATTACTAGACTTATCACGATCTTCACTTTAGAATGTGGCTCCAAAAAAAATGATGTGTCATTTATTACTATTAGGTAATGTATTACCTAACATGAATAAAAATGAACAATGCATGTATTACACTATTCATTCATCTTTGTTCATGTTAGTCAATGAAAATACAGTTGTTCATTGTTAGTTCATGTTAATTCACAGTGCATTAACTAATGTTAACAAACACAACTTGTGGTCGTAATAATGCGTTGGTCAATGCTGACGTTAACATTAAGATTAATAAATGCTTTAGAAGTATTGATCATTCCTTCTGAAGTTGGTAATGCTTGAGTCATTACTAGTGGGGTATCATGACCTTCACTTTAGATTATATTATAAATCATGTATTATTCACATTTATTATAAAACTCTATATATTAGTTCTTAGTTGTTCTTAGGGAGGTATGATAAGTAGTAGTTACTGATTAGCTAAAACTAACTACCACATTTGACCAAGCACTATTACTAATTCATCATTCAGAGTTTCTTGTTTGATACTAGTAATTGCTAGAGTGTTAAAATTGCATTAATCATATGTGCGTGTGTAGCTATTCATTAATTATGGATCAGTATTCTAAAGTGTTACCCAGGAGACATTTTCTTAAAAAGATAATTTTGCTTCATGATATCCAGGTCAAGGATAAAGCACAGCAGGCCGTTTCACAGACTTCATTGTCAGTCTACAACAACCAGGCATTCAAACGCTCGACGTACATGGTGAGTATTAACAGCTACAGTAAGATTTCAAAGTGATGGTCCTTTTCTTTGTTTTGTGATGGATTGTTTCTGTTTCTGCATGTGTTCCAGAATTCCACAAGACGTGCATACAGAGGAAATTTACAGGTAAGAATAAAATGACATTAATAATTCACATAATATATGAACTCATCATCTGTGCTTTTTTCAACCAGCAATCGAGTGTCCGATCAAGTTTTAGAAGCAATTCTTCTTACAACACCAAAGCATCTTACTTGGGTGAAAACCTTGCCATTCTCATCCAGCAGGTGATTTTACATTTACATTTTCATTTACATTTAGTCATTTAGCAGACGCTTTTATCCAAAGCGACTTACAAATGAGGAAAATAGAAACAATCAAAAACAACAAAACAGCAATAATATGTAATTGCTGTGACAAGTCTCAGTTAGCCCAACGCAGTACACATAGCAAGGTTTATATATATATATATATATATATAAATAAAACAAGTAATAGAAAAAGACTAGGCAACACTTCACTTTCTGAATTTTGTGATAAAAAGTAATGTCAAATTAATAAATTAAAATGTTGTGTTAATGTTAGGGGAGAATCAAAATAAAGTTAGCAGATATTCAGCAGAACGTCTACTAATACTCTAATGACTGCTAGTTGAACAGCAAAGTTAATTACAGGCAGTAGAACATCTAAAGTGGACTTTTGAAATAAAGGTTTAACACTGTTTCAAATATAAAACCTTCCATGAACGATTCGGAAGTAATCATTGTGTACTGTTTTGAGACCAAAAGTAAAGAGCATATAACTAAATTAATATTTAATTAATATTACTGGAAGAGCATTTGTTCATAACTTCAAGAGAACCTTGTCAGAACATTAATCAAATTTCTTTGTTCGTTCAGTAAGCATTTAGAACTCTAGATCAACAGGCTTTTTAGATCACGAGAAATACATTTGGCCAAGTGTGACAGGATGGTGAATCAATTTTATGACTTTTAATTTTTTCCTTCCTCTCCTCAGAAACTGCATGCTCTCCAAGCCTGTGATGAGGAACTTGGTATTTACAAACCGCGCTGTTACGCAGATGAAGGACAGCCTACAGCTAATGATGAATTAGATGCAATATCCATTCCAGAGGATGACTTTCATCCAGAGATGCTTAAAAATCTGGACAGCAGGTTCAGTCAGCTAGCAACAATCTCCAGACCTGACCTGATGAGAAGGTCACAATTATCTCAGGAAGTGTAGCCTAAATATGTGACCTCATCGTAAATTGATGGTATGAATTCAATCTAAATGCAATGAAGATATTCAATTAAATATAACTCTATTTGCATTTCCTGTATGCACAAATCCACAGGGCTTGCAAAGCAAAGAAAGGAGTAGTAGGTTATTAATTGTATTATGTGAGCTCAGGTTTTTGACTTTTTTCTGTTTATTTCCGTTCTGTATTTTTTAAACTGTGTTCATGGGGAATAATTTTCAGACATTTAATACATAAACATATGGTGGTGTAATTATTTGATGAAACCTGCTCTAAGATTACATGGGTGGATGTTGATAATAGTGTTTTTAGTAACTGATAAGCGTGTTTGAAGAGAATGTCTATTTTGACTCTCATGCAAACTCCTGAAAAAGCTGGGTCTGTTGTTCCTCTGGGTGTGAAACTGCTCTGTTGTTTCTGGTGTTTTTAATCATTCACTGTAAAAATGTGAATTTCTTACTGTTTTTTTGTATTATTTACACTGACGAATGGGAATCAATGAAAGTTTAATAAAACTCAGTGTTTAATACTGAAGCATAACATGCTACTGTTTTTCTTGTGTGTTAGGTTTTATTTTGACAGGTCTCTTTACAATCTTTTTTGTTTTGTTTTTTGTTCAACACACAGCTCTTGAAATAGTTCCCTTTTACAGTAACCACTTCACAATAGCACTTTTTATCACTGTCCTGCAACTTCACAAACTCTAATAATGCATAGAAGTACCATTTATTTGAAATAGATAAGATACATATACACTATAAATCTCATATTTTTTTTATGAATGATCATGTATTACTTTTGTTCATGCATCACATCATTAATTATTTTCTTTCAATGAAGGGTACATCATGTATTTATCAAAGAGCATTTTATAACATACAGTGCACTCACACTTGCGCACACAGATAGATAGATAGATAGATAGATAGATAGATAGATCTCCAGAAAGCTGGGGTGATGCTCTGACAATCTACTGTCTGCAGTAGAGACAGGGGCCACTTGTGCTTTTAGGGGGCACAATTTTAAAATTCATCTTAACCTACTTTAAGTATTATTAATTCAGTCATTTTTCACCATGTCATGTATCACTGCAATCTCTAGAAGTAGTCTATAGATGGCTTCAACGGCAACAACATAACCAAACGTTACTGCGCATGCGCGTGTTTGTGGCCCTAACTTAACTTCCGGTAGACATACAAATAGAATCAATAACAACACCAAAGTCCCTCTGGAGTAGATGTTTTTTTATAACAAGCAAAATATGTTTGCTTCGTAAATCAGACGGACTGAGATGCAGCGATAACTACTTGGATGGACTTATTAAAAATGCAAATTCATTCTCTGCCAGCAGGAGACGTGTAAAAGCAGGAGAAATAACGTTAACGTTAGAGGTTTGCGCCCGGTAACGGCTGTAAACTGACCTTACAAACGCTGCTTTATCAGACATATAACATGCAAGATGAAATGAAAATGACATCAAACATTTTCTAAAGACAGTTTTCCCTTCAGAAATACAGCGATATAAAACACCTGCGCCTCGTTTTGATTTTTAAACATGCATTACGTGCTCATGTTTATTCAACAAAGCCTTTTGAAAAGGTTTTAACATTGTGGTAGTTCGCCACAAATAAATGTAGGTATGTGAAACACATCCCACAGCACAACAACCTGAGCCCAACTTCATTACTAATCACTTTAACTGTGTTTGTAGCCAGAGCCACTAACCAGCCCGATATACAAACACAGAGTTAACTTCGGTCCGGGGCGTGTGCCCTGATGAAACCGTCTATATCAATTTAAACTAAAATTTATTCTTCATCATGGTTCATTTATTAGATAAATATTTTTTTATTGTAGTGTCAGGGGCATCATGCACTCATTATTTTTGAGGGGGCACGAGTGAAGGGTTAAGGCCTAAGTATACTTCTGTATTTCACGCGTACGTTAGTGTATGCGCACAGGGGAACAAAGTCAAAGCATAATACGATAACAGTATAAAAGTATATGCATCTGTAAATCAATACAAGTTCAAAGAATAAAAAGCAAAACAAAATCATAAAAAAATAAAAGTAAATATAAAAACAGAATTTGTATTTATTCAAGATATTGTGATGTCTGTTTCAAAAACTGACTACTGAGATGAACCTGTCTTGCAAAGTGCACAGTGCCAGAAAACATAAAATTTCTGGACTTCTGGAAATAAAAGAAATACATAAATAAACAAATATTCTGGCACAGTGCCAGAAAACATAACATTTCTGGACTTCTGGAAATAATAGAAATACATTAATACACTTCACAGTGACACATGAAAAGCGTCTCTACTGCTTTTTGATATAAACGCATGCTCTTTTGTCCATTCCGGATGAAATGAGGTCTGATTGTCATGAGCTGGGTTTGTTCTCTCTTTCCCTCTCTCTCTTTTTCTCTCTCTCTCGCCCAGGCCCTGCCTGTCTATTCTTCCCCACCTGTTCATCGTTGCAATTAGCGCTTGCGCTGCTTCTCTGTCACACCTGTTCTCACTTTTGTCTCATTACGTTCTCTCTACTTCTAGCGTCTGTTTCCCCTTGTTCTTTGTCGGATTATTTCGTGTGTACGTGAGTCATGCCATCTACTTCAACATTTACCTTGTCTTGTCTTGCTTAATCAAGTCTAGAAGAGTCGTGCTCGTCTTGTGTGCTTTCGTGTCTCAGTCATCCTGCTGCGTGTGACCTCGTACAAGGACTGTGTTTCTGCCCTACGAGAAGTTCCAGCTCTGCTATCTGTCCTCAATACAGGAGTCTTCCTTTACTGAAGAGTTTATCTACTTTGTGTTTGTTCCAGTTCTGTGTCATTGCTCGACAGACTGCCTGTGTTTATCCTTTAAATAAAAGCCATTACAAGAACTTACCTTTGCACCTGGATCCTCTGTTTCACCTGACAGAATAATCCGACCAAGATGGATCCAGCGAAGGAAGGTCCTTTCCGCTCGGCGGTCGAGTTGCAGGGGGCCATGCTCGGTAAGCATGAAGAGGAGTTGTCTGCCTCCAGACACGCTGTGGAGAGTTTGACGGCTCAAGTTTCTGACCTATCTGCCCAACTTCTTCATCTTCGTCATGAGTCGTCATCACAGAATCGTCTTCATTCCTCCGAGCCGAGAATAAATAATCCTCCTTGCTATGCGGGTGAGCCCACTGAATGTAGAGCATTTTTAACCCAATGCGAGGTGGTTTTTTCCCTTCAACCTCAGACTTATGCGGCGGATCGTGCTCGGATCGCCTATGTGGTCTCTTTGCTGACTGGGCGTGCTCGCGGTTGGGCAGCGGCTGCCTGGGAGGCGCAGGCTTCCTGCTGTGGTCACTACGAGTTGTTCAAGGGGGAGATGATCAGGGTCTTTGATCGATCTGTGTACGGACGTGAAGCCTCGCGCCTTCTTGCGGTGCTTCACCAGGGGGAGAAATCGGTTGCAGATTTCGCCATCGAGTTCCGGACTCTGGCTACCACTTGTGAGTGGAATGAGCCTGCTTTAGTCGCTCGCTTTCTGGAGGGACTTAACATTAATCTAAGGGAGGAGATTTACGCTCGTGAACCGCCTGCTCAGTTTGATCAGTTAGTTGAGCTAGCTATTCGTCTGGAGAAGTGCTTTGAGCAACGGAGGCGTGTCCGAGGATCCGTCTCCAGACAGCGAGAAGCCCCGCCTTCAGCTTTTGATTCATCTGTTTCCAGACCAGAACCCGAACCCATGCAGTTGGGTGGCATTCGCCTCTCTCCGACTGAGCGACAGCGACGTATCATTTATCGTCTCTGTCTTTATTGTGGTGCGGCTGGCCACTTTGCCTCTTCGTGTCAGTTAAAAGCCAGAGCTCGTCAGTAGACAGAGGAGTACTGGCGAGCGCAACTGTTCTTTCCTCACCGCCAAAGACTCGCACCACCTTTCCTGCTGTTCTTCGATGGGCCGGTTTCTCCGTTTCCTGTTCGGCGCTCATCGACTCTGGAGCGGAGGGGAATTTCATTGACGAGAGATGGGCTCGTGAACATGACATCCCCCTAGTGGATTTAGAAGACACCACTACTGTCTTTGCCCTGGATGGCAGGGTGCTCTCTACTGTTCACCGTGTCACCATCCCGGTGAGTCTCACAGTCTCAGGGAATCATCAAGAGACAATTTCTTTTTATATTTTTCAGTCCCCTTTTACCCCTATTGTTTTAGGCAATCCATGGCTTACCCAACATAACCCACTGATTAACTGGGACAAGGGCATAATTCTTTCTTGGAAACTTGCTTGTCATATTAATTGTTTAGTATCTGCTGTTCCTGCTGTCTCTCCTGTCTCTGTGTTTCAGGATGAACCTGGTGATTTGTCTGGAGTCCCGGAGGAATACCTCGATCTGCGAGCGGTTTTCAGCCGTTCCCGGGCCACATCTTTGCCTCCTCATCGACCGTACGATTGCAGTATCGATCTCCTTTCAGGCACCATGCCACCTCGCGGAAGGCTATATTCCCTTTCTGCGCCCGAACGAGAGGCTTTGGATAAGTATCTCACTGAGTCTCTCGCCGCTGAGATCATTGTCCCTTCCTCCTCTCCCGCCGGGGCGGGGTTCTTCTTCGTGAAGAAGACGGCTCTTTGCGTCCCTGCATAGATTATCAGGGGCTGAACAACATAACGGTCAAGAATCGGTATCCGTTACCCCTTATGTCGACAGCCTTCGAGATCTTGCAGGGCGCAAAGATCTTCACAAAGTTGGACTTGTGCAACGCGTACCATCTCGTGCGTATTAAGGAGGGAGACGAGTGGAAGACTGCGTTCAATACGCCGGTTGGGCACTTTGAATGTCGTGTTTTACCGTTCGGTCTGGTCAACGCCCCCGCCGTGTTCCAAGCCTTAGTTAATGATGTCCTGCGGGACATGATTAACGTATTCGTGTTCGTTTATCTGGATGATATTTCGATTTTTTTCACCCTCTCTCCAGGTGCACGTTCAACATATGCGTCGCGTTCTGCAACGTTTACTCGAGAATCGCCTTTTTGTTAAGGCTGAGAAGTGTATGTTCCACTCTCGATCGGTAACGTTCCTCGGATCTGTTGTGTCGGCAGAGGGGATCAGCATGGACCCCGACAAGGTTCGTGCAGTCATAGAATGGCCCGTTCCGGACTCTTGCATTGCACTCCAACGTTTTTTGGGGTTTGCTAATTTCTACCGCCGGTTTATCCGTAATTTTAGCCAGGTTGCCGCCCCGCTGACAGCGCTCACCTCTATCAGGTCTCATTTTACCTGGTCCGAGGTGGCTCAGAATGCATTTGATCACCTCAAGAGGTTGTTCACCTCCGCTCCCATTTTGATCACTCCGGATCCCACGAGACAGTTCATCGTCGAGGTCGATGCTTCCGACGTAGGGGTGGGGGCAATACTTACCCAACGCTCCTCGCGGGATGACAAGGTTCATCCATGTGCTTTTTTTTCACATCGCCTCACATCCGCGGAGCATAATTATGATGTCGGTAACCAGGAACTTTTGGCGATCCGTTTAGCTCTGGGGGAGTGGCGCCACTGGCTGGAGGGGGCCAGTGTTCCCTTCATTGTTTGGACCGATCACCGTAATTTAGAGTATATTCGTTCCGCTAAGAGGTTGAACGCTCGACAAGCTCGCTGGGCGCTATTCTTTGGTCGGTTCCTACAGACCCGGCTCAAAGAATGGTAAGCCTGATGCTCTCTCACGTCAGTTCAGCTCGACTGAAGGGGCTTTCTCCAAGGAGGGTATCCTACCACACCGTTGTGTGGTCGGGGCTGCCATCTGGGGAGTCGAGCAGACTGTGAAGAGGGCTCTTTCGCAAATGACGAGATCGCCTCAAGCTCCTGAGGGAGCTTTGTTTGTTCCCGAAGCCGCTCGCTTGGCCGTTCTCCGGTGGGGTCATTCCTCTAAACTAGCCGTCCATCACGGTGTTAGAGGAACGCTGGCCATCATTCGCCAAAGATTTTGGTGGCCTACTAGAGAGCGCGACATACTTAGTTTTGTAGCTTCATGTCCTGTCTGCGCCCAGACTAAGTCGAGTAATTCTCCACCCGCGCGTTTTCTTAGACCACTTCCCATTCCTTCTCGCCCGTGGTCGCACATCGCTCTGGACTTTGTCACTGGTCTTCCGCCGTCAGCGGGGAACACGGTAGTTTTGACAGTGGTAGATCGATTCTCTAAGGCGGCTCATTTTATTCCACTTCCCAAATTACCGTCCGCTAAAGAGACCGCTGTAATGCAAATTTAATATGAAGCTATTGTTTCAGCTCCGGGAATTATTTATTAAATATTCAATATTGCTTTGGTTCAAGTAATATTAATATTTTGCTTACGATTTATACTTTAAGTGCTCGTCCAGCGATCACTACATCAGTATATCGTTATTAAATCTCGCTTCTATTGCCTCGTGGCCGTGAGAACAACAAAACGAGATTTAATAAATATCTCAAAGTCAAGCCTAGGTAGCTTTATCGTTATGGCAATAAGGATACAATCTTGAAAGTCACATTCCAGAGACAATTCTTTATAAAATGACACAAGGTTTATTTGTAATATTGCTATTCTAACATAAATGGATTACCTAATGAAACACAAACATACACACACATGCATACGGGAGTTTTGAGGTTAAGGTTGAAAGAATAACATTCTTTCCTGTTTCGTAACTTGACTAACCAGCAAAGATCACGAACAAATACGTATGCTTTGTTACTGCATTCAGATCACATTTACCAGTTTAGTCAGAAATAGAGGTTCTGTTTATGATATTTGCTTTTCTGTTGGTCTAAGCAGGCTGTTGCTCTGGTTTCGTTTTCCCGCATGAGTTCAACGTGCTCCTTCGGTTCTTTGTTACGGTTTCCACGTGGTATCCCCGCGTTGCTCTGGGAAACTTTACTGGCTCGCGTTGCGTGACGTCACCGGGGAGCCGTGTTGGGAGTCGCGGAGGCTTTTTGATGCTGATTCTGCTGTTTTGATGAAGTCGTCGTTGCGCTGCTGGTTCTGCCACGTTACGGCGTTTACACAGTCTTTGATCCGCCTGGATAATGTCTCAGCTGATCTTAAGGCGAGGGTCCAGCGGGCCGTCCGGGGCGTCCCTGCGACGTTGGAGAGCGAGTTTCTTTTGAACAGGAAGAGAGTTACAAGAGAGCGAGCTGCACGCAGGCGCGTTGTTTTAAACTGTCCGGTTTGGACATCGCCCACAGGCGGCTGGTCCAATCGGTGTCTGTATGGGGCGGAGACCCGCCCATGTCCAGGCTTTCTGGGGTGGAATTTACGTGATCCGATATTCCATTCATTCCGTGGAAGATACAAACTTACAGATTTTATATGTATGTTTAGTCACACATGATGCTAAAGCTTAACGGTCATGCACACCAACTTATGGCTTATGACGCCAGCTTCATTTAGAGACTAAACATCGCATTTTACCAGGCACACACATTACATTACTCGGATTATACAGTTTAAGGCACACATAAACTCATCCCACCTTTCTAAACAATTCACATTCACACAAGCATATGAGAGAAAGAGTACAACATACTATTCATATGTTTTTTGTGTAGATGAATTATTATTATCATGAAATGAATATGTCTCTTGGAAATCTTCTCGTGGCCACTTCTCTTTGTTCTGTGACCGAACGAAATCGTGCGCTTTTGCGCTGATGCGAAGGGGGAGGGGTTTTAGGGAGACGCTGATTCTTTCGGTGACTTGTAGAGACAGTTGAATTCCTGCCGACATACGTTACATATCCCCCTTTGGCTTAGTGATGTTCCCTGATGGAACATCGTCAGGCCCTGGAAAAAAAGGCAGGAAGAACAGGCACATACAAGACACAAACATCATATCTATCACTGACTGAAACCTGGTGCAGGGTAATTTGGGAAGGAACAGGTTAGAAACTTGAGAAGACCTAGGGATACCTTGCTAAGCATTATTGACAATTGGGTCATTTTGACTGGTTTAATTGTCGGGGTCTCGACGGGGCGGTATAGGCATGGTCTCGACCAGGTTGGTCCAATTCTCAGGTTCGGGTTCTTGGTTGTGTTTACCACGTCGGAAAAGGCGCGGGACGCCTGACGTGCATTTGTTGAGAGACTCTTGAACGGCATTCACTCGCTTGTGTAGGAGGAAGGCCAGTGTCATAGTCACAACATATCCTACGATAGTAGAAATACAAAGCGCTGTGTCAGCGGCAGACCAAAACTGTAGACCGTATAATTCGCGCGCCAGCGGGCAGAAGGCGGGCGATAGCTTCTAAAGCTGTGTCAACCGGTGTCAAATCAATAAAAGATTTCAATGTCAGCCTGATACTCGTCGTCGGTGAGGTGATACAATGCTAACTCGTCAATATGGAGGATCGCGCCCTTAGGGACAGTGATCCATAAAGTTTGGTTGGGCAAATTAATGCGCGTGGCGGTGTCGTGTTGATCGCATGTAAGGGCAGCTGTTCGTGCTGGGGTATTGACCAGCCATCGGTTTCCGATGATTTCGGCTTGCGTTACCTCAACTTGAGAACGTGGTGTTGCTTCGGCGGGGCAGCTAGTGTCGGGTTTAATGGATTCTAAACCGCAGATGCCCTTGGTATTATCGCGTACGAAGGGTTTACTCGGGCAGAGGAACTGAATGTCTTTAGTGAGCGTACACATCTTTAGGTTTGGGGCCAAGTACAACTGTTCGGTGTTATCGTGATACGCAGCGACTTTAGAAGCGTGGAATTTTGACATAGGATTTCCCTTGCCGCAATCCCACATTCACAACGTTTTAAGCTGGCAAACTGGAAAGAAACTAAGTCACCTGTTTCCGGGTTTGCGTATATGGGAATAACGCCACCGGGAAAGGGGCGAGATGGGTTTGGATGAGACTAGCGGGGCCCGCAGTGGCCGAAGTTACGACGTTTGAACAAGGCTAGGAGGTATCACGTAGCACGGAATCCTATTCATGGCTAAGTTGCCAATCAAGGAACTTACATCGCGTATCATGTCGTTCATGATTTTGGCGGGTGGCCTCGATCGGTCGACAACGGTTCTTACAGCGAATTACAACAACTTTACTGACGGCAGTCGATCTCAGTTTCAGGACCTATATTCAAGGATTGGTTAAGGGGGTTCAAAGTGAGAGAGAGGAAAGGAAAAACACAAAGTAAGACACGAGGGAAAGGAACCAAACAACAAAAATAAAATTATATAAAAAAATATTATAAAAAAAAAAAAAATTGAGGGTAACTCCTCTCTACTAGATTGGTCCTAGCAGTGCTGCGGAGGAGAGAATATGGGTTGTGTCTAAGCATGGTTGCTATATGTTTTGCTAAAATGACAATACTTATGCTTGTGTAGTGTGTAGCATGTGGTTGTCGGTCTGTGTCAGTGGGTTTGATCTTCCCCCTTTTCATGTCGGTGGTATTTGCCGGTTGGAACTGGCAACACATCATGGTGCATCGTGTCCGTGTGTCAGCATACTCCCCCTCTGGCCGTGAGGTCCTACGAGCTTTGGCTTAGTGAGTGGCTCAGGGACATACGTGTGGACACCGTCTTGCAGATGCAGCATGTACTTGACAGAGTGAAGCGTGCGGAGCTCGGAGGATGTGTTTAGGTCCGTAGAGGAAATGGAATGTTCAAATGGGTTTGACATGTGAGCTGTCATGGTTCGTAGTGACGAATCCACATTTGAGGGTGAGGAGATCGTCAGCAGCGAACTGAGGTGGTATGGCAATGCAGGAGGGGCAGGGGTGTGCGCGCCAGTGGTGTGCTGGCGGCGGGTTACTGCTGCCACTGTAGGGTTGGGTGGGAGGGCATGAAGTGTCCAGGACTCTTCATGTCATGGACCTGCTTTGGTGAGGGCATCTGTTTGGTCATTTGAGGGGTTTGAGTTTGGGAGGAAACGTTTGGGATGTCAGAACTGATCTGGTGTTCTTCGGAGGAATGGCAGGTGACTGAGACAGCACTTTCAGGAACTTGAGGGGTTTCATCAGCAGGTGTTTGTTGGACGCTGCTGTGATTTGGAGTATTGGGTGTTGAGTTAGTGTTTAACTCTGTTGCCGGGTTTTCAGGTGGGGTTTCATGTCCATCTGAAGTTAGGGTGTTTACTGTTCTCTGAGAGTGAGGTGAAGCAGTGTTTTTTTTTTTGTCGCTGATTTGTTCAGCTTGTCACGGCCTTTTCGTCCAACAGCTAGTCAGGCTGAATCTGGTTCCTCTTCCTTTTCCCACTGATTCTCATGAGGCCTTGCTTGGTCCCATGACTTATCCCAGTGTCGTCCAGGTGAGCGTTGACATCCACGCGGTCCATCCCATCGGTCATACCTCTGTTCAGGTCGGGTGTCAGCGTGTGAGTCTCGTTCTCTGTTGGACGGGGGTGCATTCCCCTCTCTGTGTGGTGGCTTACCACTGTCTTGGTGTTGGGTGCCCTCTAGCGCCAGTTCTTGGTGTTGCGTGTTGAAATCAAGAACTGCTGGGGTTTTCACGCATTTTTCTGAGGCCATCTTTTGTTTGTAGTAGGCCTTTTGCACCAAGTCTCGCAGCTGCTGAATGTTCATTGTCCGTGGACATGCAAGAACGCCAAGATGGTGGCTTATGCCAGGATGAAGGTTTCTTAGGAAGAGGGTTTTAAAGTTCAGTTCATCGTCCATGTCAGAATCATTGCGAGTTCCAAAATATGCTTGTCTGAATCGACTGTAGTAAACTTGAGGAGTGTCGTGACGTCCTTGTCTCGTCTCCAGGGCAGCCACTAAGCCTTGATCGGACTCAGGGTCGGCGAACTCTTTAATGAGGGCTTTTCGCAGCCGTTGATAATCAGTCTTTGTGTTAACAGGTTGCCGGTCAAGGAAGCTGCGCACTTCAGGACTGGATGTCGTTCGGAGTAAGTAGAGTTTATCTTTGTCCGTAACGTTAGGTCGCATTTCCAGATGGAAATCAATATCTTGCAGGTAAGCTTGGACATTTTGGCTGTTTGGCAAGCTGGGGTTGAATTTCCCGATGTTTCGGGCGAGCTTGTCAAGATCTTTTAGGTCCAAGCCGTGCGACGATCTGCGGCTGGCTGCAGCAGATTCTTCTGGTTCTGTCGTGATATAAAGTTCTTCAGGCGGCGCTGGTGAATGTTTTAACACCACCCCCTCTGTCTTATGTTCACGTGTCAGTCCAGGAACAGGTGACTTGGTCCTGCTTGGCAGGGGTGCGGTTGGTGCACGTCCTGTCCTTGACGGCTCATGGCCTAGTTCATAAGCGTGCTTGAGTTCCTCTTGGAAACTTTCAGACTCCTCTTTGAAGTAGTCGAGCTGTCGTGTTAGGCGGCTAATCTCGTTTCTTGACTCAGCCAGATGAGCTTCAAGGGCTTTGATTCTGCTGTTTTTGTCCCTGAAGTCAGCCTTTGCCTTATCTAGTAGCTTCTCTGCATACTGTAGCTTGTCTGCATGGTCAGCGAAGTCCTCTTTAATTTGCTGCATCTCGTGGCTGGTAGCTGCTAGAGTCTCTTTTAGCCTGTTGATCTCCTCCTCAGCGCCTTGTTCCACCTCATCGGTCCCTTCCTGTCGTTCCTGAGCTTCACGTTCCAGCTGCTCTATGCGTCGTTGTGCGCTTATCAGCTCCTGCTGGCGTTGTGCGGCGTGCTTGTCGCTCAGTTTGAGGGTGGCGATGAGTGTGTGGCTTAAGGAACCGGTGATCTTGGCTAATTCTTTGTGACTGTAGCTTTGACTTGGGTCTTGTCTCATAATGCTGGTGATGTTGTCATCTAGTTGATCCTGTGTCTGATGTTGGAGTGCTTCCACAGCTTTAGGGAGGATGCTGTCTTTTGTAACACTTAGCCACATTTCCAGTCCTTCCCAGTGACCGACATGTTCTGTTTTGTGCGACATGTTCTGGCGGTTGAGGGAGCTCTTGGACCGAACTGACACAGACCTTGTATGGGAAACAAAGCAAAACAAAACAGAACAAAGCAAAACAAACTGGGGTGTAAATGTGTACTGTGTGCTAGTGTTTGAGTGTGGTTCTCTGTTTCTGTGATCCTCTGTGGTGGGGTGCGTGTAATTTGCAGCTTCTGCGTAGAAATTGAGCACACGTAGAGGCAGCACAGCTGGGAAACAGAGAAAGAAAAGCACACTAACAGAATGAGTACACAAGGACAATAACACTAATCAAATATCTCTTTTAATAGCAGATTTTCTGCTTGTCGCTTTTTTTGTTAAGTCTGATTTAGAAGACGCTTCTAGTCAGAAAATTATAAGCGAAATTTTCTCTTTTGTAATAGGACTGTTATTTCTATTCCAATTTTCTCCTTGATGGCGGAAAACAACAGCAATGACAGTGCTTGTCCCTTAATGGCAATTTTACACCGCAACGCTAGTTAGTGTGTCTCTCGCGCGTGTTTAAAAATGTTGCCGATGTCTATCTTCTCCTTGCACCTGCTTTAACATGGAGGGGTAGGATTTCACAATAGAGGGTAAATAACAAACAGTTCTCAAGTTTCATAAACATCTGTTCAATTGTGGCATTTCTCTCTATTCGTGATCTTTCCACTGGCAAAGTCTTAGCAAACAAGTCAAATTAGAAGAAGTTAGTAACAGGGAGGAAAGGTAAGAGAAGATTTATTTATTCCCAAGGTTTAAAACTAATAATAAGTTGGCAGCATGGTGGTGCTGTTGAGGCGATACGCTTAGGTTGGTTTTGCTGTTTACAGGGTAAACACACTGACCTAAGTTGAGGAAACCTTAATTTCCCTTTTTGGGGTTTTCTAATTAGGTTAACGTCTTTATGCCCCAAGCTTGGTGAGAAGTGACATTGATTGCATGGTGTCACTGTCACTTCATCAACACAACATTAGGGGGAGCACCATCTACTCTCAGGCCTACGTAAAAGGACTTTATTAAATTTTTATTTAATAAAATTATTTAATAAAAAAATATATATATTTTGAGTTAATCAGATCACCTAAGGAAATGAAGTATGGCCTACAGGTGGCGCCAGACTTGTGTTAAGTCTGAAATTAGAATAAATAAAAAAAATTAGAATTTGTGGTTTCTAATTAAAATGTTATGATGTTATAATTAAAATTAATACGATCACTTAGGATTAGAATTCACAAGTGCAATCTGCAATGGAGTTGATAAACCAATATTGTTGCAATATGTAAACAGAAAGTGTAATTCATTATTAAATGTAATTAGAATTTTGAATTCATAATTAATTATGAAATTAATTTACAGCTTCCAAATCACTAGTTTTGGATTCCTATAATAGTAATTAAATAACTTCCAAACTTACTCATTCCTCATTGTGTCATTGACATCAAATCAAATTAATCTGCATCCTAATTACTTGTAAATTAAATTAAAAATTTCTGGCCCTCTTGATAATAATTAAGGTTTTACAGTGGTTGTCACATTATAAGGGCGTTTATGATTAATCAGTGGATAAAATTATTTTATTAAATGAAATTTATTGCAAATTTGTAATTAATTATGACATTCACTTAACAATTAAAAATCCCTAACAATAGCAACTCATCCACTGAAGTGTTTAAAATCATAAAAGCGGTTATAATTGAATGAAATCAAAGTCACCATATTATCAAGGTAATACTGAATTATCTTCTAATAAAACTACCAACTATTAAACTGGTACCCACAAAAGGTAAAAGACTTTAATCAAAAGTATATTAACCCAACTTGTGAAATTGTTAAACTGATAAATGGGTATAACATTAACACAGCCAGCTTATTAACATACGTTAGTCTTTTAAATGGGAAGACAGAGAGCAAGAGAAAGAGAACTAGTGTTAGCTGTGAACCACACTTCCACACACCCTGCATTCAAGCTCTAAATGCTATGTGCTAATCGCTAGCCGTAATGCTAACAGCATGGCATTTGCTACGATAAAAAAGTTTCTTTGTTTCAGTTAGCTTAGCGCTAATGCTACTAGTTTACACGTGGCTAGACTCTACTAGCAACTGCTCCGGAACTAGCCTCCGAAGACTTCCTGGCTAAACTGGTCGCTATGACGACTCAGTGCCTGTAAAAAAAAAAATGTGCTTCACGCTTCAAAATCAACAAGCATTATTCAGACTTGAATCCTCTATAGCACATTTAATCTCACTCGTTTAGGGCGAGATAAATTTATCTACAGATTAATTATAAATCATTGCGGCCTCGGCGGACCGTTGTGCGAATATTTGTCTGTTCAGACAGCACACATAAAACAATTCAATCGATTGCAAATTATCTCCCTTCTCAAACCGCCTGGCCACTCCTCTGTCTGAGCACCGCGAGTTTGGAATTCACTCGTGTGAAATCAAATAATGGCTGAGAATTATTTAATTAGCTACTTTAATATTCTCCATCCAGGAGATTTGAAAATATAGCTGAGTTTGTGAGTGGAACACGCACTTAACAAATCAAACTATACAGGCCTTAAATCAGAGGGCAAATGAGGAACACGCTCGTTTGGCTCTTATGCGCTTTTAGGGCGACTTTATTTACTGCAGTTTAATTCTTTTCAACGAACTCGAGTTACAATTACACTCCTTTCATTCAAACGCACTGTGTTTCACAAACAAGAATACAATATCACAAATAACCGTTTGTTTCTCTGTATTTACTCAATTTTTCCCGATAAAAGTGAGAAATACTCTTGTCTCTGGTTTGATTTTCAGATTAATCTTTAAATGCCAGCTTTTTATCCTCCACCATTCTGTAATGCCAATTTAATATGAAGCTATTGTTTCAGCTCCGGGAATTATTTATTAAATATTCAATATTGCTTTGGTTCAAGTAATATTAATATTTAGCTTACGATTTATACTTTAAGTGCTCGTCCAGCGATCACTACATCAGTATATCGTTATTAAATCTCGCTTCTATTGCCTCATGGCCGTGAGAACAACAAAACGAGATTTAATAAATATCTCAAAGTCAAGCCTAGGTAGCTTTATCGTTATGGCAGGTTTAATTGTAATATTGCTATTCTAACATAAATGGATTACCTAATGAAACACAAACATACACACACATGCATACGGGAGTTTTGAGGTTAAGGTTGAAAGAATAACATTCTTTCCTGTTTCAGCAAAGATCACGAACAAATACGTATGCCTTGTTACTGCATTCAGATCACATTTACCAGTTTAGTCAGAAATAGAGGTTCTGTTTATGATACTTGCTTTTCTGTTGGTCTAAGCAGGCTGTTGCTCTGGTTTCGTTTTCCCGCGTGAGTTCAACGTGCTCCTTCGGTTCTTTGTTACGGTTTCCACGTGGTATCCCCGCATTGCTCTGGGAAACTTTACTGGCTCGCGTTGCGTGACGTCACCGGGGAGCCATGTTGGGAGTCGCGGAGGCTTTTTGATGCTGATTCTGCTGTTTTGATGAAGTCGTCGTTGCGCTGCTGGTTCTGCGACGTTACGGCGTTTACACAGTCTTTGATCCGCCTGGATAATGTCTCAGCCGAGCTTAAGGCGAGGGTCCAGCGGGCCGTCCGGGGCGTCCCTGCGACGTTGGAGAGCGAGTTTCTTTTGAACAGGAAGAGAGTTACAAGAGAGCGAGCTGCACGCAGGCGCGTTGTTTTAAACTGTCCGGTTTGGACATCGCCCACAGGCGGCTGGTCCAATCAGTGTCCGTATGGGGCGGAGCCCCGCCCATGTCCAGGCTTTCTGGGGTGGAATTTACGTGATCCGATATTCCATTCATTGCGTGGAAGATACAAACTTACAGATTTTATATGTATGTTTAGTCACACATGATGCTAAAGCTTAACGGTCATGCAAACCAACTTATGGCTTATGACGCCAGCTTCATTTAGAGACTAAACATCGCATTTTACCAGGCACACACATTACATTACTCGGATTATACAGTTTAAGGCACACATAAACTCATCCCACCTTTCTAAACAATTCACATTCACACAAGCATATGAGAGAAAGAGTACAACATACTATTCATATGTTTTTTGTGTAGATGAATTATTATTATCATGAAATTAATGTCTCTCTCGTAACCCTCTCGTAACTCTCTCGTAACTCTCTTCCTGTTCGCACTCTCGCCCTTACTTCTACCCTTCATCGCTTTCCATGCAAGGACAACCTGAAAGCCAGTCTGCTGGACTCTGGCCTTGACACCGACTAAACCAACCATCTCGTCGAATTCAAAGGATAGAAGGGCCGTAACATCAAGGAACAACGAACTCCACGACGGCAGACGAGGGGAGAGCTTTTCCCGTGACGTCACGCAGCAGATTCTAGACACTACGGTGTTGACACACGAGAGCATCCGGAGAAGCGCGAACTGACCACGTGACACCCGAAACAAAGAACTGAATCAGCACGTTGAACTCACGGGGAAAATGAAACCAAACATCCAACCTGCTTACCAACCAAAAGCAAGTATCATCTCTATTTCTGATTGAACTGGTAAATGTTCTGAAAGCAGTAACAGAGCATAGGCACCTGTCGGGATTTTTCCGGTCAAGTTAAGTGTTAAAACAGCAAAAAGGGCTAATTTTAACTTGCTGAGTTTACTCACTGAAACCCATGTATGCATGTTTGTGTCTTATTGATTAATCCATTTATGTTAGAATAGCAGTATAACAAATAAACCTTGTTTCATTTTTATAAAGAATTGTCTCTGGAATGTGGTTTTTCAAGATTGTATCCTTATTGCCATAAAAGACGAAGCTACCTAGGCTTGCCTTTGAGGTATTTATTAATCTCGTTTTATTGTTATCACGGCCATGAGGCAATAGAAACGAGATTTAATAAAGATATAAGATATGCTGATGTTAGTGATTGGTGGACGATCACGAAATAAAGTATAAATTATAAGTTAAATATTGCTTCAATCAAGCAATATTGAATATTTAAGGAATAATTCCCGGAGCTGAAACAATAGCTTCATATTAAATTGCATTACACCGCGCAGCTGATGGTCGATCACATTTTTAAGATACATGGGCTTCCGACAGACGTCGTTTCAGATAGGGGGCTGTAAGGCCCGGCTCGATCGACCCAATGACGGCAGTCGTTCAGCGGGTGAAGGGCTTTGCGTATTACAGTCTTTCCTTTTCACGACACAACAAGAACATTAAAATGGAACACTTTCTCTTATATATTTTGTCTCGTTATTTCATCTGACTCCATAAATGTAAAGGTTTTAATGATATCTGTGCATCATTAAAATATGAACGAATGATTGATTATTCTTATCAGCTCTTTTTTAATACTTTACCCGCTCAGATGTAGGGAAACTATATCGCTCAGAGGCCCTGTTTTCCACAGGTCTCACGGACACAATCTCGTCAGGCCCGGTCATCAGTCAGAGGTAAATTATGGTTCAGTATCTAAGATTTGCCGTAAATTCACACGTACACAATCAGAGACATCGAATAACCCCCTTGGAGCCCCCTCAGAACTTGAGTTCAATCGTTTACTTCAGTAAAGGGTTTTGGCCACTATCAGATATGTTAGCAGATCAAATGTACTACACTCGTAATAGCTTTGGGTTGGTCAAATCCTTGTTTAAAGTAACATTAAATCAAAAAGTCAGAGGTATGGGCGTACCCGAGTCTAGTCTGATCAGACGGCGTTCGCCGTCCCTAAATGGAATTAACCCGCCCCTGCATCCAAGTACACTTAAAAGATGCCGGATATTAGCCGTCGCTAAAACTGACCCAGGCTTGCGGAAATATACGGATCCGCTAATCTAGTAGAGAGAAAGCCATCTTTAGAGGCAATTAGAATAGAATCAAACGTTACAATTTATTGACCAGGTAATCGAAGCAATAATTCAAAACTCCAATGTTACAAGAATAGAATCATCAGTTAACCATACCTGGCAATGAAAAACTACACACAAGTGACTTGTGTGGGCAGTCAAACCTACAGACTCCTAACCATAGCTGGAAATGAAACTACACACAAGTGATCTGTGTGGGCAATCTGCTTACTGACGCCCAGAACTTTGTGTTCCCTTTCCTTATATACCCAGATAATTCAATAACCCACCAAATGGTGGCATCTTTGTTATTATGATTAGACTTTAGAATTTGCAACCAAATGGCTTCTTGAGATCCTGTGGCAGAGAATGCTTATTTACATACAGGAGGTGTTTTGAATAGAAGATCAGGGGGAAGGCACACCTTTAAGTTGTGCACTATATTTTCTCATACTTTAGAACTTCTTTTAGCTTTTCCTTATGATTGGGAGAATGAGACCATTTTACCAGGCGCACTGAGACATTTCAAAAGATATCAAACATGTATGGTTACTTTTTTGTACACATTACATTGCATGGATTTTTCAGTGAATTTTAGGTGATGAGGGGAGGGGGAAATGATGAGACCGTCAGTACAGGGTGTGGACCACCCAGTGTGTTGCGTCCTGGGTTTTGCTGTTGCATATGCAAGAGATAGTTTTTTGTGGATTCCAGGCGGGCCTTTTGTCCTCTAGAGGGAGGGGGGGGGGGGGGCAGACACACTGGCACCAGTCTTACAGGGCCACAGTTTACCTTCCAGTCTGTCGTCAGGGTTCCATCCAATGGGCAAGCTGAGCGTACCAACCAGGTTCTTGGTCGCATGTTGCGTAGTCTGACGTCTCAGAGTCCTGCTTCCTGGTGTGACCAACTTTCCTGGGCTGAATAAGCCCACAATTCACTACCGTCGACCGCCACAGGTTTATCCCCATTCCATGCTTACCTCGGTTACCAGCCTCCGCTATTCACTTCCCAGGAGACCGAGTCCTCCGTGCCTTCAGTGCAGGCGTTCATTCAGAGGTGTAGACGCACCTGGAGGAGGGTGAGGTCAGCTCTGTGTCGTTCCAAAGCGCGTACTCGACGGGCCGCTAATCGACACCGGGTTAAGGCTCCCAGATACGTTTGCGGTCAGAAGGTGTGGCTTTCCACTCAGAATTTACCACTTCAGTTTAGTTGCCGCAAACTGATGCCCTGTTTCATCGGGCCTTTCTCTATTGTCAAGGTTCTCAGCCCGGTAGCTGATAAGCTCAGATTGTCGCACCAGTTGCGTCGGGTTCATCCCGTATTTCA
This sequence comes from Oxygymnocypris stewartii, assembly GCA_003573665.1. NCBI lineage: Eukaryota > Metazoa > Chordata > Actinopteri > Cypriniformes > Cyprinidae > Oxygymnocypris > Oxygymnocypris stewartii. Next base: position 5,866,080 of record QVTF01020812.1, on the reverse strand, counting down.
CGTTTCCTGTATCAAACCTGTTATTCGTATTCCCACCCATCCCACCCATCCCACCCGTCCACCTCCTGCCCTTGACGAGGGGTCTTCCATTTACAAGGTACGGAGGCTGCTTGACGTTCGTCCTCGGGGGCGGGGCCACCAGTTTTTGGTGGATTGGGAGGGGTACGGTCCTGAGGAGAGGCGGTGGATCCCGGCCCGGGACGTCCTGGATCGCTCGCTCATTGACGATTTCTACCGTTCTCGTCAGTCTCCTTCTTCGGGAGCGCCTGGAGGCGCTCGTTGAGGGAGGGGTACTGTAATGAGCTGTGTCTGTTCTCTCTTTCCCTCTCTCTCTTTTTTTTTCTCTCTCGCCCGGGCCCTGCCTGTCTATTCTTCCCCACCTGTTCATCGTTGCAATTAGCGCTTGCGCTGCTTCTCTGTCACACCTGTTCTCACTTTTGTCTCATTACTTTCTCTCTACTTCTAGCGTCTGTTTCCCCTTGTTCTTTGTTGGATTATTTCGTGTGTACGTGAGTCATGCCTGTGTGTTATGCTATCTACTTCAACATTCACCTTGTCTTGTCTTGCTTAATCAAGTCTAGAGGAGTTGTGCTCGCCTTGTGTGCTTTCGTGTCTCAGTCATCCTGCTGCGTGTGACCTCGTACAAGGACTGTGTTTCTGCCCTACGAGAAGTTCCAGCTCTGCTATCTATCCTCAAGACAGGAGTCTTCCTTTACTGAAGAGTTTATCTACTTTGTGTTTGTTCCAGTTCTGTGTCATTGCTCGACAGACTGCCTGTGTTTATCCTTTAAATAAAAGCCATTACAAGAACTTACCTTTGCACCTGGATCCTCTGTTTCACCTGACACTGATGTGTTTTTTTTATTATTTTTTTATTAGAATTAACAAGTCTGCAATGTATACAACCCAATGACAACTAAATCACACAGCAAAAAGAAATAAAGAACAAAAAACAAAACTAACAGACAAACCAAAACAAAAATATACAGAGCCAAGGGTAATATAAATGAAGTTAGGCTATATAAAGTAAAGGTGCCTCAAGGCTCTTTTTACAACCAGGCAAAAGGTCAGCTGTACACTATATGAATTAATCAATATTATAAGAAGCACACAGTGTTATCGATTTTAAGGGTTTAACATTGCTGGAGGTAGATAATGTATCCAAGTAATACTTCAGATCTTTACAAAATACAGGAAACAAAAAAAATTGCACTTGTGTATCAAAAATTAGCTAGTAAAATAAATAGATTTATTAGAAAATATGTATCAATTAGATTCTTATCAGCATGATAAAAACCAAACAAAACATCCTTGTACAACAAAGAAAAATTGTCTAAAATTGAAGCACATATAAATAGACAGATTTTTTTTCTCAAAAAAATAGTTACGTACATTCCCAAAAAAGAAGAGAGACAGGCTCATCTACCATTCCACAAAAGGAACAAACATTTTTTTGTATATAAATATTCACAGGGTAAACTCGATGCAGCAATTTAAAGGATACCAGTCATAGCTGTTTATAACAGGTCTGATGTTTCAGCATGTTAACATTATGATATGACGTAGCCAGCACTTGGAGGGTTTTTTAAGTTTTTAACCAATGATATATCAGATATTAATTTGACACCGCTTTCAACCAATCATTTGTTTGACCAGATATCTTATGGCATTAGACGCTATGCTGTTGTGTCCCAATAAAAATTCTAGAGTGGTGTTTTTTTAGGCCGATTCAGCGCAACTCCAAAAAGGAGGACAATGAGTGTCCAGCTTGAGGCTCCGCCAGACAAGGGGCTTAAAATCCGGTCTGTCCAGCCAAAATCCAGACGTATGGCCACCATAATGTTTATGCAGTTTTTATTCGGCTACCTTGTGAATTGATACCCCTACGGCAGCGTTACCACCTTGCAGATAAACTATTTACTGCAAGAGAGTTTAATGCGCATGTGCGACCTGCGCGTACAAAGTGTACAAAGCACTGTATGCTGTCCCTCGTGTACGCATACAAAGTGAAGTATACTTTGGCATTTATACCACTGTATAGCACTGTATAACTGATATAGGCTTATGTCCCTACAAAAAAAAAAAACATTGCAAAAAATGTGTATGGTTTCCACTACAAATACCATTACAAACATTACAAACCATCAACTTTTAACCATTAGAAAACAGTTTTCTTTAGTGTGTTTTCAGACATATTCAATTAGGATTTATTGGTTTTAACAAGCCACCAATAGAAGGCAACCAATTAGAGACCAACATGGTCCATTACAGTTTCCAGTAAAACCAATACAAGTCCCATTATAACCAGTAAATCCATTACTAATTTTGTAATGGTGTCTATTTTTTTTTTTTTTTTTCAATATATCCTCAAAATATATCATGAAATATCTCAATTCTCAAATATGTGTAAGTAAATGCATTTTGCACCATTATAGATTGTTAGTTGATCTATAATGAGCGATGGGCAAAGTAGCCTAATACTATAATCTATTAACTACACATAAAAACCAGTCTTTTTACTTACAAGGACCAGAAATATTCTTAAAACGACTGACTTTGTATTTGAATTTAATAAAAACATTGTAAGCTACTTATTAGAGCAAAGAATGTCTACATTATCAATGAACATTTTCACTTCATTTCAGCGAGTTCAAGCAATCTCAAAAAACTGCCATAATAATCTATAAAGCTGTTTACACTGTGAAATTGATATCTTACTTACATTCGTACATCTTCACTTTGTTATTTCTGATAAGAGAATTAACGTAAGTCAGAGAATTCAGTCAGTCAGCGTGCGTAGTGGCGAAACAGCATGTTTCAGCAAATTTCTCATCCGAATGCCTCCGATTGGTCATTGCATTCATAAGCTTAACATAATCGTATGTGATTGGTTATACTTGTGTCTCTGGCACTGTCAAGTCACCTTTATTTATATAGCGCTTTTAACAATACAAATTGTAACAAAGCACTGCACAATATCAAAATAGGAAAATTGTGTCAATAATGTAAAATGACAGGATTTAACACTCAATTTTCAGCTGAATGCATTTCATTATTGAATTTAGTAATGGCATGGTCCAGCTCAGTTCAGTTTAAATAATATCAAGTCGATGATTTTGCTGGAAATGAAGATTCCCCAACTAAGTAAGCCAGAGGCGACAGCGGCAAGGAACGAAAACTCCATCGGTGACAGAATGGAGAAAAAACCTTGGGAGAAACCAGGTGCAGTCGGGGGGCCAGTTCCCCTCTGGCCAGACGAACCAGTAGTTTGTTCCAACTGCAGCAAAGTCAGATTGTAAGTGGTCCACTGGTTCCAGGGGTCTTTTCCTGATGGCTGTCTAGGTGACGAGTTCCTCACTGGAGATCTGTCTCTGGGGCTCATCACTGTGCCAGCAAGCGAAACGCAGATTTGAATTTAGCAGCTTGTGATGCTTTTCATTTTTTATATTGTTTATCACTGCACATTTCAAACTGCACATTTCACGCAAAATTGTTTGCTGTGATACGATTCTAAATTTAGAGGGGCCAAATTGGGGCCACTGGCTATTTCTAGAAATATTCTAGAACCGCCCCTGGCTGGAAGAGCTGCTAGTGAGGCCAGTAGGTGGTGCTCACCCTGTGGTCTGTGTGGGTCCTAACGCCCCGTATAGTGATGGGTACACTATACTGTCAACAAGCACCGTCCTTCGAATGAGACGTTAAACCGAGATCCTGACGCTTGGTGGCCATTCAAAATCCCAGGATATCCTTCAAAAAAGAGTAGGGGTGTAACACCGGTATCCTGGCTAAATTTGCCCATTGGCCTCTGACCATCATGGCCTCCTAATCATCCCCATACACTGATCGGCTTCATAACTCTGTCTCCTCTGTATGTGGTGGGCATTCTGGCGCAATATGGCTGCTCTCGCATCATCCAGGTGGATGCTGTACATTGGTGGTTGTTGAGGAGATTCCCCCCTTCTATGTAAAGCGCTTTTAGTGCCCAGAAAAGCACTATATAAATGTAATGAATTATTATAGCCCATTAGCATCGCCAGCGTGGTTGTCGCTAATCTCACTTACACTGCTAATACACTATTCACAGACACTACCATTGTGATACAAGCATACGGAAATCAAAGGTAGCCTAAAAATAAAATCTCCGGAATTTTCTAAGTGTTCTGAGGTTTTGATTGTTTCCTCTTTTTTTCCTGATGTTAGTTATGTAAGGTAATATGTAATATATAAGGGAAACAGGTACATTTAGCTCAAAGGGAATCATTTATGATTTTATAGGGAATTTGAACAGACTCACTGTTTCACGGCTGATCAATGATTCGACCAGCGATTAACTGTAAGAGCCATATAACATCAACTTCGCACTTGATATTAAAATCCAAAATATAGTTAAAACATTATTAAATAGCACACTAACAAGATCGCCAGTTTAAGACATTAACTTGTGTAAGCACAAAACACAAGATACCTCTCTTTACAATGTAAATAAGACTGTATTTATATAAACCTAAGACAAACTAATCTAACACATGAACACATTGTCAGAGCCGAGGCTTGAACTCGGGTCTTTGGTGTGAAAGTCAAATACTCAGTCCTTGAGCCACTTGAGGATAATGAACCCAATAGTAAGACGCACTTAGAAGCAGTTGAGATGCAACAGGTTTAATGAAGCAAAAACAGAGAAGTTAGTTTTCAAAAAACTGTCCAAAGAGTGAAATCTACAAAAATATTCCATAAATCCAAAGTTCTTAACACAAAAACACTCCAGAGGAGAAAAAACACAAAAACCCAACACAGAGATAAAACAATCAAAGAAAAAACACTATAAGAAGCCACAGACTTCTTTAACACTTACTCAGGCAGCTGACTTAGAATAACTAAACACCAAGCAAAGGAACTGGGAGATACCATCACTTTCTATTCAGGAGCCATAGAAAGTGTACTGACTCAGTGCATCTCAGTGTGGTATGGCAACTCATTAAACCAGGACTGCAAAGCTCTACAGAGAGTAGTGCGCTTAGCTGAGCGCATCTCAGGGTCTGCTCTCCCCTCTCTGCAGGACATCTACCTCAAACGCTGCAAAAGCAGAGCTGTAAAAATCATCAAAGACTCAAACCACCCCGGTAACCATCTTTTCTGTTTACTGCCATCTGGCAAGCGCTTCAGGAGCATGATGGCAAAAACTAAGAGACTGAGGAGGAGCTTCTTCCCTCAGGCCATCAGGCTCCTTACACAAAATCAGTTTCATAAACATTTACAAGACTCAATTTATTAACTGCAAAACATTCATATTCTCATCATCCGTATTGCTGCTATGTGTACATACCCGGTACAACCCGTTTGCACATCCCTCTTATTCATATTACTATTTATTAAGTCCCAGTATATTGTTTTTCACATCTTATTTGTTTTGCACTTTTTATTCTATTGCACATTTTACTCTTTATTTCTCTTCTTTTTTATACCTATATTCATATATATATGCTCTTGTGTTGTGTTACTTTTAATTTACTTTTAAACCCCCGATTTGCAGTGGGCTAGGGCGAAATGACGAGCGGTGACTTCCATGCCGCGGGACAAACAAACAGGAACAAAACAAAAGACATTAAAAAAATGGAAAATAAACGAGGTGAGTGGGTGCTGCTTAATGTTTGGTCTGGTCTTCTGTCACAGTGCACACACGAGGAGGATACAGGAACACGCAGAGGAGGATTAAACTCAAATAATATTCTTTAATGTAGACCAACAAGGCTGGGCAGGACAAGGCAAGGCTGACACAGACAGGAACACCGTGGAGTAACGAGTAGACCAGACGAGACGAAACTGAACAGGCAGGAACTTAAATACACAGGTCAATTTGACAAACACAGCTGTGTAATAAAATTAATATATATGAAGCTATTGTTTCAGCTCCGGGAATTATTTATTAAATATTGCTTGATCGAAGTAATATTAATATTTAACCTACAGTTTACACCTTATTAAGTGCTCGTCCAGCAATCACTAAAAGGTATATTCTGTTAATCTCACTTCCATTGCACCGTGGCCCCGGTAACAATAAAACGAGATTAATAATTTCTCAAGTTTGAGCTCGGTAACGTTATCTTTGGCAAGTAAGGATGAAAATACTTAAAATCAAATTCCAGAGACACTTCTTTATAAAATGGAAAAGGTTTATTCGTGATATTGCTATTCTAACATAAATGGATTATCTAATAAAAGCACAAACATACACACATACGAGAGTTGAGGTTAAGGTTTAAAGAATGACATTCTTTCCTATTTCGTAACTTAACCAACCAGCAAAGATCACGAACAAATACGTATGTTTTGTTACTGCATTCAGATCATATTTACCAGTTCAGTCAGAGTTAGGAATGTTTGGTTTGTTACTTGCTTTTGGTTGTTTTAAGCAGGCTGTTGCTTTGGTTTCGTTTTCCCGTGTGAGTTCAACGTGCTCCGTTGGTTCTTTGTTACGGTTTGCACGTGGTTTCCACGCGTTGCTCTGGGAAACTCTGCTGGCTGCGTCGCTGTTGCGTGACGTCACGGGGAAAGCTGTGTTGGAGGCTGTTTGATGCTGGTTCTTCGATGTTATGGCTTTGGCACGGTCTTGGACTTCTTCAGATGGTTGGTTTTAAAGCGAGAGTCCCGCGGACCGGCCTCCAGGTCAGCCTTGCGCGCGTTGGAGGGCGCAGTTGCGAGTTCAGGAGCACAAAAGAGTTACAAGAGAGAGCGAGAACGCGGACGCCCCTCGTCTTTTCAACTGTTCGGTTTGGACATCGCCCACAGGCGGCTGGTCCAATCAGAGCGTCTGTATGGAGCGGAGCCCCACCCATGTCCATGGTTTCTCCCTCGTTCCACTTTTTCATGTGACGACAAATAAACTTTTACCCATGTATTAAAACGCTTACTAGGTTTACACATTTATAATATCACCACATTCATTATCTTACTGATTCATACAATTTTGCAACCGTTCATACAAGTCTAAACACTGCAACCTACACATTACAGCTTAAAGCACGATGAGAAATCAGCCTACATTCTCCTAAATACTTCCCATTCAAAGTCATCACATCAAGCCTATGAGGAAAGAGTACAACAATTAATATCCATATATTTATTTGTGTAGATGTTTTGAAAGTCATGAAATGGACGAATGTCTTTGAGAAACGTTCCCATCACATTCCTTTGTTCGTAATAGAAGGAAAACGCGCGCTTTTGCGCTGAGGCGGAGGGGGGCTTTAGAGGGTTGTTGAGTCGTTAGCTGCCCCCCCCTTCTGGTGACGTGTAGAGCCAGTTGAATTCCTGCCGACATATGTTACATATCCCCCTTTGGCTTGGTGATGTTCCCTGATGGAACATCGTCAGGCCCTGGAAAAAAAAAGGGCAGGAAGAACAGGCACATACAAGACACAAACATCATCTCTATCACTGACCGAAGCCTGGTGCAGGGTAATTTGGGAAGGAACAGGTTAGAAACTTGAGAAGACATAGGGATGCATTGTTTATCATTATTGACAATTGGGTCATTTTTGACTGTTTTAATTGTCAGGGGCTCGACGAGGCGGTATAGGCATGATCTCAGTCAGGTTGGTCGAATTCTCGGGTTCGGGTTCTAGGTCGAGATTACCACGTCGAAAAAGGCGAGGGACGCCTGACGTGCATTTGTTGAGAGACTCTTGAACGACGTTCACTCGCTTGTGTAGGAGGAAGGCCAGTGTCAAAGTCACAACATATCCTACGATAGTAGTGATACAAAGCGCCGTGTCAGCGGCAGACCAGGACCGAATAATTGGCGCGCCGGCGGGCGGAAGGCGAGCGATAGCTTCTAACGCTGTCAGCCGGTGTCAACTCAATAAGAGATTTCGATTTCAACCTGATATTCATCGTCGGTGAGGTGATACAATGCTAACTCGTCAATATGGAGGATCGCGCCCTTCGGGACAGTGATCCATAACGTTTGGTTGGGCAAATTAATGCGCGTAGCGGTGTCGTGTTAATCGCATGTGAGGGTGGCTGTTCGTGCTGGGGTATTGACCAGCCATCGGTTTCTGATTATTTCGGCTTGCGTTACCTCAACTTGAGAACGTGGTGTTGTTTCGGCGGGGCACTAGTGTCGGGTTTAATGGATTCTAAACCACGGATGCCCCTGGTATTATCGCGTACGCAGAGTTTACTCGGGTAGGGGGGAGTGAATGTCCTAAGTGAGCGTGCCCATCTTTAAGTTTGGGGCCGGATACAACTGTTCGTTGTTATCGTAATACGCAGCGACTTTAGGAGTGTGGATTTTGACATAGGTTTTCCCTTGCCGTAATCCCACATTCACAACGTCTTTGAGCCGGTAAACATTATTAACGTCGATAATGGGCAAACTGAAAAGCCAACTAAGTCACCTGTTTCCGGGTTTGCGTATATGGGAATAACGCTACCGGGAAAGGGGCGAGATGGGTTTGGATGAGACTAGCGGGGCCCGCGGTGGCCGAAGTTACAACGTTTGAACAAGGCTAAGAGGTATCGTGTAGCACGGAATCCTATTCATGGCTAAGTTGTCAATCAAGGAATTTACATCGCGTATCATGTCGTTCATGATTTTGGCGGGTGACCTCAATCGGTCGACAACGGTCCTCACAGCGACTTACAACGACTTTACTGACGGAAGTCGATCTCAATTTCAGGACCTGTATTCAAGGATTGGTTAAGGGGGTTCAAAGTGAGAGAGAGGAAAGGATAAACACAAAGTGAGACATGAGATAAAGAAACCAAACGATAAAGTAAATTAAAATTATTTTTTCAAAAATTAAAAAAAATTAAAAAATATTATATAATAATTAAAAAAAATTGAGTAACTCCTCTCTACTAGATTGGTCCTAGCAGTGCTGCAGAGGAGAGAATATGGGTTGTGTCTAAGCATGGTTGCTATATGTTTTCCTAAAATGACAATACTTATGCTTGTGTGGTGCATATGGTTGTCGGTCTGTGTCAGTGGGTCTGATCTTCCCCCCTTTCCTGTCGGTGTTTTGGATTTGCCGGTTGGCACTGGCAACCCATCATGGTGCATCGTGTGTGTCAGCGTACTCCCCCTCTGGCCGTGAGGTACTACGAGCTGTGGCGCAGTGAGTGGCTCAGGGACATACGTGTGGACACCGTCTTGCAGATGCAGCATGTATTTGACAGAGTGGAGCGTGCGGAGCTCGGAGGATGTGTTCAGGTCCGTATAGGAAACGGAATGTTCAAATGGGTTCGACATGTGAGCTGTCATGGTTCGTAGTGACGAATCCGCATGTGAGGGTGAGGAGATCATCAGCAGCGAACTGAGGTGGTATGGTAATGCAGGAAGGCAGGGGTGTGCTCGCCAGTGGCGTGCTGGCGGCGGGTTACTGCTGCCATTGCAGGGTTGGGTGGGAGGGCATGAAGTATCCATGACTCTTCATGTAATGCACCTGCTTTGGTGAGGGCATCGGTTTGGTCATTTGAGGGGCTGGAGTTTGGGAGGAAACGTCTAGGATGTCAGAACTGATCTGGTGTTCTTCGGAGGAATGGCAGGTGACTGAGACAGCACTTTCAGGAACTTGAGGAGTTTCATCAGCAGGTGTTTGTTGGACACTGCTGTGATTTGGAGTATTGGGTGTTGAGTTAGTTTTTAACTCTGTTGCTGGGTTTTCAGGTGGGGTTTCATGTCCATCTGAAGTCAGGGTGTTTACTGTTCTCTGAGAGTGGGGTGAAGCAGTGCTGTCTTCTGTGGCTGATTTGTTCGGCTTGTCACTGCCTTTTCGTCTGACAGCTAGTCAGGCTGAATCTGGTTCCTCTTCCTTTTCCCACTGATTCTCATGAGGCCTTGCTTGGTCCCATGACTTCTCCCAGTGTCGTCCAGGTGAGCGTTGACGTCCACGCGGTCCATCCCATCGGTCATACCTCTGTTCAGGTCGGGTGTCAGCGTGTGAGTATCGTTCTCTGTTGGACGGAGGTGCATTCCACTCTTTGTGTGGTGGCTTAGCGCTGTCTTGGCGTTGGGTGCCCTCTAGAGCCAGTTCATGGTTTTGCGTGTTGAAATCAAGAACTGCTGGGGTTTTTGCGCTCTTTTCTGAGGCCATCTTTTGTTTGCCGTAGGCTTTTTGCACCAAGTCTCGCAACTGCTGAGTGTTCATTGTTCGTGGGCATGCAAGAACGCCAAGATGGTGGCTTATGCCAGGATGAAGGTTCCTGAGGAAGAGAGTTTTAAAGTTCAGTTCATCTTCCATGTCAGATTCATTGCGAGTTCCAAAATATGCTTGTCTGAGTCGACTGTAGTAAGCTTGAGGAGTGTCGTGACGTCCTTGTCTCGTCTCCAGGGCAGCCACTAAGCCTTGATCGGACTCAGGGTCGGCGAACTCTTTAATGAGGGCTTTTCGCAGCCGTTGATAATCAGTCTTTGTGTTAACAGGCTGCCGGTCAAGGAAGCTGCGCACTTCAGGACTGGATGTCGTTCGGAGTAAGTAGAGTTTATCTTTGTCCGTAACGTTAGGTCTCATTTCCAGATGGAAATCAATATCTTGCAGATAGGCTTGGACGTTTTGGCTGTTTGGCAAGCTGGGGTTGAATTTTCCAACGTTTCGGGCGAGCTTGTCAAGGTCTTTTAGGTCCAAGCCGTGCGACGATCTGCGGCTGGTTGCAGCAGATTCTTCTGGTTCTGTCGTGATATAAAGTTCTTCAGACGGCGCTGGTGAATGTTTTAACACCACCCCCTCTGTCTTATGTTCACGTGTCAGTCCAGAAACAGGTAACTTGGTCCTGCTTGACAGGGGTGCGGTTGGTGCACGTCCTGTCCTTGACGGCTCATGGCGTAGTTCATAGGCGTGCTTGAGTTCCTCTTGGAAACTTTCAGACTCCTCTGTGACGTAGTCGAGCTGTCGTGTTAGGCGGCTGATCTCGTTTCTTGACTCAGCCAAATGAGCTTCAAGAGCTTTGATTCTGCTATTTTTGTCTCTGAAGTCAGTCTTTGCCTTCTCTAGTAGCTTCTCTGCATACTGTAGCTTGTCTGCACGATCAGCGAAGTCCTCTTTGATTTGCTGCATTTCGTGGCTGGTAGCTGTTAGAGTATCTTTTAGCCTGTTGATCTCCTCCTCAGCGCCTTGCTCCACCTCATCGGTCCCTTCCTGTCGTACCTGAGCTTCACGTTCCAGCTGCTCTATGCGTCGTTGTGCGCTTGTCAGCTCCTGCTGGCGTTGTGCGGCGTGCTTGTCGCTCAGTTTGAGGGTGGCGATGAGTGTGTGACTTAAGCTTGAGGTGATCTTGGCTAATTCTTTGTGATTGTAGTTTTGACTTGGGTCTTGTCTCATAATGCTTGTGAGGTTGTCATCTAGTTGGTCCTGTGTCTGATGTTGGAGTGCTTCAGCAGCTTTAGGGAGGATGCTGTTTGTTGTAACACTTAGCCACATTTCCAGTCCTTCCCAGTGACCGACATGTTCTGTTTTGTGAGACATGTTCTGGCGGGTGATGGGGATCTTGGACCGAACTGACACAGACCTTGGATGGGAAACAAAGCAAAACAAAAACACAAACAAAACAACAGGGGTGTAAATGTGCAGAGTGTAGTGTATGCTAGTGTTGAGTGTGACTCTGTGTTTGTAGTCCTCTGTGGTGGGTGCTTCTAATTCGTAGTCTCTGCAGGGAAATTATTGGGCACACGTAAGGGCAGCACAGCTGGGAAACAGAGAAAGAAGAGCACACTAACAGAATGAGTACACAAGGACAATAACACTAAACAGATCTCTCTTTTAATAGCAGATTTTCTTCTTTTCGCTTTGTTAAGTCTGATTTAGAAGGACGCTTCTAATCAGAGGATTGTAGGCGAGATTTTCTCTTTTGGTAGGACTGTTATTGCTATTCCAATTTTCTCCTTGATGGAGGACAACAACAGCAATGACAGTACTTGTCCCTTACTGGCAGGATTTTACACCGCAACGCTGGTTAGCGTGTGTCGCACGTGTTTAAAAATTTTGCCGAAGTCTATCTTCTCATTGCACCTGCTTTAACTGGGAGGGGTAGGATTTCACAATAGAGGGTAAATGCTAAACAGTTTGAATGTAGTTCTCAAGTTTCATAAACATCTGTTCAATTGTGACATTTCGCTCTATTCGTGATCTTCCCTGGCCAAGTCTTAAGCAAACAAGTCAAATTTAGAAGTTAGTAACCAGGGAGGAAAGACAAGAGAAGTGAAGATTTATTCCCAAGGTTTAAAACTAATAATACGTTGGCAGCAAGGTGGTGCTGTTGAGTCAATATGCTTAGGTTGGTTTTGCTGTTTACAGGGTAAACAAACTGACCTAAGTTGAGGAAACCTTAATTTCCCTTTTTGGGGTTTTCTAATTAGAAGGTTAACGTTTCTATGCTCCAAGCTTGGTGAGAAGTGACACTGTCACTTCTCCAACACAACACCAGGGGGAGCACTATCTACTCTCAGGCCTAAGTAAAGAGGACTTTATTTAATTTTAACTTAATACAATTATTTTAATAAAATTATTATTAATTTTATTTGAGTTAATCAGATCACCTAAGGAAATGAAGTATGGCCTACAGGGGGCGCCAGACTTGTGTTAAGTCTGAAATTAGAATTAAAATTAGACTTTGTGGTTTCTAATTAAAATGTATGATGTTATAATTAAAATTAATAGGCTCACCTAGGATTAGAAATTACACGTGCAATCTGCAATTGAGTTGATAAACCAATATTGTTGCAAAATGTAAACAGGAAGTGTAATTAATTATTAAATGTAATTAGAATTTTCGAATTCATAATTAATTATTAAATTAATTTACAGCTTCTAAATCACTAGTTTTGGATTCCCATAATAGTAATTAAAATAATTTCCAAACTTAATCATTCCTCATTGTGTCATTACATCAAAAAAATTAATAATTAATCTATATCCTAATTACTTGTAAATGACATAAAAAATGTCTGGCCCTCTTGATAATTAAGGTTTTACTATGGTTGTCAAATTATAAGATCGCTTGTGATTAATCACTGGACAATGTTGCTATTTTGAGGCAGGAATTGAAATAATTTTATTAAATGAAATTAATTCAAAATTAATTTGTAATCAATTGTGACATTCAATTAACAATTAAAAATTCCTAATAATAGCAACTTATCCACTGAAGTGTTTAAAATCAGAAAAGCGGTTATAATTGAATGCAATCAAATCACCATATTATCAAGATAATGAGGTAATACTAAATTATCTTCTAATAACCCACCAGTTATCAAGCTGGTACCCACAAAAAGGTAAAAGACTTTAATCAACTGTTTATTAAACCAACCTGTGAAAATGTCAGACAGATAAATGGGTATAACATTAACACAGCCAGTCTATTACATACGTTAGTCTTTTAAATGGGAAAATAGAGAGAGAAAGGGAATTTGTGTTAGCTGTGAACCACATTTCCACACACACTCGCTGCATTCACCTCATCCAAGCTTTAAATGCTATGTGCTAATCGCTAGCCGTAATGCTACCAGCATGGCATTTGCTACAGTTTCTTTGTTTCAGTTAGCTTATATCGCGCTAGTGCTATTAGCTTACACGTGGCTAAATCTCCACGTGGCTGAACTGGTCGCTATGACAACCCAGTGCCTGTAGGAGAAAAAAAACTGTGCTCCACGCTTCAAAATCAACAAGCATTGTTCAGATTTGAATCTTTTACAACACATAATCTCACTCGTTTAGGGCGAGATAAATTTATCCACGGGTTACTTATAAATCATCAAAGCCTCGGCGGGCTATTATGCGAATATCTGTCTGTTTAGACAGATACAACAACAATTCAATCGATTGCAAAATTTCTCCCCCTTTTCAAAACCGAATGGTCACTCCTTTGTTTGAGCGCCACGCGTTTGAATTTCACTCGTGTGAGATTAAATCATGGCTGAGAATTACTTAAATAGCTACTTTAAAAATCCTACAGCCTGGGCAGTAACGTGGCTGGGTTTGAAAGTGGAACACGCACTAACAAAACATTACCACGAAGGCCTTAAGAGAGGGGCAACAAGGAACACGCTCGTTCGCCTCTCATGCGCTGTTAAAGCGACTTCATATTAATTATTTACTGCAGTTTAATTTCTCAATGAACTCGAGTTACAATTACACTCTCTTTCATTCACAACGCACTGTGTTTCACAAACAAGAATGCAATATCACAAATAACCGTGTTTCTTTATATTTACTCAATTTTTCCGGATAAAAGGGAGAAATATTTATATTGTCTCTGGTTTGATTTTCAGATTTAATCTTTAATGCCAGCTTTATTCTCCACCATTATGTAATAAAATTAATATATATGAAGCTATTGTTTCAGCTCCGGGAATTATTTATTAAATATTGCTTGATCGAAGTAATATTAATATTTAACCTACAGTTTACACCTTATTAAGTGCTCGTCCAGCAATCACTAAAAGGTATATTCTGTTAATCTCACTTCCATTGCACCGTGGCCCCGGTAACAATAAAACGAGATTAATAATTTCTCAAGTTTGAGCTCGGTAACGTTATCTTTGGCAAGTAAGGATGAAAATACTTAAAATCAAATTCCAGAGACACTTCTTTATAAAATGGAAAAGGTTTATTCGTGATATTGCTATTCTAACATAAATGGATTATCTAATAAAAGCACAAACATACACACATACGAGAGTTGAGGTTAAGGTTTAAAGAATGACATTCTTTCCTATTTCGTAACTTAACCAACCAGCAAAGATCACGAACAAATACGTATGTTTTGTTACTGCATTCAGATCATATTTACCAGTTCAGTCAGAGTTAGGAATGTTTGGTTTGTTACTTGCTTTTGGTTGTTTTAAGCAGGCTGTTGCTTTGGTTTCGTTTTCCCGCGTGAGTTCAACGTGCTCCGTTGGTTCTTTGTTACGGTTTGCACGTGGTTTCCACGCGTTGCTCTGGGAAACTCTGCTGGCTGCGTCGCTGTTGCGTGACGTCACGGGGAAAGCTGTGTTGGAGGCTGTTTGATGCTGGTTCTTCGATGTTATGGCTTTGGCATGGTCTTGGACTTCTTCAGATGGTTGGTTTCAAAGCGAGAGTCCCGCGGACCGGCCTCCAGGTCAGCCTTGCGCGCGTTGGAGGGCGCAGTTGCGAGTTCAGGAGCACAAGAGAGTTACAAGAGAGAGCGAGAACGCGGACGCCCCTCGTCTTTTCAACTGTTCGGTTTGGACATCGCCCACAGGCGGCTGGTCCAATCAGAGTGTCTGTATGGAGCGGAGCCCCACCCATGTCCATGGTTTCTCCCTCGTTCCACTTTTTCATGTGACGACAAATAAACTTTTACCCATGTATTAAAACGCTTACTAGGTTTACACATTTATAATATCACCACATTCATTATCTTACTGATTCATACAATTTTGCAACCGTTCATACAAGTCTAAACACTGCAACCTACACATTACAGCTTAAAGCACGATGAGAAATCAGCCCACATTCTCCTAAATACTTCCCATTCAAAGTCATCACATCAAGCCTATGAGGAAAGAGTACAACAATTAATATCCATATATTTCTTTGTGTAGATGTTTTGAAAGTCATGAAATGGACGAATGTCTTTGAGAAACGTTCCCATCACATTCCTTTGTTCGTAATAGAAGGAAAACGCGCGCTTTTGCGCTGAGGCGGAGGGGGGCTTTAGAGGGTTGTTGAGTCGTTAGCTGCCCTCCCCTTCTGGTGACGTGTAGAGCCAGTTGAATTCCTGCCGACATATGTTACAGCTGGAACAGACTTAACTAATAATCACACTAAACAAGGACAGGAAACAAACCAAATATGGACACAAGAGGCGGGAACACATGACACACACGATAGAGGACTGACACATACATAACAAACATGCATATGAATCCTTCATCTATTCCATAATTATTAAAAAGACATACACAACATGGTGCTTAACACGATAGTCAATTGTGTGGGTTACATACATAATATGGATTTAAGCATTGAAATTATTAGTTAGTCATAAGTCATTTTAGAATGATTTTGGGTGCATATAGAAATGACAGTCTCTATGAAGTTCTGTGTAGGACATAAGGACATGTTCTGTGAACAAAGGAATTTCTGTCTGGTCTGTGTCTTGCTAGCTGGTTGGGGGAAGTAAATCTAAGAAAGTCTGTAGCTTGTGACTTCTATTTGTAAAACACATGTGATGGCCATCTCTTTGACCATCAATCTTGATTATATGCCCCAAATTTGACAGTATCCTTCCTGCATTTGACTTATCAATAAGTATTATTTTGTCTTAATGTCACAAGCTGTTCTGTGAAAGAGGCTTGCTGATTAGGCTATATTCAGACTAGTTGGAGTAAGGAATCTGATATATGATGTCTTTTTGAGCTTCTCTGGAATTTCGGCTCCTCAGGTTTCAATGTTCTGATCGCAGCTTAAATGTGTACTGATTCGGTCCCTGGTATTCTAGTTATTATGTAAACTTGTTTATACGTTTATATTAACTTTTTTTATATATATTTTTTTACCACTTAGGCATGTTGACAATAATGTACAGTCATGGTCAGAATTATTGGCACCCTTGGTAAATATGATCAAAGAAGAAAATTAAAATGTGAAAATTAAATATGATCAAAAAAGAAAATTAAAATGTGTTTTTTTTCTGCATTGTTAATCCTTTTGATATTTTATTTATTTTAAATCACAAAAAAATCTAACCTTGCATGTCTGCATATCCACATAACAGTCCACTGAGCTCTGCTCACCCTCAGCCATGGTGCAGTGGGTGGAGCTTCCCTCCGCACACTCGCTGTCCATAGCGCTCTCCTCTGTGGCAAGCACTGTAGTCACTCGTCAGTAGCACTCGTCAGTCACGGATGGCTCTGGCCCTCCCCCAGCGATGGTTTCAGGCTCTTGCTCCACGCAGTGAAGTGATGATGGGCTGGACTCTGGGTCAGGCTGTGTTTCGGATTGGGGTTGACACTCCCCAGACATTGGATTATTGCCTCCCTCCAAGTCAGATCCTGGGGGGGGGGGGGTTAGCCATGGTCAGGGTTAGCTCGGGCAATGAGTCAGGAGGCGTGATAATCAATAAAGTAATAAAAAAGTGAACAAAAACGGGAAAGACAGACAGGGAAACAACGACAAGTATACTTTTCTTTCTTTTTTTTAGGTCCGGTCTTCTGTCACGTTACGGTGAATGATACGCAAGAAGAAGATGATGAACAATACAAATGGTCTTTAATAATCCACAAGAGGGTCAATACAGGATGGACAGACAGGATGCACATGTAGGGACGTAGTAGACCGGATAATAATAATCAGACATGAGGAAAAACTAGGTTACATAGATCACATGGAGGAAGAAAACACAACAAATATTCCTTGGGTCTGACAACATTATAATTTGTCTTTAGTCTCAGATGTTAAAATGAAACAAGTAAAATGTTCATTTCCTGTCATAATTTGCGTTAATTAATGTTTAGTGCAGTTACCGTTGCCAGGAAACTCTTGTCTTGTTTACTGTGTAGAGACTTGCTGAAATCGCGTTTGGTCTCGTACTGTACCGTATCTTGTCAGTGTCTCAGTCCCTCCAGGATTTTGCGATTCTGCGATTGCTGAATTTATCACAAAATCAAGTAAACTCCGCAATTTTAGCAAGAACTCGCAATTTTTTTTAATTGCCGCAAATTTTTCGCAGATTTTTGGCTTAGACGCGTCCCGTGACGTCATCGCAATGCACATTCAATCACAAAATGGTTGTTTCTCAGTTTAAAAATGTAATGAACAGCCTGTGTTCTAATCATGCCCGATTTACAAAAGCTACATTGGACAAACGAACCGAAAGCTGAACAAATCCGCGCTACTCGTTTGGGCTACACGGCGCAGACCATTTATCTGCTCGGGCCGGAGCCGCGGGCTGCTCTCGATCACCCAACATCGTTATATACAGCACTGGGGGATATAGTGTAGAAAGTAGTCGAATCCACAGCAGAATCAATAACATCTCTGTCAAATCTTGTGAGCAGCATTCAAATTAAGCGCAGAATTCTGTTAAAGCTACGGATATCAGAACAAACGCCACTGATATGGAAACCAGGAAAAATATTGTTCAATAAACACATCTCCACCATTCACCATGGATTTAACATAACTACAGGAACTACTTGTGGCAGAAATGGTCTGTTTTCGATTGTTTTTCAATGCTTCACACAACTTTCCCCAGCACTTCATAGCTTTAAGTATTAGCCTACCTAATTTTAAAGTTATTTTTAATGTGATGTCATTATTTGTTTACCCTTCATAGGTTGCCTTCATCCGTTTCATAATGTAGGAAAGCAAACACTTATTTAAAAATAAAAGGACATTAAATTACCACTATATGGCTGCAGAGACGTATTAGCCATTTCCACTTCATACATATATATATATTTGTATAATTTTTTTTAAAATTATATTTAGACATTATGAATGACAGTAATAAAAGTGATTTTTTCTGCATCTCAACTACCCAGACAGCACAAGTAAATCTGTAAGACGTCTTCTAAAGATCTGAGATACATCTGCTGTGTAATCTGATAAACGTCTCAGAAGCAGTTTTACATGCACTTTAATAAATGTCTATTTGACATCTGACAGGAAACGTTTTCGAGACGTATTGTATATGAGAAAACACCCTAAAATACGTCTTACATATGTAAATGCATACATCAAATAAACATCTCCGAGATGTACATGAGCGATTAGGGTGAGTGCTTTACTGTCAGGTGCTGGTTCTGAAGAACTTAACGGCACTGGTGTACTCAAATGTTAGTCTGGAGCCCTACGATGGTTCTCGAAGTCATAAAAGGTAATAGAAGAATGTTGTCCATTTATATTTTCACTGCAAAACAATAAGATATGCCACAAATATTACCGCAAAATTTGAGAAAAACTGCAGCAAAATCAGTCATTTTAGGCCGCAAAATTAGAAAAAAGTCCCGCGAAATCCTGGAGGGACTGGTGTCTGCGCTTGCTTGGCCATTTTTTGTGATTAACAGGAAAGTGTGTCCAGCTGAATTCAATAAGTGATTTGTTAGACGGGTATAAAAAAGGTTAGTATTAGGGGTGCACCGATCCTATATTCAGGATCGGTATTGCTTCGATGCTGGCCTTTTCTGCTGGATCGGGGTATCTGTCTGACGAGACCGATCCAAATTCGATATTCTGTATAGCTAATATTGTGTTATTGTTAAGCCCCACAAAAGCCACAAACAAATTATAAAACAGCATAAAGTTTTCGTGCACTATATTTCAAGTGTTCTGAAGCCGTTACATAATGTAATGTGAGGTACGGATGAATATTTAAGTCAAGTTCACGTAAACACTTCTCTCCGCTGCAGCTGTCCTTCATCCTCCATTCAGGTTTCAAACTGCGCGCCTCGTTCGGTTACTAGAGTCAAGATGATAAACTCTCTCCACTGTTCCTATTATACTTGATCTGCAAATAAAGTCCAATGGTTTTGCATAAAATGATTTTATCTAGCTACAGCCTCATGCTGTTTCTAAATCGTGTTACTTTCTACCAGGTGTCTGTTAGATCACAACACTGTTGTAGAGAGCACTATGAAGTGTTTTTCGCAAGCACAGTAACTGACATTTAAAACGATTAAAAGAAAAGGCTCAATAAACTGTCGCATATTTTTAATACACTACGCATCAATATCTCTTTCCTTTGTGCTTTTGGACTTCTCTCTGCGGACTCTGGAGCATGTGGATGTGGGCGGGGTTGGACCGCAGGCTGCATTGAACCCTACTTGCTGGAGGGCTGTGACTCAGTGTTGCTTCAAGCGCATCACTCTGCGCACAGGATGCGCATAAGCACTGTGTGCCTGCGCGCTGTGATCCAGTGCTGCTTAAAGCACACCATTCTGTGCACGGGATGCGCAAAAGTGCTTAATGCCGCTCTGTATTGGAGCCTTTCGTATGATATTTTTGCGCAATGAATGATTATTAATAGCCTTTCTTGTTCGTCTCATCTGTTATATGGTGCTGCCTCATTACTGTGCAGTACATTTAAAATAAATGTATTTTAATATTACAGCATATATATTTCTATATAAATATATTACTTGTTTTCCATGAATGTATTTTACAACAATACAAAGAGCAATATATAATTTTTTACCAGATTTAGTCCTACACTTATTCACTTTTCTTTGTTCCCCAATAAAAATAAAAATAAACTAATTTTAGATTTGATAAAAATGCACTCATGATAGAGTAACTTTTGCTACTGAATTATACACTAACCTAGTAAATAAAATTATTTTTGTCATAGATTATAATTATATCCATTCATTTGTTGTTTTTCTTTAGAGTAAACTTGTCTATATTTAATAGATTGTGTGTAAAACACAAAAGAGTGATGAACAGGTCAACACACACTGAGATATAGAAATTCTACACTGATTTAAAAAAACTGTGCTGGTATCGGGAGATACTCCAAATGTTTGGTATCGGATCGGTATCGGTTCTTAAAAAGTGGTATCGAGCCAGCCCTAGTTAGTATACAGCGGCAGCGGTCGTGGTAGCCATCGTGTGAAGCCCTCCTGGTCTGAAGACCGAAGAGTGTAAAGACTATCGACTCTATTGTGCGACTCCACCAGGCAAGGGACATAAGTATCGCTTTTTATTTTTCCTCTTTCCTACTACTTGTTTCACTTCTGTTTTGCTTAGTGTTATGTTAGAATCATTATTATACTCATACCTTTTGTTGTTTTAATATTTTGAATAGTTTTTAGCTTTTTTGTTTTCATTTAAATGTTTAGTTTTGAAATGTTGTTGTATGCATTTGTCATTTTTATTTGATGTATTTATGTTCTTAAATGTGTATATATAGTATTTATAGACTTTTAACTTATCGTTTTAGTTACGTTTTCTTATTTGTAAGTCGCTTTGGATTAAAGCGTCTGCTAAATGACTAAAAGTAAAGTAATGTCTAGACACATTACTGTGCTTATAACTGCCTCGTCGCCCAATCAGCGACCCCAATCACCGGTGTACTGATCACACACACCTGTTCGTCATTCCCTAATCACCAGCACCACAGTATAAGAAGCATGCACTTCACAAAGTACATTGTCTGGTCTCCATTGTGGAAAAGGACTCAACTCGTATGTCAAGCTACTTACCTGAATTCCTGCTCCAAGTTTTCCCGATCTCCTTCAATTGCTCCTTGTGTCCCTGTGTGTCTGCTTCTATTACCTACCTGCATCCGATCCCCGATACCAGCTCCTGGAAAGACACTTCATCTGCTTCACGCAGCGCCAGACTGAGAGTGGATGAAGAACTCATCCACATTATGAAAGGATATGAGCATCTGCCTCCTCTGGATGAGTCCGTGGCCACACATCTCTGCCCGCCCATGGCTATCGTATGGACTGGAGCTACGTCTGCACTCGCTGGACGCGCCTACTCAGCAGCTGGACAGGCAGCTTCAGCGCTGCACTCGATGGTGGTGCTTCAGGTCTTTCAGGCCAAGATGCTCGCCAGCGAGGATGCCAGTCTGGATTCTGCCTCGCTCAGGGACCTGAGGAGTGCAACAGACCTGGCTCTGCGTGCCACCAAAGCCACCGCCCAAGCGATTGGGCACTCGATGTCCCGCCTCATCATGTTGGAGCGCCACCTCTGGCTCACGATGATGGAGATGAAAGAGGTGGATAAAATTCCCTTCCTCGACGCTCTGGTCTCATCAGGCAGCCTGTTTGGACCAGCTGTAGAAGGCTTCACTGAATGCTTCACAGAGGCTCAGAAGTCATCTCAGGCGATGCGACACTTTCTCCCTAAATGCTCCAGCTCTTCTTCTGCTTCCATTTTCCCCAAATCTGTGCCGACTCAGCAGACAGCAAAACCATCGCCAACCACCCCGGAGCCCTGACCTCCTGAGGGTCGGTGAGATAGAGGGCGCTCAAGCTTCCCTAAACTTCCCCTTGGTTTGGCTGTCTGCTGAGTCGGCACAGATTTGGGGCAAATGGAAGCAGAAGAAGAGCTGGAGCGTTTAGGGAGGAAGACGCTACAACTTCCCTAAGCGCCAAGGACCCCGGCCCAAAATCGCCTTCGATCCAGCGCCTCAGAAGTCTTCCTGATCAACCAGGCAGAAAGAGGAGGGGCCCGAGTCTCGCTACCGCTGGACCTCCCTGCAAACGGCCACTTACATGTCTCTCGCCACCTCACGTGATGCTTGATGCGTAGAAAAATGTTTTCTGTTCCTCACTGGCCCGCTATAGCGCCTAGGTATCCGACCGTTGTGATAGTGTACAAAATAAATCACATACATTTTCAAAAAGACAGCAAATTTCCTTTTCTGCCTCCCATAAGTGTCCTGCCCTTATGCTGCCAGTCTGCACAGCCGTTTCAACCCCATGCCATGCGGGCCAAGGCGTGGCAGGCCATCGCCAGTGTGTCAGTGTGGGTAATGAACACGGTAAGACAAGGTTATTCACTCCGATTCGCTCGAAGACCACCGCGATTCCGCGGTGTGCTCGACACCACAGTGCGCAGCGAGAACGCTCAAGTCCTCCATGCAGTGGTGATGAATCTGCTGGAAAAAGGAGCCATAGAAATCGTTCCTCCAGCCCAGAGCGAGTCAGGCTTTTACAGTCGCTACTTCCTCGTCCCCCCCCCATCTCAGATGATTCTTGAGATTCGCATTCGAAGGGGTGGTTTATCAATACAAGGTCCTGCTGTTTGGGCTGTCCCTGACTTCCCGCACTTTTACATGATGCATTGATGCAGCTCTATCCCCTCTGAGACAGATGGGAATCCGCATACTCAACTATCTCGACGACTGGCTCATTCTGGCCCAGTCGCAGGCGGTTTTGACATCGCACAGGACCCTCCTCCTCAGCCACTTAGACTGCATGGGGCTCAGGGTCAATTTTGCCAAGCGCGTACTGTCACCCAGCCAACGGGTATCGTTCCTGGGTACAGTTATCGACTCGGTGCAGATGACAGCTGCTGTCTCGGTGGAGCGAGCCACCACAATTCAGCGCCACGCGGCTTCCTTCAAGGATGGCACCGTCCGTCCGCTCAAAGCTTTCCAGAAGATGCTGGGCCTTATGACAGCGGCTTCGCCAGTACTTCGGCTGGGTCTGCTTCGTATGCGACCCATCCTATTCTGGTTGAAACAGAGGGTTTCAATAACAATATTAACAAGCTGACATCTAGTGCTGTTCTTTAAAGTTTTAGTTTTCTGGTATTCTTCAAGCACTTCCTCACCACCAGATTTTTTTCTAGTGCATCTCGGACAATCTGATTAAACATGAACATAATATAGGTGAACACTTGAAGACATCTAAAATGGGGAAATTATTATATGGATAAATTAACCATTAGGAAAAAACATGCATACATACCCGTTTTGCCCTTTCAGCGTCTATGTTAAAACTGTTGCTGGCCATTGTGGCTTGATTTTGCACTGGTCTCTTCATGGTCATTTGAAAAAAGTGAAAGAGTATCAGTGCATGTTCTGGGGGTTGATGATCTTGTGGGTGAAAACTATTGAGAGAGAATAGCAAAAACTATTTTCATGTATTCTCTAAAGGCAATGAATCAAACAGGGCTTTGTCTAAATGCTCTTTGCTTCTGTAGCAATAATTTTGCATCACAAATCCAAATAAAGGGTTAGCACATTAAAATAAAAATAATGTCATTAATTACTCAACCTCATGTCGTTCCAAGCCCATAAGAATTTCATTCATCTTCAGAATACAAATTAAGATATATTTTATTAAACCTGAGAGCTTTCTGAACCATCCATAGGCAGCAACATCATTGCAACTTCAAGGCCCAGTGCAGTACACTACACGAATAGCATAGGAGAATGAAGTGGAAGTGAAAATATTGTTGAATAAAGTCGTTATATTTATTTTTGCACACAAAGTCTTCTCATCACTTTATACCATTAAGATTGAACCACTGTGGTCACATGGACTATGTTAATGATATATTTACTACCTTTCTGGGCCTTGACAGTTGCAATTATGTTGCAGTCTATGGAGGTATCAGAAAGCTCTTGGATTTCATTCAGCTCTGAAGATGAACAAAAGTCAGATTTGGAAGAATGAGGGTGAGTAATTAATGACAATTGTTGGGTGAACTAAGCCTTTAAAACTAAAATATTAAATCTAAGTCAAAACTAAATACACCCTTGTCAGTTCTCATTCTCCTATATCTAGCTGCAGTCGACTCTTAACAACCTGATCCTTTTGTCCACCTTTTCATGATTGGATATTAACCCAAACAAATGTGACACTATTCAATAAACTGCAAAAAACTCATAAGTGAGCACTTAATTGTATCCTGCTAATGTTGTAGCCTGGGCTATTTTAGACAATGTTTGAATTATTAGCACTTCTTAAGCTTTTTTCTTCATGATGAATCACTTGTTGTATTCCTTATTTTTAAAGTCAATTTAGATAAGCGTCTGCTAAAGGTAAATGTAAAATGTGTTTATCTGACTCAAATGCATTTTGTCCCCAGGATAATTAAGTCCTTGAAAGAATATCTAAAGTGTTATATACTTACCCTCAGACAAACCATCAGAAATATTTCTTTTCTGGATATCTTACTGTTAGGCATAAATGTGGACTTGCTTCAATCAATTCATGGAAGATATCCTCTTCCACAGTTGTGTCTGTATCATCAAAGACTTCAAGAGCTGCAGTTCTTGCTAAAGAAAATTTGCTCTTAACTGAAAAATAATTTTAACAATAGCATGACGTGTGTGTATATATATATATATATATATAAATACTGTATATGTATGTATATATATATATATATATACCAGTGGTGGACAAAGTACACAGATCAAGTACTTGAGTAAAAGTACAGATACGTATAATAAAATATTACTCCAGTAAAAGTAAAAGTACTGCTTTTTCAATTTTACTCGAGTGAAAGTACAAAAGTACTACATTTTTTATGTACTTAAGTAAAAAAGTACTGTTAGATAGATTTATTTTGCAATTTTATATAGACTACTTTATTTAATTTTATATTAGCACATATTTTTATAATCCTACTGCCCAAAATACCTGGGTATTTCCCAAAATAACCACTATATAGAGTCAAGATATATATTTTGTTGATATGGACTACATTGATGAGAGTGATGTAGTAATGTTCACTGTGAAGCTTACACTGCCATGTACCTGAGAAAAAACAGATTTCACCATCTAATTTTCACCAGTAAGAAAAAAGTGTTTTAGAACTTGTTGTTTTGCAGAACGTCAGTTATATATGACATGAGAATTAGGCCTGAAATTAGGAAGAACATTTTAAGGAAAATCGAATTATATTTTCATAATGATTTTTTTTTCTTCTCAAACCTTGTCTGTGGTGTAAAAACACTCCTGGCCAAATGCCCAAAGAGGGCATCACTTCCCACTCTGATAATTACTGTAGTTACTATTTTCTGAACATCACATCCTTTCTTTTTCCCTCAGATGGAATCTATCTAGGTGGCTGAATAAAGATATTTGGACTTTATATCTAAAAATGTCCTCAACTTAGCACCAGCAAGCTTGTTAGCTAGACAGTTAGCATCAGCTAACAATATTTACTTATTTTCAGTATGATTATGAATAAACATTCATATCTGTCTACTCGGCTAGTTGATCTGAACAATATAAAAATGTATACTGTTGATAAACAATATAAAAGCAGACGTCACATAGGTCTAAATGCATAGCATTTTGATAAAACTGCTAACGTTACAGCAGCGGGGAATATTAACGTGCATGAGTTATTTTATTTAATCTGTGTTATTTTAATGTTTTGTTTTTTGACCTACAACATAACGTTAGAGACACTGATGTTGATCTGTCTGCATTCAAGCATTTCAGTGGGCTTAAATAGATCACCCTTTACAGCAGATTTAGTTCACAAACAACTGACAGTTTTGACCTAAATATTATTTTCAGTTACAATAATTAATCCTAAAATTCGACATTAGTAACTTACTTTTCACAGCATCAGTAGCGCGCGCTGACAAGATCTCCTGGTTCTTTACTTGTGAGTTCAGTTCACCGAAGAAGACTCGCTCTAAACGGATAATTTGAATCAGTGAGTTTTCGACTCGAGAACAGCTGCAATCGGATCATTGCAATTCGTGAAAGAATCGTTTGTTGCGATTTGCGAACCGATTTAACAGGTTCATTGAAAAGAATCAGTTTGTTCATGAATCAGACACCGCTTCTGCGTCTCGGAGAACGTGATGTATTATAAGGAGTAACGATATGTTTTATGAAATGTAGTGAAGTAAAAAGTACAATCTTATGCTTTGGAATGTAGTGAAGTAAAAGTAAAAGTTACTCAAAATAAAACTACTCCAGTAAAGTACAGATACTTGAAAAATTTACTTAAGTACAGTAACGAAGTAGTTTTACTTCGTTACTGACCACCACTAATATATACACACACACACTTTACAACAAGGTTTCATTAGTTAACATGGACTAAGAATGCACAATACTTTTACAACATTAAATAATCTCAATGTTAATCTCAACATTTCCTAATACATTGTAAAAAATTAAAAGTTGTATCTTTTAACAAATGCACAACGAACTAACAAACACGCAGTTCTAATTGTATTAACTAATACTAAAGTTAGCAATTGTTAGTTTGCACATTCATTAATGTTAACAAATGAGACCTTATTGTAAAGTGTTGACATACACAAGCCCTGTGGGCTTATACCTCAAGTACATTTCTGTAATTTACATTTATGCATTTGGCAGATGCTTTTATCCAAAGCGACTTTCAGGATATAAATTTTTTTTTGTCAGTATGTGTGTTCCCTGGGAATTGAACCCACAATATTTTGCATTGCTAACGCAATGCTCTACCACTGAGCCACAGGAACACAGGAATAGTTAGATTCTTAGCTTACCTTCAGTGAGAAAGTCTTGAAAAGTACTATCGCTGTGCAGTTGTACAAATTTCTTCATGCCTTGATTCTGAACTCTAAACAACATGGCGAAATGCTTTTGGTCAAAAAAATGCTAATTGTGATGTTGTTAATATTAAAGAAAATCCAGCGAGCCAATGTTGTAAAATTGCAGCAAGTTTATTTGTATCTACTATTGCAGATGAAGCGTGCACAGGTCAAACACGTGTCTCATATATGATGAGCGAATATTAGTTCATATTCATACGCTGGCAGAAAATATAAGTTCAGCAAAACGCTTCTTGCTTTATTATCTAATCATTTATATCCACTGCATTTTACTTTGCAGACGAGAGTAACCGCAATATTAATGTAAATTGCTGTGCGTTCTTGGTCCACAAAGGAAACGGTTAAGATGTCAGGACTGATCTGGCCTTCTTCGGAGGAGTGGCAGATGACTGAGACAGCACTTTCAGGAACTTGAGGGGTTTCATCAGCAGATGTTTGTTGGATGCTGCTGTGATCTGGAGCATTGGGTGTTGAGTTTGTTTGTTTCTTAACTCTGTTGCTGGGTTTTCAGGTTGGGTTTCATGTCCATCTGAAGTTAGGGTGGTTACTGTTCTCTGAGAGTGAGGTGAGTGCTGTTCTCTGTGGCAGGATGGGTTAGCTGGTTGCTACATTCTCGTCCGACTACTAATCAAGCTTAATCTGGTTAATCTGGTTTCTCCTTATTTTCCCATTTCCGATCCTCCTCCTTTTGTTGAAAGAACTCTTTCATCATCATTTCCATCAGCTTTTGTGAGTCGAAATACAGTGGGGTCTTTTGTTCTTGTGTGGATTCAGTTTGAGCTCGGTCAGCTTGGAATCTTTGTGAATTATTTCGTTGATTACTTGGGCTGATTGCTCCAGGGTGAGTTTGTCATTTTCCCTTGGAGTTTCCATTGAATTCCCATGAGATTTTTCCTCTTAAGGTTCCAAATGAGCTTGGCTCATTCCACGATCTCTCCCATTGACTCTCATGAGGCCTTGATTGGTCCCATGACCTCTCCCAGTGCCGTCCAGGTGAGTGTTGACATCCACGTGGTCAATCCCAGCAGTCGTACCTCTATTTAGGTCGGGTGCCAGCGTGAAAGTCTCGATCTTTGTTGGACGGGGCTGCATTCCACTCTCTGTCTGGCGACTTGGCGCTATCTTGGCATTGGGCACCCTCTAGAACCAGCCCTTGACTTTGAGTGTTGAAGTCAAGAACTGCTGGGGTTTTGGCGCTCTTTTCTGAGGTCATCTTTTGTTTGCCGTAGGCTCTCTGTGCTAAGTCTCGCAACTGCTGAGCGTTTATGGTTTGTGGACATGCGAGAATGCCAAGATTGGGCTTATGCCAGGATGAAGGTTCCTTAGGAAGAGAGTTTTAAAGTTCAGTTCATCCTCCAAATCAGGTTCGACTGTAGTAGGCTTGAGGAGGTTCCTGAAGTCCTTGTCTCATCTCCAGGGAAACCACTAAGTTTTGTTCGGACTCAGGATTGGCGAACTCGTAAATTAGGGCTTTTTGAAGCAGTTGATAATCAGTCGTTCTGTGAGCAGGCAGCCGGTCCAGGAAGCTGCAAACTTCAGGACTGGATGTCGTTCGGAGTAAATAGAGTTTATCTTTGTCTGTAACGTTAGGTTGTATTTCCAGATGGAAATCAATATCTTGGAGATAAGCTTGTATATTTTTGCTGGGGTTGAATTTGCCAAAGTTCTTGGTAAGCTTGTCGCGGTCTTTTAGGTCCTAGCCATGCGATGATCTGCGGCTGGCTGTAGCAGATTATTTTGGCTTTGTCGTGAGGTAAAGTTCTTCAGAGGGAGCTAGTGAATGTTTCAACACCACCCCCTCCACCTTATGCTCACGTGTCAATCCAGGAACAGGTGACCTGGTCCTGCTTGGCAGGGGTGAGGTCAGTGCGCGTCGTGTCCTTGATGGCTCATGGTGCAGTTCATAAGCATGCTTGAGTTCCTCTTGGAAACTTTCATATTGCTCTTTGAAGTAGTCGAGCTGTCGTCTTAGGTGGCTGATCTCGTTTCTTGACTCATCCAAGTGAGCTTTAAGGGCTTTGATTCTACAGTTTTTGTCCCTGAAGTCAGCCTTTGCCTTCTCCAGTAGCTGCTCTGCATACTGTAGCTTGTCAGAACAATCAGCATAGTCTGCCTTGATTTGTTCCATTTTTTGGGTAGTAGCTGCTAGAGTATCTTTTAGCCTGTTGATCTCCTGCTTAGCGCCTTATCCCACCTCATCAATCCCTTCCTGTCGCTTCTGAGCTTTCAGATCTAGCTGCATGATGCGTCGTTGTGCACATGTCAGCTCCTGCTGGAGTTGTGCAGCGTGCTTTTTTCACTCAACCTGAGGGTGGCGATGAGTGTGTGACTTAAGGAGCCAGAGATCTTGGCTAATTCTTTATGACTGTAGCTTTGACTTGAGTCTTGTCCCATGAGGCTTGCTATGTTGTCATCCAGCTGGTCCTGTATCTGATGTTTGAGTGTTTCAGCAGCCTTTTAGGAGGAGGCTGTCTGTCGCAACACTTAGCCATATTTCCAGATCATCCCAATGGCCGATATGTTCTGTTGTGCGAGACATGTTCTGGTGGGGTGAGGGAGATCTCGAACCGAACTGACACAGATCTTGAATGGGAAACAAAGCAAAAAAAAAAAAAAAAACAGGAGTGTAAATGTACTATATAAAGTGTATGCTAATGTTGAGTGTGATTCTCTGCGACTGTGATCCTCTGGTGGGTGTGCTTCTAATTTTTAGCCTCTGTGGGGAAAATTATTGAGCACACATACAGGCAGCACAGCTGGGAATCAGAGAAAGAAAAGAAGAGCACCAGCAGAGCAAGTAAAAGGGTAATAATTTATTGCATGTTATGCCCAAAACACACCCATTACTCATTAAGAGAATAGGAACAACCCTTTTAGACCATGCGCTGGGTGCACTGACTGTTTTTCCCATCGTTAAACTAGCAAAAGTGGATTCGAACATGCCCTAAGTGCACCTGCGCCGTGCGCTTTAGACCATTCGATAGATTGTTAAAATATGGCCCATAGTGGTTTTTTTTATTATTGAATGTGTTTATTTTATTTTTGTATTATATAAATTTTTTCTTCAATTAAAGAATGTGACAATGTTTACATGTGCCAAAAACAGAATACCATGGACCAAACATATAAGTAAAAAACATAGGGTAAGTAAAGATAGTGACTATATTTACATGTGCCAAATATAGAATCACTTGGACAAACAAACATATATACTTAATAGCTAACAGTACAAGTTCATTCTGATTAGCTCCTGTATTTGCATTCATGTGTCTGTGTATGCATGTGTGTCTCTGTGTGTGTGTGTGTGTGTGTGTGTGTGTGTGTGTGTGTGTGTGTGTGTGTGTGTCATTGTGCATGCAATGCATAAGCAAATACAAAGCATACAAATTAAATAATATCTTAACAGATTAATAACAGATACAAGTTGTATAACTTAAAAAAGACAACAAATGTCATTAGCAGCAATATTATTAATGACCATAATAATGATTTCATTAAGACTGAGAAAAGAAGGAGGACAATGAAGAGGGCAAGTAATAATAATAATATTATTATTAATAAAAGTATTAAATTATATATGAATATATATTGAATAATTATTGGGGTTGCCTCTGATCCTGCTGTGGTTACAACATACCGTAACGTAATCCCCAGCCCATGTCATGTCACAAAGGGAGTGCCAGGGACGGATGGTGCTGGGCAACAGGGCCCAAAGTGGAACATGGAAATACCGGACGTGGGACATGGAAAGACACAGGGATTAAATACTCTGAATGAAATTAAGAAATAAATGGGACACAGCTGGAGTTAAATCAAACATAATGGGCACAGGAACAGGAAAAAACATATATGGACATATGAAGGAGAAACTGGGTAAATGGGAAGGCACACTGGGGAGGAAAACACTGAACACAGGGACACAAGTCTGGCATTTACTCCCCGTGGGTGCTCTGTAGGCCTCAAGGGAAAGGGTGACCGGACGGAAGGCCTCCAGGACGGCACCCATTCTAGGACCCATGGCAGAGCAGTGAGCTCGGCAGGTCAAGAGATTTGGCCATGGCGGGTCCAGAAATTTGGGAGGTCATGGCGGATCAGTCTACGAGGCCGCAGCCCCAGCCCCTGCCCTGGCCTCTATGGCTGGAGCCATACTACCCCACCCCCCAAAAAAATAATACTTGGGGGAACTTACAGGCCTGAACTCGGGGACTGGAGCCCTTCATGGGCTGGACACTGAAACTGGGTTGCGCTCTCGAAGAGCAGGCTCAGCAAAGCGCTTTCAAGGAGCTGGCACTGGAGCATATTCAGGGGCTGAAGCTGGCACTGGTGCGAGCTCTGGAGCTGAAGCCGGCACTGGTGCAAGCTCTGGGGCTGGAGCTGACACTGGAGCCAGCTCTGGGGCTGCAGTGAGCCGTGGACTGCCGGCTTGAGTGAAACGCGGACAGCGGGCTTGACTGGGGATCGGCTGATGGGCTGGACCGCAGATTGTTTCTGGCTCGGGCAGAACACTCTCCAGACACCGAGGATCTCTTCCCTCCAGCATAGTCCTTTGGTGTCTGGGCAGTCCACGGGGCGATGGTAGTTGGCCCCCTGAAAAAACAGCAAGTTTATTGTTGCGTCATCTAACGCCATCGTTGTAGCCAGCCCGCAGAACTCCCAGGTGTACTCCACAAATGGGAGATCTCTGTGGACAAGGGCTGAGAATTGAGTGGCGGTTTTCATGCCACGGGAGGAACAAATGGAAACAAAAAGCTTTTAAAAAACACGGAAAACAAAACGGGGACACAAGGCGCCACTCACTCTTTGTCAAGGTCCAGTATTTTGTCATGATGCTGCTACTCTGAAAGAACGAGGAGCAAAGGAGCATGGAAACAGAGGATAATTTGTAAAATTAGTCTTTATTTCCAAACGGAAAACACACATAGCAGGGGATAAATCAACAATACTGGACGCGGGACATGGAAAGACACTTAAATACTCAGAACGAAATGAAGAAATCAGTGGGACACAGCTGGAGTCAAATCAAACATAATGGGCACAGGAACAGGAAAAAACATATATGGACATTTGAGGGAGAAACTGGGTCAATGGGAAGGCACACTGGGGAGGAAAACACAGGACACAGGGACACAAGTCTGACAATAATAACTTTATAATAAATAATAATGCAATACACAGTGCACTTTCCGATTTAAAACTTTGCAGGATGTTTACATTCACTCAGAGCTGTGTTACACTGCATGAAAGGTCATTTTCAAAAATCCATAAAAGGGGCACTTAAAAAAAATGAGGTCAAAGAAAAAGAGGAAGAAGAAGAAACACACACACACACACACATATACATGATTAAAAAGCTCAAACATAACTAAAACATATAGCTAACTAACAAAATAAAACAATAAAAACATGATAACAATAAAAAATGGTTAAAAAGAGTTATCTGTTTTTGCAAATAAACTCTTCGTATAAATATATGTATGTATGTATGATTTTATTTGTTTTAGATTTTTGTTATATATATACTTTAGTTTGTTGACCTGGGCTCATTTTGCTTTAATTACTGCCTCAATTCGGCGTGGCATGGAGCTGATCAGTTTGTGGCACTGCTGAGGTGGTATGGAAGCCCAGGTTTCTTTGTCAGTGGCCTTCAGTTCATCTGCATTTTTGGTCTCTCGTTTTCCTCTTGACAATACCCCATAGATTCTCTATGGGGTTCAGGTCTGGTGAGTTTGCTGGCC
Organism: Oxygymnocypris stewartii; assembly: GCA_003573665.1. Lineage (NCBI taxonomy): Eukaryota > Metazoa > Chordata > Actinopteri > Cypriniformes > Cyprinidae > Oxygymnocypris > Oxygymnocypris stewartii. The sequence continues at coordinate 5,833,357 of QVTF01020812.1, read as the reverse complement.
AGTCAAGCACACCAATACCATGGTCATTTAACCAACTTTTGGTGCTTTTGACAGTGTGGGCAGGTGCCAAATCCTGCTGGAAAATGAAATCAGCATCTTTAAAAATCTGGTCAGCAGAAGGAAGCATGAAGTGCTCCAAAATGTATTGGTAAACGGGTGCAGTGACGTTGGTTTTCAAAAAACACAATGGACCAACACCAGCAGATGACATTGCACCCCAAATCATCACAGGCTGTGGAAACTTAACACTGGACTTCAAGAAACTTGGGCTATGAGCTTCTCCACCCTTCCTCCAGACCATAGTATCTTGGTTTCCAAATGAAATACAAAACTTGCTCTCATCTGAAAAGAGAACTTTGGACCACTGAGCAACAGTCCAGTTCTTCTTCTCTTAGCCTGTTGTCTGTGGTTCAGGAGTGGCTTAACAAGAAAATACTACAACTGTAACCAAATTCCTTGACACGTCTGTGTGTATTGCCTCTTGATGCCTTGAATCCAGCCTCAGTCCATTCCTTGTGAAGTTCACCCAAATTCTTGAATCGATTTTGCTTGACAATCCTCATACGGCTGCAGTTCTCTCAGTTGGTTGTGCATCTTTTTCTTCCACACTTTTTCCTTCCACTCAACTTTCTGTTAACATGCTTGGATACAGCACTCTGTGAACAGCCAGCTTCTTTGGCAATTAATGTTTGTGGCTTATCCTCCTTGTGAAGGTTGTCAATGATTGACTTCTGGACAACTGTCAGATCAGCAGTCTTCCCCATGATTGTGTAGCCTAGTGAACCAAACTGAGAGACCATTTTAAAGGTTCAGGAAAACTTTGCAGTTGTTTTGAGCTGATTAGCATGTCACCATATTCTAATTTGTTGAATTGGTGGGTTTTTGTTAAATGTGAGCCAAAATCATCACAATTAAAAGAACCAAAGACTTAAACTACTTCAGTCTGTGTGCATTGCATTTATTTAATACACGAGTTTCACAATTTGAGTTGAATTACTGAAATAAATGAACTTTTCCACAACATTAAACATCTAATTTATTGAGGTGCACCTGTATATACATTTACCGGCCACTTTATTAGCTACAACTGTTCAATTGCTTGGTAACACAAATTGCTAATCAGGCAATCACATGGCAGTAACTCAATGCATTTGGGCATCTAGATGTGGTGAAGACGACTTACTGAAGTTCAAAGAAAATACTCAAAAGTTCAAGAAAATATCCAGTGAGCAGCAGTTATGTTGACGGAAATGCTTTGTTGATGTCAGAGGTCAGAGGAGAATGGGCAGACTGGTTAGATATTATAGAAAGGCAACAGTAGCCTGAATAACCACTCGTTACAACCAAGGTATGCAGAATACCATCTCTGAACGCACAACACGTTGAACCCTGGAGCAGGTGTTCTACAGCAGCAGAAGACCACACTGGGTACTGCTCCAGTTGGCTAAGAACAGGAAACGGAGGCTATAATTCGCACAGACTCCCCAAAATTGGACAATAGAAGATTGGAAAATGTTGCCTGGTCTGATGTGTCTCGATTTCTGCTGATACATCTGACATTCAGATGATAGGGTCAGAATTTGGCCGTAAAAAACATGAAAGCATGGATCCATCCTGCCTTGTCTCAACGATTCAGGCTGGTGGTGGTGGTGTTTTTATATGGGGAATATTTTCTTGGCAAATTTTGGGCCCCTTAGTACCAATTGAGCATTGTTTAAATCCCACAGCCTACCGGAGTATTGTTGCTGACCATGTCCATCCCTTTATGACTACAGTGTACCCATCTTCTGATGGCTACTTCCAGCAGGATAATGCACCGTGTCACAAAGCTCAAATCCTCGCAGACTGGTTTCTTGAACATGGCAATGAGTTCACTTTAGTCAAATGACCTCCACAGTCACCAGATCTCAATCCAATAGAGCACCTTTAGGATGTGGTGGAACAGGAGATTTGTATCATGGATGTGCAGCCGACAAATCTGCAGCAACTATGTGGTGCTATCATGTTAATATAGACCAAAATCTCTGAGGAATGTTTCAACACCTTGTTGAATCCCAGATCCCAGATTTCTGAAGGCAAAAGGGGGTCCAACCCGGTACTAGCAAGGTGTACCTAATAAAGTGGCCAGTGAGTGTATATATATATATATATATATATATATAAAATAGTATAAATAGGTTAACCTTTTCTTAACAGTGCTTTTTATCAATGTTGTCCTCCACCCCTCACCAATGCTTTCAAAGATTAACATTCAAATTCAGTGCAAATAGTAGTTTAGGTGGAAATGTGTCATTATGATTGGTCTCAGACAAAGAAGGTCAACAGATTTATTACTGCTGGAAGGTAATGAGAGATTACCAGAAGGGGTATAATTATTACTGTATTATGAGATGAACTGGATAGATTTCCCATTGAGATATAATCAATTATTAGATTTTTCCAGGATGCAATATGGGTGGAATTTCTTGATTTACAGTTCATGAGGAAATTTTTCTTGGCGATAGCTAGCGCCACTAGGAGTGACTGACTGTTTATATTGTCTAAATTGATTATGGATCTATCGCCTCGCAAACAAAGTGATGGAGAAATTGGGATGTGACATCCCATAGTGACGGATAGTGATGCAATGACCTTTTCCCAATTCCCGGCGAGTAGAGAGCGTTAACAATACAGACGAGGATCAGGGCAGGCGGCAGAGAATCACAGAAACGAGAAACAGTCCAGGTCATAACCGAGTAAGCAATCCACAATAACAAACGCTCAGAAATGATCACCATAGCAAATCAAGACTTCGCTGGGATGAACGTGAGTGGTGTGCTTATATGGAGAGGATGTAATGATGAACAGGTGTGTGTGCAATCAGTCCCAGGTGTGTGGGGTGCTGGGAATTGAAGTTCGAAAGAGGGACAGTCAATATTCTGGTGAGTGTTCCCTCTGATGGTGCGGAGGAGGCGCTAAGGAGGCTTCATTTGTGACAACCTGATCCTCGTGTGCTCTGCTGCTTTATATTGTGTCTTTGCTGGTTCGTTTTGGTGTTCTTGGTCCAGTTTCTTGGTCCTGAATTTATCCTTGCTCTTGCGCTAGCTATTTTGATCTTGCTTAAGTTATTTTTTGGATCTCTTATCTAGTTATTTTATATCCTCATTTTCTCTAGTTCTGTCTAGTTCCTGTTTTGATTTTTGTGCATTCTAATCTAGTTTTGTTTTCTCTTTGACTTAGATTTTCATTTAACTTTGTTTTTGCATTTCCAGTTCCTTTTTGGATCTTGGTTTTTTGTTTTTACCTTTTTGATTATTTAGTTTGGGTTATTGTTTTTGCTTGTAATCTGTTTACATTTATCTGTCTTGTGTCTTTTTGTGTTGTCTTGAGTCTCGTCTTGTTTGTTATTGTGTCCTGCCCTTTACCCAGATTCCCTGGCCTCTGACCCCTACTACCTGTAAGCAGCTCACCACTCTCAAAAGTCAAGTCTCTGGTTCTGTGAGTCTCTACCTGGCAGATAGACTGTTGCAACTTCTGAGATTCACTTCAAGCTACGGGGCCCCTGTCTTCCTGCCTAACCTTCCTGCCTAACCCTCTCAAGTCCGCTGCCACCTCAGAGATGCTCAGTGGTCATCCCTCCTGCCCGTTTTGTTGTCTGCCCTGCCCCTCTGTTTGGACTGATTCACTCCTCACTTTCCCTGCGATTTCTTGTCAATAAACTACAATTGTCCGCTCGTTTGCATCTGGGTCCCATTTCTTGCAGATCCCTGACATATACTGTATAAATTAGGGGAAGCGGTCCTGACTCAGAAGGGTGCTAGTGATTGGTGAGCTTGTCTAATGTGATGAAGATCTACTCGAACATAAGATTCAAAGCTATAGGATGTCCATCGCCCCAGCATTTTAATTTGGTGTTCAGAAATACCTCTCTGGGCTGCTGTGATGTCTGCCCCTATGTGGAACGAATGGGAAGATAAATGTTTGGTTGGGATACCGGATCTGTTGAGGATGATTTTTAGATTTTTTTGGAACCGATGTCTGGAGGCAGGAATGTTTTCATCATCAATAAACAGAGGGTCGAGAGGAGAGGTCATTTGTGATTTCCTCTGGTGAAGAAAAAGGTCTATGGACTGATAAGGTTGGAGGGGGGGTTGGCAAATTGAAAATGAAGATTGAATGGCCACATTTCAGTTGATCAGTTTTGCTAGTTTTGATGTTGAGATGAATGATATCATGGTTTACTACTTGAAGGTCGGAGAATGTAGAATGTATGGCTGGGTTGAATTTTGAGTTGGTAGTGAATTCTGAGACTCTGAGGAAGCCAAAGAAAGCCAAATTGAACATGGTATCTAGGGTTCTTATTTTCATTAAGGTTAGAAAATGAACCTGAACGTAGAGTAGCTAGGCAGATACTGAGGAGGTCGATGGTTAGGGGTTGTCTGGTGTCTGGATGGGAGAGGAGGTTGGTTTTGTGTAAACCTTTGATAAGGAGAAAAATCTAAGGGTTTAAAATGTTGGGGCACTGTTGGCCGTAGATGAGTTTATAAAAGAAATGGCTGCAGCTGAGGTAGACTTTGGTAGATCCTGGTTTAATTGAATTGGTATGATGTGGGTGAGTGATGAAGGAGGATATTGAGAGGAGGGAAAACTCGGGAAAAGCCGAGAGTTGTGAGCTCAGTGGAAGATTTTGAAGGATGTCCAAGCTGTGAGTTTTTCTGGGAGGGTTGGCTTTAAAATGGTATGTATAGACAGGGTATGGAGGTGACTATGGGGGTGGTCTAGAGGAATAATAGTTCTGAATAAGGAGGAACTGGAGTTGGGTTGGAGTCTACATCCGGGGCCAATGTTATGAATTTCTGATAAAATTAGGGAACGGAGGTGAGTTGAGACTGGAGGTAAATCCATGGTGAGGAGCAAATCCATGCGTTGGGAGGAGCTGGAAGAAGGATTGCTGTGGCAAGAGAATGGGCTGTCAGGTGGATTAGACCAGAGGAAGAAGATGTATATTGGGCAGGGGGTCCTAGAAGTGACTGGTGTACGAGATGGCTAAGAGGAGCTGAATTGAGAGGAGGGGGAGGGTTAACAGGAAATAGGGGGGAAAGGGTCCTTTCAGAAGACCCAGTCTTCTGAAAAGACCCAGGAGGCAACCGCACTGTAGGGACTGAGCCAGGGAACGTTAGCTGGAATTTGTGACCCAGAACGGGATGAGAAGAATTTACATTAAAAGGATAAGGGAGGGGGGATGTCGCTAGTGGAGGCAGCCTCGCGCTAGGATCCACTCTCTGAGTAGGGGGTGAGAAAAAAGTAACCGTCTGTGAGGAAGTTGTACATGGGTTATCAGGAAAATACTTTAAAAGAGTTGGAGCAGCAGAAGAAAGGACAGGGGGAAAAGTTGGGATAGATTGGTCTTGCCTAGAAAGTGGAAAAACCTGTATGACAGAATTCGTGAGCACTGGAGGGACTGCGGACAATTTTTTGCGGCCACTGTTGTTGGCCGTGCGGAAAGGCGCCCGGAAGTATGTGCAGCTGAAGTTCCCCCCCCCCCCCCCTTGTCTTTGCCACGGCCTCTGGAATAGTGCGCTGAACGCATTCGGAACACCGAGTCGGGGGAGAAACAGAAGTGGAAGAGGACTGGGTCTTCTTTTTTGGAGTTGATGAGTTTTTTTGGGATGCTGGAGCCGTTATTGAAATTAGGGAGTAGATCGTAGAGTTGAGCTTTAGATGATCTGCAGGAGAAATGTATATCAGAGTTTGAGAGGGCTTGACGTTAGGCTGTTGACGGACCATTTTGAAATGGGTGGAATTGGAGGAATGGCGGCAGCAGGAAGAAGAGATGGATGAGGCGCAGTTACTGGTGATCTTGAAGGTGGAGGAGAGAGTAATTTTCTGTAATGTGGTTTTTATGAGTGCTGGATTTTGTGACCAAAGCGCTCAGAGGGAGTCTCCTGGTTTGGATCTGTGCATTCCGATGATACGTGAGTTGCGACTGTTGGTGTCTCGGGACACGAGAAATATTCATTATCTGAAGAAAAAAGCTGGAGGTCCGGTATGTTTGACATGGTTCTGAACCACACTACCAGAGGTTACTAAAACTGCTGAGAGTGGAGAGAGGTAAGAAGCTAGCTTATATACTCTGGCTGTTGATTGAAAGATTATATGGGCTCGCCCCTCCCTAACTTATGTTTAGGAACTTAATGTAATCATTTGGCAGTGTTTTTTTTACTGTGGTATATTTACATTATTTTACCATTAAAATCACATTTTTTTTTACAGTGCAGAAACCTGTGGTTTATGGTGCAAGGAACCAAATAAATATTTACATTTAAGCTGAGCAGTTATTTTGTGATGTTATTGATGTGAAATCTAGACAAAACAAAACACACACAAAAAAACATATGGCATCTATTTCTGCTGATTTATTATATAATTATTAAAGTAATTATTCTTTAGTGGGTAACTATTTCAGTACTGGTAGCCTGTTTCCTGATATATATAACACATTCCTTAAAACTACAAACAAACATGAAGTATTTGCTTATAGTAAAAGTGTTTTGACTAGTTTGTTGCTCTTTTTTTAGTTGTTGGTTAATCAATTTCTGCTTTGTATTTTAATGATTTCCTTTTAAGAGGCCCTTCACCTTACCACACCACATCACATCACCTCCCCACAACAACACTGCATCCTTTATTTCAACACATTCAGGTGCTGTTGGAATATCTACATTATTCATGGAAAGTAAAAACAAAAACCCTGACTTTTACAGAAAATAAATCTAAATTTTACAGTAGCTTTCTGTTATTTCAAATTACACTCACCAGTTAGTATAATTACAAGCAATATCAGTAAATTAACAACATGACTGTTATTTTAGGTATTATATAATTAAAGACAAACTACAGTAATTTGTATTTTTTTATACAGGACAATTACTGTATTATCCTGTAAAAAAAAAACGTCTAATGACTGGCAGCTACAGCTGTCAAACAAAACACGTAAAATTAAAGTTAAATATTGTAATTGAAACAAGAACAAATCTGTAACATAACAGCTTTTTTTCCAGTAAACATTTAATGAAAATTTTTGGAAAATATACGTTTTTGCACTTTATGTTAATTAAGATATCTTGCTGTAATTTTACATGTTTTGTGGGTGGGCCAAGTTATATCCCAGGTGGGCCGGGGAGATATATATATATATACTATAAATATTTATATAAAATTGTACTCTAAATAAGAAACTTCCAGTAGGTGGCAGTAAATGTCTCTATAAGTAAGTTATTGAGTTATTCATTGGATTATTTCAAATGGCTGATTAATTCAGGAATCAAATAAATGGCTCAGTAGGGTCTCTTTATGAGCGTGCTATTAAATCATCATCGGTTCTCCCAACTTGTTCCAAACGGATTTATTCAGAAACTAATCATTGCTGTGTTGCTCCGAGACGCGCGGCTGTTCTTATGTGGCTTCATAAGTAATATTGTCCTTGGTAAGACAGACAATAGTGTCTAAAATATAACACAATATTAAGTTGTAAACATATTGCACTCGTTGAAATTGTGTGAAATTACTACATATGATATAAATATGAAGCAAAAACTTATGCAGGGATATTTGTATGCCCTTTTTTCCTTTTTAGTCGCACATAACGGCAATTTATAGGCTACATCATGCATTGATTTGTTGTCCTACTTTATGTTCATCAGCAATCAACTGAATTAAATGTACGATGACCTATTGGTGTAACATATGCTACTGGACACAGAGGTAAGTGAAAACACAAGTGTTTATTAAACAGGATGAGCTATAGAGGTCTGCTACCCGACCCGAACCCGCGGGTCCCGAAATACTCTCGGGTTTCGGGTCGGGTTTCGGGTTAATGTTTAATGGATAGCTTCGGGCTCGGGTCGGGTTCGGGTTTGTAGCTAAACCAAAACTATATGCAGAGGCTTCGCTGCTTTCATAGACGCACGCACACACATATCAGAGATCGCGCACAAACAGCACGGAAACTTTTATTAGTAAAATAGCTTCGACAGGCTACTGACTCGCAAGTCACAACATTATATTTACCTGCAATGAGGCGGCAAAATCGCTGTTTTTGAAGTAACTAAGCCTCATTGCTTATAGAGAGACATGCGCAGAAGCAGGTTCACATGCACGCGCAACTTTCCTCGGTCTCTCGCTTGCTCGGTCTCTCTCTCTCTCTCTCTCTCTCTCTCTCTCTCTCTCTCTCAAATAAATGATTAATTCATTCAAATAAATACAATCTTATTTAAGATCTTATGTCTGATTTAAAGTAGACAGAATGCTAACGAGCCTTAACTGACAAAAAATGACCATAATTTGCACGGTGGAAGAATTATCTTCTTGTCCATACAAAATTCATAAACTCGGCAGAATGTATGCGACCGCTGCACCTGATGTTCACAAACTTTCATAACTGGTAAATGTTTGTGAAATGGCAGAGCCTTGATTAATCCGTTTCTTTGCATGCAATCGTGAAATGCAACCTTTTTCCTTTTTTTTTAGTTGGCTATTCGTTGTGGGGTGGGGGGGGGGGGGTTTTCGGGTCGGGTTCGGGCTCTAAATTTAACTGTGCCGCTCGGGTCGGGTCGGGTCGGGTCAGACGATCTCGGGTACGGGCCGGGTTCGGGCTTCAGTTTTGAGCCCGTGCAGACCTCTAATGAGCTATGGAGACTTCAGGTGAGTGGATGTCGTCAGAGATCGTCCTGACGCTGGGTCGACGACTAACTAAATGTCTTCTCATCCACAGATATGACGGACTGCTGCGATGGGGGAAACACAACAGGAGCACACTGATCACGGAGACAGACGATCTGGAGGGAGAGGAGAACACAAGGAGTGACACAGGAGGTAAGGAGATACAGGTAAGTAGGCAAGGTAGATACTCAGCTTGGTATAAGCAGGAGTAGAGTCCACGTAGTGTGATACGAGATCGGACGGGGAGTGAACTGTGGCGGGTGCTCTTATGGTGGTTGTGATGACGGTGGTGATGAGGTGCAGGTGCTTGTGATTAGAACTCAGGTGATTCGGATCGTAGTGATTGACGGATGGGAGAGCCTGGCCGTTCCGTGACAATTGGCCGGGCTACATATGTTTTTGGCAGGTGCGTTAATTGCTTTAAAATATTTCAATCTCGTTATTTTTCGATAACTAATTAAATAGATCAATGCATATTTGATTAGATTGTGCCTTAATTTTTGATAGGACAGTGGAGAAATGACAGGAAAACATAGGCAGAGAGAGAGGGGAGCAAAATCGAATTTGGGTCGCTGAAGACACAGTAGCGCTATATGAATGAATGATGCATTTATATAGCACTTTATTGTGTATTGTTGTACACCCAAAGCACTTTACAAACATGTGGGGGGGAGGGGGGGGTCTCTCTAACACCAATGTGCGGCATTCACTTGGATGATGCGACGGCTGCCACAGGACAATGGCGCCAATGCGCTCACCACACACCAGCTACAGGTGGAAAGAAGAGAGAGTCATAGAGCCAATCAAATGGATGATGATTATTTTTTAAACCCTATAACAGATCTTACAAGATCAATTTAGTAACATTACATTTGATTTTAAAAAGGGCAAGGTCTTATAAAATAACTTCTATAAGCGCGCGCGCGTGTGTGTGTGTGTGTGTGTGTGTGTGTGTGTGTGTGTGTGTGTGTGAAAACTGTCACAAACTCAAAATGTAATTTTTTCCTGAAATTCTAATTTTCGTAAGAAAATAAAATATTTTTTTTACCTTGCTTTTATGTATGTTTGTTACGATCGTGGGAGGCGGAGAAAATGCAGGAGGCTCAAGGTGAAAGTATAAATGATCTGTTACTTTTGTCCCGCTGCTAATGTGGTAATTTTCCGGGTGTTGCAGCATTTATTAAAACATGTTTATGTCATATTATATCAACAGAATATGCCAAGAGTTAGGGTCAGAAAGACAGACAGGGGTCTGATTCAGCCAGATATTTATGAGAGGGCGTTTCTGGACATATCTGTCAGAAACATCAGCTTCAGGGCAGCTGCTAAGTTGCATGGCATATGCCATGTCACTTTGTTCAGATACTGCAGGAGGATGGCAGAGACCAGAAGGGAGAAGACCAGACCACCAGGGTACAGATCACATTCCAAATTCTTCTCTGTGGACCAAGAGAGGAATCTGCAGGCTTATATTAAGAGGGCAGCTGATATTTATTTTGGCTTGTCTCCTAAGGAGGTCAGTGTAGTACAGAAAAAAACAACACTCAACATGCACCTCACTCACACTGCTCTTACTAAAACAATTTTAAATGCTTATCAAAATGTGAGATTTGTACATTCTTTAAATATGTTTTCATTTTTATCTTAAATGTTTTTTTTTGACATTTTTGTCCTATCTTTCAAAATTATGTTTCATTTTTCACTGTCTCTGAAGCTGCTGCAACATATAAAAATCTCTAGTGCAGGATCAGTAAAGTCTTATTTTATCTTAATCATGTCATAAACAATCTCCCTCTAAATTTTTTTGTATGTTTTAGGAGCGCAAATTTACATACGAATTGGCCAGCAGATACGGCTGCAAATATCCAGATGGATGGGATGCCACCAAGATGGCAGGAAAGGACTGGCTCACCTCCTTTCTTGAATGCAACAATACATTGTCTATTCGCCGACCTCAAGCCACCAGCATGTCCCGTTCCACCAGCTTCAATAAAACAAATGTGACTGCTTTTTATATCAACCTGCAGACAGTTCTTGCCCGCAACCTTTTTGAAACAAAGGACATTTGGAACGTAGATGAAACAGGTAAAGTTTACAATTCATTAGTCTAGGTCCGAGTTCCAGGACTTTTGTCCAGGCATTCAGTCCAGAAGCTGTACGTCCCTTTCCTAAGCCTGGTCCGAGAAAGGACACCAAACGAAGAGGCAAAAGGAGGAGTGTGGCATTTGGTTTTTGCTTTGTCCTGAGTAATTGCTTTATACATGCTGCTACCATGTGGACAGAGGATGAGCAATAACTGCCTGTAAATTTATACAAATGTTGACAACAATTTTTCTCACTTTGAATGTTGCAGGTCAACGGCGATCCTCACGGACTCTCCTGTGAGGGCAGTTCTGGAGGAGGAGCAAAATAAGAGGATACAGAAGAAACTGCCCGCTCCAAAGAAAAGGCTCCTCACTATCGAAAACACTGCACCCACCGCTTCCCAGAACAAGGATGAGGAATGTCTTGTGTGTGGGGAAACATTCAACTCATCCTTGCCTGGGGAAGTGTGGGTGCAGTGTCTCTTTTGCCAGCTCTGGTCACATGAAGCATGCACTGAGGGTGCAGAACATTATATCTGTCACAACTGTGACAATGAGTAGGCAAATGCCTTTTGTTTGTACTGTTTATCATTTAACGCCTGTTAACCTTAGTCAGGATTCCATCCAACTGATCCTCTTTTTGCCACTTGACTCTTCCGGATCACAGTGTTGTTTCAAACTTTTCCACTGTCTTCTGAGAATATGCCATGGTTTCTCAAAGGCTCTGTCTAACATTTGTTTCTGAAGCCACTTATACATGGTGTTTCTTTGCTGTTTTTGTTTGTTTCTTGGATTATATACTGTCATACTGTTGAAAAAATGTTTTATAAAATGAATTGACACTGCCAATAAACTATCTAAACAATTCAAGTTTGTACTATCAGGTTACTTTTGATGAAACTGTAAATGTAAAAAATGTAATGTAATAATGTTTACCAAAGATAAAGGACAAAATATGTTTGCAGTTACATATTAACAAGGTCATAGTCAGGTATATTTAATAAAAAAAAACAAGAGTAACACTAAAAATCTAGCTTGTATTGTTGTGTTACTTTTGACCCACCTGTGTGTTACTTTCGTTCCAACAGACGGGGTCAAAAGTAACAATGTACAACTTATGTTCAAAGTGAAATTATACCGAAGTCGTTTTACATTTGTAAAAAATACCACTTGGTATTGATAGACCACACTTGTGAGTTATTGACCACAGCAAAAATATATCTCTGTCTAAAACATTATCTTTTAAACTTACGTTTTTCTGAAAAGTGGTACTTTCGCCCCTGCTCTCCCCCACTCATTCAAAAGCAGGGTAGTAACAAAGTAGAACAGACAACGGTAACTGGGGAACTGAAGGTTTAAGTAGGGGAGCAAATTAATGGGGAAACGAGATAATTTATTAAACACATGCGAAAAGAATTATATTTAGGAGGATAACGAAAATGTCACAGGGGAGAAGGCTAACTGATAAAAAACTCAAAACCAAACAGAACATACATATAACACTTTTTAAATATGAGCAGGGCTTGATTGTTTGTTTTTAATACAAGTTCTATTTATAGCAAATGTAAAAGCCTTTCACACCAAAAAAGTGTACTGAATAAACCTCAGGCTGAAGCAAGAGTAAATCACGCCTGTACAACAGAACAGGAGAAGAGGTTCAACAATCTTCAGCAATTAAAAAAAACAACGAAGCACAATTGCTAGTTTATCTAAAGTAATTTTTGCTTATTAGTATGGTTGAACCTGCAGGTTTGCGTCATATTCTGAGTTTGCATTTCACTGTTTTAATTATTTTTTTATGAATACTGAATCTGTTTTTTTGCGAGTGGGATGAATTAATACACATTCACATTTAGTCTATTAGAACTATAGCCTAGTAAGATCATGATCACACAGCGCTAGTGATGCGCGGATGGCGGTTGTATCCGCGGGTCGGGTTGGTGGGTAATAAAAAAGTGCATTCTGATTATTTGCGGGTGGATAAGAAATCATTAATGATGCTAATATTAACTACATTTTCTAAATAGGCTAAAGAAATCGAATAAAGTGTAAATTAACATATTAATGTTATTCAACAAAACATTAGGCCATTTAGTTAGCTACAGACAAAAAAAAAAGTGAAACATTTCAGTTTTGGTCGAATTTGAGGTTTTCAGACAATTTTGTAATTTAAACCCTCTTCTATCGACCCCAAAGCTCCAAATAGTAATTAAACATCTAAAATGAACTTTATTTATACATTTTCTGAGGAGAACCGTTTTTTCTGCTCACTTCTGGATGCTGCTGCTCACTGAGTACGTCTATTATTGCAAAGCACAGCATTCCAGCTGTGTGAATATTTATATCGAATTGAACATGCTATAAATCCAAACCAGTGAAATGTGATTTTTAAACCCATGCAGATGAAAGCAAAAGGACCACACCGCTGACTGACATTTGCAAAGCGCGTGCATAAGACGTGCCTTTTCGAGAGCGCGCGATCTCCCTATAAAGTATATTATTGCGAAATATGGCTTGGCAAGATTCACACATGCATGATGTTGTCTTACATGAACGTTTAGTTAATGGTTGGGGGTTAAGTCTGATGTGTAATATTATATTTAATCCGTGCATTAGGTAATCCGTTTCCGCCACTGATTAAAAAATTAAAAAGGTTATTGCGACTGTTTATCTCACAATTCAGATTTTTTTTTCTCATAATTGCATGATATAAAACTCGCAATTGCGAGATATAAAGTCGATATAAACTCACAATTATGCCTTTTTTCTCTGAATTACTAGTTTATATCTCGCAAGTATGCCTTTTTTATCCAAATTACTAGTTTATATCTCGCAAGTATGCCTTTTTTCTCATAATTACTAGTTTATATCTTGCAATTATACCTTTTTTATCCAAATTACTAGTTTATAAAAATGTGTAAAAATGTGTAAATGGCGGCGCCCTGCTTGGCTGCGGCCACACTGGCTCCTGATAGTATCGGATATTTAATAGGAAATAAGCTACTTAGACAAGCGTGCTCAGCACTTTATGTTCAGCATAGCAGAGCTAAACTAATATATGATCGTCGTTTTATGTTAGAATTACGCAAAGTAGGAAGTTCAGGGATCGTAGACACGATCACTCTGGACACTCTGCATAGCCTCGGACTGCTATGCCTGCCAGACCCAGCGGCCTACGAAGCAGCGGTGTGTCCTACAGACACCGGCCGCTCCCGGAGGAGACGGAGGCGTTGCGATAGGAAACGGAAGCGCGGCAGTCGGGGAGGATTAACAGCTAAGCTAAAGGCTAACCCATGCAGAACGCCTCTTCCATCCATTCTGCTCGCTAATGTCCGCTACGTAGAGAATAAATTGGACTATCTGAAGCTGGACTTAACAACTAAACAGAAGATGAGAGACTCTTGTACTATAATTTTGACGGAAACATGGCTAAACCCTTCCGTTTCGGATGACGCCGTGTGTATAGAGGGGCTAACAGTATTCAGGTCAGACAGGAGCGGGGTTCTCAGTGGAAAATCATGGGGTGGCGGTGTGTGCATTTACACAAACAATAGCTGGTGTAACAATGCTGCAGTGGTCTCAAGTTATTGTTCTCCAGATGTAGAGTTTTTGTCTATTAAATGCAGACCATTTTATCTGCCTAGGGAATTTACAACTATTATCATCACAGCAGTGTATATTCCACCTAGTGCAAATACTAAGGAGGCCCTGAATGTGCTCTATCGTTCCATCAGTGATCTGCAAGACTCACATCCAGAGGGTGCTTTTATTGTGGCAGGGGACTTTAACCAGGCTAATATGGGGACAGTTCTCCCTCATTTCCATCAGTATGTGGATTTCGCCACCAGGGGTCTAAATAGACTGGATTTAGCCTATGCTAACATCAAGAGGGCTTTTAAGGCAGTCCCGCGCCCCCACATCGGCTCTTCTGACCATCTCTCTGTGATGTTAATTCCTGCATACAGGCTTATGCTTATTAGGAAAAAAACAACTGTTCAGCAGGTGAGGGTCTGCGACTGTTAATCAACATATCAATGTGGAGGAGTATGCTGCATCTGTGTCTGCGTATATTCAGAAGTGTACGGAGGATATAGGTGTCACTAAGAATATCATTATACGAGCAAATCAGAAGCCCTGGATGACGGGCGAGGTACGTGCAATGCTAAAGGCACGAAATGCTGCGTTTAAAACTGGTGATATGGTCGTGCTCAGAACAGCAAGAGCCAACTTAAATCGGGCCATTAGGGCTGCAAAACGGGCCTATAGCCAGAAAATACAGGGTTTCTTCTCTGATCCTACAAATACCAAGCGCATGTAGCAGGGTATAAAAACTGTCACAGACTGGAAAGCTACTCCACTACCCTGTGAGGACAATATACATTTTCTTAATGAACTTAATACATATTTTGGACGGTTTGAAGCACTGAATAACATTCCTGCAAGGAAAAGTGTTCCTCAACCAGATGAGGTGCTAACTCTTAACACAGCTGATGTCCGGAGGACACTGGAAAAAGTTAACTCCCAGAAGGCAGCGGGTCCTGATAATATTCCAGGACGGGTGCTGAAGGAATGCGCTGACCAGTTGGCTCCTGTACTTACAGATATTTTTAACATCTCACTGGATCAGGCTGTTGTTCCATCATGTTTTAAGACTGCTATTATAATACCAGTGCCCAAAAAATCCACAATAAAATGCTTCAATGATTATCGTCCGGTTGCACTCACGCCTATAATGATGAAGTGCTTCGAGAGGCTGGTGAAGGACTACATCTTTTCAAGACTCCCTCTTATGTTTGATCCTTTCCAGCTTGCCTACCGACCCAACCGCTCTACAGAGGATGCTATATCCTCTGTACTTCATCTGAGCCTGGCCCATCTGGAGAAGAAGAACACTTACGTGCGTATGCTATTTGTGGATTTTAGCTCGGCATTCAATACGATTATCCCCCGGCTGTTTATATCCCCCCCCAAGCCAACACAGACCAGGCACTCAAGGAACTGTACAGGAATATAAGTGAGCAGGAAACCGCGCACCCAGATGCAGCTTTTATAATCACGGGGGACTTTAATAAAGCCAACTTCAGAACAATAGCTCCAAAATACTTTCAACACGTCACCATCAACAGGCGTGGAGATCGTACACTCGACCATTGTTACTCCCCCTTCCGGGACGCATACAAGTCCCTCCCCCGCCCACCTTTCGGCAAATCGGATCACTCTTCCGTTCTGCTCCTGCCTGCTTATAGGCAGAAACTGAAACGGGAAGCACCCGCCTTCAGGACAGTCCAATGCTGGTCGGACCAATCGGACGCTATACTACAGGACTGTTTTGATCACATGGACTGGGACATGTTCCGGGCAGCGTCTAATGACGATATAGAGGCGTATTCAGATACGGTCACGTGTTTCATCAGGAAGTGTATAGACGATGTAGTTCCGTCCAAAACAATTCGTATCTACCCCAACCAAAAACCGTGGATTAACAGAGATGTCCGATCAGCCCTGTCAGCGCGGACATCTGCCTTTAAATCCGGAAACACTGACGATCGGAAACAAGCCAGTCACGATCTCAGGAGATCCATCAAAGCAGCCAAACGAACATATAAAAACAAAGTTGAAGAACATTTCAACAACAATAATCCAAGCATGTGGCAGGGCATTAACAACATCACAGGCTTTAAAGTGAATAAACCAGCTACTGTGAACATTGCCGCCTCTCTACCGGACGAGCTCAACACCTTTTATGCTCGGTTCGAGGCTGATAACACCGCACACACAGAGAGCGCTGCCGCGGCTGTCACAGAAGAGGTGAGTCCACTCACGCTTTCTGTCGCGGATGTAACCCGATCCTTTAAACGGGTGAACATCCGTAAAGCTGTAGGCCCAGATGGTATACCAGGCCGTGTGCTCAAAGCATGCGCTTTCCAGCTAGCCGGGGTTTTTACAGATATTTTCAATCTGTCCCTCTCTCTGTCTGTGGTTCCCGCATGCTTCAAAAAATCCACCATTGTGCCCATACCTAAGAAAAATAAAATCACATGCTTGAATGACTGGAGGGCCATTGCTCTGACACCCATCTTCAGCAAGTGTTTTGAGAAGCTCGTCAGAGAACACATCTGCTCTGTGCTGCCTGCTTCACTGGACCCACTACAATTTGCACACCGCAGTAACCGTTCCACAGACGTTGCTATTGCCTTCACCCTGCACACTGCTCTCTCCCACCTGGAAAATAAGAACACCTATATGAGGATGCTGTTCGTGGATTATAGTTCGGCATTTAACACCATAGTGCCTGCCACACTGGTTGCTAAGCTCCAGACTCTAGGACTGAACAGATCTCTGTGCAGCTGGATCCTGGACTTCCTGACAGGCAGAAGTCAGGTGGTCAGAATGGGCAACAACACATCATCTCCCCTGATCCTCAACACTGGTGCACCGCAGGGCTGCGTCCTCAGCCCACTCCTGTACTCCCTGTACACACATGACTGTACAGCTACACACAGCTCCAATGTCATCGTCAAATTTGCTGATGACACAACGGTGATAGGCCTGATCACCGACAACGATGAGACGGCCTACAGAGAGGAGGTGAGTACCCTGACTAAATGGTGCCAGGAGAACCACCTCTCACTCAACATCGACAAGACCAAAGAGCTGGTGGTGGATTACAGGAGACAGAGCAGAGAACACACACCCATCACCATCGACAAGACACCTGTGGAGCGGGTGAGCAGCTTTAAGTTCCTCGGCGTTCACATCACCGAGGATCTCACATGGTCTGCTCACACAGATGCAGTGCTGAAGAAGGCACATCAGCGTCTCTTCTTCCTGAGAAGGCTGAGGAAGTTTGGAACGAGCCCCAGAATCCTCAGGTCCTTCTACACCTGCACTGTGGAGAGCATCCTGACCGGCTGCATCACCGCCTGGTATGGAAACAGCACCGCTGGCAACCGCAGGGCTCTGTAAAGGGTCGTGCGAACTGCCCACCACATTGTTGGAGGTGAGCGTCCCTCCCTCCAGGATATCTACACCAGGCGGTGTACAAGGAAAGCCCGGAGGATTATCAAAGACTCCAGCCACCCGTCCCACAGACTGCTTTCTCTGTTGCCCTCAGGGCGACGTTTCCGTAGCATCCGATGCTGCACTAGCCGACTGAGGGACAGCTTTTTCCCTCAGGCTATCAGGCTAATGAACAGTCAGAAATGACCCACCCTACATCACACTCCCACTCACACAACATGCCATGCACTGCACTTTAACACAGTTCAACTGGACTACACGCACACACTGCACTAACACAACCTATCTGCTATCACTGGACACCATACAATGTACATCCACGACATTGCATATGTATAATCTGTTGCACCTTTGCACAACTATCAGTTGCACAACCAATCTGCTGTTAATTTATAATCTGTTGCAACTTTACATTATTACTATGTATAGACTACATAATGTATAGATAGTGTACATAATGTAGATGTGCACATACGGTGTATAATGTGTAGTTGATAACTAAGTATGTCTTTATAGTACACTATGTGTACTGAGTATATGTATGTGTATTTTGCACATTGTCTTCTGTAAGTATGTACAGTACTGTCCATATGTAAATTGTTTTTTTGCACTGTCTGGAGCACGCTCGTAAGAATTTCACTAGCCAAGGCACTTGTGCTGTGGTGATGTGACAATAAAAGTGATTTGATTTGATTTGGTAAGCAAACTGGGACCTTTGGGCCTTGGTACTCCCTTATGTAACTGGCTACTGGATTTTTTTAACAGAGAGACCTCAGTTTGTGAGGGTTGGAAATCACACCTCAAGTGTCATCTCTCTGAGCACCGGCTCCCCTCAGGGCTGCGTCCTGAGCCCATTACTGTTTACTATGATGACCCATGATTGCCGTGCCAGGTTCAGTACAAACCATGTGGTGAAGTATACGGATGACGCGACAGTGGTGGGCCTCATTCAGGAGGACAACGAACAGGCCTATAGGGAGGAGGTGAGACAGCTTGTGGACTGGTGCAATAAAAATAACTTGCTCCTGAATGTCGAAAAAACAAAGGAGATCATTGTTGATTTCAGGAAAAAGCAGCACAGGCACACACCACTTATCATCAATAACACTGTGGTGGAAGTAGTCAGTAGTGTCAAGTTTTTGGGGGTGCAGATCACAGATAGTTTGACATGGACCGCCTACATCACCTCTTTAGTGAAGAGAGCACAGCAACGTCTTTTTTGTCTGCGTCGGATGAGAAGAGCACACTTTCCCTCTCCTATCCTCAGTACTGTCTACTAAGGTATTATAGAGAGCATATTGACCAGCTGCATCTCTGTATGGTCTGGGGACTGTAGAGCCTCTGATTGGAGGTCTGTACAAAGAGTGGTGTGGACAGCGGAAAAGATTATTGGCTCTTCACTGCCTTCCATCCAGGATCTTGCACATAATCGCTGTTTGTCTCGTGCTCAAAACATTGTAAAAGACCCCACCCATCCACATTATGGACTGTTTACACTGCTGCCTTCTGGAAAAAGGTTTTGCAGCATTCGGTGCAGAACAGCAAGTTTCTGTAATAGCTTTTTTCTACAAGCTATCAGACTTTTGAATTTAAAATGACCTCTTAACTATTTTAGTTTTCACTGTTTTCATGAGCAAAAAGTAAAAGGTTTTTTTTTCCTCTCGTGAAGCATTGTTCATTGTGCAAAATTCTTGCCAGAGTAGAGCATGAGCTCTCACACGAAGCAGTAGAGGCACCCACAACCACTGCAGATACATACAATTTATGAAGACCAGCAAATGCATCTTTGTATTCCTGCAGAAGTTTGCAAACAACAGAACAGTCAGCATCAGTTGGAAGCTTTTTGGAGAGTATTGGTCTGGCAACAAGACATTTTTTGAAACCCCTGCAATACCACAGAGAGGCTAAAGCAACTTAATGTCAATACATTTGTTGGATTTTGCCATCAAACATGAGAGGGCTTTCATCAGCTCTAAATTCT
The DNA here is from genome assembly GCA_003573665.1 of Oxygymnocypris stewartii. Lineage (NCBI taxonomy): Eukaryota > Metazoa > Chordata > Actinopteri > Cypriniformes > Cyprinidae > Oxygymnocypris > Oxygymnocypris stewartii. The sequence goes on along the minus strand of QVTF01020812.1, from coordinate 5,813,572 downwards.
TTGTGGAAAACCTGTTTTCTATCTCTGATACAGCTGTATCTAGTATGTTCAACATCTGTCGCCTCAGAGCTTCAGTGGCACGTTCAGAGCCTAACTACCCTTCTTGCCCTAAAGTTGAACAAATTACTGAGTCAGCATAGGAGGGATTGACAGTCCTTAAACATTTGGGTGAGGGCTCAACAGTAGTCATGCCTGTGCAGTACTGCTGCAATCCACTGTCATTTTCCATGAGATTGCGCAGTGCACCAAGTCATCCCTGCACAACTTCAGCTGCACTTCACAAATTAACATGCTTAGACTGTAGGATGGCATTTTCTGGTTTTAAAATGACTAGAAGATGCATCAGAAATTTGCTCACATATAAAGTTCACATATAGTTAGAACAATGTTCCTTGGCTGTTATTGTCGTTATTGCTGCACAATTCAACACGTTCATTAACCCCAAAGGTAGCAAAGTGAATGAGCTGGTTAGGCTGTCTGTCTCAACAGATAAAAAACAAACAAAAAAAAAGCTGTTAGGAAGAAAAATTTTAATTACAATATGGAACGCAATTTAATCCCCCGTGGAGCTGGGTCTGCTTGTGACTGTCCCATTGACTCCCAAGTAATTAACACTGTCAAGGCCCAGAAAAGTATGAAAAGCATCGTCAGGATACTCCATCTGCCATCAATGGTTCTGAATCTTATGAAGCGATGAGAATACTTTTTGTACACAAAAAAACTACTTTTTTTCAACAATTATTCTCCTCTCTGTCTTTCTGTGTCAGCGTAGAGCCATTTTTGAGATTATCCACTGAACGCAAACTGCGTATGATCTTCTGTGTCAGCCACAACTCCCTCTCCCCAGCCCAAAGGAGGAGAATGCAGAGAAAGAGTCTGTCGGCTCCAGCCACTGAGTCCGCTACAGTGTCGGCTCCAGGTCAGCACTCTGCCTTGTGGGCGCCATTTACTCCGCGCCATTCTGACCACTTTGCAGTATATTCAGGTACAAACGAATGTGAGGCAAAAAACAGATGCAAGGGCAATGCAGGGGCTTATCGACCAACAGTTTGTTTTGCATCTCGTTTTATTTGAGGACATTTTCCGGGTTACCAAATATGCTTCAGACCAGCTCCAGTCACCCAATATGGACATTTCATCAGCAAGTGATCTGATCCAATCTGTCGTCACAGCACTATCCGTAAAAACGTTCAGAGGAATACTGGAGTGACATACAAAACCGTGCAAATGAACTGTGTGGCAAGGTTGGCCTAGAATCGGGGAGTGAATTGATCGTTGTCAAAGCTTTTTTGAATACTGATATTTCCACAGTGCTACGGGTGCATTTTGGTGCCATTTTGCCCTAGACTGAAATTATGAAATGTTGTTCAATGAATGTCAATATGCAAAATCTTCAATTTTGAATACTGAATACTGAATCACTGAATACTGAATATTGTGCTTGTTTAATTTAATAAAATAATATATCATAAATTGTGATTAATACAATTATTTAATATAAAAAATTGAGTAGCCAAGTTTTGCTCATATTTATTGATAGTAGACCTATTAATAATGTGTATGTGTGTGTGTGTGTGTGTGTGTGTGTGTGTGTGTATAGATAGATGAATATAGATATATAGACAAATACATTGATAAAAGCGCATCTTTGGGGAGTTTTTGGTTACTTTCATGTTCCAAGTCATAAATGCTCAAATAACTACAAAAACGTGGCACCTCTCTGTCTGGATAATTCGTAAGCGTGCTTGAGTTCCTCTTGGAAACTTTCATACTCCTCTTTGAAGTAGTCGAGCTGTCGTGTTAGGCGGCTGATCTCTTTTCTTGACTCATCCAGGTGAGTTTCAAGGGCTTTGATTCTGCTGTTTCACTTAGCCATGTTTCCAGATCTTCCCAGTGACCGACATGTTCTGTTTTGTGAGACATGTTTCGGTGGGGTGAAGGAGATCTCGAACCGAACTGACACAGACTTTGAATGGGAAACAAAGCAAAACATAACAAAACAAAGCAAAACAAACAGGGGTGTAAATGTGCAAAGTGTAGTGTATGCTAGTGTTGAGTGTGATTCTCTGTGTCTGTGATCCTCTGGTGGGGTGCTTGTAATTTGTAGTTTCTGCATATAAATTATTGAGCAAATAATAATAATGTTAAACTGTCAATTATGTTTACAATAACTCAAGGTGGCTCTGTGACTACATGCTCCGGAAGAGGGTTTCCGAAGACTTCCTGGTTTGAGCTCGTCACCATGGTGACGCACACCAGGGGGTTCTTTAGGTTTCATCCAGGTGATTAGAACCAGAAAATCTGAGCATATCACACCAGTCCTCAGGTCCTTACACTGGCTTCCAGTTACATTTAGGATTGATTTTAAAGTACTTTTACTCGTTTATAAGTCACTCAATGGTCTAGGACCTAAATATATTGCAGATATGCTCACTGAATATAAACCTAACAGACCACTCAGATCATTAGGATCGAGTCAGTTAGAAATACCAAGGGTTCACACAAAACAAGGGGAGTCCGCTTTTAGCTATTATGCCGCCCGCTGCTGGAACCAGCTTCCAGAAGAGATCAAATGTGCTAAAACATTAGCCACATTTAAATCCAGTCTCAAAACTCATCTATTTAGCTGTGCATTTGTTGAATGAGCACTGTGCTACGTCTGAACTGACTGCATTATTTTATGTATAGTCCTTTTCTATTTAACTGTTTTAAATTTCATTTTAAATCAATTTCTATATCATTTTAAAATTCCTTGTTTTATTATTTTTAACTCCTTTTTTTATTGCTGTGAATGATTATTTAACTTTCTTTTATGTAAAGCACTTTGAATTACCACTGTGTATGAAATGTGCAATATAAATAAACTTGCCTTGCCTTGCCTAAAAGACCTTGACAAGCTCGCCAGAAACATTGGCAAATTCAACCCCAGCGTGCCAAACAGCCAAAACAACCAAGCTTATCTGCAAGTTATTGATTTCCATCTGGAAATGCGACCTAACGTTACGGACTAAGATAAACTCTATTTACTCCGAACGACATCCAGTCCTGAAGTTTGCAGCTTCCTTGACCGGCAACCTGCTAACACAAAGACTGATTATCAACTGCTTCAAAAGTCCGATCAAGGCTTAGTGGCTGTCCTAGAGACGAGACAAGGACGTCACAAACCTCCTCAAACTTACTACAGTCGACTCAGACAAGCATACTTTGGAATTCGCAATGAATCTGACATGGAAGATGAACTGAACTATAAAACTCTCTTCCTGAGGAACCTTCATCCCGGCATAAGCCACCATCTTGGCGTTCTCGCATGCCCACGAACAATGAACACTCATACGTTGCGAGACTTGGTGCAAAAAGCCTACGGCAAACAAAAGATGGCCTCAGAAAAGAGCGCCAAAACCCCAGCAGTTCTTGATTTCAACACTCAAAGTCTCGGACTGGCTCTAGAGGGCACCCAACGCCAAGACAGTGCTAAGCCGCCACACAGAGAGTGGAATGCACCCCCGTCCAACAGAGAACGAGACTCACACGCTGGCACCCGACCTAAACAGAGGTATGACCGCTGGGATGGACCACGTGGATGTCAACGCTCACCTGGTCGACACTGGGATAATTTATGGGACCAAGCAAGGCCTCATGAGAGTCAATGGGAGAGATCGTGGAACCAGCCAAGCTCGTTTTGAAACTCAAGAGAGAAAAGCTCATGGGAATTCAATGGAAACTCCAAGGGAAAGTGACAAACACACCCTGGAGCAATCAGCCCAAGGAATCGATGAAAGAATTCACCCAGATTCCAAACTGACCGAGCTCAAACTGAATCCACACAAGAACAAAAGACACCACCGTACTTCGACTCACAAAAACTGATGGAAATTATTATGAAAGAGTTCTTCCAACGAGAAGATCGGAAGTGGGAAAAGAAAGATAAACCAGATTCAGCCTGACTAGCTATCGGACGAGAAGGCAGCGACAAGCTGAACAAATCAGCCACAGAAAACAGCACTGCTTCACCTCACTCTCAGAGAACAGTAAACACCCTAACTTCAGATGGACACGAAACCCCACCTGAAAACCCAGCAACAGAGTTAAACACTAACTTAACACCCAATACTCCAGATCACAGCAGCGTCCAACAAACACCTGCTGATGAAACCCCTCAAGTTCCTGAAAGTACTGTCTTAGTCATCTGCCACTCCTCCGAAGAACACCAGATCAGTTCTGACATCCTAAACGTTTCCTCCCAAACTCCAGTCCCTCAACTCCTAGGCGATCTCATTGAAAAAGGTACAGCAGGAAAGTTTTACCTCCCCATCATCATCGAACGACACATCAGAGTCAAAGCCCTACTTGATACGGGAGCCGACATCATTCTAATGTCTACAGAACTTCTCAAAGAAGTCCAAGAAAGAACGAAGAGGACCAACGGAACCCTCAAGCTCCAAAAGTGCGAACTAAATGTCCAAGCATACGCCCATACGGGCCTACAACTAAAACATGTGGCCCCAATTCATCTAACAGTGGGACCCATGGACCTCGTCCATCCAGAATACGTATCAACACTCAACACGTATCCACTCCTCATTGGGAAAGATCTGCTTAATCGCATCAAACCTCTAATAGACTTTAAGCACCTAAAGATTTAGACACAAGTCCTTGAGCCTCTGCCCTGCCAGTCATTAGACTCTGGACCAAGCACAAACAGCAAGGACCCTTTACTCTGCTCACTGCAGGAGCCTGAACCAAACACAGGCCCCCTTCAAATCATGACTGCGATAGATGTTCAAGGCACATCAGTGTCCGACACAGCACTAGCCCTGTGGGCAGAGAACTCAGCAATCAGCCTGAAGCTATTCAGAACACTGAAGCAAAGACATCAGAATCTACCACATATCTCAACACAGCCTGCGACAGAATCACCTACACAGGTGACCATCGGGACCCAAAGCCCCTCAAATGACCAAACCGATGCCCTCACCAAAGCAGGTGCATTACATGAAGAGTCCTGCACATTTCATGCCCTCCCACCCAACCCTACAGTGGCAGCAGTAACCCACCGCCAGCACGCTACTGGCACGCACACCCCTGCCCCCTCCCACATGGCCATATCACCTCAGTTCGCTGCTGACGATCTCCTCACCCTCCAAAATGCAGATTCGTCACTACGAACCATGGCAACTCACATGTACGACCCATTAGAACATCCCATTTCCTCCACAGACCTAAACACATCCTCCGAGCTCCACACGCCTTACTCTATCAAGCACATGCTGCATCTGCGAGACGGTGTTCTCACATATATCCCTGAGCCACTCACTGCGCCAAAGCTCGTAGTACCTCATGGCCAAAGGGGGATTATGCTGACACACGCACACGATGCACCATGCGCAGGACACCACGGGGTCAAGGCCACCTATGAAACACTCAAGCAAGTGGCATACTGGCCTGACATGCAGCAAAACTTAGCAGAATACGTTAAACGATGCTTGAGGTGTTGCCAGTTTCAACCGGCAAATCCAAACCACCGACATGAAAAAGGGGAAGATCAAACCCACTGACACAGACCGACAACCATATGCTCTACACCACACAAGCATAAGTACTGTCATTTTAGGAAAACATTTAACAACCATGCTTAGACACAACACATACTCTCTCCTCCGCAGCACTGCTAGGATCAATTTCTAATAGAGAGGAGTTACTCCACACATGTGACACTCGTTTGTGGCCTCACCTCATTCAATGTCCTTGTGTCTCTTTGTTTTGGTTTTCAATTTTTATTATAATTTTTTTTTTTTTTTTTTTTTTCTCTCGTGTCTCACTTTGTGTTTTTCCTTTCCCCTCTCTCACTTTGAACCCCCTTACCCAATCTTTGAACCCAGGTCCTGAAATTGAGATCGACTCCCGTCCGTAAAGTCGTCGTGAGAACCGTTGTCAACCGATCGAGGCAACCCGTCAAACCATGATCTTCACCGCTAATTGTGCCCTCTTCTATTCAATCACCAGGAAGATGCTCCGATTTGCCACCTTGTGTCTCTGCGGGATAGGGATTACGCCCCAGCCAGAAGTGGCATCGCCCGAACCAGCATCAGGGATAGTACTCCGTAAACAACCGGGGTTATGGATAACGAACTGCAAAACCTACACCCGAAAGGTGTACGTTAGACTAGATCCCCGCAATGTTTTCAGAGTTCTCTACACCCTCTCAGTCGCCCAAACCTCTTGGACTGGAGCCCGTTGGACTCGAGAAATCCTTGCCCATGCCCAAGCAGATGTGAACCACATGCTGCACCAATTAAAAAAATTGACTGTAACCCAGGTTGAATTAAGCGGGTACAACCGGCGTCCTAAACGATTTTTGGGGGCCCTGTTGGGGGCTGCTGCGGCTGTAGGAACTCTGTTCAACATTGGCATGAACACTGCTAATGCCGTTTATTTAGCTACTGTCAGGCGACATGTGGGCGAAATCCAGGCTGAAATGCCTGAGTTACGACAACAGATCCTTGTCCAGAGCCATGCCCTACAGACCTTCGGGAAATCTCTGAATGGCACAATCACAATTCTAAATACCCACAGCACCCTCCTAAACCAAACCATAAAAACTATTAATAAACTATTCTCGGTTGTATTTAGCCCAAGGCGATTTAGCCCAAACACAACTCTTAACTACCCTCATGGCTGACATGTTACGCAAAGTGAGTTCCTCTATTGATAACCTAGCCATGGGTAGGATTCCACACTACCTGATACCTCTTAGCCTTGTCCAGAAAATCCTAACTTCGGACACTGCGGGCCCTGCTAGTCCCATCCAAACCCATCTCGCCTTTTCCCTGGGTAGCGACATTCCCTTGTACGTAGACCCGGAAGCAGGCGACTTGGCCTTTCTTCTCAGTTTGCCTATTATCGACTCTAATAATATTTACCGGCTTAAAGACGTTGTGAATGTGGGATTTTGGCAAGGGAACACCTATGTAAAAATCCACACTCCCGAGGTCGTCGTGTATCACGATAACAACGAGCAGTTGTATCTGGCTCCAAATCTAAAGATGTGTACACTCACTAAGGAAATTCACTTACTCTGCCCAAGTAAACCCTTCATACGCGATAAAACCGAGGGCATCTGCGGCCTAGTATTCATTAGACCCGACACTAGCTGCCCCGCCGAAGCAACACCATGTTCTCAAGTTGAGGTAACGCAAGCCGAAACCGATGGCTGGTCAACACCCCAGCACGAACAGCTACCCTCACATACGATCAACACGACACCGCCACGCGCATTAGTTTGCCCAATCAAACTTTATGGATCACTGTCCCTGAGGGCTCGATTCTCCATATTGACAAGTTAGCATTGTATCACCTTACCGACGATGACTATCAGGCTGAAATCGAAATCTCACCCTTCTTCAAACACTATTCCTTTGTAGGGCTGTAGTACTCGAGTCCGGACTCGAGACATTTTTCTTTCGTCTCGGACTTGTCTTGGACTCGTTGGTATTTGGAGTCGGACTTGGTCATCGGACTCACCAAATTTTCTAGTTGGCCTCGACCGAGTCCAGCAATATATGATTTTTTTTTCTCTTTCAAAACAAATCCATTAATCTAGCTTGCTTGTTCGGCAAATTTGTAATGTAATTGGTTTAACTCCATCTAGATCTGGCATTGCCATTGGTCGCCTGTTAAATGCACAGCTGCTTCATATGCCTGACTCTGAGTGTGCGCTTGCATGGAGGCATAAATAATCTTTATTTTGGCCACAGACACGATGTCGGCAAGTTGCATAATACAGTTTGGTTTTACAAAGTTCGTTGGAGTTTTCCCTTCGCTTTTAAATGCCTTATTATTGCCCGTGCGCATTTTGCTTTTACTTTCATTTCAGGTCAATTACTTATCTATAACATACAACAACAAATTTTCTGCAATAAACATGGGACTTTAATTAACAAAACGAATAAAAATACACAACTACAATGCAATAAGCCTAATATAAAATAACAAACTTACAAAATGTTTAAATGTAAAAAACAACAACTGACAATCATCAAATGCTGTGGCACCAAATGAATAAGAAAAATAACGAATAAGAGCAAAACGACTAAAGCCTGGAAGCACGGAATACACCTGGATGTAAAATAAAATAAATTAATTAAACAATTTAAATAAAGTAAAAAAGAAGCAAACACTGTGGCAATGGCTGGGCGATTTATCAGATTTTATCTTTACTGTTTTGCCACAATTAGATTTTTAATAAATCGAGGAATCGTGATTTTGAATAGAAATATTACCAAACTCTAGAATTAGACACTTTAATAATAACAGTAAAGAGAAAAGAACAATCCAACCGCATGTCGGTGCACATGATTAACCGCTCACGTGTGATGTTCTCTAGGTGCCATTCACACATGTGCTTTTGTGTTGACACGGGCAGTGGAATAGGAAAAATGCAAGACAGGAGTTAAACATCTTTTGATAACAAGAGCGCCGTGTTTTTAGAATGCCGTTTCATGCACGAGACGCAGCAAGAGACAACAGCGCAACAGTCAATCGCGTCCATGCTTACATAGAAAAAACAACGGAACAGCAGTGTAATTGAATAAAAAACCTGTGAAGAACTACTACTGTATGTCTGATATTTCATGTTTACATCAGTGTGACAGGCTGAAAACTGCTGTTCAGTGTTTTACAGAGCCTTTATAGTTAATAATAGCACTCTAGGTGTTAAACCTTCAGTCATTTTGAATTTGGTTAATTTAGAGTTTAAGCATTTTTCTTGTATTATTTCTGAACATATAGCCTAATATGCATAATACAAATTATGTTGTAGTTCATGCATCTTTTCTTCAAAGACATTTAGTGATTTGTTTAACATTTACATCATGAAGAAAAATTCCTGTGTGGTGCACTTAGAATATACGTTTCTTTAACTAGAGGGTTAATAAAGAAAAAGTTGCTTGAATCATGCTGTAGTTACATATTCAAGTTGACTAGTTAAAATCTTACAAAATCGAGAATTGGTCAAATATTCTGAGAAAATATGTGTATATATATATATATATATTTTTTTTTATTGCCATATCGCCCAGCAATAGAAACATTTAAAAAAACGCCCAGTTTTTAATTTCTTTAATTTTCAACCTTTAATTGTCTTTTCTTTAACTGAACTAAATGAACACCTGTAACACTGTCTATAACCCCCATCCCCGGGGGATGTATATATTATATAGCACCTGTATTATATGGCTAAAGGCAAACAAATGCAGGCATGGCCACACATAGACACACAGACCTGAAGATGTTTATATGCTACACAGCCTTGCTTGGGAGGGTTATATTGTATTATGGTTTCTTTAGGACAGAGGTCTCGAAACGTGATCCTGGAGGGCTTGTGTCCTGCAGAGTTCAGCTCCATCCCTTATCAAACAAACCTGAAACAGCTAATCTAAGCATACTAGAAACTTTCAGGCAGGTGTTTTGAGGCAAGTTGGAGCTAAATTCTGCAGGACACCGGCCCTCCAGGACTGAATCTGGACACCCTGCTTTAGAACAAATAACAAATTCAAGAATGGGAACACGTTAATTTTTTTTTTACTTATGTTGCTTGTTATTTGTATTATTTTCCATTGGCAGCCCAGAATGTGATTGTTACACTATAATAATAATGCAAAAAAATGTGAAGTTGCACTTCAGCTTATGTGACCTTAGTGAAATTGCTAAACCTAAAATATCCTCCTGAGACCCCGCCAAAAAAAGTTTTGTGAATTTAGTATTTTTTCATGTCATTACATTGTTTTTAGACCATAAGAACATTTTTGAAAAATAACATTTTTGAACAATTATATTTTATTCATATTTTATTCTATGTCCTCTGTAGAGGACACTAGAACTCAGTTTTTCTACAAAATTAAATGGCATGAATAGACATCAAAAAGGCAAAATCAATGGGATTTTTTATAATCACCAAATACATTTTTAGGTTTCAGGATTTTTTTTTTATACTAAACTTTGTTTAAGGATTATTCTCAACTATGTTATAAAATATATAACACAATTATTTCATATACAATTTTGTTATATGCAATATGTGTGTTAAAAATGTCCATAAACTGGTTTCCCATTAAACACAGTGTATCTATACACTGTATCTGTCATGAGTCAGACTTCTGTGGCTCTCTCCGATGGCCACCGGATGGCACCCTCACCTGAGTACTGACTTTCCCGGACTCCATTTCCCATACACCCCGTACTTGGACTAATCACCTGCACAGGTGTTCATCATTCACTGCACTTACGACACACACATTCCCATCCACCATTGCACCAATCACACAGCTGTCACCAATCACTCATTAGCCCTGATTGTCTCACCACACCTGCACCTCATTCACACACACACACAGACTGTGTTGCTGCCTGCCCTGATCCCTGCCCGGTATTGTTTACGTCTCTGCCTTGCCTCTGATATTCCTGACACTGTTGTTTGATCACTGCCTGTTTGACCCTGTCTAAGTTCATTAAAGTGAGATTGCAAATAGATCCACACGCCTCAGACCCTTCGTTACAGTATCTAATTTGCATATTAATGTATTGCTGTTGGGACCGAATGTTGAAAAATAATTTTCATAATGGGAGTAATACATGGCCAGATTTTCATAAGAAAACTAATATATAATTTATTTCCCTATTCAATTGTTATGTCTCCCAAAATGCATAATAAACATGCTTTTAGTCCTGCTGTCCTCTACAGTGGATATTAATTAAATTATGTCCTGTTTCATAACAGGAAGTCATATTTGAATTGAAAAACCCATAACATTTTCCTGAGATATTGTTTTATGACAAACAATCTGAAAATTATTCAGATTTAAATGACAATTACAAAATATAATCATATTTCCATAAGGATGTACATTTTTTCACTAAATTAAATTTAGCCATCTTTAAAGACGTAGGAGAGGGTGTAGTCATGATGAAACTTCCAAACATGTAGTATCTCTATGAAGCCCTGAATGTGCTCTGTACAGGACATCCAGACTTATAACTTTGCCATGTGAGGTCTCAGAGAAATTCACTAAAATAGAATGTCCACTACAGAGGCAAAAACTCCAAAGCTGGGTCTCAGGAGGTGAAATAAAAAGTGTTGCTGCACATGCTTTTAGATCATTACATACAATAATGCAAAATGGTTATCTTAGAATAGAAGATATGCTGTCTCTCGTATCACATACATTATCAATAATTAAGTATGTGGTTTTGAAGTAGATTATTTTTTTCTTTCTCTGTTTTGACCGTCTCATTTGGACTTGGACCTGACTTGGACCCGCGCCTTTTCCGACGTGATAAACCCGACCAAGAACCCGAACCCGAGAACTTGACCAACCTGACTGAGATCATGCATATACCGCCTCGTCGAACCCCTGACTATTAAACCAATCAAAATGACCCAATTGTCAATCCCAAACAATGCACCCCTACGTCTTCTCAAGTTTTTAACTTGTTCCTTCCCAAATTACCCTGCACCAGGATTCAGTCAGTGATAGAGATTATTTTTGTGTCTCGTGTGAGCCTGTTCTCTCTATATCTTGTTCCAGTGCCCGCCGATGTTTCATCGGGAACATCACCGAGCCAAAGGGGGATGTGTAGAGCAAGATGATTAAGGAACAGCACATCTTTGGGGAGTTTTTGGTTACTTTCATGTTCCAAGTCATAAATGCTCAAACAACTACAGGAACGTGGCACCTCTCTGTCTGGATATAAAGCTCATCCCCCCAGCGTGCGCTTTTTCGTCGGAGAACAAAGAAAACCTACCTAGTGGATTTTGAAAGATGAAACTCGTGGCTATTGGAACCGTGTACTCAAAGAAATAACATATATAAATATATATATTAATGTTGTACTCTGCCTTTCATATGCTTGGTTGAATGTGAATTATTTAGGAAATGTGAAATGTTTTAATCTGTGCCTTAAACTGTGTAGTATATGTACTTTGTGTGCCAAATGTGGTGTTTAGACTCATAGAGACGGTCATGATTATTTTGAATCAATGGTACAACAGATTTGGTGATAATTATAAATGGGTAAACGTGATAACACTTTACAAAAGTATTAAAACTCTTATTTTTCGTCACATGGAATTTTTATTATGGTACGCCCCAAAGACATGGGCGGGGCTCCGCCCCACAAGAACAATCTGATTGGTACAGCCGCCGGGGGCGTGCTGAAATCCATCCGTTTAAAACTGATCCCCAGTTCGGAATTCGCTCTCTCTTCTCTTTCATCCCCGCGCTTCAACTTGCTTGCTCGCTGATAAACCGGAAGCTCCGGTCGTGCTGGACCCTTGCCTTAAACATCGGCCTGAGGAAGATAGCTAAGCGAACTCAAGACTTCGTAAAGCCTTAACTCCGAACCAGCAGCTCAACAACACTTTCATCTCAACACAGAACTAGGCAACCGCCAAGCGAAAGAGGGCTTTTCCAGAGACGTCACGCATCAGCGACGCGAACCATCGAGGTTTTCTAGGAAACACAAGGAAACTACGTGGGATGGAAAGATCTTCGGCAAACTTTACATGAACGCAAGTAACCAAACAGAGTCTCTATTTCTTACTGAACATGGTGAATTGATCTGAATGCAGAAACATAGTAGAATTATGTTCGTAATCTTCTGGTTAGTCAAAGTTATGAGACAGAAAAGAGTGCTACCTTAACCCTTCTTCCAACGTTAACCGTAGAGCTCTGAATGTGTCTGTATGTATGTGTGTGTATGTTTGTTTTAGTACATTAGTCCATGTTAGTAGAATAGCAGTTAGTAAATAAACCTTGTTTAATTTATAAAGAACTATGTCTTGAGATGTGATTTCCTAGTCAAACTTACTGCCAAAAGATCGTGTTACCTCGCTCAAAATGGTATACAACCTTTTATTTTGTTTATCGTTGGCCACAAGAGCAAAATAAACTAAATTGATAAAGATATACTGATGTTAGTGATCGCTGGACGAATCGTTAATACAGTATAAATCATAAGTCAAAGAATAATATTACTTTAATCAAGCAATATTTTATCTGTAAGCTAATGATTCATCGGAGCTGAAATAATAGCTTCATAGATTTGTTACAAAAGATTGGCTTTTTACTCCTCAAATAAAATAAAAAAGGTCTATTATACAATGAATTATAGACCTATTATTAAATTATTTAATTGCAGTCACCAATAAAAATCAACGAAATAATAAGCGTTACCCTATTTTAAGCACCGACTTTAAAAACAACCTGTTTAACACAAAATAGCTGCGTTTCTTCTCTTTTTTCACAATGTACGGGCCACAAGAGAAATATTAAATGAATAAATTAAAACAGCTAGCTATACTGTTATCAGCATATGTTGAAGTAGATTCGTATTGTCTCTGAGAGAAAATGTTATCATTACTCCGTTATTCCGTTTTTACTTTCACTTTCTTTAATTGACTGAGATTAAGACATTCACTGGCATACCTCTTGCGCAAAATTTGCACGTTGCTGATGTGACAGTTTTCAACATTAACTTTATATATATATATACTATATATATATATATGTTTTCAATTGCGCAATTCCCCCGGTCAGTGATATTGCACCCCCTCAGCACCTGCCTTCAAAATTTGCTGGCCCACCTCTGATTTAAATACGATTTATAATACTATGTAAATACTATGTATTATTGGTTGTTTGACACCAGAGTTTTGATGTGCAGAATATACACTTTTTAACATCACAGACTGTGCAGATTATTGTTTTTTGTTTGCTTTTGTTCGTTTATTCATTTATTTATTTTAACTACCTAACAGAAAATATGATATTTTTAAAGACATATTTTTTTAAAGGCATCAGAATAAATATTAAGATCTTTTGAAGTTTTCTTTATTTATAGCAAGTAAACTCAATCAAGCAGTGATAAACAAAATGTGTTTTATCTTAAAATCTCCTTAATTTCTTTCTTTCTTTCTTTCTTTCTTTCTTTCTTTCTTTCTTTCTTTCTTTCTTTCTTTCTTTCTTTCTTTCTTTTAAATTTTCAACTTCCTTTAGTGTGTTGGGCTTTTTTGACCAAGAGTATTATTTATTTATAATAACAATGAATTAATGGCATTTTATTTATTTTTTGCCTACAAAAACAGTTTAACATAGTATAACATGCATTGCCACAATTGAACTAAAATATAAGCAAATAATCTTAATTTGTGGCCATGATATTTGTAAGTTGTAAGTTCATGTAAGCTCTGTATAATTAATATTTGTCTACTATTCATTGTTTATTAATTTTGAAGTAATTATTAATGCCTTTCTGAATAGTGTAAAAATGTAAAATTACTAATGCACTAATGTAACTTCTAAACGACTAGCTACATATTGCGCTCCATCTATTGGGTTATTATTGTTAACTAAAACAAAGGTATAAAATATTGTCATTACATGACATAAAATAGACATTAACACAATTAAATATAAAAATAACTTTATTTTATTTGTATTAGGTGTCAGGGCAGCTAGTTCTCATGACTGAAACTAAATAAATTAAGACTAAAACTTAATAAAAAAATATATATATATTTACATTTATATTTAGTCATTTAGCAGACGCTTTTATCCAAAGCGACTTACAAATGAGGACAATATACACATTTATTACAAAACAAAATCACAAATCATAAAAAATTTAAATGCAATTAAAATGACAACAGAAAATATGCAAGTAAAATTTATTTCAAAATACTAACAAAGACTAGTAAACCCTGGCCCCAGTTTCTTCCCACCGTCATTTGAAAATGCCCTCCTCTCTCTCTCTCTCTCTCTCTCTCTCTCATGTCATATGAGCAGCCTGATTACTGTGAGAGACAGAGGAAAGCTCAGTCTCAGTGACGATCTGCTTCAGCATGAGGACCCTTCCTGTCAGCTTTCTCCTGCTGCTGGTGAGTTATGTGATACACTAGAGCCTCTCGGCTGCTCCGGCTGTTTCTAGAAAACAGTCGTTTATGTTGCAGGAACTTACAAACAAGTTTGTCAAAATGTATAAAGACAGCTTTATGAACAATGGGCTACAGAAGGATTGCTTTCCATTGAATGATTAGCTGATGTGATTGTGTGCCATAGGTCAGACAGTAAGAACTGTAAAGGAAGGGCATGCTTGAATTAGTTCTGTTGAAATTGGTTTATGGTACAGCCATTAGGGTGTGGATGAAAGGGACTTTCATTCCTCTAAATCTTCTGGGTTATGACACAAGAACATTAGTAAGCACTTTAAGAATAGTTTGCATTGTAAGCTCATGCATTAAGGCATCTGTCTACTCTCATATATACTTATTATTAATTAATAATAAATAATTATGTGAATTGAGTCAAAATGCACTGCCAGTATAATTATTGTACATAGTATTCTTTATAATCGACACAATAGTGAGCTTCATTTTTCAAGGACTGACATGTCGATGTGGTTTGCAAATGTATATGTCCTCAGGGATTCTAAGAAACATAAACATCAGAGAACGCTTGATTGATAACTGTAAATGCTGGCCAGAAAAACTTTTCTTATTTAATTTGTCTTTTTTTACGGAAAACGCCTAGATATTGACTTAATAATAATAATAATAATTAGTTACATTTATATAGTGCTTTTCTAGACACTCAAAGCGCTTTACATAGTAAGGGGGCTATCTCCTCATCCACCACCAATGTGCAGCATCCACCTGGATGATGCGACGGCAGCCATAGTGCGCCAGAACGCCCACCACACACCAGCTTATTGGTGGAGAGGAGACAGAGTGATGAAGCCAATCAGTGTATGGGGATGATTAGGAGGCCATGATGGGCAGAGGCCAGTGGGCTAGTTTGGCCAGGATGCCGGGGTAACACCTACTCTTTTTCAAAGGACATCCTGGGATTTTTAATGACCACATAGAGTCAGGACCTCGGTTTAATGTCTCATCCGAAGGACGGTGCTTTTTCCAGTATAGTGTCCCCTTCACTATACTGGGGCATTAGGACCCACACAGACCACAGGGTGAGCACCCCCTGCTGGTCTCACTAACACCTCTTCCAGCAGCAACCTAGTTTTTCCCAGGAGGTCTCCCATCCAGGTACTGACCAGGCTCAACCCTGCTTAGCTTCAGTGGGCAACCGGTCTTGGGCTGCAGGCTGCTGGCAATTAACTTGGCAGTGGTTCTAAAGTTTTGCCATCAGCAGTAACGTCTCGGTTACGTACGTAACCCTCGTTCCCTCAAAGAGGGAAGAGAGATGTTATATTGTGACGACATAGGGGATTTACTTGGACGCTCCAATCATCTCTGACTTTAAGAGAAAATGCCAATGAAATTGTCTAGTTGATTTTGCATACTTGAGCCACTCCCCGACCATACGGGTATAAAAGGGTGACAGGTGTATACACGCATTAGGTTTTACGCTGAGGAGCCGAGAACGAGTCCCTGGCAACCAGCGTTTGTTCACGATTGTGGCATGGGGACATAACATCTCCGTTCCCTCAATCAGGGAATGAGGGTTACGTACGTAACCAAGATGTTCCCTATCTGTCGGTCACTACGAGTTATGTCGTGACGAGATAGGGGTCCTATGGAAAGCTCCCCAATCTGAACCCTGTCACAACCTTGTGGCATGCAGATGCTGACAAGCAAGCGTGAGACAGACAAATGCCATGCAAGAGGTTGCAACCTTCCCATCGCCCCAGCGCAAATTCACTAACCTTGGTCCCCGCAGGGACCACTGAGTACATCACTGCTGGAGATAGCCAAACCGCTGTTCCTTTCCCCACAGAAATAGGAAGGAATTTTGACCATCAGTGAAAGATACCTTCTAGTCTTTCCTATTTGTTTTTACAGCTTGGCAGTAATGACAGGGAAGCGAGCCTTTCGGAGAAGAGCGCTACGGAGGCCACATGCTGCCCGAAGGGAGGTAACATGTGGAAACACTGATATGGACTGACCCAGGCCTGTGGCAGTACTACATACTACTGGAATTTGGGGCAGACCCTACCTAGGTGTATGGAGGAGAACTGCCAGCAGAGCCTGACAGAGAGCTCTGTCAAAGGGAAGACACGGGTTTACCATGAGGGAAACCTTACCGTGGAAGAATACACATATGGGATTACCCGAAGAGGAATCAGGCCATACGGAAACCTAGCCCAGTACAGGGGCTGACCGTTGAACCAGGCGAGCTAACACCAGTACTGAGCCTGGCATCAGACAGCTCCTCCACGGTATGCCACGGCGATGGAATCCACTATCCAGTGGGCCAACCTCTGCTTGAAGACAACCTTCCCTTTCTGCCGACCTCCGTGGCAGACAAAGAGCTGCTCTGAGCTTCTGAAGCTCCAGGTGTGGTCCACTTAGCGCATTGCTCTTACGGGACACAGCAACGCTAAGGCTGGATCTGCCTCCTCCTAGGTCAGTGCTTGTAGGATCACCACCTGATCACAGAAGGGCGTGGTGGGAACCTTGGGCACATATACAGGCCGGGATCTTAAGACAACGTGAGAGTAGGCCGGCCTGAACACAAGGCAACACTTTGCTTACCAAAAATCCATGGAGGTCCCTGACCCTTTTGATGGAAGTGAGTGAGGTCAGGAGCGCTGTCTTAGTCGACAGGAATTTCAGCTCGACTGAGTCCAGCGGCTCAAAGGGACCCCTCTTAAGTCCAGCCAGGGCGATAGAGAGGTCCCAAGAGGGCATCAGGGGTGACCTAGAGGGATTCATCCTCCTGGCACCCCTCAGGAACCTCACGATGAGAACATGCTTTCCCAGGGACCGGCCATTCACTGCATCGCGATCGGCCGCGATAGTGGCCACATACACTTTCAAGGTGGAGGGTGACACCCTACGCACCAACATTTCTTGCAGGAAAAGCACTACTTCAATCGTACATCATCAGGGGTCATCTCGGCGAGAAGAACACAGTTCATGAACAGACTTCATTTCAGTTCATAGGCTTGCCTTGTTAAAGGAGTTGTAGCCTGAGCGATGGCCTCTACCACTACCTGTGGTAGACCACTCAAGTCTGTCGCGTCCCGTCCAGGAGCCACACATGAAGTTTCCACAGATCTGGACGAAGATTCCACTGATTTGGATGCGAGTGCCATATGGTGCCGAGCCCCTGTGAAAGGAGGTCCTTCCTCAGAGGAATGCGCCAGGGAGGGGCTGTCGTGAGGGAAATTAGTTCGGTAAACCAGGTCCGGGTGGGCCAGTACGGTGCGACCAGCAGGACCTGCTCCTTGTCCTCCCTGAGCTTGCACAGTGTCTGTGCGAGTAGGCTCACTGGGGGAAACCCATACTTGCGTAAAGCCTGAGGCCAGCTGTGTGCCAGTACGTCTGTGCCGAGGGGAAAAATACAGCTGGCAGTGGGAGGACTCGTGGGAAGCAAACGGGTCCACCTGATCTTCCCCGAATCGACTCCGGATCGTCCCGGGATGGAGTCGCCATTCTCCGGGGAGCGTGAGCTGTCATGAGAGCGCATTGGCTGCACGATTGAGCTTCCCCGGGATGTGTACAGTGCGCAGTGATTTGAGCTGCATGTGACTTCAGAGGAAAAGATGGCGGGCGAGCTATGACATGCGGCGTCTCGTACATCTCCCAGCTGATTGATGTACGAGACAGCCACAGTGTTGTCCGTACGAACTAACACATGCTTTCCTAACAGCAGTGGCTGGAACTGCTGTAAGGCGTCAACAGCTCTAGGCAGTTGATGTGCCAAAGCAGTCGGGGCCCCGTCCAGAGCCCAGAGGCTGCCTACCCATTGCATGTAGCGCCCCAGCCCGTGCTGGAGGCTTCTGTTGTGATAACAACATGCCAGGACACTTGGTATATGGGCACCCCGGCCCGTAGAAAGGCAAGGTCCATCCAGGGGCTGAAGGAGCGGCGACACTCCTGAGTGAAGTTTACTCGAAGTGTACAATGGCACCATGCCCATCTCGGGACTCGGGAGTGTAGCCAGTGCTGAAGTGGTCTGATATAAAGCAACACGAGCAGCATGACTGCAGTTGCGGATGCCATATGCCCCAGGAGCCTTTGAAACTGTTTCAGTGGAACCACATTCCTGCCTCTGAAGGAACTCAAAGAGCTTTTGTGCTTCACATGTGCTTTTGTGTTGACACGGGCAGTGGAATAGGAAAAATGCAAGACAGGAGTTAAACATCTTTTGATAACAAGAGCGCCGTGTTTTTAGAATGCCGTTTCATGCACGAGACGCAGCAAGAGACAACAGCGCAACAGTCAATCGCGTCCATGCTTACATAGAAAAAACAACGGAACAGCAGTGTAATTGAATAAAAAACCTGTGAAGAACTACTACTGTATGTCTGATATTTCATGTTTACATCAGTGTGACAGGCTGAAAACTGCTGTTCAGTGTTTTACAGAGCCTTTATAGTTAATAATAGCACTCTAGGTGTTATACCTTCAGTCATTTTGAATTTGGTTAATTTAGAGTTTAAGCATTTTTCTTGTATTATTTCTGAACATATAGCCTAATATGCATAATACAAATTATGTTGTAGTTCATGCATCTTTTCTTCAAAGACATTTAGTGATTTGTTTAACATTTACATCATGAAGAAAAATTCCTGTGTGGTGCACTTAGAATATACGTTTCTTTAACTAGAGGGTTAATAAAGAAAAAGTTGCTTGAATCATGCTGTAGTTACATATTCAAGTTGACTAGTTAAAATCTTACAAAATCGAGAATTGGTCAAATATTCTGAGAAAATATGTGTATATATATATATATATTTTTTTTTTTATTGCCATATCGCCCAGCAATAGAAACATTTAAAAAAATGCCCAGTTTTTAAATTCTTTAATTTTCAACCTTTAATTGTCTTTTCTTTAACTGAACTAAATGAACACCTGTAACACTGTCTATAACCCCCATCCCCGGGGGATGTATATATTATATAGCACCTGTATTATATGGCTAAAGGCAAACAAATGCAGGCATGGCCACACATAGACACACAGACCTGAAGATGTTTATATGCTACACAGCCTTGCTTGGGAGGGTTATATTGTATTATGGTTTCTTTAGGACAGAGGTCTCGAAACGTGATCCTGGAGGGCTTGTGTCCTGCAGAGTTCAGCTCCATCCCTTATCAAACAAACCTGAAACAGCTAATCTAAGCATACTAGAAACTTTCAGGCAGGTGTTTTGAGGCAAGTTGGAGCTAAATTCTGCAGGACACCGGCCCTCCAGGACTGAATCTGGACACCCTGCTTTAGAACAAATAACAAATTCAAGAATGGGAACACGTTGATTTTTTTTTTACTTATGTTGCTTGTTATTTGTATTATTTTCCATTGGCAGCCCAGAATGTGATTGTTACACTATAATAATAATGCAAAAAAATGTGAAGTTGCACTTCAGCTTATGTGACCTTGCTAAACCTAAAATATCCTCCTGAGACCCCGCCAAAAAAAGTTTTGTGAATTTAGTATTTTTTCATGTCATTACATTGTTTTTAGACCATAAGAACATTTTTGAAAAATAACATTTTTGAACAATTATATTTTATTCATATTTTATTCTATGTCCTCTGTAGAGGACACTAGAACTCAGTTTTTCTACAAAATTAAATGGCATGAATAGACATCAAAAAGGCAAAATCAATGGGATTTTTTATAATCACCAAATACATTTTTAGGTTTCAGGATTTTTTTTTATACTAAACTTTGTTTAAGGATTATTCTCAACTATGTTATAAAATATATAACACAATTATTTCATATACAATTTTGTTATATGCAATATGTGTGTTAAAAATGTCCATAAACTGGTTTCCCATTAAACACAGTGTATCTATACACTGTATCTGTCATGAGTCAGACTTCTGTGGCTCTCTCCGATGGCCACCGGATGGCACCCTCACCTGAGTACTGACTTTCCCGGACTCCATTTCCCATACACCCCGTACTTGGACTAATCACCTGCACAGGTGTTCATCATTCACTGCACTTACGACACACACATTCCCATCCACCATTGCACCAATCACACAGCTGTCACCAATCACTCATTAGCCCTGATTGTCTCACCACACCTGCACCTCATTCACACACACACACAGACTGTGTTGCTGCCTGCCCTGATCCCTGCCCGGTATTGTTTACGTCTCTGCCTTGCCTCTGATATTCCTGACACTGTTGTTTGATCACTGCCTGTTTGACCCTGTCTAAGTTCATTAAAGTGAGATTGCAAATAGATCCACACGCCTCAGACCCTTCGTTACAGTATCTAATTTGCATATTAATGTATTGCTGTTGGGACCGAATGTTGAAAAATAATTTTCATAATGGGAGTAATACATGGCCAGATTTTCATAATAATAATATATAATATTTCATAAGAAAACTAATATATAATTTATTTCCCTATTCAATTGTTATGTCTCCCAAAATGCATAATAAACATGCTTTTAGTCCTGCTGTCCTCTACAGTGGATATTAATTAAATTATGTCCTGTTTCATAACAGGAAGTCATATTTGAATTGAAAAAACCCATAACATTTTCCTGAGATATTGTTTTATGACAAACAATCTGAAAATTATTCAGATTTAAATGACAATTACAAAATATAATCATATTTCCATAAGGATGTACATTTTTTCACTAAATTAAATTTAGCCATCTTTAAAGACGTAGGAGAGGGTGTAGTCATGATGAAACTTCCAAACATGTAGTATCTCTATGAAGCCCTGAATGTGCTCTGTACAGGACATCCAGACTTATAACTTTGCCATGTGAGGTCTCAGAGAAATTCACTAAAATAGAATGTCCACTACAGAGGCAAAAACTCCAAAGCTGGGTCTCAGGAGGTGAAATAAAAAGTGTTGCTGCACATGCTTTTAGATCATTACATACAATAATGCAAAATGGTTATCTTAGAATAGAAGATATGCTGTCTCTCGTATCACATACATTATCAATAATTAAGTATGTGGTTTTGAAGTAGATTATTTTTTTCTTTCTCTGTTTTGACCGTCTCATTTGGACTTGGACCTGACTTGGACCCGCGCCTTTTCCGACGTGATAAACCCGACCAAGAACCCGAACCCGAGAACTTGACCAACCTGACTGAGATCATGCATATACCGCCTCGTCGAACCCCTGACAATTAAACCAATCAAAATGACCCAATTGTCAATCCCAAACAATGCACCCCTACGTCTTCTCAAGTTTTTAACTTGTTCCTTCCCAAATTACCCTGCACCAGGATTCAGTCAGTGATAGAGATTATTTTTGTGTCTCGTGTGAGCCTGTTCTCTCTATATCTTGTTCCAGTGCCCGCCGATGTTTCATCGGGAACATCACCGAGCCAAAGGGGGATGTGTAGAGCAAGATGATTAAGGAACAGCACATCTTTGGGGAGTTTTTGGTTACTTTCATGTTCCAAGTCATAAATGCTCAAACAACTACAGGAACGTGGCACCTCTCTGTCTGGATATAAAGCTCATCCCCCCAGCGTGCGCTTTTTCGTCGGAGAACAAAGAAAACCTACCTAGTGGATTTTGAAAGATGAAACTCGTGGCTATTGGAACCGTGTACTCAAAGAAATAACATATATAAATATATATATTAATGTTGTACTCTGCCTTTCATTTGCTTGGTTGAATGTGAATTATTTAGGAAATGTGAAATGTTTTAATCTGTGCCTTAAACTGTGTAGTATATGTACTTTGTGTGCCAAATGTGGTGTTTAGACTCATAGAGACGGTCATGATTATTTTGAATCAATGGTACAACAGATTTGGTGATAATTATAAATGGGTAAACGTGATAACACTTTACAAAAGTATTAAAACTCTTATTTTTCGTCACATGGAATTTTTATTATGGTACGCCCCAAAGACATGGGCGGGGCTCCGCCCCACAAGAACAATCTGATTGGTACAGCCGCCGGGGGCGTGCTGAAATCCATCCGTTTAAAACTGATCCCCAGTTCGGAATTCGCTCTCTCTTCTCTTTCATCCCCGCGCTTCAACTTGCTTGCTCGCTGATAAACCGGAAGCTCCGGTCGTGCTGGACCCTTGCCTTAAACATCGGCCTGAGGAAGATAGCTAAGCGAACTCAAGACTTCGTAAAGCCTTAACTCCGAACCAGCAGCTCAACAACACTTTCATCTCAACACAGAACTAGGCAACCGCCAAGCGAAAGAGGGCTTTTCCAGAGACGTCACGCATCAGCGACGCGAACCATCGAGGTTTTCTAGGAAACACAAGGAAACCACGTGGGATAGAAAGATCTTCGGCAAACTTTACATGAACGCAAGTAACCAAACAGAGTCTCTATTTCTTACTGAACATGGTGAATTGATCTGAATGCAGAAACATAGTAGAATTATGTTCGTAATCTTCTGGTTAGTCAAAGTTATGAGACAGAAAAGAGTGCTACCTTAACCCTTCTTCCAACGTTAACCGTAGAGCTCTGAATGTGTCTGTATGTATGTGTGTGTATGTTTGTTTTAGTACATTAGTCCATGTTAGTAGAATAGCAGTTAGTAAATAAACCTTGTTTAATTTATAAAGAACTATGTCTTGAGATGTGATTTCCTAGTCAAACTTACTGCCAAAAGATCGTGTTACCTCGCTCAAAATGGTATACAACCTTTTATTTTGTTTATCGTTGGCCACAAGAGCAAAATAAACTAAATTGATAAAGATATACTGATGTTAGTGATCGCTGGACGAATCGTTAATACAGTATAAATCATAAGTCAAAGAATAATATTACTTTAATCAAGCAATATTTTATCTGTAAGCTAATGATTCATCGGAGCTGAAATAATAGCTTCATAGATTTGTTACAAAAGATTGGCTTTTTACTCCTCAAATAAAATAAAAAAGGTCTATTATACAATGAATTATAGACCTATTATTAAATTATTTAATTGCAGTCACCAATAAAAATCAACGAAATAATAAGCGTTACCCTATTTTAAGCACCGACTTTAAAAACAACCTGTTTAACACAAAATAGCTGCGTTTCTTCTCTTTTTTCACAATGTACGGGCCACAAGAGAAATATTAAATGAATAAATTAAAACAGCTAGCTATACTGTTATCAGCATATGTTGAAGTAGATTCGTATTGTCTCTGAGAGAAAATGTTATCATTACTCCGTTATTCCGTTTTTACTTTCACTTTCTTTAATTGACTGAGATTAAGACATTCACTGGCATACCTCTTGCGCAAAATTTGCACGTTGCTGATGTGACAGTTTTCAACATTAACTTTATATATATATATATATATATATATATATGTTTTCAATTGCGCAATTCCCCCGGTCAGTGATATTGCACCCCCTCAGCACCTGCCTTCAAAATTTGCTGGCCCACCTCTGATTTAAATACGATTTATAATACTATGTAAATACTATGTATTATTGGTTGTTTGACACCAGAGTTTTGATGTGCAGAATATACACTTTTTAACATCACAGACTGTGCAGATTATTGTTTTTTGTTTGCTTTTGTTCGTTTATTCATTTATTTATTTTAACTACCTAACAGAAAATATGATATTTTTAAAGACATATTTTTTTAAAGGCATCAGAATAAATATTAAGATCTTTTGAAGTTTTCTTTATTTATAGCAAGTAAACTCAATCAAGCAGTGATAAACAAAATGTGTTTTATCTTAAAATCTCCTTTCTTTCTTTCTTTCTTTCTTTCTTTCTTTCTTTCTTTCTTTCTTTTAAATTTTCAACTTCCTTTAGTGTGTTGGGCTTTTTTGACCAAGAGTATTATTTATTTATAATAACAATGAATTAATGGCATTTTATTTATTTTTTGCCTACAAAAACAGTTTAACATAGTATAACATGCATTGCCACAATTGAACTAAAATTAGGGGTGGGCATAGATTAATTTTTTTAATCTAGATTAATCTAGATTAATTTTGGAATTAATCTAGATTAATCTAGATTAAAATGGCTCATTTGAATTCTGCCGAAGGCATTCAGAATATGTGTGCTACCCAAATAATGACTAAAAGTAAGTCTTTGAGAACGGGTTTCTCAAGCCAGGTGGCGCATTAGACCAGGGGCTCATCTCCTGTTTCCAGAATGCATCACAAACTGCTTGAGAAAGCTGTTCTACTATGATAATTGGTGATGAAAATAAACTATGTTCAATAAGATGTACTTGTGTTTACTAACTGTTTATTCAGTTAAACATGAATTTTGAACTGTAGGCCTACATAAGAGGTCGTGATGAACTGTTTACAGTTTCCATTGGGAAGCTTCTTAAAAATAAATTTTCCCTGAAGCAAACCCGGCGGCTTCATAGCTGCATCCATGTTAGCACGTCACGTTTGATGTGGTAATTTCACAGTAACGTTAGGCATACACACAGGTTCGAAGCAGAGGGTGACACGGGAGTGAATTC
The DNA here is from genome assembly GCA_003573665.1 of Oxygymnocypris stewartii. Taxonomy (NCBI): domain Eukaryota; kingdom Metazoa; phylum Chordata; class Actinopteri; order Cypriniformes; family Cyprinidae; genus Oxygymnocypris; species Oxygymnocypris stewartii. The sequence goes on along the minus strand of QVTF01020812.1, from coordinate 5,788,167 downwards.
TCAAGTTCACATGAGACCTAAAGCGCATCCTATTTGCTTAAAAGCGCAACGTTTCGTTGTTATTCTGAGTGTACACAAATAAACGTAGAGTCTTTACAGATTCGAAAGATGTATTAGGCTACTTTTATCTGTATGACCAAGAATGACGGAGATTTTAAGAGCAAGTGAGCGCACCGGAGCCTGTCCTGCGCAAACGCGCTTCCACACAAACACTTCAATAGCGCACGTTTCTCTAGGTTAACATCATATTGAGCGGCCATGTAAAGTTGCTACTACATACATCTTTCAGATGAAAAGCCATATTTGAGGTTGATGAATGATAGATGAGCGTTTGGATGTCCTGCCCGATTGTATTACCACATAGACCAGCCGTTAACAATCTGTCCATCACGGACTGCGAGCCTCTAGTTCGAAGACTCGTTCTCGCCCCCTACAGTGCAATTCGGCTAGGTATACATCCGCGCTAAAATATCAGGGTGAAAGTCATCATAGCTTGCGTAGTATAGACCCAGCTCCCAACCCAACTTTGAGAATAGATTAACGGCGATATTTTTTTTATCGCCGATAAGAGTCTCGCGTTAACGCAGCACGTTAACGCCGATAACGGCCCACCACTAACTAAAATATAAGCAAATAATCTTAATTTGTGGCCATGATATTTGTAAGTTGTAAGTTCATGTAAGCTCTGTATAATTAATATTTGTCTACTATTCATTGTTTATTAATTTTGAAGTAATTATTAATGCCTTTCTGAATAGTGTAAAAATGTAAAATTACTAATGCACTAATGTAACTTCTAAACGACTAGCTACATATTGCGCTCCATCTATTGGGTTATTATTGTTAACTAAAACAAAGGTATAAAATATTGTCATTACATGACATAAAATAGACATTAACACAATTAAATATAAAAATAACTTTATTTTATTTGTATTAGGTGTCAGGGCAGCTAGTTCTCATGACTGAAACTAAATAAATTAAGACTAAAACTTAATAAAAAAATATATATATATTTACATTTATATTTAGTCATTTAGCAGATGCTTTTATCCAAAGCGACTTACAAATGAGGACAATATACACATTTATTACAAAACAAAATCACAAATCATAAAAAATTTAAATGCAATTAAAATGACAACAGAAAATATGCAAGTAAAATTTATTTCAAAATACTAACAAAGACTAGTAAACCCTGGCCCCAGTTTCTTCCCACCGTCATTTGAAAATGCCCTCCTCTCTCTCTCTCTCTCTCTCTCTCTCTCTCTCTCTCTCTCTCTCTCTCTCTCATGTCATATGAGCAGCCTGATTACTGTGAGAGACAGAGGAAAGCTCAGTCTCAGTGACGATCTGCTTCAGCATGAGGACCCTTCCTGTCAGCTTTCTCCTGCTGCTGGTGAGTTATGTGATACACTAGAGCCTCTCGGCTGCTCCGGCTGTTTCTAGAAAACAGTCGTTTATGTTGCAGGAACTTACAAACAAGTTTGTCAAAATGTATAAAGACAGCTTTATGAACAATGGGCTACAGAAGGATTGCTTTCCATTGAATGATTAGCTGATGTGATTGTGTGCCATAGGTCAGACAGTAAGAACTGTAAAGGAAGGGCATGCTTGAATTAGTTCTGTTGAAATTGGTTTATGGTACAGCCATTAGGGTGTGGATGAAAGGGACTTTCATTCCTCTAAATCTTCTGGGTTATGACACAAGAACATTAGTAAGCACTTTAAGAATAGTTTGCATTGTAAGCTCATGCATTAAGGCATCTGTCTACTCTCATATATACTTATTATTAATTAATAATAATAATTATGTGAATTGAGTCAAAATGCACTGCCAGTATAATTATTGTACATAGTATTCTTTATAATCGACACAATAGTGAGCTTCATTTTTCAAGGACTGACATGTCGATGTGGTTTGCAAATGTATATGTCCTCAGGGATTCTAAGAAACATAAACATCAGAGAACGCTTGATTGATAACTGTAAATGCTGGCCAGAAAAACTTTTCTTATTTAATTTGTCTTTTTTTACGGAAAACGCCTAGATATTGACTTAATAATAATAATAATAATTAGTTACATTTATATAGTGCTTTTCTAGACACTCAAAGCGCTTTACATAGTAAGGGGGCTATCTCCTCATCCACCACCAATGTGCAGCATCCACCTGGATGATGCGACGGCAGCCATAGTGCGCCAGAACTGCCCACCACACACCAGCTTATTGGTGGAGAGGAGACAGAGTGATGAAGCCACTCCATCAGTGTATGGGGATGATTAGGAGGCCATGATGGGCAGAGGCCAGTGGGCTAGTTTGGCCAGGATGCCGGGGTAACACCCTACTCTTTTTCAAAGGACATCCTGGGATTTTTAATGACCACATAGAGTCAGGACCTCGGTTTAATGTCTCATCCGAAGGACGGTGCTTTTTCCAGTATAGTGTCCCCTTCACTATACTGGGGCATTAGGACCCACACAGACCACAGGGTGAGCACCCCCTGCTGGTCTCACTAACACCTCTTCCAGCAGCAACCTAGTTTTTCCCAGGAGGTCTCCCATCCAGGTACTGACCAGGCTCAACCCTGCTTAGCTTCAGTGGGCAACCGGTCTTGGGCTGCAGGCTGCTGGCAATTAACTTGGCAGTGGTTCTAAAGTTTTGCCATCAGCAGTAACGTCTCGGTTACGTACGTAACCCTCGTTCCCTCAAAGAGGGAAGAGAGATGTTATATTGTGACGACATAGGGGATTTACTTGGACGCTCCAATCATCTCTGACTTTAAGAGAAAATGCCAATGAAATTGTCTAGTTGATTTTGCATACTTGAGCCACTCCCCGACCATACGGGTATAAAAGGGTGACAGGTGTATACACGCATTAGGTTTTACGCTGAGGAGCCGAGAACGAGTCCCTGGCAACCAGCGTTTGTTCACGATTGTGGCATGGGGACATAACATCTCCGTTCCCTCAATCAGGGAATGAGGGTTACGTACGTAACCAAGATGTTCCCTATCTGTCGGTCACTACGAGTTATGTCGTGACGAGATAGGGGTCCTATGGAAAGCTCCCCAATCTGAACCCTGTCACAACCTTGTGGCATGCAGATGCTGACAAGCAAGCGTGAGACAGACAAATGCCATGCAAGAGGTTGCAACCTTCCCATCGCCCCAGCGCAAATTCACTAACCTTGGTCCCCGCAGGGACCACTGAGTACATCACTGCTGGAGATAGCCAAACCGCTGTTCCTTTCCCCACAGAAATAGGAAGGAATTTTGACCATCAGTGAAAGATACCTTCTAGTCTTTCCTATTTGTTTTTACAGCTTGGCAGTAATGACAGGGAAGCGAGCCTTTCGGAGAAGAGCGCTACGGAGGCCACATGCTGCCCGAAGGGAGGGTAACATGTGGAAACACTGATATGGACTGACCCAGGCCTGTGGCAGTACTACATACTACTGGAATTTGGGGCAGACCCTACCTAGGTGTATGGAGGAGAACTGCCAGCAGAGCCTGACAGAGAGCTCTGTCAAAGGGAAGACACGGGTTTACCATGAGGGAAACCTTACCGTGGAAGAATACACATATGGGATTACCCGAAGAGGAATCAGGCCATACGGAAACCTAGCCCAGTACAGGGGCTGACCGTTGAACCAGGCGAGCTAACACCAGTACTGAGCCTGGCATCAGACAGCTCCTCCACGGTATGCCACGGCGATGGAATCCACTATCCAGTGGGCCAACCTCTGCTTGAAGACAACCTTCCCTTTCTGCCGACCTCCGTGGCAGACAAAGAGCTGCTCTGAGCTTCTGAAGCTCCAGGTGTGGTCCACTTAGCGCATTGCTCTTACGGGACACAGCAACGCTAAGGCTGGATCTGCCTCCTCCTAGGTCAGTGCTTGTAGGATCACCACCTGATCACAGAAGGGCGTGGTGGGAACCTTGGGCACATATACAGGCCGGGATCTTAAGACAACGTGAGAGTAGGCCGGCCTGAACACAAGGCAACACTTTGCTTACCAAAAATCCATGGAGGTCCCTGACCCTTTTGATGGAAGTGAGTGAGGTCAGGAGCGCTGTCTTAGTCGACAGGAATTTCAGCTCGACTGAGTCCAGCGGCTCAAAGGGACCCCTCTTAAGTCCAGCCAGGGCGATAGAGAGGTCCCAAGAGGGCATCAGGGGTGACCTAGAGGGATTCATCCTCCTGGCACCCCTCAGGAACCTCACGATGAGAACATGCTTTCCCAGGGACCGGCCATTCACTGCATCGCGATCGGCCGCGATAGTGGCCACATACACTTTCAAGGTGGAGGGTGACACCCTACGCACCAACATTTCTTGCAGGAAAAGCACTACTTCAATCGTACATCATCAGGGGTCATCTCGGCGAGAAGAACACAGTTCATGAACAGACTTCATTTCAGTTCATAGGCTTGCCTTGTTAAAGGAGTTGTAGCCTGAGCGATGGCCTCTACCACTACCTGTGGTAGACCACTCAAGTCTGTCGCGTCCCGTCCAGGAGCCACACATGAAGTTTCCACAGATCTGGACGAAGATTCCACTGATTTGGATGCGAGTGCCATATGGTGCCGAGCCCCTGTGAAAGGAGGTCCTTCCTCAGAGGAATGCGCCAGGGAGGGGCTGTCGTGAGGGAAATTAGTTCGGTAAACCAGGTCCGGGTGGGCCAGTACGGTGCGACCAGCAGGACCTGCTCCTTGTCCTCCCTGAGCTTGCACAGTGTCTGTGCGAGTAGGCTCACTGGGGGAAACCCATACTTGCGTAAAGCCTGAGGCCAGCTGTGTGCCAGTACGTCTGTGCCGAGGGGAAAAATACAGCTGGCAGTGGGAGGACTCGTGGGAAGCAAACGGGTCCACCTGATCTTCCCCGAATCGACTCCGGATCGTCCCGGGATGGAGTCGCCATTCTCCGGGGAGCGTGAGCTGTCATGAGAGCGCATTGGCTGCACGATTGAGCTTCCCCGGGATGTGTACAGTGCGCAGTGATTTGAGCTGCATGTGACTTCAGAGGAAAAGATGGCGGGCGAGCTATGACATGCGGCGTCTCGTACATCTCCCAGCTGATTGATGTACGAGACAGCCACAGTGTTGTCCGTACGAACTAACACATGCTTTCCTAACAGCAGTGGCTGGAACTGCTGTAAGGCGTCAACAGCTCTAGGCAGTTGATGTGCCAAAGCAGTCGGGGCCCCGTCCAGAGCCCAGAGGCTGCCTACCCATTGCATGTAGCGCCCCAGCCCGTGCTGGAGGCTTCTGTTGTGATAACAACATGCCAGGACACTTGGTATATGGGCACCCCGGCCCGTAGAAAGGCAAGGTCCATCCAGGGGCTGAAGGAGCGGCGACACTCCTGAGTGAAGTTTACTCGAAGTGTACAATGGCACCATGCCCATCTCGGGACTCGGGAGTGTAGCCAGTGCTGAAGTGGTCTGATATAAAGCAACACGAGCAGCATGACTGCAGTTGCGGATGCCATATGCCCCAGGAGCCTTTGAAACTGTTTCAGTGGAACCACATTCCTGCCTCTGAAGGAACTCAAAGAGCTTTTGTGCTTCACATGTGCTTTTGTGTTGACACGGGCAGTGGAATAGGAAAAATGCAAGACAGGAGTTAAACATCTTTTGATAACAAGAGCGCCGTGTTTTTAGAATGCCGTTTCATGCACGAGACGCAGCAAGAGACAACAGCGCAACAGTCAATCGCGTCCATGCTTACATAGAAAAAACAACGGAACAGCAGTGTAATTGAATAAAAAACCTGTGAAGAACTACTACTGTATGTCTGATATTTCATGTTTACATCAGTGTGACAGGCTGAAAACTGCTGTTCAGTGTTTTACAGAGCCTTTATAGTTAATAATAGCACTCTAGGTGTTATACCTTCAGTCATTTTGAATTTGGTTAATTTAGAGTTTAAGCATTTTTCTTGTATTATTTCTGAACATATAGCCTAATATGCATAATACAAATTATGTTGTAGTTCATGCATCTTTTCTTCAAAGACATTTAGTGATTTGTTTAACATTTACATCATGAAGAAAAATTCCTGTGTGGTGCACTTAGAATATACGTTTCTTTAACTAGAGGGTTAATAAAGAAAAAGTTGCTTGAATCATGCTGTAGTTACATATTCAAGGTGACTAGTTAAAATCTTACAAAATCGAGAATTGGTCAAATATTCTGAGAAAATATGTGTATATATATATATATATTTTTTTTTTTTTTATTGCCATATCGCCCAGCAATAGAAACATTTAAAAAAATGCCCAGTTTTTAATTTTCTTTAATTTTCAACCTTTAATTGTCTTTTCTTTAACTGAACTAAATGAACACCTGTAACACTGTCTATAACCCCCATCCCCGGGGGATGTATATATTATATAGCACCTGTATTATATGGCTAAAGGCAAACAAATGCAGGCATGGCCACACATAGACACACAGACCTGAAGATGTTTATATGCTACACAGCCTTGCTTGGGAGGGTTATATTGTATTATGGTTTCTTTAGGACAGAGGTCTCGAAACGTGATCCTGGAGGGCTTGTGTCCTGCAGAGTTCAGCTCCATCCCTTATCAAACAAACCTGAAACAGCTAATCTAAGCATACTAGAAACTTTCAGGCAGGTGTTTTGAGGCAAGTTGGAGCTAAATTCTGCAGGACACCGGCCCTCCAGGACTGAATCTGGACACCCTGCTTTAGAACAAATAACAAATTCAAGAATGGGAACACGTTGATTTTTTTTTTACTTATGTTGCTTGTTATTTGTATTATTTTCCATTGGCAGCCCAGAATGTGATTGTTACACTATAATAATAATGCAAAAAAATGTGAAGTTGCACTTCAGCTTATGTGACCTTGCTAAACCTAAAATATCCTCCTGAGACCCCGCCAAAAAAAGTTTTGTGAATTTAGTATTTTTTCATGTCATTACATTGTTTTTAGACCATAAGAACATTTTTGAAAAATAACATTTTTGAACAATTATATTTTATTCATATTTTATTCTATGTCCTCTGTAGAGGACACTAGAACTCAGTTTTTCTACAAAATTAAATGGCATGAATAGACATCAAAAAGGCAAAATCAATGGGATTTTTTATAATCACCAAATACATTTTAGGTTTCAGGATTTTTTTTTTATACTAAACTTTGTTTAAGGATTATTCTCAACTATGTTATAAAATATATAACACAATTATTTCATATACAATTTTGTTATATGCAATATGTGTGTTAAAAATGTCCATAAACTGGTTTCCCATTAAACACAGTGTATCTATACACTGTATCTGTCATGAGTCAGACTTCTGTGGCTCTCTCCGATGGCCACCGGATGGCACCCTCACCTGAGTACTGACTTTCCCGGACTCCATTTCCCATACACCCCGTACTTGGACTAATCACCTGCACAGGTGTTCATCATTCACTGCACTTACGACACACACATTCCCATCCACCATTGCACCAATCACACAGCTGTCACCAATCACTCATTAGCCCTGATTGTCTCACCACACCTGCACCTCATTCACACACACACACAGACTGTGTTGCTGCCTGCCCTGATCCCTGCCCGGTATTGTTTACGTCTCTGCCTTGCCTCTGATATTCCTGACACTGTTGTTTGATCACTGCCTGTTTGACCCTGTCTAAGTTCATTAAAGTGAGATTGCAAATAGATCCACACGCCTCAGACCCTTCGTTACAGTATCTAATTTGCATATTAATGTATTGCTGTTGGGACCGAATGTTGAAAAATAATTTTCATAATGGGAGTAATACATGGCCAGATTTTCATAATAATAATATATAATATTTCATAAGAAAACTAATATATAATTTATTTCCCTATTCAATTGTTATGTCTCCCAAAATGCATAATAAACATGCTTTTAGTCCTGCTGTCCTCTACAGTGGATATTAATTAAATTATGTCCTGTTTCATAACAGGAAGTCATATTTGAATTGAAAAAACCCATAACATTTTCCTGAGATATTGTTTTATGACAAACAATCTGAAAATTATTCAGATTTAAATGACAATTACAAATATAATCATATTTCCATAAGGATGTACATTTTTTCACTAAATTAAATTTAGCCATCTTTAAAGACGTAGGAGAGGGTGTAGTCATGATGAAACTTCCAAACATGTAGTATCTCTATGAAGCCCTGAATGTGCTCTGTACAGGACATCCAGACTTATAACTTTGCCATGTGAGGTCTCAGAGAAATTCACTAAAATAGAATGTCCACTACAGAGGCAAAAACTCCAAAGCTGGGTCTCAGGAGGTGAAATAAAAAGTGTTGCTGCACATGCTTTTAGATCATTACATACAATAATGCAAAATGGTTATCTTAGAATAGAAGATATGCTGTCTCTCGTATCACATACATTATCAATAATTAAGTATGTGGTTTTGAAGTAGATTATTTTTTTCTTTCTCTGTTTTGACCGTCTCATTTGGACTTGGACCTGACTTGGACCCGCGCCTTTTCCGACGTGATAAACCCGACCAAGAACCCGAACCCGAGAACTTGACCAACCTGACTGAGATCATGCATATACCGCCTCGTCGAACCCCTGACAATTAAACCAATCAAAATGACCCAATTGTCAATCCCAAACAATGCACCCCTACGTCTTCTCAAGTTTTTAACTTGTTCCTTCCCAAATTACCCTGCACCAGGATTCAGTCAGTGATAGAGATTATTTTTGTGTCTCGTGTGAGCCTGTTCTCTCTATATCTTGTTCCAGTGCCCGCCGATGTTTCATCGGGAACATCACCGAGCCAAAGGGGGATGTGTAGAGCAAGATGATTAAGGAACAGCACATCTTTGGGGAGTTTTTGGTTACTTTCATGTTCCAAGTCATAAATGCTCAAACAACTACAGGAACGTGGCACCTCTCTGTCTGGATATAAAGCTCATCCCCCCAGCGTGCGCTTTTTCGTCGGAGAACAAAGAAAACCTACCTAGTGGATTTTGAAAGATGAAACTCGTGGCTATTGGAACCGTGTACTCAAAGAAATAACATATATAAATATATATATTAATGTTGTACTCTGCCTTTCATTTGCTTGGTTGAATGTGAATTATTTAGGAAATGTGAAATGTTTTAATCTGTGCCTTAAACTGTGTAGTATATGTACTTTGTGTGCCAAATGTGGTGTTTAGACTCATAGAGACGGTCATGATTATTTTGAATCAATGGTACAACAGATTTGGTGATAATTATAAATGGGTAAACGTGATAACACTTTACAAAAGTATTAAAACTCTTATTTTTCGTCACATGGAATTTTTATTATGGTACGCCCCAAAGACATGGGCGGGGCTCCGCCCCACAAGAACAATCTGATTGGTACAGCCGCCGGGGGCGTGCTGAAATCCATCCGTTTAAAACTGATCCCCAGTTCGGAATTCGCTCTCTCTTCTCTTTCATCCCCGCGCTTCAACTTGCTTGCTCGCTGATAAACCGGAAGCTCCGGTCGTGCTGGACCCTTGCCTTAAACATCGGCCTGAGGAAGATAGCTAAGCGAACTCAAGACTTCGTAAAGCCTTAACTCCGAACCAGCAGCTCAACAACACTTTCATCTCAACACAGAACTAGGCAACCGCCAAGCGAAAGAGGGCTTTTCCAGAGACGTCACGCATCAGCGACGCGAACCATCGAGGTTTTCTAGGAAACACAAGGAAACCACGTGGGATAGAAAGATCTTCGGCAAACTTTACATGAACGCAAGTAACCAAACAGAGTCTCTATTTCTTACTGAACATGGTGAATTGATCTGAATGCAGAAACATAGTAGAATTATGTTCGTAATCTTCTGGTTAGTCAAAGTTATGAGACAGAAAAGAGTGCTACCTTAACCCTTCTTCCAACGTTAACCGTAGAGCTCTGAATGTGTCTGTATGTATGTGTGTGTATGTTTGTTTTAGTACATTAGTCCATGTTAGTAGAATAGCAGTTAGTAAATAAACCTTGTTTAATTTATAAAGAACTATGTCTTGAGATGTGATTTCCTAGTCAAACTTACTGCCAAAAGATCGTGTTACCTCGCTCAAAATGGTATACAACCTTTTATTTTGTTTATCGTTGGCCACAAGAGCAAAATAAACTAAATTGATAAAGATATACTGATGTTAGTGATCGCTGGACGAATCGTTAATACAGTATAAATCATAAGTCAAAGAATAATATTACTTTAATCAAGCAATATTTTATCTGTAAGCTAATGATTCATCGGAGCTGAAATAATAGCTTCATAGATTTGTTACAAAAGATTGGCTTTTTACTCCTCAAATAAAATAAAAAAGGTCTATTATACAATGAATTATAGACCTATTATTAAATTATTTAATTGCAGTCACCAATAAAAATCAACGAAATAATAAGCGTTACCCTATTTTAAGCACCGACTTTAAAAACAACCTGTTTAACACAAAATAGCTGCGTTTCTTCTCTTTTTTCACAATGTACGGGCCACAAGAGAAATATTAAATGAATAAATTAAAACAGCTAGCTATACTGTTATCAGCATATGTTGAAGTAGATTCGTATTGTCTCTGAGAGAAAATGTTATCATTACTCCGTTATTCCGTTTTTACTTTCACTTTCTTTAATTGACTGAGATTAAGACATTCACTGGCATACCTCTTGCGCAAAATTTGCACGTTGCTGATGTGACAGTTTTCAACATTAACTTTATATATATATATACTATATATATATATATATATATGTTTTCAATTGCGCAATTCCCCCGGTCAGTGATATTGCACCCCCTCAGCACCTGCCTTCAAAATTTGCTGGCCCACCTCTGATTTAAATACGATTTATAATACTATGTAAATACTATGTATTATTGGTTGTTTGACACCAGAGTTTTGATGTGCAGAATATACACTTTTTAACATCACAGACTGTGCAGATTATTGTTTTTTGTTTGCTTTTGTTCGTTTATTCATTTATTTATTTTAACTACCTAACAGAAAATATGATATTTTTAAAGACATATTTTTTTAAAGGCATCAGAATAAATATTAAGATCTTTTGAAGTTTTCTTTATTTATAGCAAGTAAACTCAATCAAGCAGTGATAAACAAAATGTGTTTTATCTTAAAATCTCCTTTCTTTCTTTCTTTCTTTCTTTCTTTCTTTCTTTCTTTCTTTCTTTTAAATTTTCAACAACTTCCTTTAGTGTGTTGGGCTTTTTTGACCAAGAGTATTATTTATTTATAATAACAATGAATTAATGGCATTTTATTTATTTTTTGCCTACAAAAACAGTTTAACATAGTATAACATGCATTGCCACAATTGAACTAAAATTAGGGGTGGGCATAGATTAATTTTTTTAATCTAGATTAATCTAGATTAATTTTGGAATTAATCTAGATTAATCTAGATTAAAATGGCTCATTTGAATTCTGCCGAAGGCATTCAGAATATGTGTGCTACCCAAATAATGACTAAAAGTAAGTCTTTGAGAACGGGTTTCTCAAGCCAGGTGGCGCATTAGACCAGGGGCTCATCTCCTGTTTCCAGAATGCATCACAAACTGCTTGAGAAAGCTGTTCTACTATGATAATTGGTGATGAAAATAAACTATGTTCAATAAGATGTACTTGTGTTTACTAACTGTTTATTCAGTTAAACATGAATTTTGAACTGTAGGCCTACATAAGAGGTCGTGATGAACTGTTTACAGTTTCCATTGGGAAGCTTCTTAAAATAAATTTTCCCTGAAGCAAACCCGGCGGCTTCATAGCTGCATCCATGTTAGCACGTCACGTTTGATGTGGTAATTTCACAGTAACGTTAGGCATACACACAGGTTCGAAGCAGAGGGTGACACGGGAGTGAATTCTCAAGTTCACATGAGACCTAAAGCGCATCCTATTTGCTTAAAAGCGCAACGTTTCGTTGTTATTCTGAGTGTACACAAATAAACGTAGAGTCTTTACAGATTCGAAAGATGTATTAGGCTACTTTTATCTGTATGACCAAGAATGACGGAGATTTTAAGAGCAAGTGAGCGCACCGGAGCCTGTCCTGCGCAAACGCGCTTCCACACAAACACTTCAATAGCGCACGTTTCTCTAGGTTAACATCATATTGAGCGGCCATGTAAAGTTGCTACTACATACATCTTTCAGATGAAAAGCCATATTTGAGGTTGATGAATGATAGATGAGCGTTTGGATGTCCTGCCCGATTGTATTACCACATAGACCAGCCGTTAACAATCTGTCCATCACGGACTGCGAGCCTCTAGTTCGAAGACTCGTTCTCGCCCCCTACAGTGCAATTCGGCTAGGTATACATCCGCGCTAAAATATCAGGGTGAAAGTCATCATAGCTTGCGTAGTATAGACCCAGCTCCCAACCCAACTTTGAGAATAGATTAACGGCGATATTTTTTTTATCGCCGATAAGAGTCTCGCGTTAACGCAGCACGTTAACGCCGATAACGGCCCACCACTAACTAAAATATAAGCAAATAATCTTAATTTGTGGCCATGATATTTGTAAGTTGTAAGTTCATGTAAGCTCTGTATAATTAATATTTGTCTACTATTCATTGTTTATTAATTTTGAAGTAATTATTAATGCCTTTCTGAATAGTGTAAAAATGTAAAATTACTAATGCACTAATGTAACTTCTAAACGACTAGCTACATATTGCGCTCCATCTATTGGGTTATTATTGTTAACTAAAACAAAGGTATAAAATATTGTCATTACATGACATAAAATAGACATTAACACAATTAAATATAAAAATAACTTTATTTTATTTGTATTAGGTGTCAGGGCAGCTAGTTCTCATGACTGAAACTAAATAAATTAAGACTAAAACTTAATAAAAAAATATATATATATTTACATTTATATTTAGTCATTTAGCAGACGCTTTTATCCAAAGCGACTTACAAATGAGGACAATATACACATTTATTACAAAACAAAATCACAAATCATAAAAAATTTAAATGCAATTAAAATGACAACAGAAAATATGCAAGTAAAATTTATTTCAAAATACTAACAAAGACTAGTAAACCCTGGCCCCAGTTTCTTCCCACCGTCATTTGAAAATGCCCTCCTCTCTCTCTCTCTCTCTCTCTCTCTCTCTCTCTCTCTCTCTCTCTCTCTCTCTCTCTCTCTCATGTCATATGAGCAGCCTGATTACTGTGAGAGACAGAGGAAAGCTCAGTCTCAGTGACGATCTGCTTCAGCATGAGGACCCTTCCTGTCAGCTTTCTCCTGCTGCTGGTGAGTTATGTGATACACTAGAGCCTCTCGGCTGCTCCGGCTGTTTCTAGAAAACAGTCGTTTATGTTGCAGGAACTTACAAACAAGTTTGTCAAAATGTATAAAGACAGCTTTATGAACAATGGGCTACAGAAGGATTGCTTTCCATTGAATGATTAGCTGATGTGATTGTGTGCCATAGGTCAGACAGTAAGAACTGTAAAGGAAGGGCATGCTTGAATTAGTTCTGTTGAAATTGGTTTATGGTACAGCCATTAGGGTGTGGATGAAAGGGACTTTCATTCCTCTAAATCTTCTGGGTTATGACACAAGAACATTAGTAAGCACTTTAAGAATAGTTTGCATTGTAAGCTCATGCATTAAGGCATCTGTCTACTCTCATATATACTTATTATTAATTAATAATTAATAATTATGTGAATTGAGTCAAAATGCACTGCCAGTATAATTATTGTACATAGTATTCTTTATAATCGACACAATAGTGAGCTTCATTTTTCAAGGACTGACATGTCGATGTGGTTTGCAAATGTATATGTCCTCAGGGATTCTAAGAAACATAAACATCAGAGAACGCTTGATTGATAACTGTAAATGCTGGCCAGAAAAACTTTTCTTATTTAATTTGTCTTTTTTTACGGAAAACGCCTAGATATTGACTTAATAATAATAATAATAATTAGTTACATTTATATAGTGCTTTTCTAGACACTCAAAGCGCTTTACATAGTAAGGGGGCTATCTCCTCATCCACCACCAATGTGCAGCATCCACCTGGATGATGCGACGGCAGCCATAGTGCGCCAGAATGCCCACCACACACCAGCTTATTGGTGGAGAGGAGACAGAGTGATGAAGCCACTCCCATCAGTGTATGGGGATGATTAGGAGGCCATGATGGGCAGAGGCCAGTGGGCTAGTTTGGCCAGGATGCCGGGGTAACACCCCTACTCTTTTTCAAAGGACATCCTGGGATTTTTAATGACCACATAGAGTCAGGACCTCGGTTTAATGTCTCATCCGAAGGACGGTGCTTTTTCCAGTATAGTGTCCCCTTCACTATACTGGGGCATTAGGACCCACACAGACCACAGGGTGAGCACCCCCTGCTGGTCTCACTAACACCTCTTCCAGCAGCAACCTAGTTTTTCCCAGGAGGTCTCCCATCCAGGTACTGACCAGGCTCAACCCTGCTTAGCTTCAGTGGGCAACCGGTCTTGAGCTGCAGGCTGCTGGCAATTAACTTGGCAGTGGTTCTAAAGTTTTGCCATCAGCAGTAACGTCTCGGTTACGTACGTAACCCTCGTTCCCTCATAGAGGGAAGAGAGATGTTATATTGTGACGACATAGGGGATTTACTTGGACGCTCCAATCATCTCTGACTTTAAGAGAAAATGCCAATGAAATTGTCTAGTTGATTTTGCATACTTGAGCCACTCCCCGACCATACGGGTATAAAAGGGTGACAGGTGTATACACGCATTAGGTTTTACGCTGAGGAGCCGAGAACGAGTCCCTGGCAACCAGCGTTTGTTCACGATTGTGGCATGGGGACATAACATCTCCGTTCCCTCAATCAGGGAATGAGGGTTACGTACGTAACCAAGATGTTCCCTATCTGTCGGTCACTACGAGTTATGTCGTGACGACATAGGGGTCCTATGGAAAGCTCCCCAATCTGAACCCTGTCACAACCTTGTGGCATGCAGATGCTGACAAGCAAGCGTGAGACAGACAAATGCCATGCAAGAGGTTGCAACCTTCCCATCGCCCCAGCGCAAATTCACTAACCTTGGTCCCCGCAGGGACCACTGAGTACATCACTGCTGGAGATAGCCAAACCGCTGTTCCTTTCCCCACAGAAATAGGAAGGAATTTTGACCATCAGTGAAAGATACCTTCTAGTCTTTCCTATTTGTTTTTACAGCTTGGCAGTAATGACAGGGAAGCGAGCCTTTCGGAGAAGAGCGCTACGGAGGCCACATGCTGCCCGAAGGGAGGTAACATGTGGAAACACTGATATGGACTGACCCAGGCCTGTGGCAGTACTACATACTACTGGAATTTGGGGCAGACCCTACCTAGGTGTATGGAGGAGAACTGCCAGCAGAGCCTGACAGAGAGCTCTGTCAAAGGGAAGACACGGGTTTACCATGAGGGAAACCTTACCGTGGAAGAATACACATATGGGATTACCCGAAGAGGAATCAGGCCATACGGAAACCTAGCCCAGTACAGGGGCTGACCGTTGAACCAGGCGAGCTAACACCAGTACTGAGCCTGGCATCAGACAGCTCCTCCACGGTATGCCACGGCGATGGAATCCACTATCCAGTGGGCCAACCTCTGCTTGAAGACAACCTTCCCTTTCTGCCGACCTCCGTGGCAGACAAAGAGCTGCTCTGAGCTTCTGAAGCTCCAGGTGTGGTCCACTTAGCGCATTGCTCTTACGGGACACAGCAATGCTAAGGCTGGATCTGCCTCCTCCTAGGTCAGTGCTTGTAGGATCACCACCTGATCACAGAAGGGCGTGGTGGGAACCTTGGGCACATATACAGGCCGGGATCTTAAGACAACGTGAGAGTAGGCCGGCCTGAACACAAGGCAACACTTTGCTTACCAAAAATCCATGGAGGTCCCTGACCCTTTTGATGGAAGTGAGTGAGGTCAGGAGCGCTGTCTTAGTCGACAGGAATTTCAGCTCGACTGAGTCCAGCGGCTCAAAGGGACCCCTCTTAAGTCCAGCCAGGGCAATAGAGAGGTCCCAAGAGGGCATCAGGGGTGACCTAGAGGGATTCATCCTCCTGGCACCCCTCAGGAACCTCACGATGAGAACATGCTTTCCCAGGGACCGGCCATTCACTGCATCGCGATGGGCCGCGATAGTGGCCACATACACTTTCAAGGTGGAGGGTAACACCCTACGCACCAACATTTCTTGCAGGAAAAGCACTACTTCAATCGTACATCATCAGGGGTCATCTCGGCGAGAAGAACACAGTTCATGAACAGACTTCATTTCAGTTCATAGGCTTGCCTTGTTAAAGGAGTTGTAGCCTGAGCGATGGCCTCTACCACTACCTGTGGTAGACCACTCAAGTCTGTCGCGTCCCGTCCAGGAGCCACACATGAAGTTTCCACAGATCTGGACGAAGATTCCACTGATTTGGATGCGAGTGCCATATGGTGCCGAGCCCCTGTGAAAGGAGGTCCTTCCTCAGAGGAATGCGCCAGGGAGGGGCTGTCGTGAGGGAAATTAGTTCGGTAAACCAGGTCCGGGTGGGCCAGTACGGTGCGACCAGCAGGACCTGCTCCTTGTCCTCCCTGAGCTTGCACAGTGTCTGTGCGAGTAGGCTCACTGGGGGAAACCCATACTTGCGTAAAGCCTGAGGCCAGCTGTGTGCCAGTACGTCTGTGCCGAGGGGAAAATACAGCTGGCAGTGGGAGGACTCGTGGGAAGCAAACGGGTCCACCTGATCTTCCCCGAATCGACTCCGGATCGTCCCGGGATGGAGTCGCCATTCTCCGGGGAGCGTGAGCTGTCATGAGAGCGCATTGGCTGCACGATTGAGCTTCCCCGGGATGTGTACAGTGCGCAGTGATTTGAGCTGCATGTGACTTCAGAGGAAAAGATGGCGGGCGAGCTATGACATGCGGCGTCTCGTACATCTCCCAGCTGATTGATGTACGAGACAGCCACAGTGTTGTCCGTACGAACTAACACATGCTTTCCTAACAGCAGTGGCTGGAACTGCTGTAAGGCGTCAACAGCTCTAGGCAGTTGATGTGCCAAAGCAGTCGGGGCCCCGTCCAGAGCCCAGAGGCTGCCTACCCATTGCATGTAGCGCCCCAGCCCGTGCTGGAGGCTTCTGTTGTGATAACAACATGCCAGGACACTTGGTATATGGGCACCCCGGCCCGTAGAAAGGCAAGGTCCATCCAGGGGCTGAAGGAGCGGCGACACTCCTGAGTGAAGTTTACTCGAAGTGTACAATGGCACCATGCCCATCTCGGGACTCGGGAGTGTAGCCAGTGCTGAAGTGGTCTCATATAAAGCAACACGAGCAGCATGACTGCAGTTGCGGATGCCATATGCCCCAGAAGCCTTTGAAACTGTTTCAGTGGAACCACATTCCTGCCTCTGAAGGAACTCAAAGAGCTCATTCATGAGGTGTGCCGTCATTCTCACCGAGTCAAACTCCACACCGAGAAAAGAGTTTCTCTGCACTGGGGAGAGCTTGCTCTTTTCCCAGTTGACCCAAAGCCCCAGCTGGCAGAGGTGCCAAAGGACCAAGTCCCTGTGATCGCATAACTGCTCTCAGATTGGGCCAGGATGAGCCAATCATCAAGGTAGTTGAGAATCCTGACACTCACTTCCCGTAGCGGGGTAAGGGCGCCCTCTAGACCTTTGTAAAAACATGGTGAGACATTGAGAGCCCGAAGGGGAGGACCCTGTACTGCCATTCCCGACCCTCGAAAGCAAACCGTAGGAATGGTCTGTGTTGCGGAAGAACCGAAACATGAAAGCAAGCGTCCTTCAGGTCGATTGCTGCAAACCAATCCTGGAGCTGGATACATTTGATCATGCGCCTGAGCATCAGCATCTTTAACGGGAGCTTCTGCAAAGCCCGGTTCAAGACTCGCAGATCCAGGATTGGTCAAATACCACCGCCTTTCTTGGGTACAATGAAGTAAGGGATGTAAAACCCCTGCCTCATCTCGGCTGGTGGGACCGGCTCAATTGTATCCTTTGCCAGGAGGACAGCAATCTCCTTGCGCAAGACAAGGGCGTTCCGGACTGCCACCGAAAGTCTCGAGAACGGCGTTGAACTTGGGAGGTCGCCTCGTGAACTTAATCACGTAGCCGATTCGAATTGTGCACGTGAGCCAGAGAGACGGGCTGGGCAGTGTGAGCCACGCCTCCAGATGCCGTGCAAGCAACTCCAACGGCACAATTGACGTACCTGTGGTGGTGCAGCAAAGGGGAGTAGGGCTGGATGGTACAAAAGGCAGTGCGTTCTGAGGCATCCTTGCAGAACTCCCTGGGTCCCAAACGGAACTGGCTAAAGGTGCGTGGGGAGGTACTACGTCCCCGAACCGCGCTCTATTGGCTGCTGGCAATATGGGTCATGGTCAAGCGTGAGGAAGCAACGCGTCGCACACTGTCGTCCCGTGGACCTGAGAAAACAGAGGAAAAGGAAATTGCTCTTTCTTTGAGAAAGTGGGTATCGCTGGCCCTTGGACATCCTATCCTCGGACAGCGCACCGAATGAAATGCTGGCCGTTCCGTGGGACGAACCAGCGAAATCACCTGGGAACCGGATGGGACGTTCGCTGCATGAGGAGTAAGAGGTCCGTGGGAACATACCCGGTTGAGAATCTCTTACTGTAACCCTCAGATTTCCCAGAGCGCCAGCCGGCGTTCCTCTGCTTGAGCCAGAGAGACCGGAACGGGTGGCGGCAGAGGGTGCCAATCCTTTCAGAAAGGAAAGGCGAGATTGCAGCAAAGTCATGCTCATACACCCACAACAGGCGCATGAGTCATCCAAAAAAACTCATTTTTAGCGTGTTGGAGGCCCAGAAACTGAAGACAACGCTCGTGTCCGTCATCCGCAGACAGGAAACGACCACAACCAAGAGGACACGGATGGAACGGCATCTTGAAAAAGACGCAAACGTCCATGATTTACTCTTTTAGAATTTGTTCTTTTAGTTGACGTGCCCAGGGGAATCGCTGCTGAGAGGGACTCCGCTGACTGCACCGTGACGCCAACCAGGAACAAAACAAAGATGAAAGGCTTTGTGGAGATCAGCACACTTTCTCATTCACTCGGCTCCGAAGCAAAAATCTAATGAGTGGATGCACCTGTCGCCCTTTTATAACTGTATGCACGGGGAGTTTACAGTTTCTCTTAAAGTCAGAGATGATTGGGGCTTCCAAGTAAACCCTTATGTCGTCACGACATAACTCGTAGTGACAGACAGATAGGGAACTAATTAGCTTTTAACCTCATTAACTGATACTGAGAAATCTTCAACTTTGAAAGGATACTTTTTATCTTATTCTCAGAAGCTGGACCACAGATATGTGGACTTCTGTTAAGTGGCCTGTCAATGTAGACTATAACCTCATGCGATCATTCCACAATCAAATTTTTATTTTTTTGTTAATCATACCAGATTACACTGTGGAAAAACAAATGAGTTAATTAAAAAGAAATCATAAATAATATGCCTGTCAAACTAAATGAAGGGACTTTCACCCTGACATAACGAATAAAATGTCTTTATTCAACATTATTTATTCTCTCTTTTGGGGATTAAAATCAAGTATGAACAAAGTATGTCTATGCAGTGTAAACTATATTTAATTAACCTGATTATGATGATAATTGTGTATTAACCTAATTGTTTTGTCAAAATCTTCTCAGCAAAGTGTTTATATTCAAGATAAATTTGCTAAATAATTTAGGGGTCTACATTTCAAATTTAAAACCATCTTCACTGTAAACAAAAAATAAAAAAGTAGGAAGTTAGGGTTATGTCAATAATAGTACGTTGTTGTACTTCACAAGTCTTTACTTCAAAAGTTTTTACTTAATTCAATGCATTACTTGCTGTTTCTTGTTTTAGTTTTTTTTTGGCAAATTTACTAGAAATTTTAGAGTGCAAATTAAATGTAAACTCTACATATTGCCACAAAACCATTAAAATTTGGTTCTTTGACTTTCACATGACGTTACCAGATTATTTTGTTACTGGTAGCCATTGACTTCCACAGTATGGAGAAAAATAATAATAACAAATAATGTAAGTCAATGGCTACCATCAACCGAAATTCTTCAAAACATTTTTATAATATTTTGTATTGTTTTCATATTATTTTCATGAAAATTAAGTAAAATTTTACAATAATTATGGGTGCTGTAATTATAATTATATATTTTTTTGCAGTTCACATAAAACTCAAAATCTCACAGGCTTCTCTGTGATATGGATGTGTTTTGGCCAGATTCACACATTGACTTAACTTTTGTAACATAACATACTGTCTTCTTTTCAACCCAGTCTGTGTGGAGCATGTGTGTGTTTGCTGACAACGGGAGGATACGACAGAAGCGTGCATGGATCATTGATTCGTTTACTATTGAGGAAGAATACCCTGGTCCGTTTCCATATGTAATAGGCAGGGTGAGCGGCATCATAACAGTCACTGCTTTCAGCTACAGAGCTAATCTAATTCAGTTTTATCTGAATAGTTTTTTCACATTACAGTACATGATAAATTGCTGCATAATAATGATCATGTCAATATTTCAGTGTGTATGTTGTTTGTGTTTCAGGTTGAACTTAATAGCTCTTATTTAGTAAATTATATATTACGTGGTGATGGTGTGGATAAAGATCCCAAGAATATTCTCAGCATTGATAAATCAGGTTATGTTTTAGTACACGGAAAGGTGGACTATGAAAGCGGCCCTAAAATTATCCATGTAAGTTTTGCTTAAGAACAATGTATCTGTTGCATACCATCATTGAAATACAGTTAAATAGATTGCAAGAAAGGCCGGTATAATTGATATTCACTGGACTCAATTACAGTCGACATTTGAAGCAATAAATCAATCCAATAATCAAGTGGATACAAGACTTGCACTTGAGATCAATATATTGGACATAAATGACCATGCACCAACATTTCAAAAGTCAGTCTATGAAGTGGCTGTGGACGAGTCACATGATCAAGGTAACCAATACACTTCACTATTTCAACACATGAACATTCTTTCATTACTCACCCTCGTGTCATTGCAGTCCAAATTGTTGTTATTTTTCTCTTCATAACATTAAAGTAAATACAAATGTTTTATTAATATTAGAATTTCTACACACTACACAGGCTTTTGCAACTGCGCTTACTATTAAAAAAAATAGCTCATCCCAATATGCAACTTCTGTCATCATGTACACACCCTCATGTGGATCCAAAAGACTTTTGTTCATCTTCGAAACACCATTGATCACTGATCTGTGCACAAACATAGAGCTTGTATGGTAAAATAAATCTCAAACATGCTTGCTTGATGTGCGAGGACCAGTTAGCTTTGTTTTTAGTTGTGACGCAAATATGTTTGAGCTATATTTATAAAATATCATATTAGATGTGCTCTGTGTATGTGCCTCGATCAATATTTAATGTGAATAAAAGCCTCAATTAAACATGCTCAGCGTATGAAGTAATCAGGTCTCTCCAGAACTTCTGTATTAAACTGCTCAATTCATGGATTACTTCTACAAGGTCTTTATGTACTTTTTGAAATGTCAGTGTTTTGGTGTAATGGACAGTCAATGTGTGTTTTGAACAAAAGCTTTGTGAACAACATGAGAGTACTTTTTGTGTTAAATATCCCTTTAACTGCAGACAAAACATGGTTAGTTAATAAATCTATGGAATATGAGGAAGATTTCAATGACTTTTATTTTGGTCAGTTTCTCACATCCATTGAATGTTTTTTTTTTTTTACTTTATGTCCACTGGTCACCATAAACTGTTGTTGAACAGCAAGAGCCACATAATGATTCTTTCCACAGGAAAAATAACAGAATGCAGGTTTGAAACAGCATTAGTGTTTATAAATTATGATGGACATGTAAGTATTAACACTTAATTTTCTTAATATATATCAAGGCAAGGACGTACTGACTGTACTGGCTTGTGATGATGATGATTCAAGAACAAACAATGGAACATTCGTTTTCACAATCAAGTCTGTCACACCAAAGACAGATAATGTTGAATTCTATATTCAGCAGCAAAAAGAATCTGGGACAATTTATTTTAAGGGGTGTTTGGACTATGAGGTATGAACATAATTTATTTCATTGGTATTAATGCACAATTTTTGCGTATTCCATTGAGACAAAACATTTAGCTTTTCGTGATTTATGAATATTTCTCCTTTCCCATCTAAGAAATATGTTCTGCTAAATTAATCTTTTCCAGAAAGCTCAGAAATACACACTCCTTGTTGAAGCAAAGGACAAAGGAGAAAAGATACAGCTCTCAAGTACAAGTACACTGATAATCAATATTTCTGATAATAACAACAATCTTCCAGAGTTCTCTGGCAAAACAGTGAGTTTCATAGTGGAATGTTATTGTGCTTGTGATATTCTTCATTATTGCTTTTAATTATTGGCAAGTTAGACATATTTTCCAGTGAAACCCAATCCAATATTTGACTTGCTTTAGGGACCAGGGAAGGTCAAGGAGAGAGAAACTGGGGTTGAAGTTCTGCGACTGCAAGTAACAGACAAAGACGTCCATGGTTCAAAAGCTTGGGAAGCCAAATACACAATCCACGGAGATAAAAAAGAAATTTTCAAAATAGAAACAGACCCTGTTACGAACGAAGGGATTTTAACAGTTGTTAAGGTAGGCAGATGGTTGATGTTTTGTTTTGTAAGCCAACCTGCCCAAAGGTTGAGTCCGTGTTGCTGGTTATAATGCTCTAGAATCAGTGTTTACACAGAAATGCCTTTATAGTTGACTCTGTATGGAGTCAAAACAATGCCGTATATATTTTCAAGATTATTAAAGTATTGCAAAAGAAAATAAAGTTTAGCAATTTTATTTGTAGGAACAAACCATGAAATGTGTCTTGGTCTGATGCATAAAGCAAACAACTCAAAGCAATGGAGTACCCTGCACATTGAAAAGTGACCCCATCTCATGAATGTGCATTTCAATGGCACAATTTTCTGTTTCTATTTGGTGTACTATTTATATGCAAAAATAAACTTTGGCATGCATATGATATGCAATTGGTAGGTTTAGGGGTGTGGGATAGGTGCATATTATATGTACACCAAATTGCGTATTATATGTGCACCAACAGTGTGTATCATATGCACGCAAACACTGCATATAATATGCAAGTCAAACATGTGCGTTTTATCATATCACATGCCCGCCAAAGTCAGTTTCTGCATATAAATATAACCTAAAATAAAATAAAAGGTAATCAAATAATTAGGCTATTGATATGCATTTTCATGAGACCGGGCTCAAAATGACTCTAAAGGGGTCCTGACAAAGCATCAATGTGTGATGGGTTGCTGGGATAGGAGCTATTTTAAAACAGAACAGTTACAAAATCATCTCTATAAATTCATGGTGATTTTTCTCTAAACTCTCTTTATTCATTTCAGCAAATGGACTATGAGGAGCAAACACATCACAATCTGTCCATTAGTGTCCAGAATGAAATTCCTTACTTCTCCTGTAAGATTAAAAATAAGGTACCAGATGCCATGTGGGTGCTCGACAAAATACCCCAAAACTCTGACATGAGTGCTGCAAACCTCTATAACAGCCTTCCAGTGACCATTTATGTAGAAGATGTCAATGACCCTCCGGTGTTTATACCTCCTGTAAAACATGTTGTGGTAATGGAGAACATAGATGTAGGAACAAGTCTTACAACCTTCACTGCTAAAGACATGGATAGAAGCCACATAAACACATTTAAGTAAGAGAAGCTAATATTAACATATATTTCACTATTGGCACTGACACTTTAGCAATGTTTCAAGAAAAGTATCAGGTGAATTCATCTGGTGTTTCTTCAAATCTCAGATTTGTTACAGGTGAAGATATTGATAAATGGATAACTATTGATGCTGAGACTGGAAAAGTATCCACATTTAAAATTCTGGATAGAGAGTCACCATTTGTGATAAACAGCACCTATACAGCAACCCTGTATGCTGTGGATGAAGGTAAGACATGAAATGTATTCATAATGATTACTGATATTATCATATTATACCAAGTGTACCCAGAGCCAATCCTTCCTATATGCAGAATACACAAGCTGTGTAGGGCCCCCGAAACACCAGGGGGCTCCCTTGCTCTCAGATATGTTTAATTTTAGTTTAGTATTTGAATTTGGCCAGCGGTTATGAAAATATGAATGATCATTTATTTTAATGTGGTGTGCTGTCACGCTCTCTACATAAAAAAATCAGCCAAATCAATTTTCAATCAATTTTCAATCAATCAAATTTAAATATATCTTGTTTAACTGATATTTGTGATAGAGGCTATTTACACTAAGTGAAAATAGCTGTATTTTCCACTATTTATATTACTTATTGCAAATACACTATATACACTAAGTGCAAAAAAATTGCTATAGATCCTATTTACACTATTTTAAAATAGCATGAGTTTCCGCTATTTATACTACTTATTGCAAATAGTGGCAATGATCTGCACCTCAGTATTGAAATACGTTATAAAACAGTACGCAATAATAACTTATTGAGTGTAAATTTGAATTTTAATTCAAATGATTAAATGGATGCCGTCTGATTGGGACAAAAGCCCTCAACTTTTGGATTATATCCTTTATTTTTATTAAAAATAAATGCTTTTCTGATGTGATTTGAGATTTGAAAAGGGAGAAAAATTGTTTTGCTTAATGGCGGACTCGAACCCGGATTTACCATCTGCAACACTCTCTGGAGCTGACAACTGTCAATCGTCTTTTATTCTGTTGACTAGCCCAGTTACATGTTTTGGGCAGAGTTAAGGCAAAGCAATGCATGTTTATTTATATAGCACATTCCATACAAAGTGGTAATTCAAAATGCTTTATATAAAAGGAAGTGAAATAGTCATTTAAAAATAAGTATCACAACCATAAAAACAATGAAATTATATACAAATGTATTTAAAATTAATTTAAAACAGTAAGAGTAGAAAATGTAATGTGTAAAAAGTAGAGTGTAACCCGTTTCATCAGGAAGTGTATAGAGGACGTAGTACCGACAAAAACAATCCACATCTACCCCAACCAAAAACTGTGGATTAACAGCGATGTTCGATCAGCTTTGTCAGCACGGACATCTGCCTTTAAATCTGGAAACATTGACGATCGAAAACAAGCCAGTTACGATCTCAGGAAATCCACCAAAGCCGCTAAACAACAATATAAATACAAAGTTGAAGAACAATTCAACACCAACAACCCAAGAAGCATGTGGCAGGGCATCAATAACATCACAGACTTTAAAGGGAATAAACCAGCTACTGTGAACATTGTCACCTCTCTACCAGATGAGCTTAATCATTTTTATGCTCGTTTCAAGGCTCACAACACCGCCCACACAGAGAGCGCTCCCACGGCTGCTGCAGAAGAGGTGAGTGCACTCTCCATTTCCATCGCGGATGTAACCCGATCCTTCAAAAGGGTGAATATCCACAAAGCTGTGGGTCCATAAGGCATCCCAGGCCGTGTGCTCAGAGCATGCGCATTCCAACTAGCCAGGGTTTTTACAGACATTTTCAACCTTTCCCTCTCTCTGTCTGTGGTTCCCTCATGCTTAAAAAAATCCACCATTGTGCCCATACCATAGACAAATAAAATCACATGCTTGAATGACTGGAGTCCCGTTGCTCTGACACCCATCTTCAGCAAGTGTTTTGAGAAACTCATCAGAAACTACATCTGCTCTGTGCTGCCTGGCTCACTGGATCAGCTAAAATTTGCATATCGCAACAACCGTTCCACAGACAATTTCTAATGCCTTCACCCTGCACACTGCTCTCTCCCACCTGGAAAATAAGAACACCTATGTGAGGATGCTGTTCGTGGATTATAGTTCGGCATTTAACACCATAGTGCCTGCCACACTGGTTGCGAAGCTCCAGACTCTGGGACTAAACAGATATCTCTGCAGCTGGATCCTGGACTTCCTGACAGGCAGAAGTCAGGTGGTCAGAATGGGCAACAATACCTCATCTCTCGTGATCCTCAACACTGGTGCTCCGCAGGGCTGCGTCCTCAGCCCACTCCTGTACTCCCTGTACACACACGACTGTACAGCCACACACAGCTTCAACGTCATCGTAAAATTTGCTGATGACACAACGGTGATAGGCCTGATCACCGACAACGATGAGACTACAGAGAGGAGGTGATGACCCCGACTAAATGGTGTCAGGAGAACCACCTCTCACTCAACATCGACAAGACCAATGAGCTGGTGGTGGATTTCAGGAGACAGAGCAGAGAACACACACCCATCACCATCGACAAGACACCTGTGGAGCGGTTAACAGCTTTAAGTTCCTCGGTGTTCACATCAATAAGGATCTCACATGGTCTGCTCACACAGATGCAGTGCTGAAGAAGGCACATCAGCGCTTCTTCTTCCTGAGACGGCTGAGGAAGTTTGGAACGAGCCCCAGCATCCTCAGATCATTCTACACCTGCACTGTGGAGAGCATCCTGACCGGCTGCATCACCGCCTGGTTTGGAAACAGCACTGCTGGCAACCGCAAAGCTCTGCAAATGGTTGTGCGAA
Organism: Oxygymnocypris stewartii; assembly: GCA_003573665.1. Taxonomy (NCBI): domain Eukaryota; kingdom Metazoa; phylum Chordata; class Actinopteri; order Cypriniformes; family Cyprinidae; genus Oxygymnocypris; species Oxygymnocypris stewartii. Next base: position 5,761,494 of record QVTF01020812.1, on the reverse strand, counting down.
CTGCCCACCACATTGTTGGAGGTGAGCTTCCCTCCCTCCAGGACATCTACACCAGGCGGTGTACAAGGAAAGCCCGGAGGATCATCAATGATTCCAGCCACCCGTCCCACAGACTGCTCTCTCTGCCCCCCAGGAAAACGTCTCCACAGCATTCTATCCCGCACTAGCCGACTGAGGGATAGCTTTCACCCTCAGGCTATCAGGCTAATGAACAGTCAAAACTAATACGCCCTACAGCACACTCCCACTTTATGGTATGCCATGCACTGCACTTTAGCACAGTTCAACTGGACTACACACACACACTGCACTAATACAACAACCTATCTGCTACCACTGGATACCATCCTATGCACATCCATGACATTGCATATTCGGCTTATGTATAATCTGTTGCACCTTCGCATATTATTGCATGTATATATGTGTACATAATGTAGAATGTGTACATACAGTGTATAATGTGCATTTTTGATTTGAAAATGATTATAAATAATATCTAGTGTAATCAGTTCAGGCGTTGCACAGTGCTCATTCAACACATACTAAACACAGCTAAACAGATGAGTTTTTAGTCTGGATTTAAATGTGGCAAGTGTTTTAGCACATGTGGGCCCGTATTTATCAAGCTTCTCAAAGTGCCATTTTAGTCTTAAGTGCTGAAAATTCCTGAAATGTACTCCTACTTTTAAACTTAAATATATATTTTTTTTAAACTAAGAATCACTGTTACTTTTTCAGTAATTTAAAACAGCTTGAGAGGTCTCTCAAGTTGTTAGGAGTTGCCAGCAGGGGCTTGTGATGGCACTAAAGAGACAGAGACGTGTGCAAATCTTTCAAGAGGAGGAAGAATATTCTTGAAATGTTTGGCAACGAGCATTTAATCAAACGGTTACATTTCCTCAGTTATTCAAAACGAGAAAAAAACTTTACATTACCAAATAACATCATTACTGACTTCAGTCTAGCTCGAGTATTATGCGATATACACTGTATGATGAATAAATCTCTTACCCCATTTTTACACTGCACGGGTCTGCGACACATTACAGCTCCACGGCCACCGGAGCAGATCCGCCGCGCCGTGGCAAGTTTCTGGAGCTGCTCTCTGCACTGCATCACTAAAGATAGGTACCTAGTCTATTTTTGATGGATAATATCAATCGTCTCGCTGTCGTCAAAGACATCAGCAACAAGCATTATCTTTGACTATCGTCGTTACAATTTACTGTCGTCTATCGGCACCCTAAATTGAGTTGTGATGATGCTTCGTTTCCTTGCCATAACGTATTGTCTTGAAAATTATTTATTGTCAAATGTGTGTTGAATGTAAACTCGATTAGGAATTTAAGCATTCAATGTGAATTATCTGAGAATATTCTTAATTAAAGAAATCTATTCAGTGATTGGTCCATGCATATGTCGTCTTCTAAAATCCCATTTGTGGCACAGCAAAGTGTCGTGAATCGTCTCTAAGACTGACACTTAAGATTTAGTCCTACACTTTGCTCAAAATACGACTGAGATGATTGAAAACGAACTTTTAAGCGCAGCTTTGAGCCAATATTTTTTTTCACTTAAGTCAATTCTTAGCAGTGTTCTTGAGAGTAATTCTTAGAGGCTTGATAACATTTACATTTATGTATTTAGTAGACGCTTTAATCCAAAGTGAGGATACCATTATAATAATCCACCCTGCTGGTGATAAAGGCATGAACACATTTCTCCAAGTCTTGACTGGAAACAAAATATCCAATTATTGCAATGTTTTTGAGACGGTAGTATGCTGATTTAGTTACTGCTTTGACATGATTACTAAAACTAAGGTCTGTCTCCAGAATCAACCCAAGATTTTTTACTTCATTTTTAGTTGTTTGACCCCTAGAGTCAAGGTATGCATTCACCTTGAGCACTTCATCTTTGTTTCCAAATGCAATGACTTCAGTCAGGGAGTCAATGGGGGACGATAGTCATTTGGAGATAAGGCTATGTATATCTGGGTATCACCAGCATAGCTGTGATAGGCAATTTGGTTCTTTCTCATTATTTGACTTAGTGGGAGCATATACATGCTAAACAAGAGCGGTGCAAGAATTGAGCCTTGTGGGACTACACAAGTCATGGAAGTCCACTTAGACTTATGCTCTCCTATACTCACATAATAACCTCTTCCTTCTAAGTATGACCTGAACCATTTGAGTGCCATCCCAGAAAGCCCGAGCCAGTTTTCCAGTCTCTCTATAAGTATGATATGATCGACAGTGTCAAACGCAGCACTGAGATCTAGTAGTACCAGCACTGATATTTTGATAGAATCAGAATTAAAGCGAATATCATTAATACAATACTAGTAGTACTGTGCTGAACTGTGTACTAGTACTGTGCTGTGATGCACTCGGAAACCAGGTTGAAAATTGTCCAGGTATCCATTTGAATTTAAGTATTTGTTCAGCTGATTAAAAACTAGCTTTTCAATAATCTTATCTAACAAAGGAAGATTTGATATTGGTCTATAGTTGCTCAACATGGTGTTATCTAGATGGCATTTTTTCAGAAGGGGCTCAACGTTCACCACTTCTAAGAGATCTGCTTCTAAACAGTTAAGCACACTTTTGAAGAAAGATGTGGGAAGTGTGTCAAGATCACTGTCATGAATTCGACCTTTGTGGCTCTCTCCGATGGCCACTGGAGGGCACCCTCACCTGAGTACTGACCTTCTCGGATTTCCTACACACCCTGTACTGAGACTCATCACCTGCACAGGTGTCTTCCATCTACTGCTCTACTTAAGCAGCATTTTCACTCACACTCACTGCGAAGACTTGATTTTGCCCCGGCTAACATTTCTAAGCATTTCCCCTGTATTCCTGTGATCTTTCTGTATATGACCCTGGATTGTTTGATGACTGTTGAGTCTCTGCCGCCTGCCCTTGTGATCTTGCCTTCTGGAACTCTGATTGTTTTGCTACCTGCCCGGTATTGTTTCTGTCTCTGTTTTGCTCTGAATACACCTGCCACTGTCATTTGACCATTGCCTGTTTGACCCTGATCAAGATTATTAAAGTGTATCTGCAAATGGATCCACATGCTTCTGATCCGTCATTACAGAAGACTTCGCCTTTCACAGATCCGGCAGCCGTTTATCAACTCACCTCCGAGGTCTCAGCTCAGGCTACCATGTTAAAGTCACACCAACGACAACTCCAATGCCTCAAGTCTATCACGGAGGAGTTAGTAAGTAAGTAAATGTATTTATAGAGCACATTTAAATTCAGTGTTACACTGACCAAAGTGCTGAACATAACCAATACAGCAAATTCAAAATTAGACTATAATTAAAATAACAACAATAATAATAAAATGACAACAACAACAACAACCGTGGATAATGAATTAATAGCCCGGAAATGCGAGACAGTAAAAATGTGTCTTAAGTCTGGACTTGAAAATAAAGAGATGAGGACCTCCTAATGTCAGATGGCAACTGATTCCACAAACGTGGAGCGGTGACTGCAAAGGCTCTGTCTCCTTTTAATTTAAGACATGACTGAGGAACATGTAATATAGCTTTATTTGCTGACCTAAGGGACCTGGGCGTTGAATGCAGATTAATAAGATTAGAAATATAAAATGGGGCATGCCCATTTTAAAAACAATAAGTAAAATCTTAAACTGAATTCTAAAAAGACAGGAAGCCAATGAAGAGACGCTAAAACTGGTGAACTATGATCACGTTTTTTTGGTGCCTGTTAACAATCTGGCCGCCGCGTTCTGAACCATCTGCAGCCATGACAATGAAGATTGTGGAAGACCAACATATAACGAGTTACAATAATCCAGGCGTGATGTGATAAAAGCATGAATGACTATTTCCAGATCTTGAAAAGAAAGCAATGATTTAAGTCTGGAGATGATCCTCAACTGATAATAACCGTTCTTAACAACTGAGCTAATTTGTTTTTCAAGACGAAGCTCAGAGTGAAAGATAAAACCTAGATTTTTCAAATGCGACTTAATATATGGAGTGAGGTTTTCTAAGCTCCCAGCAACAGAATTTCTTCTTTTAGAAGGACCAAAAAGAATCACCTCAGTTTTATCATTGTTAAGCTCCAGGAAGTTTTTTGACATCTAGCATTTAATATCCTCAAGACAATCAATGAGAGGCTGCATAGAATCTCGAGATTTTAAAGGAAGATACAGCTGAGAATCATCGGCATAAAAATGAAAAGAGATTTTATAATACCTTATGATATTAACAAATGGAAGCATATACAAATTAAAGAGCAATGGCCCTAAAATAGACCCCCAAGGGACTCCAAAGAGAGGCAAATGATGAGAGCAACTGGCCAACAGACACTGAAAATTACCTGGATTTGAGATGACTCCAACCAGCAAAGGGCTGTACCCTTTATGCCCCCCCCCCCCCCCCCCCCCCCCCCTCCCCCTCCCCCAATGTTCAAGGCATGACAGAAAGATATTATGATCTACTGTATCAAAAGCGGCGCTCAGATCCAATAAAACCAAAACTGCATTATCACCAGAATTAACTGACCGTAACAAATCATTTAACACTTTTAACAAAGCTGTTTCAGTACTGTGGTGGGTAATAAAACCTGACTGAAAAGGTTCCAGTATATGGGTTGAATTTAAGAAAGGAAGTAACTGTAATAGGACAACTCTTTCCAGTATTTTTAAAAGAAATGGGAGTTTTGAAATATGATGATAGTTATTCAAGCAATTAATATCGGCATTGGGTTTTTTTAAGCAATGGCTGGACAACTGCATGCTACAAAAATGCAGGGACAGTGCCAGAAACTAAACTGGAATTAATAATTACTTGAATACCAGGACCAACTGTATCAAAAGCCTCTTTAAGAAAGTCAGAAGGAGCAACATCATAAGGCGAAGTTGAAGATTCTGTCTGCCTCACTAAGTCCCCTAACTCCAATAAAGACACTGGCTGAAAACTGTACAGGTTAGCTGTAGAAACTGAACAGTCATCCAAAGAACTAGAACACAGGGGATCAAATGATGATCGAATGCCAGCAATCTTTTCAACAAAAAATCTCAAACCTCTCACAAATAACTGTTGATTGTTCTACTCCATACGAGAGGCAGGGATTAATAATTGAATTTATAGTGCTAAATAAAATGTTAGGGGTATGAGAATGTTTATAAATAATATCAGAAAAGTATTTAGCTCTAGCTATTGGTGCTGCCTTCTGAAAGTTCACCAGGGATTCTCTAAAGATTTAAAAAGAGACGTTAAGCTGATCTTTTTTCCGACAAATTTGTCTAAGTGAACGAGTGGAGTCATCCAGCCATGGTTGTGATTTAACTGTTGGACATTTATATTTCAGAGGAGTTATAGAATACAGGATATCAGAGCAGGAAGAATTAAAGAGAGAACTTAGATAATCAGAACTAGATGAACGTTCAGCAGCAACTGAAATTGCTGTAGACACTTCATTACTATGAAACATATCTGAAAACAGATTTACAATAAGAGAGTTGATGCAATGAATATAGCAACCTGTAGTTTCTATATTACCCAAAATGTGTTCGAGCACACTGCTGGTGGCAAAGAGGCAGGCAAACAACTGCTCATGCTCCGTCAAGGGAAAGACACGGCAGCTGACTACTCTCTCAGTTTCTGCACACTCACAGCCCAGACCGGTTGGGATAACGGTCCGCTGAAGCTGCTATATCGCAAGGGCTTATAGACTGAACTACAAACTGAACTAGCCTGCCGCGATGAGGGAAGTACGCTGGAACAGTTTATTGATCTCGCTATCTGCCTCGACAATCTCCTGCGTTCACGACATCCATCACGACTCTCTCCCATTCAAATGCCCACCTTCGCAATTGCTCTAGAATCTGAACCCATACATGTAGGTGTCACTCGTTTGTCATCAGAGGAGAGGGAACAAAGAGTGCGGAACCACCTCTGCCTGTACTGCAGGTTATTATGTCACATGCGAGCCAACTGTCCCACTCGACTGTCCACCAAAGATACCACGGCGGTGAGTGCTTCTCCCAATATTTTAAATATTACTCATTTCTCCAACTAATACGAATGTTATGGTTGAGATGATGGCCTTAATCGACTCTGGGGTAGCGGGAAATTTAATTGATATCAATTTTGCTAATTTCCACAAACTTACTCTCCTTCCATGTGAATCCCGGGTGGCAGTGGCGGCGCTAGACGGATGCCCACTGGGTACAGGACTGGTTAAATTTACTACCGAAGACCTAAACTCTAAAAGTCGTCTCTTTCCACACCGAAATCACACGTCTCTTCGCAATTGATTCACCACAGAACCCGGTGATTCTCGGCTTACCCTGGCTGGAGAGACACAACCCTTGTATTTCCTGGACCGTTAAACAGATTCAACAATGGTAAGAGCGCTGTCAAAAAGAATGCCTGCAATTACAGCATTGGGTCACAACCTCCGCATCTCCCTCGTCGTCAGAAATCCCAGCCATGTCAGACCTTCCAATGGAATACCAAGATCTCACTGAGGCGTTTAGCAAGTCAAAGGATTCTCAACTTCCACCACATCAATCCAATGATTGTGCCATCAACCTGCTTCCAGGAGCTATGCCAACAAGAGGCAGAGTATTTCCCCTATCACAACCTGATTCTGAGGCTATGAAAGCATACATCGAAGAGGAACTGTCTAAGGGCTTCATTAGACCATCCATCTCTCCTGCATCAGCCGGGTTCTTCTTTGTCAAGAAGAAGGACGGGGGTCTGCAACCATGCATTGATTACCGAAGTCTTAATGATATCACAGTCAAGTTCCGTTACCCACTGCCTCTGCTTCCAGCCACCCTGCGAGCCATTTTACCAAGCTCCACCTCGACCCTTATACTGGAAACGCACATTCAACACGTCCGGGCAGTGCTAAATCGTCTAATAGAAAATCGGCTGTCCGCAACGACAGAAAAGTGTGAGTTCCATCAAACACTAGTGTCCTTCCTAGGTTACATCATCAGCACCAACGGGGTTGCTATGGACCATAATAAGGTACAATCAGTACTGAACTGGCCTCAACTAAGGACCGTGAAATAGTTGCAACGATTCCTGGGCTTTGCCAATTTCTACAGACGATTCATACGTAACTTCAGCACCACAGCAGCTCTGCTCACTTCGCTGCTCAGAGGAGGGGAAACAGTGCTTAAATTAATCTTATTAAGATTATTAAAGTGAATCTGCAAATGGATCCACAGGTTTCTGATTCGTCATTACAATAGCATGTTGACTATTTAAGGTGCTTTACTATTTCTTTCAAAATTTGCTATCAATTGCTTCAAAAACAGACATAGTCACTTTTTTTTTTTTTATGTGGTCGAATCTGTGTGACCTCTGCATAACTTGAGGATGTGCCAATCTCCTTTCTGATATAATTGATCTTCTCAGATAAGAAAGCAAGCTCATTGCATTTGCTGTCAGAGAGCGTTTAAATGGGAATCTGACTTGGAGGGTTTGTCAGTCTCTCAACACTAGCAAAAAGAATGCGAGTGTTGTTTAAGTTACTGTTTATAAGGTTTGAGAAGAAGGTATATCTAGCTGTGGCTAGTTCCAAATTGAAATAATGAAAGCTGTCTTTATAGATGCTATAGTTTATTTTGAGTTTCATTTTCCACCACATCTGCTCAGCTTTTCTGTATTGTCTTTTCATTCTGAACTGCTGTTGATTTTCTCCAAGATCATTTTTGTTTGCCAGTCTTCTTGCTGACCTTTACCGGAGCAATATCATCAAGAACATTCTTAACTTTTGAGTTAAATGAATCCAGGAGAAGCTCAACAGAGTCTGCGGAAATGCTTGGTGTTAAAGAGTGCTAGTGTTCCCATTACGCATCTCTTTCTGACAGAGACCGATCTAGATTCAGTGGTAACAGAGATCAATATGTCAAAGAAATCACTTAGTTAATCAGTTATCTATTTAGTTAGTGTAAATAGCTTCTGCCAACAAGGCGGGCTATTTGCACTTAGTGTAAATAGACACTCCTCAAAAAAAAAGACTCAATATCTATCTACCTCATGATTCCTGATCATGTTTTATACTCTAATTTCTGTTTCCTCCACTCTCTGATCTGTAGGTGTTCCTCCGCTGACAGGGACTGGAACTCTAGTCATTCACCTGAATGATCAAAATGATAACGTACCAATACTGGAAATGAATGCAGTCAGCATTTGCACAGATAAAGAGCCCACAATGGTCAACATCACAGCCGTAGACCTGGACTTTCCTCCATATGGATCGCCTTTCTACTATGAGCTTTTAGGAGATGTCAAGGACAAATGGAGGGTTGAACCAGCTCATGGTAATGCCACTGTCTTCACTCAGTCCAGACCACCCTACTCCCACTAAACATCATATTTTCGTGAATTGTTTTCACTCTGAAAAAACATCACAAAAATAAAATAGGTTATTAACACATTTTAATGCTGAATTTAGGCAAAAAGTGTTCTTTCGTGACATCCTTAAGATTTCTGTGCCTACATTAACAGCCAAGAGTTTAGAATAATTACTTTATTTATGTGTTTAAAATATTAATCAGCACAACAATTTTCAACATTTATAATAAATGTTTATTGAGCACTTTGATCAAGAATAAATTACATTGTACAATATATTCAAATACAAAATAGTCATTTTAAAATGTAATTATATTTCACAATATTACTGTATTATTAAGCAAATAAATGTAGCATTGGTGAGCGTAAGAGGCTTATTTTAAAAACATTTAAATATCTTAATTATTAAAAATGTTGACCATTTATGCTTGCAATAACACTAACTCTCATTTTATCATCACACCTTTTCTCCTAAAGGCACAAAAGTGAGTCTTGTAAAAGAAAAACGTGTGTATTCAGGTCATCACCTCCTCCAGATCAAAATATCAGACCAGCAGGGATTTTACTCCATCCAGAACCTGACGGTCACGGTGTGTGACTGCTCTATCACTCCCAGCTGCCATGTCAGGATGGTCTCGCAGGCTCGGATGGGGTCTTCTGCCCTCTGGATGATTGTTCTTGCAATTCTCACAGGTGAGATGGTGATTTCTAATGTTTGGATGTGTAATATGTGATGAAGTATTTTGAAAAATTGTTCATAATACTGAAAACCGATCCTTCCGTACAAGTCAATCCAAGCATGAAAGGTGTGGTAAAACAACAAAAGACTTGCCATGGAAACCTGTTTTTTTAATGACATATAACGTTTTGAAATGTTTTCATTATTATTATTATTATTTGTTCTCTGTAAATACTGTAGTTTTGTTTTGCCACAAGGCACTTAGAATGTTTGTTTTTTCTGCGTTTGGGAAAGAAATCTAGGTAAATTATTATCTTGATTTTAAAGGAATAGAACTGAAACCCAAACATTAAAATTAGCTGACAATTTACTCACCCTCAGGTCATCTGAGATGTGGATGACTTTGTTTGTTCTGAGCATATCTGAACAGTTCATCACTTGCTCACCATGGATCCTCTGCAGTGAATGGGTGCCGTCAGAATGTGTTGGAGGAAGCAATGTTATATGGATTATGGACTCATATTTTAGCTGAAAGCAACAGTTAAAACATGTTAATGATGGGTTTGTTTCTTACAAACATGCATCTTTTCACTTCACAAGATGTTAACTGATGGACTTGAGTGGTGTGGATTGCTTGTGGATTATTGTGACGTTTTTAACAGCTGTTTGGACTCTCATTCCGACGGCACCCATTCACTGCAGAGAATCCATTGCTGAGCAAGTGATGCAATGCAACATTTCTCCAAATTCAATAAAGAAACAAACTCTAACATCTTCAATGGCCTGAGTACATTTTCATTCACTATTCATTTAAACACTTCAAAATGTGTTCAATGGAGCTGATAACTTTGTGCAAGTATCCAAGGTTAAACTAAATACACTCTTTTTATATTTCAGCATTGTGCTTAATAAGTCTACTGATGTCCTGCAAGGCAGATAAAAAAATGATTATGATGGATTATGGCCTCGGTCATCTCATCAAAACAAATTCAGAAAATCCAGGAACAGACTGCGTGGTAATTTCATCAGACAACTAGTAATGTTTGAATCTGTGCATTTTGTTCAGTATTAGGTAACACTTTACAACAAGGTTTTATGTCAACATTATCTAAAGTAATTGCGCACAGCATTTATTAATGTTAAAATATAAATATAAACTGTATAATTTGACACACACACTTGTTATTAGTGTTGTAATTAATTATTGTAATATAACAAATACAGTAAAATAGCATAATATTGCATTATGTTTATAGATTAAAAACCGCTTTAAACATTTTTGAGCATGGTTTGTACAAATCATTCATTAATAATAATGAACCAAACCTTAGTGTAAAGTGTAAGATATTGAAGTTCAGCTCATATTTATATCCAACATTAAACATATGTTGCCTTGAATAACTTTTGATGTAAATTCTGATGTGTTCATGAAGGTATCTTCCAGTATAGGTATTCACAAAACTGATTCTTTCAATGTAAACGGTATAAATGCGACTAAAAATGTAAACTCCAGCCAGAAGGTCACAACACAAACCGTGAGTAACAATAAAACTCTTCATGTTCTTTGACAATTGGGGTGAATTAGAGCATCATGGGAAATAATATTTTTCTGTCAAACGAAGTAAAAATAAATATTATTAATATCGTCTATAATGTTTCTGGAAATATTCTGTATGTTGTGTATGATAAATTGTTCAAAAGTTAAACAGAAAAAAAAAATATTTAAAAGACCTTATTCCAACTTCCTTAAATTGAAATTTTGCATCCTGCTTGCTACCATGAACAGGATAAAAATTCTTAAAGTTAATTTTGCTTCATGATATCCAGGTCAAGGATAAAGCACAGCAGGCCGTTTCACAGACTTCATTGTCAGTCTACAACGACCAGGCGTTCAAACGCTCGACGTACATGGTGAGTATTAACAGCTACAGCAAGATTTCAAAGTGATGGTCATTTTCTTTGTTTTGTGATGGATTGTTTCTGTTTCTGCATGTTTTCCAGAATTCCACAAGACGTGCATACAGAGGAAATTTTCAGGTAAGAATAAAACGACAGTAATAATTCACATCATATATGAACTCCAGCTCAGCCTCTCGCATCATCATCTGTGCTTTTTTCAACCAGCAATCGAGTGTCCGATCAAGTTTTAGAAGAAATTATTCTTATGACACCAATGCATCTTACTTGGGTGAAAAGCTTGCCGTTCTCATCCAGCAGGTGATTTTACATTTACATTTTCATTTACATTTAGTCATTTAGTAGACGCTTTTATCCAAATTGACTTACAAATGAGGACAATAGAAACAATCATAAACAGCAATATGTAAGTGCTGTGACAAGTCTCGGTTAGCCCAATGAAATTCACATAGCAAGGATTTTTTATAATGAATAAAAATAAAACGAGTAATAGAAAAAGAATAGGGAAAGCTACTGTTAAAGGGGAATTTTTTGTTAAAAAATAAATAAATATATATATATATATATATATATATATATATATGTGTGTCACTGTACATTACTATTCTACTGTCTACTCATTCTTTATTTATATTTGTTGTCTTCATTTCACAACTATAATTAGCAAATTTTGTGACAAAGTAATGCCATCTGAAAAACAAAAGAAAGTTTTAAGAATGTTGTTAATGTTAACATTAAGTTATACAAACTAATTTTGAATGATGTCCAATTTTTAAACATGTTAAAAACTTTGTTTGTTTGTTTGTTGGTTTGAACTAGTGCTGTCAAACAATTAATCACATCCAAAATAAAAAAAAAATATTTATCCTTATTCAGCATCTCACAGAAGTGAGTACACCCCTCACATTTTTGTAAATAATTTATTATATATCTGCATGTGACAACACTTAAGAAATAACACAATGTAATGTAGTGAGTGCACAGCTGTATAACAGTATAAATTTGCTGTCCCCTCAAAATAACTCAACACACAGCCATTAATGTCTAAACCGCTGGCTACAAAAGTGAGTTCACCCCTAAGTGAAAAGGTCCAAATTGGGCCCAATTAACCATTTTCTCTCCCCGGTGTTATGTGACTCGTTAGTGTTACAAGGTCTCAGGTGTGAATGGGGAGCAGGTGAGTTCAATTTGGTGTTATCGCTCTCAAGGGGGTCGCACACCGGATGCGCAGCGCCGCGTCGCGTCTAGGACAAATCGAGGTATCGCACACCAGACGCGCACATTCAATACGCACGAGCTCAATTTCGAATCAACGTCTGAGCTGCAAGATGGGTGAGTTTTAACTTAATTTATTATTTTAATATATTATTTAAATTACCTGAAGTGTGTTGTAACGGTTGTGTCCCGGTAAATCCAGTTGGTAGCAACCGACGACAGTGAATGTAATCACTACAGACAATTGTTACATAGGCCTATACTGTAATATTTTGCGTATGTAAAAATGTCTCAAGAGAAATATAAAAACATTTAAAGGATTACATTTATTATACATTTAATTCTATATGTTTACATTTTATTCAAGCTGTAAAACTAATGTGTACAGTATTTTGCAGCAGTGGTATCTTGGTGTAATGTATTAACAACGGTTTGAGACAAATATGATGTTATTTAATATAAAATAATGCCGATGGCGCTCTGTGGCGCGGCAGGAATTTGAACAGCGTTCTGAGTCGTTGCTGGGCGCTGCGGACAGACGCCGAATGACACCGCCGGTGTGCGTAGACTCATAGAAAACAATGTGTTCAAATTTGAAAGACATGGCGCGGCGATGCGGCGCGGCGCTGCGCATCCGGTGTGCGACCCCCTTCACTCTCTCATACTGGTTACTGGGAGTTCAACATGGCACCTCATGGCAAAGAAGTCTCTAAGGATCTGAAAAAAAAAATTGTTGCTCTACATATAGATGGCGTAGGCTATAAGAAGATTGCCAAGACCCTGAAACTGAGCTGCAGCACGGTGGCCAAGACCATACAGCGGTTTAACAGAACAGGTTCCACTCAGAACAGGCCTCGCCGTGGTCGATCAAAGAAGTTGAGTGCATGTGCTCAGCGTCATATCCAGAGGTTGTGTTTGGGAAATAGACGTATGAGTGCTGCCAGCATTGCTACAGAGGTTGAAGAGGTGGGGGGTCAGCCTGTCAGTACTCAGGCCATACCCCACACACTGCATCAAATTGGTCTGCATGGCTGTCATCCCAGAAGGAAGCCTCTTCTAAAGATGATGCACAAGAAAGCCCACAAACAGTTTGCTGAAGACAAGCAGACTAAGGACATGGATTACTGGAACCATGTCCTGTGGTCTGATGAGACCAAGATAAACGTATTTGGTTCAGATGGTGTCAAGCGTGTGTGGCGGCAACCAGGTGAGGAGTACAAAGACAAGTGTGTCTTTCCTACAGTCAAGCATGACGGTGGGAGTGTCATGGTTTGGGGCTGCATGAGTGCTGCCGGAACTGGGGAGCTACAGATCAATGAGGGAACAATGAATGCCAACATGTACTGTGACATACTGAAGCAGAGAATGATCCCCTTCTTTAGGAGATTGAGCCGCAGGGCAATATTCCAACATGATAACGACCCCAAACACACCTCCAAGATGACCACTGCCTTGATAAAAAAGCTGAGGGTAAAGGTAATCTGTGGGTTATCCTCAAACGGAAGGTGGAGGAGCGTAAGGTTTCAAAATATACCAGCTACATGATGTCGTCATGGAGGAGTGGAAGAGGACTCCAGTGGCAAACTGTGAAGCTCTGGAGAATTCCTTGCCCAAGAGGGTCTGTTAACCTTCACGAGGACACTGGTGCTCTGAACGCTCTTTGTTTGCACATGTCATTGTTTACAAATAGATTAAATTAAATGGGACAAAAATTAATCTTGACAAACTATATATCAAGGTCAAAGCCTCAAGCATCGATGATAGATCGCTGTTTTTTGATGGAAAACTTATAAGAAATCTATTTGCAAAATTTCTGTAAGCAGTACACATCAAAACATCCATAATAAAATAGCAATACATACCAGCTTTGTGTAATATTGAGTCACAAACACATCCAATGCTGTAAATCCCGGTTTAGTTAGAAGAGGTAAGGGTCCACAGAACAACATCCCATCGAGCACTTTAGTCCAATGAAGCTATAACGTTGTTATATGGATGCATTTTCCTTTTGTTTACGTCTCCTTTCTTCACAGAGAGTTATTGTTTGTATTCGTTTTGGAATAGCTCACGTTTAAAAAACTGCGTCTTGGTTGTAAAAAAAACACATGGTTTTGTAGTATACAATGTTAAACACAGAATGAGACCATCACCCCAAAAAAAAATAAGTGAAAAAAGGAATTTAAGAAATGAGTTTATTTGAATTCTGACGCTTTCTCGCGAGGGCTGTGACGTACCTGTCATCTGATGGGGGCAGAACATAGCGATCAGCTTTTTGGACAAAATATTTTTTATATGTGGCCACATACACACTGCAAGTTTCAGGAGTGACAACCGCATTTAAATGCGGAGTGAGTCCTGTAAATTATCGTTCCATGTGTGTACGGAAAAGCACTCACTTCCGCATTTGTAACCACAGCAACATACTGTCATCTTGCAGGAGTGAATAAACGTTTAGCCGTTTGTTATGTGCAATCTTTGGTTAAAAGACCCTGTAGCTAAGTTCGTAGATCGGGAACGGGGAGGCGGGAACCGGCGAACATTTAAAGACTTTAAAAACAAAATAAACAAACACAAAAGAAAAGCGGCAGACCCTCACGGACTACTGCCGCACACAAAACACAAACTAAATTCCAGGCCTGGTCCTCTCTCGTCTTGCAATGTCATCGGTCCTCCTTTTATCCTTCTGGAGCTCCTCTGTGGGACTCGAGACTGGCGCAGGTGTCGTTCATTATCATTTACTCCACCGGCTACGTTCCATTGCCATGGCTCTCGGCCCCGCCCCACTCGTTACAGACTCTTTTTGTCCGTCGATTTTAACTAAACTACCGCTGATAGATGTGCAGCATTGTGTTTCTGCTAGGGAGACTGCTTTAGAGAGCGCTGTCTTGCAGTATTGCCATGTCCTCATATTTACAAGTGCTTTTAGGCATGTTGTTTGGTCTTATCTCATAAAGATAGGCACTTTATGAAGTTAATAAAGTGGTATGTTGTGGATAGGAGATATTTTATATATTTTTGGTGTTATAAAACAAAGCATTTGAATGTTGTTTTGTGCTTGTCCGTTTTTCGTATGAAGATCTGGCAACACTGACACTTTACCACAGGGCTCATGAGCGTAGCTAGCCCCGTGCTAAGTTAAGACTTCTTTCACTGTTATTTTATTACATCTCACATACAGATAAATAATGTTACACTGATGCACGTTCAAATATGTCATTAACAACTAGTTGTTCAGTTCGGTTCTGTACACACTGTGTATAATTGCTGTAAATGCGGTAGTCACTACCTGTATTTTTCGGGAGTTAATGTGGTTGTAGAATGTGGTTGTCACTCCCGTATTTTAGTGAATTGTGTGTGTACAGAGCGTGATTTAAGGAGTATAAAGTGAACTGACAACCGAATTTAGCTACAGTGTGAACGTGGCCTTTGTGTATGTGTGTCTTTTGGGGAATGTGGCTGTATCTGTATGATTAGCATCTGTGTGGCTGATAATTCATACAAAACTTTTTTTTTATAACTCAAATTAATCTTATTGTATTTTTAGTGGTCAAATAAATCATTTATATGATGTCTAAGATTCTGTCTATAATAATTGTATAATTGGAAAAACCTACAGTGGTATGTCTAATGACTAAAATAGTTTAATAGTTTGTAGAACTCTTCAATACATTTGGTAAATAAATATTTTTCCTCAAACATGGGGTGGGGGCTATATATAGTCTCAGGAAAATCTAATTTGTCATAGTATCTTCTTCAGATTTGAAATATGAGACATGTGACTTTCAACCCATTACTTTTCTGGATTGCTCCAGGACATATTTCATGTATTTTTATATGAAATACAATTATTTATTTTTTTCATTCAGTGTGGTACACTTTTTTCAAGGCACTTCAGTATCTATAACGTTTTATCTTTTTGAGCATTATCAACTCTGGATGATGGATAGTAAAGCCCAAAGGGTCTTCTTTGCACAGACACCAAAATTGTGTGTGTGTAGCACACTGAAGTCCGCACCTGTTATAATTTTAAGTTTGGTACGTCTTTCAACTTTGAGTCCCAAAATCCCAAAATGGGGAGTGCTGGGTAGCAGGTTAAGGGAGTGCTGTTAAATAATGGTGGCCACACAAAATTGACACTTTGGGCCCAGTTTGGACATTTTCACGTAGGGGTGTACTCACTTTTGTGGCTAGCTGTTTAGACATTAATGGCTGTGTGTTGAGTTATTTTGAAGGGACAGCAAATTTACACTGTTATACAAGCTGTAAACTCACTACTTTAAATTGTAGCAAAGTGTCATATATTAAGTGTTATCACATGAAAAGGTATAATAAAATATTTACAAAAATGTAAGGGGTGTACTCACTTCTGTGAGATACTGTATATGTAGGCCTACTGTGTATATTTATTATGTGTATATATATAAATACACACATAGATTATATATTTTGAAAATATTTACATTTATAAATTTATTCATATTCTTTTATTTTGTGTTATATTAGATGATATTAGATTAATCTCCAAATGAAATGTTTTGATAGTCTACTTCGTTACATAGACATTTTACTAACTACAAAGTTACCAAGTAACTAAATGTGACCCTCTCTGTGAAATCCAGGCTAAAGTCTCAACATCTAATTATGAGAAAACAGGCATCAAAGTTTGATTCCTACCATTAATTTCAAACTTCGACATGACCTTACTCAGTCAATATTAAAGATATAAAGGTAAAATTTTCACAGAATGTTCTCTACCATACAGGGGCGTAGCCACGGGTGTGCCAGGGTGTGCCGGTGCCACCCACAGTGGCAGCTGGCACACCTAAAACCAGATGCAGAATTATTATTTTTTTAATCGTAATAAACATGGGCAGCGCAAAGGAGGGGCTAGCAGATGCTTCAGCACCCCTAAGAAAGACCAAAGCACCGCCATTGCACCCATAAGAAATGAAATACATTAAAAACATTTTACTTATTATTACGCATTCATAACTCTGCATTGCAATATAACGTGACATGATTAGCAGGCGCACTTTTCGAATTGACAGCATTTTATTTAAAAAAAAAGATCGGTTCTTTGTGCCAAGAAGGCCAGTCCCCGACTAAAGATTTCTCTAGTCACAGATAAATTGATTAATATAATAACTTAGGCTACTAACCATCCTTTAATATATAGGCGTATAGCCCATTCCGCGCCCAAGCGCACGTCTAAAGCTTGCAACGGCAAAACTAGGCTAATGATTATGAATGTTGGGGGAAAGGCAAAATAAAACATTTTAATTATTCGTTAATAAACTAGTGATTTCTTCTCAGTCAGTGTCGGCTGAAAAGATAAAGTTGCAGAATGCGACGCTGACTTTAATAAAGAAATGCACCGTTTTCATTCCGACTACGTAATTCAAGATTTTTATTTTTGGTTCGTTCGTTCGTTTAATAAAGTAGCCGGTTCATTGCTGTGACGCGCTCCATTTCACGGAGACTGCATGAGACGGCAGAAAGCGCATCTTGTTTCTCTATGTATTCTTTCTCTGTGTAGCCTACATAAATAAAAGCATATATATATATATATATATGAACTTGCTGTTGAATTTTGTATTTTTGAAAGTTCAATAAAAAAACTTGACGGACGGATTCATTACCCCGCTTTGTACCGGGACCTCACAATTTACAGATTAAGCAGTGCTTACAATATTTGTTAATTTAAAATTTAATTTAAAATTTAAATAATTTTCACAAAAAAATAAATAATAATAACATAATTGAACCATTCAAGGCCAGACCACGCCGTCTCGCCCTTTGAGCAGCTAACAGGCACCATTAAATGTACTGTGCTAAGGAGGAATTATTTAAAAGCATTTTGTTTTATTTAGTACAGCAGCTACAGCTGTTTTTACATAATAGATTTGTACATAGCCTAGTCACTGAAGTCGATGATTATTCTTTGATAAAGTAAATGTGCTTTGCTCACTGTATAATTTGTTCGTTGTTTGAATAACCGTGGAAATGCGGTGTTATAATTAGACTTAAAATGTATTTTTATTCAATCTGTGATCATCAGGTTAGGAGTTTAGTCTTATTAAAATATGTGATAAATTGTACTTGCCTAAAAGGGGTTTATGATGTGTGTAGTTAATGATTAGGCTACAGTGAGCGCGTTTGACTAGAGCGCAGTTAAAGAGCTGTTGTAGGTTATACTGTATGTGATTGTCGGTGACCCTCTTGAGCGAGAAAGCTTCGGAAAATGGAAAAAAACAACAACAACAAAAATATAGCTGCAAGCAGCGATAACCAGGGTTCAAGAATTTTAAGGCCTAAGGTGGTATGCTTTTAGGGTCTAGGCCAACATTGGATGCATAGCTGACAGTGAAACTCATCGAAAATGGACAATAGGCTCACAGAAACACAGAAACACACACACACACACACGCACGCACGCACACACACACACACACACACAAATAGAAATGAAATGGTTAAACTATCATATTAATAATCATTAAGCTTGCTTACATAGATACACACACAGACACACTCATATACGGACATACATGCACACATATTTTGTTGCAGATATAGACATTTGAAATAAATGACAGGTGACAATACTCTTTGCAAGTCTTCTCTTTTTAAGAGTTTATATCAGGGATCTCCAACCCAGCACCTGGAGAGCTACCATCCTGCAGATTTCAGTTACAACCCTGCTCCAACACACCTGTCTGAAATTAACAAGTAGCCTTGAAGACTGTGATTAGCTGGTTCGGGTGTTTTTGATTGGGGTTGGAGCTGAAATCTATAGGATGGTAGCTCTCCAGGAGCAGGGTTGGAGACCCCTGGTAGGCCAATGTGAAATGCAGGGCTGACAACAGAACACATTCACAATGGAGAATTCATTAAAACTGTCTCTCTCTCTGTCACATACACACACACACACACACACACACACACTCACTTTGTTGCAGATATAAAATAGTGATTTTCAAAGACATCCAAAACAGAGAATAGGTTAACAGACATATGTAGCCTACACAAAAATGAAATGGTTAAACTAACATATTAATACCCAATAAGCATGCTTGTTTTTTTGTTTTTTTTGCGCATTAATCTGACAATAAATGTGGCACACCCAGTTTTTCTGATGCACACCCAGAGTCTCCTTTCTGGCTACGCTCCTGCTACCATATGAAGCATGATTTATTGTAGAAAAATTTTATCACAAAAAAGGACTTTAGCTGGGTTTTCACAGAGTGGGTAACTCTCAGAGTATTACGGAACGTTAAGGTCAGGGTTAGTAGAATAAGTTGACATGTACTTGCAAAGTTATTGTGTAGAATGTATGTTGGGGGAGCATCAAAATGAAGTGTTAGCAGATACTATGTACATAGAAAGTCTGTAAATTTTCCGATGACTTCTAGTTGAGTTGCAAAGTTAAGTATGGCTAGGAGAACATCTAAAGTGAACCTTCGAACTATAGGAGAGAGCAGATAACTCTAAATTAAAATGTTCTTATCATTGCTGGAAGAAATTGTTCATTTTGTTCAATGTTTGACTATGAGGCGCCGCCTAGGATTTAAATCAAACTTCGCTTATCAACACACAAAAAACACGTGCATATACACCTATAAACACTCGCACATACATATAACTTCCATGCATATACACCTATAAACACTCGCACATACATATAAACTTCCATGCATATACACCTATAAACACTCGCACATACATATACACTTCCATGCATATACACCTATAAACACTCGCACATACATATAAACTTCCATGCATATACACTTCTAAACACGCGCACATACATATAAACTTCCATGCATATACACCTATAAACACGCGCACATACATATAAACTTCCATGCATATACACTTCTAAACACGCGCACATACATATAAACTTCCATGCATATACACCTATAAACACGCGCACATACATATAAACTTCCATGCATATACACTTCTAAACACGCGCACATACATATAAACTTCCATGCATATACACCTATAAACACTCGCACATACATATAAACTTCCATGCATATACACTTCTAAACACTCGCACATACATATAAACTTCCATGCATATACACTTCTAAACACGCGCACATACATATAAACTTCCATGCATATACACTTCTAAACACGCGCACATACATATAAACTTCCATGCATATACACTTCTAAACACGCGCACATACATATAAACTCGCTGCACGCATACACACCCATACTTGCTTTCAGCTGAGTATATACGTGTATGCAAGTGATTTCATATGTAGATGTGCGTGAACTTTTCAGTGCAAACGGAAGGCATTTCAGTGCAAACGGAAGGCATTTCAGTGTAAAAGGAAGGCATTTCAGTGTAAAAGGAAGCAGCGGCACTTCCGGCGGTATCTCCAGATGCCGGGACATTTGAAAATTAAAAATTCTTAACGTGGCTTAATGCATTAAAACAGTGTTTTTAAAAGACCAAACCCAATAAACACATTATTAATAAAGCATACGATGTATAGACAAGCAGATCCAGAATCAGAACGTAATGCGTTTAATTACGCGTAAAGCTTAAGGAATACGCTAACTTGGCTTGCAACGTTATGTGGGTGGGTCCTTCCCCAGAAAAAAATAAATACTGGAGTATTTGACATTTTCTGTAGTCTGGTAACGAAGTTTCAATGGCGTAAGAGGTAAAGCATATACCATCAGAGTTTGTTACGTGAGATACCCGAGTTCGCTCCGCCTTTTTCCGAAATCATTCTCCCTCACATCTCTTATTATATTGGAAAGACAGTTGTTTTCAATAAAAAAAATTAAATAAACAATCGAAAAGTTTAAATAAAGTATCGGGTAGGAGTGTATCGGGCAGCAGGTACGCTCAATTGTTTACTTTGCTGTTTCATTTCTATGGACTCTGAATAAGCCAAGTGCAATAGATTTGAGGAAGCAGCAGTGTGGAGGCTGTAGCTAAATGAAGTTTAATTTATTCATTTATCATTCGTCATGTCGTGTGGAATTGATTTGAATGACGGCGTTCTGAAAAGTGCACAGACATGAACGGGAGACGGTGGATCTCAAAAAGTCCAATAATGTTCCTGTCCCACCCACACAATGGTTCCGACGCCCAAACGACATTATTATTAAAATACTATAGGCTACTAAATACATACTATGTACAGTACATAATTATTTATTATTAATAACGTTTTTATTGCGTTTAGTATTTTAAAAACACTGTTTTAATGCATTAAGCCACGTACAAGCTTTTTAAAATTTCCGAGCATCTGGAGATTTGCCTAGTGGGCAAACTGACTGAATGTATATCTCGCCTTAAACAATACTTCTGATATTTACCTTACTGTACGTACAATAAGCCTACACAAGAATTTTACATGAAAAATTTAATTTGCAGAAATTTATTATTTAAATATTTGTGTACTGTACATCTCTATGAAGGGGCAAACAACTCACTGTAAATCCCTATAAAAGTAATACAAGCTTTACAGTTTGACAATGTGTTATTTTAAAAGTATTTTGAAATAAAATACATCGGATATTTTAACCCAGTCGGTGGAATTGTCAGACGGTCCCTTAACCTTCGAGCACAATATGCTTCAACATTTTCTCCAGTTTAAATTTACTGCTACAATACACGTTTAAAAAATATAAACAATTCATATGCCACAACTTTATATCGACATCATTTTTTTTACCGCCAAACTCAATAAACACATTATTACACATTAAATCATGCTATACTGTACATAGTTTGATCTTATAATGTGTTTATTGGGTTTGGTCTTTTAAAAACACTGTTTTAATGCATTAAGCCACGTTAAGAATTTTCAATTTTCAAATGTCCCGGCATCTGGAGATACCGCCTGCTTCCTTTTACACTGAAATGCCTTCCGTTTGCACTGAAAAGTTCACGCACATCTACATATGAAATCACTTGCATACACGTATATACTCAGCTGAAACCAAGTATGGGTGTGTATGCGTGCAGCAAGTTTATATGTATGTGCGCGTGTTTAGAAGTGTATATGCATGGAAGTTTATATGTATGTGCGAGTGTTTAGAAGTGTATATGCATGGAAGTTTATATGTATGTGCGAGTGTTTAGAAGTGTATATGCATGGAAGTTTATATGTATGTGCGAGTGTTTATAGGTGTATATGCATGGAAGTTTATATGTATGTGCGCGTGTTTAGAAGTGTATATGCATGGAAGTTTATATGTATGTGCGAGTGTTTATAGGTGTATATGCATGGAAGTTTATATGTATGTGCGCGTGTTTAGAAGTGTATATGCATGGAAGTTTATATGTATGTGCGCAGTTTATAGGTGTATATGCATGGAAGTTTATATGTATGTGCAAGTGTTTATAGGTGTATATGCAGGGAAGTTTATATGTATGTGCGAGTGTTTAGAAGTGTATATGTATGTGCGAGTGTTTATAGGTGTATATGCATGGAAGTTTATATGTATGTGCGAGTGTTTATAGGTGTATATGCACGTGTTTTTTGTGTGTTGATAAGCGAAGTTTGATTTAAATCCTAGGCGGCGCCTCATATTTGACAGGACATAAGTATATAATTTTTATGTTTCCTATCAGTCAGTCACGTTTGATGTAACGTCAGAGTGACTGACGTAGTGGGATCTCACTCGAGAGCCCAATTACCTTCGCGTGTTGACAAAACAAGCCAACGACAGTTGCTGTGCGTGTTTCGTCACACGCACCCCGCCCCGCAGCGCGGGTATAAAAGGAGAGTGCGTGCAAACGCAGATCAGCTTTTCGCTTCGGAGCCGAGCCTTCTAGGAAGACTGAATCTCCGCGAGTGTCTACGAAACAGCCTTGAGTGTTGGTGTTATGGCGAATCAGCGGAGGTTGCTGTCCTGTGCTGCTTCTCTTCGGCGTGTTGCAGCTTTCCATTCTGCGGTCTCGCCGCAACCTCCCCTGGGCAGTAGCAAATCTAAAGGAGCTTCATGAGCGACGGGCATCTTTTTCAAGATGGCTTCCCGTTAGTTTGTTTCTGGATGTGGCCTTTTTCTGGCTTCATCTGATGGTCACGATCGCTGTCTCTTTTGCTTGGGCTATCAGCACGCTGAAACAGGCCTTCCTAGACGAGTTTTCTGGATTATCGGACAGGGCGGGCCCAGCATCTCATTCGTAGCACCAGCGGATGACAGGATGTCGATCGCTATATCGGAGGACGAGCTAGGCTCTGGAGATAACGATTCGGCTGCGCTGCCTCCGCCAGGAAAAGTGCCGTTGACCGAGTCAGATCCAGAGCAGACCGCTATACTTTCCCAGGCTGTCGAGAGCGTCGGGCTGCACTGGAGGCCTCCTCCTTCTCCCAAATGCGCATTGCTGGATGATTGGTTCCTGGGGGGCACAGGTCGATCGCCGGCTGCCGCCTCCGGTTCCATTCTTCCCTGAGGTGCATGAGGAGGTGACTAAGTCTTGGAGGGCACTTTTTCTGCCCAAAACAGGCTTAGTACCTCCTCCGTCCTTAGCACCCTAAGGGTGGGGCGGAGCGGCCCAATGGCACGTGGAGATCCCCCCGGTCGAGGGTGCTATTGCTATGCAGCTCTGCCCGCAAAGCGCCACCGTCTGGAGGAGTAATCCAAGCCTTCTGTCCAGAGCCTGTAAGTTCTCGTCCGCTCTAACGTCCAAGGCTTACAGTGCTGCTGGACAGGCCGCTTCTGCCCTGCATGCCATGGCCCCCCTGCAGGTCCACCAGGCCAAGGCGTTGAAGCAGTTGCACGAGGGTGCTGCTGACTCAGGTGTGCTGCAAGAACTGCGCACAGCAACGGACCTTGCCCTTGGAGCGACGAAAGTCACGGCGCAGGCCCTGTGGTTCCCCTAGTTCCGCTGGTACAGTCTTCGGCTCCCCAGACCGTCTCGCTGGCTCTTGAGAACCATCCGATTCAGCTATGTGATTCAGTTCGCCCAGCGTCCTCCCAAGTTCAGGGGCATTCGGTTTTCATCTGTGCTGAACAAAGATGCTCCTATCTTGCATGCAGAAATCGCGGTCCTACTGGCAAAGGGCGCGATAGAGCCAGTCCCTCCAGCCGAGATAAAGTCTGGGTTCTTCAGCCCTTCATCGTGCCCAAGAAAGGCGGTGGGTTACGACCAATCTTGGACCTGCGCATCCTGAACTGGGCCATTCACAAGCTCCCGTTCAGGGTGTTGATGCAGAAACGCATCTTTCAATGCACTTGTCCCTTTGATTGGTTCGCAGCGATTGATCTGAAGGACAAGTACTTTCATGTCTTGATCCTTCCTCGACACAGTCAGTTTCTTCACTTTGCATTCGAAAGGCGAGCATATCAGTACAAGGTCCTTCGCTTTGGGCTGTCCCTGTCGCCTCGTGTCTTCACCAAGGTCGTGGAGGCAGCCCTCGTTCCTTTGAGGGAAAGAGGCATTTTGGGTTCTCAACTACCTCGACGACTGGCTCATACTGGCCCAGTCTCGAGCACAGTTGTGCGAACACAGGGACACGATGCTTTCACCTCAGCCGGTTGAGGCTTTGGGTCAACTGGGAAAAGAGCAAACTCTCCCCTGCGCAGAGGATCTCTTTTCTCGACTTGGTCAACCTCACAGCACATCTCTCAATGGAATGTGCTTAGTCGATGCTGAACTGCCTGGAATCTTTCCAGGGCAAGAGGGCGGTTCCACTGAAACATTTTCAGAGGCTCCTGGGGCATATGGCATCCACAGCCGCTGTCACGCCACTCGGTTTGCTTCATGTGAGAGCACTTCAGCACTGGTTTCACAACCGAGTCCCGAGATGGGCATGGCGACGCGGCACGTACCAGGTTTCAGTCACCCCATCCTGCAGTCAGACCTTCTGCCCATGGTCAAATCTGCCTTTTCTTCGGGCAGGAGTCCTGCTAGTGCGAGTGTCCAGACATGTTATTATCAACATATGCTTCTGCCATGGGCTGGGCAGCCATGTGCAACGGGCATGCAGCTGCCGGGCTCTAGACAGGGCTGCAGTGGCTTATCAACTGCCTCAAGTTGCTAGCAGTATGGTTGCTCTGCTCCGCTTCAAACCACTGCTACATGACAAGCATGCACTGGTCTTTATGGACAACACTGCGACCATTGCGTAGATCATCGTACATCAATTCCTCTGAGGAAGGATCTCCTTTGGCTCCTTCAGGACCAACTCTTTGTCTGCTTCAGAGGACAGCAGAAGGGAAAGGCTGTCTCCAAACAGAGACTTGCCCACTGGATAGTGGAGACTATAGTCTCGGCCTATCAGGCCTGGCATTTCCCGAGATCCCTTGGTGTGAGAGCACAGTCTACGAGAGGCGTTTCTTCCTCTTGGGCATTGGCACAGGGCACCTCAATAGCAGACATTTGTAGAGCTGCCGGCTGGGCAACACCTAACACGTTTGCAAGATTTTATTAATCTCTGTGTAGAGCCCATGTCCTCCCGTGTACTTGCCTCAGATGGGCAGTAACACTGGGACCTGCTCTGTGTCAATCCCGCTTGCAAGATTTGCAAGCGTATCCATTCCCCTCTACGGACTGGATACGTGCACATTTATTGTTTTTCTCAGTTCAGTTCCACTCGGCGAACCCTGTTGAAGTTCTTCCCGCACTCTCGGCAATCAGACATGGCTGAGTGCCAGACGCCAGGTCCAGCACTTTGTGTATGCCCAAGGTCAGCCCTTGTTCTGGGCTAGGTGCCCGTGTGTAGTGATTCCCCTTCGGGTGAGTCTACCTTGGAGAAGTCCATATGTAGTACTGCCCTTGGTCAGTCCATATGTGTAATTTACACATGGTACTTCATTTATTCAGGATGTGGCTTCCGTACCGTGCCTGACGTAGGTACGTTTTCCCAGTGTTACCCGCTGTATGGAAGAGCAGTGGATGGATCTTCCATCCCAACTGGTATGGGGGGACTTTCTGGCTTCCGCAGGGCCCTGGAGAGGGTCAGCAATAGTGGCATTTTTATAGGGATCCTACTACGTCAGTCACTCTGACGTTACGTCAAACGTGACTGACTGATAGGGAACATCTCGGTTATGTACGTAACCCTTGTTCCCTGAACTGAGGGAATGGAGACGTAACGTCCCGTCGCCACGGTTCTCCTTTCTCAGGAGAACCGTCCAGGGCACACAGTGTACAGCTGGGGCACACAGTCTCTGCTCTTTAACGAAAAACTGATGTGCGTTTGCAAGTGCTCTCCTTTTATACCCAGGGCTGCAGGGCAGGGTCAGTCTGGCAAAACACGCACGTCAACTGTCATTGGCTTGTTTTGTTAACACTTGAAGGTGATTGGGCTCTCGAGCAAGATCCCACTACGTCAGTCACTCTGATGTTACATCTCCTTTCCCTCCTTCAGGGAACGAGGGTTACGTACGTAACCGAGATGTTAATTTTTTCCTTCCTCTCCTCAGAAACTGCATGCTCTCCAAGCCCGTGATGAAGAACTTGGTACTTACAAACCACGCTGTTACACAGAAGAAGGACAGCCTACAGCGAATGATCAATTAGATGCAATATCCATTCCAGAGGATGAATTTCATCCAGAGATGCTTAAAAATCTGGACAGCAGGTTCGGTCAGCTAGCAACAATCTCCAGACCTGACCTGATGAGAAGGTCACAATTATCTCAGGAAGTGTAGCCTAAATATAAATACTTAGGACAACATGCAAGAAAGGTCTTCAAAAGTTGTACCACAGTTCTACAGTATCAGTGATGATAAACATATCTCTATTTGCATTTCCTGTATGCAAAAATCCACAGGGCTTGCAAAGCAACAAAGGAGTATTGGGCATTTAATTGTTTTATGTGAGCACAAGTTTTTTTCTGTATTTTTGTTCTGTATTTTTAAACGGTGCTCATGGGGAATAATTTGTAGACATTTAATACATAAACATATGGCGGTGTAATTATTTTCTAAAGCCTGCTCTAAGATTACATGGGTGGGTGGTAATAATAGTGTTTTTAGTAACTGATAAGCGTGTTTGAAGAGACTGTCTATTTTGACTGTCATGCAAACTCCTGACATATCTGAGTCTGTAGTTCCCCTGGGCGTTAAACTGCTTTGTTTCTGGTGTTTTTAATCCTTCACTGTAAAAATGTGAAACTCTGACTGTTTTCTGTATTATTTCTCGTAAATCTTTAATGTTTCCAAAATCTATGAATGCATAAAACTACCATTCATCAAAAAATCTATGAGATACATATGAGTTGCATCATGTATTTATTAAAGAGCATTGTATAACATCCAGCACATACACACATACATATACAGTTACATATACTGTATATATATATATATATATATATATATATATATATACACTAATGATTTATTCTTGTTTTGAAGCTTTTTAAATTATCAGAAAAATCTCTTCTTTAATTACACATAAAATGTGGTATTTTTGTAAATAATAACAAATGAGTATTTCAATAGTTTATATATTATATGAATCTTGGGGGTAAATTCTGATTTAAAACATTTATTTCTCTCTAAAACGTTTTCTTAGTAATCTCATATATATCCCACCTTTTTACTCTATTCGCTTATTCAATAAATTATTTTTACTCTGTTTACCCATTTAACTTCACATGCACCAAGTCGAGATGAGGATGCTGACAAAATGATTTGCCGCTTGGAAAAGAAAAGATACTCGGCTTTGAAAAAAATGAATTTTCTTGAGATGCCTACCAATTATATTTATTGTTCCTCTTTCCATAAAATGATATGCACTGTAAAGTCATCTACTTTAAAAAAAATATAAAGGACTTTCTCGTGCCAAACCTGTCCTATTTAGGGTGCACTCAAACCATATAGAGAGGGACCATAGTTGACTTTGTGTCAAAAATTTGATTGATGAGTGTCCTAAAAATTCCACCACCCCCACCCCTCCCTCCCAACCATAACTGGACACCTGTTCGTGTACACCCACCCATCTAACGGCCATCTGGTTCAACCACCCCAGTGATCGCAAGGAATGTCTGATTTGGGGAATGTGTTTTTGTGTGGGTCATTGAACTGTGCTTTTAATCTTTAAATTGTGAAACTGTATTAAACGGGGATAAATGAGGCCCGCTAACGAGACAAAGCGTAAAGCCTGACAATTACGATTAGGTGGGAAAATAAGATAAGAATGGCGAAACTGCGGTAAACAAATTCAGAAAAACAGAAAGAGTGAACAAAGTCATAGGAAACAACATAAAATTGTTCTGGTTTCGAAGCGTAACGCCCATTTCACACTGCAAGCGTGAGCGTCGCATATGCAGAACAGGAGCAGCTTGCGCCCATTGCGCTTTCACACCGGTAGCGTTTGCAGCGTGCGGCTGAACTGCGTCGTCTGTACAGAATGGGTTTGAATCTAATTTCAAATACAATTGTTCTTGATTTATTATTAGTCAAGTCAAGTCATCTTTATTTATATAACGCTTTTAACAATAGAAATCGTGTCAAAGCAACTGCACAATATCAAAATAGGAAAATAGTGTATCAATAATGTAAAATTACAAGATTAAATGCCCATTTTTCAGCTAAAGGCATTTCTTTTTACTTTACTTTTTAGTCATTTAGAAGACGCTTTGATTCCAAAGCTACTTACAAATAAGAAAAAGTAACTAAAACTATAAGTTAAAACTCTATAAATACTATATATACACATATAAGAAAATTGAGAAATTCAATAAAATGACATATGCATACAACATTTCAATATTAAACATTTAAATGAAACAAAAAAATGCTAAAAACTATTCAAAATATTAAAACAACAAAATGTACGAGTATAAAAATTATTCTAACATGATATATATATATATATATATATATATATACACATACAGTGCTCAGCGTAAATGAGTACACCCCCTTTGAAAAGTAACATTTTAAACAATATCTCAATGAACACAAAAACCATTTCCAAAATTATGACAAGACTAAGTTTAATATAACATATGTTTAACTTATAACATGAAAGTAAGGTTAATAATATAACTTAGATTACAATTTTTTCAGTTTTACTCAAATTAGGGTGATGCAAAAATGAGTACACCTCACAACAAAATCTACTAAATATAGTACTTTGTATGGCCTCCATGATTTTTAATGACAACACCAAGTCTTCTAGGCATGGAATGAACAAGTTGGCGACATTTTGCCAGATCTATCTTTTTCCATTCTTCAAGAATGACCTCTTTTAGAGATTGGATGCTGGATGGAGAGTGATGCTCAACTTGTCTCTTCAGAATTCCCCATAGGTGTTCGATTGGGTTCAGATCAGGAGACATACTTGGCCACTGAATCACTTCTTCCTGTTCTTCTTCAGAAATCCAACAGTGGCCTTAGATGTGTGTTTAGGATCATTGTCATGTTGGAAAAGTGCACGACGACCAAGGGCACGGAGTGATGGTAGCGTCTTCTCTTTCAGTATAGAGCAGTACATTTGTGAATTCATGATGCCATCAATGAAATGCAGCTCCCCGACACCAGCTGCACTCAAGCAGCCCCACATAAGGACACTGCCACCACCATGTTTCACTGTAGGCACCATGCATTTTTCTTTGTATTCCTCACCTTTGCGACGCCATACAGTTTTGAAGCCATCAGTTCCAAAAACATTTATCTTGGTCTCATCACTCCAGAGTATAGAGTCCCAGTAGTCTTCATCTTTGTCAGCATAGGCCCTGGCAAACTCTAGGCGGGCTTTTTTATGCCTGGGCTTTAGGAGAGGCTTCTTTCGTGGACGGCACCCATGCATGCCATTCCTCTGCAGTGTACGCCGTATTGTGTCATGGAAAATAGTCACCCCAGTTTGGCTTTCTACTTCTTTAGATAACTGCAGTGAACTTGCATGTCGATTTTCTTCAAACCTTCTCATCAGAAGACACTCCTGACGAGGTGTTATCTTCCGTGGATGACATGGACGTCTCTGTGAGATGGTTGCAGTTCCATCTTTTTTAAATGTTTGTACCACTTTTGCTACAGTATTCTGACTGATAAATAAAGCTTTGCTGATCTTCTTGTAGCCTTCACCTTTCTTGTGTAAATAAATTATTTTCTTTCTCAGGTCTTGTGACATTTATCTTCCATGTGGTGCCATTGCTGACAGCATGAAATGGGAAGGGGTTTTCATTAAGTAACACCCTTATATAGTCAAACTGTCTGCTGAACACCTGTGTAATGAATAATTAGACTCACCTGTGGTTGAATTCTTGTTAATTTAGACATTTGTAGTCTAAAATTTAGCTTTGCTCCAGAGACTTTCAGTGGGGTGTACTCATTTTTGCATCACCCTAATTTGAGTAAAACTGAAAATGTTGTTATCTAAGTTATATTATTAACCTTACTTTCATGTTATAAGTTAAACAGATGTTATATAAAACTTAGGCTTGTCAACATTTTGGAAAATGTTTTTGTGTTCATTGAGATATTGTTTAAAATGTTACTTTTCAAAGGGGGTGTACTCATTTACGCTGAGCACTGTATACACGTTATTTCATTTCCATGTATTATGTTGAAGTAACATTACTAAAAAACTAAAATTTATTAAAACTAAAACTAAAGTAGGGCTGCAGCAATTCGTCAACGTCATCGATTACGTAGACTATAAAAATACGTAAATTAGCATGGAGTGCGTCGATGCGTTGCACCTTTAGCCACGCCCATTGCGCAAACCTGCAGTTATCCCTTGCTTAAGACTGTTTGTCTGCCATGTTTAACACAAACAAGACTCTAGAGCAGAAGGTAAAGGCTGTATGGCAACATCATTTCACTTCATAGTGTTCATAGAGCATTCTATTATTATACGACCGACAGAACCGCATATATATACAGCCAAACTGACACCTTTACATTGTCAGGATTTACAACCGCAATCTAAGCTGCGCTGAAGGAACGGAACAGCACGGGGCCTCGAGTTGCCTATCGTGACAGGTTTAATGCACCCAGAGAGGGAGAAGGAGAAATCATTCGCATTCATCTTAAGATCCACCAGAGCTGCCGTCAGAGCCCTGGCACCCAGAGAGCACGTTTGGTGCGTGTCTCAGAGCTCTCGCGATTGGCGCGTGTGAGAGCTCTGAGACGCGGGCACCAAACACACCCTCGGCTACCCGCCACACCACACCCGCGCTAACAAACTTTTAAAGTCATTGTGAGTTGTTTAACTGTGTGATGATAGGACAAGCCTCGACTGAGCTCATTTATTAAAAACGGGCTGTCAGCTGTGATAAAACTTCCCGGTGTAGTGACGCCATTTTTGATTCTGTTGCCTTAGTGTCCTGAATGCGATTGTTACTTCAGCTGTTCATTCATATACAGATATGTATTCAAGCAGATGTTTTAATCTGCTGAATAAATAAAACCTTTTTCAAGTCTCTCACCTGTAAGCAACTGCTGTCAGTCCCAAACAGAACTGTGAACTGCCATAATTTCTATTGATTGTATCACTGCCCTGTAATTCATTTTCTTTCTTACTTTCTTTCTTTCTTTTTATTTTGTATTAATTAATTATTGTTATTATTTTTCTTTTTCTCTCTTTTCTTATTTATTTATTATTATTATTTTTCTTTTTCTCTCTTTTCTTATGTTTTCTTTCTTTCATTTTATATTTGTATTAAGTATTAATTGTATATTAAGTATTAATTATGAGAAAATGTTTGAATAAAATAAAAGATTAATAGCAGAATTTACTGCTATTATTTTATTGATAGTTTAACTAAAGAACTAATCAACTGATGAGAAAATAATAAATAGATTAATTAAAAAATAATCGATAGATAAGTCAACCAATCGAAAAATAATCGATAGATTAGTCAACAAAAAAAATAATCATTAGCTGCAGCCCTAAACTAAAGAAAATACCTATAAAGACATAATAAATTAATACATAATTTATCTAAAATTAAAATAGATAACAAATCAAACGGCAGTGGTTTATCAGTAATCCAAAAAAAAGAACACTTTCAAAAACACATGCTAACAAACAACAACTTACACATAGTAAGAATTGGTTATAAAAACTAAAACAGAACGGGAAACAAGCAGTAAGAAAGAAGATAAATAAAAAGCGATACTTTTATCCTTTGACAGTGTCCCTGCCCAGTGGAGTCGCACGGTAGAGTCGATGGTCTTTACACTCTTCGGTCTTCACTCGAGGAGGTCTTCACGCGAAGGCTAAACTATGCTTTTTATACCCATCTAACAAAATACTACTCATTTCATTATTGAATTCAGTGATGTCATCATCCAGCTCAGGTTCAGTTTAAATAGTATCTGTGCAATCAAGTCGATGATATCACTGGAAATGAAGTGTCCCCAACTAAGCAAGCCAGAGGCGACAACGGCAAGGACCCAAAACTCCATCGGTGACAGAACGGAGAAAAAAACCTTGGGAGAAACCAGGCTCAGTCGGGGGGGCAGTTTCCCTCTGGTCAGATTAACCAGTAGTTTGTTCCAACTGCAGCAAAGTCAGATTGTAAGGACTCCACTGGTTCCAGTGGTCTTTTCCCGATGGCTGTCTAGGTGACAAGGTCCTCACTGGAGATCTGTCTCTGGGGCTCATCTAGGTGCCCTGGTCTCCGCTGACGTTAAGAGCTGTAGAGGTCCTCTCTAGGTGCTGATCCACCATATGATCTGGATCTGTTGACTGCAGTGATCATCTAGGCTGGATAAGGACTGGATCGGATGGCTACCGTGACCTCGGAATAAGAAAGAAAAAGACTAATATTAGCATAGATGTCAATCTTCTTACGATGTAACAAGTACATCGTGTTTTATGTGAAGTGTTCCCGGTTCCGGTTGACCTAATTAATGCAGCCTAACAATCCTTTAATGGATTTGAATATTAGAACCGCATTAGTGTGCTAAGTGTACGCAAGGTTAAAGAGATGGGTCTTTAATCTAGATTTAAACTGACAGAGTGTGTCTGCCTCCCAAACAGTGTTAGGTAGATTGTTCCAGAGTTTGGGTGCTAAATAGAAAAAGGATCTGCCATCAGTAGTTGATTTTGATATTCTAGGTATTATCAAATGGCCAGACTTTTAAGATCGTAGCGGACGTGGAGGACTATAATGCGATAAGAGTTCACTCAAGTACTGAGGAGCTAAGCCATTCAGGGCTTAATTAACAAGATTTTAAAATCTATACGATGTTGAATAGGGAGCCAGTGCTGTGTTGACATAACCGGACGAATGTGGTCATACTTCCTGGTTCTAGTAAGAACTCTAGCTGCTGCATTTTGGACCATCTGTAGTTTGTTTATTAAGCGCACAGAACAACCACCTAATAAAGCATTACAATAATCTAACCTTGAGGTCATAAATGCATGAATTAACATTTCTGCATTTGACATTGAGAGCATAGGTCTCAGTTTAGTTATATTTTTAAGATTTTTAAAAAATTCAGTTTTACAAATGCTAGAAACGTGGCTGTCAAAGGAGAAATTGCTATCAAATAGCACACCTAGATTCCTGACTGATGATGAAGAATCGAGAGAGTAGCCATCAAGTGTTAGACAGTGTTCTAGGTTATTACTTGTGTGGTTTATAGGTGCGATAATTTACACCTCTGTTTTTTCAGAATTTAGTAGTAAGAAATGATTTGTCATCCAGTTTTTTTATATCGACTCTGCATTGTTTCTCAATTTGGTGTGTTTCACCGGGCCGTGAAGAAATATAGAGCTGAGTATCATCAGCATAACAGTGAAAGCTAACCCCATGTTTCCTGATGATATTTCCCAAGGGTAACATGTAAAGCATGAAAAGTAATGGCCCCTAGTACTGAGCCTTGAGGTACTCTCCATGCTGCACTTGTGATCGATATGATACCTCTTCATTCACTGCTACGAATTGATGGCGGTCATATAAGTACGATTTTAACCAAGCACTTCCACTAATGCCAACAGAGTTTTCAAGTCTATTCAAAAGAATGTTGTGATCGGTGGTGTCTAATGCAGCGCTAAGATCCAGGAGCCCTAATAGAGAGATACAACCACGATCAGAAGATAAGAGCAGGTAATTTGTCACTCTAATGAGAGCAGTCTCAGTACTATCCTGTCTAAATCCTGACTGGAAATCCTCACAGATATATTTTTTTTCTCTAAGAAGGAATATAATTGTGAGGATTCTACCTTTTCCAGTGTCTTTGACAGAAAAGGGAGATTTGAGATCGGTCTGTAATTAACTAGATATTTGGGGTCAAGTTGTGTTTTTTTAATGAGAGGCTTAATGATAGCCAATTTAAAGGTTTTGGGGACATACCCTAATGACAATGATGAATTAATAATAGACAAAAGAGGATCTATGACTTCTGGAAGCACCTCTTTTAGTAGTTTAGATGGAATAGGGTCTAACATACACGTTGACGATTTAGCTGATTTAACAAGTTTATACAATTCTCCTATAGTAGAGAATGAGTGAAATTGTTCCTCATGGGATCTATAGTGCACAATTTGATGTGATACTGCAGCTGGCAGCTGCATGGTTAAAGTTTGATCACTAATAGTATTGATTTTGGAAGTAAAATAGTTAATAAAGTCATTACTGCTGTGCTGTTGGAAAATGTCAACATCAGTTGATGTTTTAATTTTTTTGTTAATTTTGCCACTGTATTGAATAAATATCTAGGGTTATATTTGTTTTCGTCTAAAAGAGTCGAAAAGTAATTAGATCTAGCAGTTTTTAATGCTTTTCTGTAGGATAGGGTACTATCCCGCCAAGCCATACGGAATACCTCTAGTTTTGTTTTCCTCCAGCTGCGCTTCATTTTCCGGGCAGCTCTCTTTAGAAGCCTGTATGACAGAATTCGTGAGCACTGGAGGGACTGCGGAACTATTTTTTGCGGCCTATTTTTTGCGAACTATTTGTAGTTGGCTGGGCAGAAAATCCGGCGGTAGAGGAAGTACACTGAACAAAATTTTAAACGCAATACTTTTGTTTTTGCCCCCAGTTTTCATGAGCTGAACTCAAAGATCTAAGACTTTTTCTATATGCACAAAATACCTATTTCTCTCAAATATTGTTCACAAATCTGTCTAAATCTGTTAGTGAGCATTTCTCCTTTGCTGAGATAATCCATCCACCCCAGAGGTGTGGCATATCAAGATGCTGATAAGACAGCATGATTATTGCACAGGTGTGCCTTAGGCTGGCCGCAATAAAAGGCCACTCTAAAATATGCAGTTTTATCACACAGCACAATGCCACAGGTCGTTTTTGGAGTTGAGGAGTTTGTTGGGATGCTGGAACCGTTATTGTAATTAGTGAGTAGATCATAGAGTTGGGCTTTAGATGATCTGCAGGAAATGTAGTCCGGAGTTTGAGAGGGCTTGACATAGGCTGTTGACCGACCATTTTGAAATGTGTGGAATCGGAGTAATGGCGGCAGCAGAATGAAAAGATGGACGAGGCGGCGTTACCACTGGTGATCTCGAAGGTGGAGGCGAGAGTAATCTTCTGGAGCGTGGTTTGTATGAGCGCTGGATTTTGCAAACAAAGCGCTCAGAGGGGGTCTCCTGGTTTGGATCCGTGCGTTCCGATGATACCTGAGTTGCGACTGTTGGTGTCTCGGGACACAAGAAATGTTCATCATCTGAAGCAAAAAGCTGGAGGTCCAGTATGTTTGACATGGTTCTGAGCCACACTACCGGATGTTGCTAAACCAGATGAGACTGGAGAGAGGTAAGCAGCTGCTTATATACTCTGGCTGCTGATTGAAAGATTAGATTGACTTGCTTCTCCCTAACTTACGTTTAAGAACTTAATGTAATCATTGCCAGGTTTTTACTGTCGTATTTTTACATTCTTTTATCATTAAAATCACAAAAAATGTACAGTGCAGAAACCTGTGGTTCATGGTGCAAGTGACCTAATAAAAATGTAAGTTTAAGCTGCGCAGTTATTTTGCAATAATTGATAATTGTGGTAATTGATGCGAAATCTAAACACACAAACAAAAAAACATATGGCATCTATTTCTGCTGATTTATTATATAATTATTTAAGTAATTATTCTTAATGGGTAACTATTTCTAGCCTGACTACATCAGACTTCGTACTTGCGCTCAATTTCAGTTCGCTTCTGTACTCAGTCTGATATAGTGAACTAGCTCCCAGATTATCTCCGGCTCCGCACCAGCCGTCCAACCAATGAACAGAGGGCTGGCTGAGAGCCGTGACGTAGACGCTAAGCACCGAATTTAAGATTGTAGTTTAGCTTAGTGAAATCTAAATCGACAGCGGACATGGAAAAATGGGATGCTATTCACTCTGTTGTGGAGAATATGAAGCTCACACTGAAGCTCTGCGAGTTGCAAAAGCTGATTCCAAATCATCAGTTCTCATTCTGCTAGATCTATCGGCTGCTTTTGACACTGTTAACCATCAGATTCTTCCGACCACCCTTTCATCACTGGGTATCACAGGGATTCCAATTCGCTGGATTGAATCCTATCTCAATGGCAGGCTTTTCAAGGGGGCCTGGGGAGGGGAGGTATCCACAGAACATCAACTGGTCACTGGGGGTCCTCAGGGATCATTTTTTGCACCCCATCCTCTTCTCCATATACTCTACATCACTGGGTCCCATCATGCAAGCACATGGTTTCTAATACCATTGCTATGCTGATGACACACATCTCTATCTCTCGTTTTGACCAGATGATCCAACAGTAGCTGCACGGATCTCAGGCTGCCTGGTGGACATCTCGGCGTGGATGAAAGAACATCACCTACAGCTCAACCTGGCAAAGACTGAACTTCTTGTCTTCCCTGCCACTCCAACTCTACAACATGATTTCACCATCCAGCTATGTCCTTCTACAATTACCCCATCAAGTGCAGTCAGAAATCTTGGTGTAATTTTCGATGACCAGCTAACTTTCAAAGACCACATTGCAAAAACTGTTCGATCTTGCCGGTTTGCATTGCACAACATCAGAAAGATCAGGCCCTTCCTTACACAGCACAACTTATTGTCCAGGCCCTTGTCATTTCTAGACTGGACTACTGCAATTCTTTTCTAGCTGGACTTCCATCATGCATAATAAAACCTTTACAGATGATTCACAATGCTGCAGCACGATTGGTCTTCAGCGAACCCAAAAGGGCCCATGTCACACCTCTCTTTACCCTGCACTGGCTCACAGGTTGCAGCTGCATCACGTTAAAGACACTGATGCTTGCATATAGAACAGCCACAGGCTCAGCACCCACCTACTTCCACTCACTATTACGAATCTACATCCCCTCAAGAAGTCTGAGATCTGCGAGTGAGCGACGCCTTGTGGTGCCATCACAGAGAGGCACAAAATCACTCTCCAGAAGGTTTTCATTCACCATTCCTGGCTGGTGGAATGAACTTCCCACCCTCATCTGGAATGCTGAATTCCTGACAATTTTCAAGCCACACCTGAAAACTCATCTCTTCCATCATCACTTGACTTCATCTTAAGAAAATGAAACAAAACTTCCCTTAACTTTGCTCTCTTTCCCTTAACCTTTCACTGTCTGGCTAGAATTTGAACAATGTCTATAAATGTCTCTGAACAATGCCTATAAATTTGTATTACAAGCACTTCCTGTGTCTGTTTGCCTCTTTATAATGTATCGCTTATTGTATTCCTCAATTGTAAGTAGCTTTGGATAAAAGCGTCGGCTAAATGAATAAATGTATATGTAAATGTAAATTATATAATTAAAGACAAATTACAGTAATTTGTATTTTCTTATACATGAAAATTACTGTATTATCCGGTCAAATGACTGGCAGCTACAGCTGCCAAACAAAAACCGTAAAATTAAAGTAAAATATTGTAATTGAAACAAGACCAAATCTGTAAAATAACAGTTTTTTTCCAGTAAACCTTCAATTAACATTTCTGTAAACTTGTTGATTTTACACTTTATTTTAATTAAGATACCTTGCTGTAATTTTACGTTTTTTGTTTGGCAGCCATAGCTGCCAATCATTCGACCGTTTTTTACTATTCTTTTTAAGGGTGTACCTTCTGTGGAAAAATTGAAATATAGGCATGATTGACTGTAAAAAAAAAACGTAAATGGTAACATGTCTTGCTGTTACATAAAACATTTACATAAAACATTTATGCCAGCTTATGCCAACAAAGAAACAACTCAAAAACTACTTTGAAACAGTAAAATGCTTTTATTTTTGGTTTAGAATTTGATTTGCGATGAAGTTCATGGATATTAAATTACAGAGAGTGTGTTAACTCAGTCACAAAATTTTCAAAAATGTGTATAATATTTACTCAAATCTAAATGTTAAAAGGGGGCATAACACACACAGTTTCACCCAATCTCATGTTAATCTTGTGTACCTATAGGGTAGTACTGCATCCTTCATATCTCCAAAAAGCCTTTAATTTTATCATATATTAAAAGAAAGATACAGATTTATGATTCTCTCTGAAAACAGCCAAGCTCCTGAAAGTGCACCGTGGACTGAGCTAAAGAATCACGAGCACTCGTGCACAAATTTCCAACAAAACGCAGACATTTTATGCTGTTTCAGTTACCATCTGCAGTTCTGAATCAGGACCAGTAACTTTTATAGCTGGGACTGCTCCATCTTTCACTATAAAACGATGTGCAAATCCAGTTATGAACTGGGCTTTGTTTATAAAATGTTCATCAACAAACACTCTTGCAAAACTCTATTTCTGCCCTGAAAAACAAACTGCATCCACTGTTCATGCAACGCTGGGTTATTTTGGGAAGCTGAACAAGGGGCACTTTTCCACTGCATGGTACGACTCAACTCGGCACGGCTCAGTACGGCATGGTTCGGCTCTGTTTGCATTTCCACTGCAGTTTAGTACCGCTTTAGAGTGGACAGGATTATTTATGTCATTATAATTGCACTGCCTCTACTGCCGTAGTCTCAGCCTCAGGCATCACACCCATAGAAAACTGGCTAAATGTCTAATGCATATGGCACACTTAGCTGGAAAAAAATCAGGAGTTTCGAAATGATCATCGCATTGGTTAGATTATACAGTATTTCCAGGAGACGTTTGTCGCGTTCTTTAGAGTTCCACCAGGAAACAAAAATGCTGTGATGGCAAACCCCTCACAAAAGAAGAAAGCCGTTGTGTTTACAACTCATGACGAGCACTTATCAGGATCAACTACATGCTGGATTTTTAAAAGTATGTGAAATATTTAAGGTGTTTATAGGATCTTTAAAATATGTCCGAGAGATTTACACACTGGTCTGTTATTGTGGCGACATTTTCACACCCCTAAACATGATGCTGAACAAAACAAAACATGATTGGTTGCTTTACCTGTCAGTTAAATGGAACTAGAAAGTTGCAGGCAGGTGTGTTTGATTAGGGTTGGAGCTAAACTCTGCAGGACACCGGCCCTCCAGGACCAAAGTTGCCTACCCCTGTCTAAGTGCATTACTGTCACTTATCTCTCAAATGGACCATTGACACTCCATCCTTATTAACCTACCAACCCACTGGAACCCATTCAAACATCCTTGATTATTGGAGTCATTTCAAATTCATCTTCCCACTTAGAGTCTTCATAGAGCTTCATCCGGCGCTCCGTGTTCAGTTCCTCCGTCCACCCTCAGCCCTCCTAAGCAGGATTTAAAAAAACAAACAAAAAAAAACACTTATGCTCACTTGTTCAAACCAGTTCTTCCCAAATATTGTAACAATAATGATTTAATGTAATGAAAACCGTGCGGCTTGTGACTGTCCCATTGACTGCCAAGTAATTAACATGGTCAAGGCCCAGAAAAGTATGAAAACCATCATCAGGATACTCCATCTGCCATCAGTGGTTCAATCTGAATTTTATTAAGCAACAAGAATAATTTTTGAACACAAAGAAACTAATTTTTTCACTTTTCTTCTCCTCTCTCTCTCTCCGCATAGAGCCATTTTTGAGATTGTCCACTGGAACCAAATCTGCGTATGCTCTTCTGTGTCAGCCTCAACTCCCTCTCCCCAGCCCAAAGGAGGAGAATGCGGAGAAAGAGACTGTCAGCTCCAGCCACTGAGTCCGCTACAGTGTCGGCTCCAACCTCAGAGCGCTCTCCTGTTCCCGCTCTTCCAGAACCTATCCTGGCCGGTAAACCCCTAATTACCCCAAAGGAAATTTTTTTCGGGGGGGTTATAGGTGTCCGGCCGTAGGGGCCGGCCCGAGGGTCGAGGCCCAGGCCATGGTGGCTGTTCCGCCATGACCCCCAAGACTGCCTCTGCTGCCATGGCACCCCAAGCTCCCTGCCCCGCCATGGCACCCAGAGCTCACTGTTCAACTCTGCTCCTCTGGACTGCCTGTTCCACCATGGCACCCTGGACTACCTGATCTGCCCTAGAGGTATTCCCCGTGTCCCTGTCCTGCACCTGCCTCCAGGGCCCTCCCAGTGCCGATCATTTTGTTGATCCTTGTCTCCTTGTTTTCTGTGTACCGTGACAGTGGGAGCCTAAGCACCACTATATTATACAGACATCAAACTGTTACAATTTATTTGTAAATTCAGACTTGTTATCCAATGTTAATAAACTGTTGAACTGAACAATGAATACAGAAAGTACTGTAATGACAAGTACCATACTATAAATTCATACTTTTTATTTGTCCCTTTTTTTTCCTTTTTTAAACCAATATCCACTGGTGAGGATCAAAAAAGGATTGCTAAGGTAAAATATATAGATAATGGTCTAAAAGTAGACTCCCTTAACATGTGCTAACTTGCCCAGCCTGTCGTTACTGCAAATAAGGTGTGTCTTGAGTCAGAATACTTCTCATCATTTACTGTTCAACACGGTTTCCAGAGAATATAATTAATGTTGCACTACCTAATTTCTTATTAAGCATATCCTGTAGGCAACAACTGAATGTTTTACTTGAATGAATTAAAATACTACAGAATATTATAATATACAACACTAAGCACATAAACGTTAACAAGGTGTAACCATTTAGCGAATATACCTCATATATAATAATAACAATATTAATAATATTAATAATAATTGTATAAAGGATCATTTTAAATAATGCTGTAATATACAGTATATACATTACATAAATAATGCTGCCTGTGTTTATAATAAATGCTGTCTAAAAATGGGGACACTGAAAAAAAGTGCATTAACCATGTAATTTATGTAAAGAGCATTTTTATATTGGTCTTATCAAAAATATAATATAAAATTCAAAGAAACATGTTTTATTTAACAAGTATTGACATAAATAAACCGCATTGACATAATTTAAATTCTTTATTATTGGTTGCTTGACACCAGAGTGTGGATGTGCAGAATATACACTATTTGACATCACCAACTGTACAAATGGTTGTTTTTTGTTAGTTTTTGTTTATTTATTTTTAGTACCTAACAGAAAATATGATATTTTTTAAGACAGATGTAAAAAAAAGGCATCAGCATAAGCATTAAGATCTTTTGAAGTTGTCTTTATGTATAGTAAGTAAACTCAATTAAGCAGTGATAAACAAAATTAGTTTTATCTTAAAATCTTCTTTATTTCTTTCTTTTTACATTTTCAACTTCCTTTAGTGTGTAGGGCTTTTTTGACCAAAAGCATTATTTATTTATAATATTAATTAATGAATGGCATTGAATTATTTTTTTTGCCTAAAAAAATAACAAAATTAGAACAAGGAAGCAAATTAGTATGACATTGCCACAATTTAACTAAAATGTAAGAAAATAATCTTAATTTGTGGCCATGGTTTTTGAAAGTTGTAAGTTCATGTAAGCTCTGTATAATTAATAGTCTCTCTCTTTTTTAACTTCTAAATGACTGGCTACATATTGCACCCCATCTATTGGGTTATTATTGTTAACTAAAACAAAGGTGATAAAATATTGTCATTAGATGAAATAAAATAAACACAAATAAATATTAGAAAAATATTACATTTATTTTAGTTAGGCGTCAGGGCAGCTATTTCTCATAAGGAATGAAACAAAATAAATTAAAACTAAAACTTAATAAATAAAAAATACATATTTAAATCTACAATTAATCATTTAGCAGATGCTTTTATCCAAATGTATTTACAAATGAGGACAATATACAAATTTATTACAAAAACTAAATGACTAAACATAACAAAATACTAAGATTTTAAATGAAATTAAAATGACAACAGAAAATATGCAAGTAAAATCTATTTCAAAATACTAACAAAAACTAGTAAACCCTGGCATTTGAATATGCCCCCCCCCCCTCTCTCTCTCTCTCTCTCTCTCTCTCTCTCTCTCTCTCTCTCTCTCTCTTTCTCTCTCATGTCATATGAGCAGCCTGATTACTGTGAGAGACAGAGGAAAGCTCAGTCTCAGTGACGATCTGCTTCAGCATGAGGACCTTTTCTGTCAGCTTTCTCCTGCTGCTGGTGAGTTATGTGATACACTAGAGCCTCATGTTTCTAGACAACAGCCGTTTATGTTGCAGGAACTAACTCTGTCAAACAGTATAAAGACAGCTTTATACTTTAAAACAATGGGCTATAAAGGATTGCTTTCCATTGAATGATTAGCTGATGTGATTGATTGTCATGCGTCAGATAGTAAGAACTGTAAAGGAAGGGCATGCTTGAATTAGTTCTGTTGAGTTTGGTTTATGTTACAGCCATTAGAGACTTTCATTACTCTAAATCTTTGACACAAGAACATTAGTCTGCACTTTATGAATTGTTTGCATTGTAAGCTCATGCATTAAGGCACCTGTCTACTCTCATATGTGCTTATTGTTAATTAATAATAAATAATGATGTGAATTGAGTCAAAATGCACTGCCAGTATAATTATTGTACATAGTATTCTTTACAATCCACACAGTTGTGAGCTTAATTTTTCAAGGACTGACATGTCGATGTGGTTTGCAAACATATATGTCTTCAAGGATTATAAGAAACATAAACATCACCGAAAGCTTTATTGATAACTGTTAATGCTGGCCAGAAAATCTCTTTTTTAATTGTATTATTTTTTTATGGAAAACACCTAGATATTGACTT
Organism: Oxygymnocypris stewartii; assembly: GCA_003573665.1. Taxonomy (NCBI): domain Eukaryota; kingdom Metazoa; phylum Chordata; class Actinopteri; order Cypriniformes; family Cyprinidae; genus Oxygymnocypris; species Oxygymnocypris stewartii. The sequence goes on along the minus strand of QVTF01020812.1, from coordinate 5,718,298 downwards.
GGCAGTGGTTCTAAAATGTTAAAGTTTTGCCATCAGCAGCAACTAATTAGCTTTTAACCTCATTAACTGATACTGAGAAATCTTCAACTTTGAAAGGGCAGTTATGTGGACTTCTGTTAAGTGGCCTATCAATGTAGACTATAACCTCATGCGATCATTCCACTAAATTAAATTTGTTTTTTTGCTAATCATACCAAATTACACTGTGGAAAACAAATTAGTTAATTAAAATTAAATCATAAATAATATACCTGTTAGACTAATTGAAGGGACTTTCACCCTAACATTACGAATAAAATATCTTTATGCAACACTATTTATTGTTATTTATTGATTCCTGGCTGCCCGTCGAAGGGGAAAGCGCAGAAAGCACTATGACCTGGGCTCTGAACGGAGTGGAGAGCACCTTAGATACATAACCCAGCCTTGGTTTCAGGACGACCTTTGAGTGGTTCAAATGGGGGCCCCTTTAGGGCCCTTAGTACAGTTGGTAAGTCCCAACGTGGAACTGTACGAGGACGCGGGGATTCATTCTCCTGGCGCCTCGTAAAAATGAAATTACCGCACTATCTCTGCCCACCGATCGACCAGCAATAGGGGCGTGGAAAGCCGCTATGGCTGCTGCGTAAACTTTGATGGTGGATGAAGAGCGCTGTTTGTCCAGCATCTCCTGCAGAAATGAAAGAACCACTGACACGTCGGAGGTGACCGGGTCTAAGTCGCGGTCTTGACACCAACCCGAGAAAATTGACAATTTCAGAGCATAGAGGCGTCTAGTAGATGGGGCTGACAGGGCTTGAGCGCCCTCTATCTTGCCGACCCTCAGGAGGTCGGGGCTCCGGGTGGTTGGCGCTGGTTTAGCTGTCTGCTGAGTCGGCACAGGTTTGGCGCGACTAGAAGCAGAAGAAGAGCTGGTGCACTTAGGGAGGAAGTGTCGCATCTTCTGAGCTTCTGAGCCTCCATGAAGCCTTCAGCAAAGCCCTCTACAACTGGTCCAAACAGGCTGCCTGACGAGACTGGAGCGTCGAGGGAGGGAACTTTGTCTGCCTCTTTCATCTCCATCATCGTGAGCCAGAGGTGGCGCTCTAATACTATGAGGCTGGACATAGAATGCCCGATCACTTAAGCGATGGCTTTGGTGGTGCGTAGAGCCAGGTTTGTCGCGCTCCTCAGGTCCCTGAGCGAGGCTGAATCCAGACCGGCTTCCTCGCTGACAAGCATCTTGGCCTGAAAGACCTGGAGCACAGCCATCGAGTTTAGCGCTGAGATGTGGGTCACCATGGGCGGGCAGAGATGTGCGGCCACGGACTCATCCAGAGGAGGTAGATGCATGTATCCTTTTTCTTCAATGCCGTCAACGGATGTGAGAGCGACTGAAGCAGAGGGACGGATGCGAGACGAATGGGGAGTGCACCATGATTTTGTGAGCTCGTCGTGAACTTCAGTGAAGAAGGGGTAAGAGCGTTGGCGGAGAGCCTGATGGTGCCCGGTAAAAACCACTCGTCCAGCCTGCTGCGAGATGGTTCCTCAGGCGGAGACCATTCGAGCCAGAGCTCGTTGACAGCCTTTGACAGCCTTGGACGAGCTCTTCATCTGCTCTCAGTCTGGCGCTGCATAAAGCAGATGACGACAAGAGGGCGGGGTCAGTCACGGAGCCCGATAACTCTGCCACATCTGAAGCCGCCAGAGAAAGGCTGTCATCCAGTTTGTTGTCACTCACACCGAACGATATCATGTCGCTCACAGCCGCGGAGGGACGTTGATCGAGTTGGGTGAAGAGGACAGGCGAATGCTCTCTCTGTGATGGCGAGGCACACGGTCATTGAGCCAGCATGAGCTCGCTTGTCACCAGCTGCTCAAATCATTTGTTTTTTCCTCACAGGTCCCTGGGAGGAAGAAAACGGGAGGGCGCGAGCGGCAGAGTCGCTCTCTGAAAAGAAATCTATCTGTGAGCGCAGAGAGGCAAGACTGAAACTATCGCAATGAGAGCAAATAGTCTCGCTGAGCACAGCATCAGCATGGGATTTCCCCCAGCATGACACACACTCAGCGTGAGTGTCATCCGCGTGCAGGGGAGACCTGCACGTCTTACAATGACGGCGCAGCATTTGCAACAACGCCGTGAAATTTGTTCTTTTAGAGAGGCTCTGTGGATCGATGCCGTATGGCTGCAGGGGATGACCGAATCTGCAAGCTGGGCGCTGCGAGAGGTCCTAATCCGGCTGCTTGAGGCGTTTCAATGGCAGATCCCGGCGTCAGCGAAGAGTCAGCGAAAAAGGGAGTACGTTGCTGAAGAGAAGAAATCTGAGATGCGGTGGCTAGAGCAGCTGATTATATAGCCAGACGCCCCTCCCATTTTGGCGGGCTATGGCGGGCTGAATAGCCATTGGCTCGCTCGCCACCGCCGTGGATTGTTTTTTTTAATCCTACACAAACCAATCGACGTGCAGTTATAACTGCGTGATTGAAATAGGCTCCAGTTGAAGAGGAAAAAATAGTTTTTCCCATACTGCGTCAAAATCAAAGCAGTACGAGTAAAATCTCGAAAGGGAACTATATTTAATTAACCTGATTATGATGATAACTGTATAATAACCAATTTTTGGTCAAAACCTTCTCAGAAAAGTTTTTATATTTAAAATAAATTTTCTAAATAATTTAGGGGTCTACATTTCAACCATCTTCACTGTAAAAAGTATAATAATAAATTAATTAATTAAAAAAATTTAAAAGATAGTTACGGTTAGGTCAATAATAGTACTTTGTTGTAGTTTACACGTCTTTACTTCAAAAGTTCTCACTTAATTCAATGCTTAACTTGCTGTTTCTTTGTAATTTTATTTGTCAAATTGACTAGCAATTTTAGAGTGCAAATTAAAAGTAAACCCTACATATTGCCACAAAACCATTCTAATTTAGTTATTTGACTCAATTGACGTTACTAGATTATTTTGTTGCTGGTAGCCATGGACTTCCATAGTATGAAAAAAAGTAATGTAAGTAATGTAAAAACATTTTAAACAAATTTTTGCATTGTTTTCATATTATTTCCTTGAAAATTAAGTAAAATTTCACAATAATTATGGGTGCTGTAATTATTATAATTATTATTAATTTTTTTGCAGTTCACATAAAACTCAAAATCTCACAGGCTTCTCTGTGATATGGATGTGTTTTGGCCAGATTCACACATTGACTTAACTTTTGTAACATAACATACTGTCTTCTTTTCAACCCAGTCTGTGTGGAGCATGTGTGTGTTTGCTGACAACGGGAGGATACGACAGAAGCGTGCATGGATCATTGATTCGTTTACTATTGAGGAAGAATACCCTGGTCCGTTTCCATATGAAATAGGCAGGGTGAGTGGCATCATAACAGTCACTGCTTTCAGCTATAGAGCTCATCCAATTTAGTTTTATCTGAATAGTATTTTTCACATTACACTACATGTTAAATTGCTGCATAATAATGATCAAGTGAATATTTCAGTGTGTATGTTGTTTGTGTTTCAGGTTGAACTTAATAGCTCTTATTTAGTAAATTACAGATTACATGGTGATGGTGTGGATAAAGATCCAAAGAATATTCTCAGCATTAATCAATCAGGTTATGTTTTAGTACACGGAAGGGTGGACTATGAAAACGGCCCTAAAATTCTCCATGTAAGTTCTGCTTAAGAACAATGTATCTGTTGCATACCATCATTGAAATACAGTTAAATGATTGCAAGAAAGGCCGGTATAATTGATATTCACTGGACTCAATTGCAGTCGAAATTTGAAGCAATAAATCAATTCAATAATCAAGTGGATACAAGACTTGGGCTTGAGATCAAAATATCGGACATAAATGACCATGCACCAACATTTCAAAAGTCAGTCTATGAAGTGACTGTGGATGAGTCACATGATCAAGGTAACCAATACACTTCACTATTTCATCAGAACATTCTGTCATTACTCACCCTCGTGTCATTGCAGTCCACAATGTTGTTTTTACTTCATAACATTAAAGTAAACATGTATTATTATTATTATTATTTCTACACACTACACAAGCTTTTGCAACTACGCTTACTATTAAAAGAAATAGCTCATCCCAAATTATGCAAACTATGCAAATTATGTCATCATTTACACACCCTCATGTGGATCCAAAAGACATTTGTTCATCTTCGAAACACCATTGATCACTGATCAGTGCACACACAGAGCTTGTATGGTAAATTAAATATCAAGCATGCTTGCTTGATGTGCAAGAGCCAGTGAGCTATTCAGCTGTTCTTAGTTGTGACGCAAACATGTTTGAGCTATATTTATAAAATACCATATTAGATGTGCTCTGTGTATGTGCCTCGATCAATATTTAATGTGAATAAAAGCCTCAATTAAACACGCTCATTGTATGAAGTAATCAGGTCTCTCCAGAACTTCTGTATGAAACTGCTCAATTCATGGATTACTTCTAAAAATTTATTTGTGTACTTTTTCAAATGTCAGTGTTTTGGTGTAATGGACAGTCAATGTGTGTTTTGAACAAAAGCCTTGTGGGTTTGGAACAACCTGAGAGTATTTTTGTGTTAAATATTCCTTTAACTGCAGACAAAAACATGGTTAATTAATAAATGGACTGGACTGTGAAGAAGATTTCAATTACTTTTATTTTGGTCAGTTTCTCACATCCATTGAATATGTGTTTTTTTAGCTTTATGGCCACTGGTCACCATAAACTGTTGTTGAACAGCAAGGGTTTTAATGATCAACAGTAATGATACAAAAAAAAAATATATATATATACATATAAAATAATAATAATATATATAATATATATATATATGTGTGTGTGTGTATAACAATCGGTAGTCAGTTTTCACCTCCACTCACACAGGACCTCCAACCAACTAGATCCACTGCTCAAACTCCCATCTTCTCCTTTTGTCCCCACACTGAGCCGGAAGTATCCAAACTTCTCCTCTCCAACCATCCTACAACATGTACTCTAGACTCAATGCCCTCGCACCTTCTCCAAGCAATCTCTCCCACACTCTTACCAACACTCACATTATCAACACATCTCTCCTCACAGGCATCTTCCCCACTGCATTCAAGCAGTCTCGGGTTACCACATTGCTCAAAAAAACTACATTAAACACTTCTCTTATAGAAAATTACAGACCTGTCTCTCTCCTTCCATTCATAGCCAAACACTTGAACGAGTTGTCTTCAACCAGGTCTCATTGTTTCTTTTACAGAACAACAAACTGGAGGCTAAACAGTCAGGTTTCAGGAGTGGTCATTCAACCGAGACTGCGCTACTTTCAGTCACTGAAGCCCTGCGAACTGCAAAAGCTGATTCCAAATCATCAGTCCTCATTATGCTGGATCTGTCTGCCGCTTTTGACAATGTCAATCATCAGATCCTCCTGTCCACCCTCTCATCACTGGACATCACTGGGATTCCACTTCGCTGGTTTGAATCTCACTGGTCGGTCTTTCAGGGTGGCCTGGGGAGGGGAAGTATCCAAAGCACATCAATTGGTCACTGGGGTTCCCCAGGGATCGGTTCTCTGACCCCTCCTCTTCTCCACATACACTACATCACTGGGTCCCATCATACAGGCACATGGCTTCTCCTACCATTTCTACGCTGATGACACACAGCTCTATCTCTCATTTCGACCCAATGATCCAACGGTAGCTGCACAGATCACAGGCTGCCTGGCAGACATCTCAGCATAGATGAAAGAACATCACCTACAGCTCAACCTGGCAAAGACTGAGCTTCTTGTCTTCCCTGCCACTCCAACTCTACAACATGACTTCACGATTCAGTTAGGTTCATCAACAATTACCCCATCTGCTTCGGTCAGAAATCTTGGTGTAATCTTTGATGGCCAGCTGACCTTCAAAGAGCACATTGCAAAGACTGCTCGATCTTGCAGGTTTGCACTTCACAACATCAGAAAGATCAGGCCCTTTCTGACAGAGCATGCTGCAAACTTCTTGTCCAGGCCCTTGTCATTTCTAGACTGGACTACTGCAATGCTCTTCTAGCTGGACTTCCATTAAACACAATCAAACCTCTACAAATTATTCAGAATGCAGCGGCACGACTGGTCTTCAACGAGCCCAAAAGAGCCCATGTTACACCTCTCTTTGTCTCCTTACACTGGCTACCAGTTGCAGCTCGCATCCAGCTCAAGACACTGATGCTGGCATATAGAACAACCACAGGCTCAGCACCCTCCTACTTCCACTCACTATTACAAATCTACATCCCCTCCAGAAGTCTGAGATCTGCTAGTGAGCGACGCCTCGTGGTACCATCACAGAGAGGCTCAAAATCACTCTCCAGAACATTCTCGTTCACCGTTCCTGGCTGCTGGAATGATCTCCCCACCCCCATCCGGAATGCTGGATCCCTGTCAATCTTCAAGCAACACCTGAAACTCATCTCTTTCAACACTACTTGACTTCATCCTAAAAAAAAAACTAAAGAAAAAAACTTCTTTAACTTTTTCAAAAAAGGGCTCGTCATCTTTCTCTTTATCTTTCTCTCCTTACCTTGCTAGCTTGTACTTATTTGAACAATGCCTGATATTTGGTGTTATGAGCCCTTCTTCTGTCTGTTTGCCTCTTCAAGATTAATCGCTTTATGTATTCCCCAATTGCAAGTCGCTTTGGATAAAAGCGTTTGCAAAATGACTAAATGTAAATGCAATGTAAATGTATTTATACACACTCACTGGCCACTTTATTAGGTATACCTTGCTAGTACCGGGTTGGACCCCCTGTTGCCTTCAGAACTGGCTTAATTCTTCGTGACATTCCTTAGAGATTTTGGTCCATATTGACATGATAGTATCACGCAGTTGCTGCAGATTTGTAGGCTGCACATCCATGATGTCAAGTCAAGTCACCTTTATTTATATAGCGCCTTTAACAATACAAATTGTAACAAAGCACTGCACAATATCAAAATAGGCAAATTTTGTCAATAATGTAAAATGACAGGATTTAACACTCAATTATCTGCTGAATGCATTTCATTATTGAATTTAGTAATGGCATTGTCCAGCTTAGTTCAGTTTAAATAATATCTGTGCAATCAAGTCGATGATTGTGCTGGAAATGAAGTGTCCCCAACTGAGCAAGCCAGAGGCGACAGCGGCAAGGAACGAAAACTCCATCGGTGACAGAATGGAGAAAAAACCTTGGGAGAAACCAGGCTCAGTCGGGGGGCCAGTTCCCCTCCGGCCAGACGAATCAGTAGTTTGTTCCAACTGCAGCAAAGTCAGAGTGTAAGTGGTCCACTGGTTCCGGGGGTCTTTCCCCGATGGATGTCTAGGTGACGAGGTCCTCACTGGAGATCTGTCTCTGGGGCTCATCTCGGAGGTCCTCGGAGGGGAGATGTGAATCTCCCATTCAACCACATCCCGAAGGTGCTCTATTGGATTCAGATCTGGTGACTGTGGAGGCCATTTGAGTAAAGTGAACTCATTGTCATGTTCAAGAAACCAGTCTGAGATGATTTGAGCTTTATGACATGGTGCATTACAGACTGGTTAGAGATGATAGAAAGGCAACAGTAACTCAAATAACCACTTGTTACAACCAAGGTATGCAGAATACCATATCTGAATGCACAACATGTCAAACCCTGAAGCAGATGGGCTACAGCAGCAGAAGACCACACCGGGTGCCGCTCCTGTCAGCTAAGAACAGGAAACGGAGGCTACAATTCACACAGGCTCACCAAAATTGGACAATAGAAGATTGGAAAAACGTAGCCTGGTCTGATGAGTCTCGATTTCTGCTGCGACATTCAGATGTAGGGTCAGAATTTGGCATAAAGAACATGAAGGCGTGGATCCATCCTGCCTTGTCTCAATGGTTCAGGCTGATGGTGGTGGTGGTGTAATGGTGTGGGGGATATTTTCTTGGCACATTTTGGGCCCCTTAGTTCCAATTGAGCATCGTTTAAATGTCATAGCCTACCTGAGTTTTGTTGTTGACCATGTCCATCCCTTTATGACTATAGTGTACCCATCTTCCGATGGCTTCTTCCAGCAGGATAATGTCACAAAGCTCAAATCATCTCAGACTGGTTTCTTGAACATGACAATGAGTTTACTTTACTTCAACGACCTCCAGTCACCAGATCTCAAGATCGCATTAGTGTTTATAAATTATGATGGACATGTAAGTATTAACACTTAATTTTCTTAATATGTATCAAGGCAAGGAAGTACTGACTGTACTGGCTTATGATGAGGATGATTCAAGAACAAACAATGGAACATTCGTTTTCACAATCAAGTCTGTCACACCAAAGACAGATCATGTTGAATTCTATATTCAGCAGCAAAAAGAATCTGGAACAATTTATTTTAAGGGGTGTTTGGACTATGAGGTATGAACGTAATTTATTTCATTGGTATTAATGCAATATTTTTGTGTATTCCATTGAGACAACACATTTAGCTTTTCGTGCTTTATGAATATTTCTCCTTTCCCATCTAAGAAATGTTCCGCTAAATTAATCTTTTCCAGAAAGCTCAGAAATACACACTCCTTGTTGAAGCAAAGGACAAAGGGGAAAAGATACAGCTCTCAAGTACAAGTACGCTGATAATCAATATTTCTGATAATAACAACAATCTTCCAGAGTTCTCAGGCAAAACAGTGAGTTTCATAGTGGAATGTTATTATGCTTGTGATATTCTTGGTTACTGCTTTTAGTGACAAGTTAGACATACTTTCCAGTGAAACCCAATCCAATATTTGACTTGCTTTAGGGACCAGGGAAGGTCAAGGAGAGAGAAACTGGGGTTGAAGTTCTGAGACTGCAAGTAACAGACAAAGACGTCCATGGTTCAAAAGCTTGGAAAGCCAAATACGCAATCCACGGAGATAAAAAAGAAATTTTCAAAATAGAAACAGACCCTGTTACGAATGAAGGGATTTTAACAGTTGTTAAGGTAGGCAGATGGTTGATGTTTTGTTTTGGCCAACTTGCAGTCCATAAGTCCGTGTTGCTGGTTATGATGCTCTAAAACCAGTTTACACAGATATGCCTTTATAGTTGACTATATATTTGCAAGATAATTAAAGTATTTCAAAAGAAAATAAAGTTTTGCAAACGAAAATTAAAATATTGAGAAAAAATTATGTGCTTTTTGCAAACAAAAATAAAGAATTGCAAAAGAAAATGAAGTATTGTGGAAAAAAAAAGTTTTGCAAACTCGAGCCGTGCGCTCTCTCGTCTGCATGCCTTGTTTCATGTTGGAGCATGTTTTTCGGATCCCGGCACTCATATCTTGAGTTTCGGTTTCGTGTCGGGGTTCGGCACAACCAAAAAGACTCAAGCTTCATTTTTTGCATCTTCCAGTGTAAGTAATTTCTTAATTTATGCCAGGAGTTATGTAAATTAAAAACAAAGTCGAGATCGATATGAAGCTTGAGTCTTAGACCTTTTTAATGCTGTAGTTTATGAAGTTAACAGCACTCTTGTACATTAAAACTAGGAGTAACTCTGAACTAATGTAAACAAAGAACGCTGTGCACAGATTAAGAGATTTTAAACAAGTGTTTAGTTAACCAAATGAAACAATACACATTTTAATGCTATAAAAGTGTGCACATTGAGAGAAATAAACAGTAGATGTTCATATTAACGACTTCGTTATCTTGAGCAAACACTGCTCATACACATTTGTTAATAAAATGAAAACATGCATGTTTTAAAGCTAGTGAATAAAAACGATCCACCCACATGCCTCTGCTCAATGACGGTGCCTGGATCAGTTGTGATCGATAACATCACTTCCAGGGAGGCATGTCCAGGCCTGTTGTACACACACCTGTCCCTTGACACCGCCCCCATGTCAAAACAGTGCCACAAAGTGAGACATGCTGAAACAGAAACACAAAGGGGAAAACCGTATAGCAAGCTCAAACTTGACTGAAACAACATTGCAAATAAATTAGTAGATATGGCCACGGTCATGGAAAATATGTATTGCAAAAGCATTGCTTTATTTGCTCTGTTTCATTTATATTTTGCAATTCTTTATTTTTGTTTGCAAAACGTATTTTTTTCACGTATGTTCTGTAAACGTATGTTTACAGAAAGCACTTTTTTCTCAATACTTTCATTTTCGTTTGAAAAACGTTATTTTCTTTTGCAAAACTCTATTCTTTTGCATATATTTATGTGGCATTAAATTGATTCCATAACTCTGCACAAAACACATTCTCATACCCAACTCGTCACATATTGATGCTTGGTCAGGACCCTTTGGCATCCCTTTTTGACGCAAAGGGTCCCCCTTTACCCCATTTTTTGACATGCTGGGTCCTCCATTGCTTAAACATTATAAACTTTTCACATCAATATGCAGATGCGAAAGGCATTTGGAATAATATCTTCATGATTAAATTATATATTGGGTAATAATTTTACCATTATTGTATATATGTTGGGTTGTGATTTTTCAATGTACCCAGACACAATTTTATTTTCACATGACAGTATTTTACACATGTATGAGCAAGTAACCCAACCCCTCCCCCTAAACCTGCCATTTATCAATAAAACACAGTATATAACAGGCAGATACATCTGTAGTCACAATTTAATTATTAATATTTCAAGTCTTCCGAGGCAAAACATTTGATTCGTGAGATAAATAAACATGATCACCGTTTCCATCCAACATAACAGATGGCGCCGAGGATGGCAGCCGTGTTGCGTGCTCCGGGAAAACTTTGCAGTTTTTCGTATGTTTTATTTGTTTTTTTGTTGTTTTACGTGTTAGATGTTGTTAGTATAACTGTCTACGATAGAGACACGCTTTTAAACATTGGTTCTTCCGTCGCGCAACGCAAACCGGACTTTGAGTTCTTGAATGCCGGTGAATTGTTCACAGACACGGCATCAGAGCTCTTTGTCTGGGTTGCGCAATCGAGGAAACGCCGCCGACGCCGAAAACGAGGAAAAAGAGCTGGCGTTCTCATCAGACTGAGACGCCGTGCTTTCCGACCTCCTCTCCCAACAATTTTGCTGGCTAATGTTCAGTCACTGGATAACAAAATCTGCGAACTGCGGGCGCGCATCTCATACCAACGAGAAACAAGGGACTGCTGTGTTATTTGCCTCACAGAAACCTGGATGTCTGCTATGGTTCCAGACTCACGGGCTTCTCCGTGCACCGCTCGGACAGAGCAAAGGAGCTCACAGGGAAAAGCAGAGGTGGAGGTGTTTGTTTCTTTATTAACAACTTGTGGTGTGATGAAAGGAACATACACTCTATTAAATCCTTCTGCTCCCCTGATCTGGAATTTCATACGCTTCTGTGTCGACCATTCTGGCTACCGAGGGAATTTACAGCCATCATGATCACGGCTGTTTACATTCCTCCTCAAGCCAACACAAACCAGGCACTCAGGGAACTGTACAGGAATATAAGTGAGCAGGAAACCGCGCACCCAGATGCAGCTTTTATTATCACGGGTGACTTTAATAAAGCCAACTTCAGAACAATAGCTCCAAAATACTTTCAACACGTCACCATCAACACGCGTGGAGATCGTATACTCGACCATTGTTACTCCCCCTTCCGGGACGCATACAAGTCCCTCCCCCGCCCACCTTTCGGCAAATCGGATCACTCTTCCGTTCTGCTTCTACCTGCTTATAGGCAGAAACTGAAACGTGAAGCACCCGCCCTCAGGACAGTCCAATGCTGGTCGGACCAATCGGACGCTATACTACAGGACTGTTTTGATCACGTGGACTGGGACATGTTCCGGGCAGCATCTGATGACGACATAGAGGCGTATTCAGATACGGTCACGTGTTTCATCAGGAAGTGTATAGAGGACGTTGTGCCGACAAAAACAATCCGTATCTACCCCAACCAAAAACCGTGGATTAACAGCGATGTTCGATCAGCCTTGTCAGCGCGGACATCTGCCTTTAAATCCGGAAACACTGACGATCAGAAACAAGCCAGTTACGATCTCAGGAGATCCATCAAAGCAGCCAAACGAACATATAAAAACAAAGTTGAAGAACATTTCAACAACAATAATCCAAGAAGCATGTGGCAGGGCATTAACAACATCACAGGCTTTAAAGGGAATAAACCAGCTACTGTGAACATTGTCGCCTCTCTACCGGACGAGCTCAACACCTTTTATGCCCGGTTCGAGGCTGATAACACCGCACACACAGAGAGCGCTGCCGCGGCTGTCACAGAAGAGGTGAGTCCACTCACGCTTTCTGTCGCGGATGTAACAGGATCCTTCAAACGGGTGAACATCCGTAAAGCCGTAGGCCCAGATGGTATACCAGGCCGTGTGCTCAAAGCATGCGCTTTCCAGCTAGCCAGGGTTTTTACAGATATTTTCAATCTGTCCCTCTCTCTGTCTGTGGTTCCCGCATGCTTCAAAAAATCCACCATTGTGCCCATACTGAAGAAAAATAAAATCACATGCTTGAATGACTGGAGGCCCATTGCTCTGACACCCATCTTCAGCAAGTGTTTTGAGAAGCTTGTCAGAGACTACATCTGCTCTGTGCTGCCTGCTTCACTGGACCCACTACAATTTGCATACCGCAGTAACCGTTCCACAGACGATGCTATTGCCTTCACCCTGCACACTGCTCTCTCCCACCTGGAAAATAAGAACACCTATGTGAGGATGCTGTTCGTGGATTATAGTTCGGCATTTAACACCATAGTGCCTGCCACACTGGTTGCGAAGCTCCAGACTCTAGGACTGAACAGATCTCTGTGCAGCTGGATCCTGGACTTCCTGACAGGCAGAAGTCAGGTGGTCAGAATGGGCAACAACACATCATCTCCCCTGATCCTCAACACTGGTGCACCGCAGGGTTGCGTCCTCAGCCCACTCCTGTACTCCCTGTACACACACGACTGTACAGCTACACACAGCTCGAATGTCATCGTCAAATTTGCTGATGACACAACGGTGATAGGCCTGATCACCGACAACGATGAGACGGCCTACAGAGAGGAGGTGAGTACCCTGACTAAATGGAGCCAGGAGAACCACCTCTCACTCAACATCGACAAGACCAAAGAGCTGGTGGTGGATTACAGGAGACAGAGCAGAGAACACACACCCATCGACAAGACACCTGTGGAGCGGGTGAGCAGCTTTAAGTTCCTCGGCGTTCACATCACCGAGGATCTCACATGGTCTGCTCACACAGATGCAGTGCTGAAGAAGGCACATCAGTGTCTCTTCTTCCTGAGATGGCTGAGGAAGTTTGGAACGAGCCCCAGAATCCTCAGATCATTCTACACCTGCACTGTGGAGAGCATCCTGACCGGCTGCATCACCGCCTGGTATGGAAACAGCACCGCTGGCAACCGCAGGGCTCTGCAAAGGGTCGTGCGAACTGCCCGCCACATTGTTGGAGGTTAGCTTCCCTCCCTCCAGGATATCTACACCAGGCGGTGTACAAGGAAAGCTCGGAGGATTATCAAAGACTCCAGCCACCCGTCCCACAGACTGCTTTATCTGTTGCCCTCAGGGCGACGTTTCCGTAGCATCCGATCCCGCACTAGCCGACTAAGGGACAGATTTTTCCCTCAGGCTATCAGGCTAATGAACAGTCAGAAATGACCCACCCTACAACACACTCCCACTCACACAACATGCCATGCACTGCACTTTAACACAGTTCAACTGGACTACACGCACACACTGCACTAACACAACCTATCTGCTATCACTGGACACCATACAATGCACATCCACGACACTGCATGTGTATAATCTGTTGCACAACCATCTGCTGTTAATTTATAATCTGTTGCACCTTCACATTATTACTATGTATAGACTACATAATGTATAGATAGTGTACATAATGTAGATGTGCCCATACGGTGTATAATGTGTATTGATAACTGTAAGTATGTCTTTATAGTACACTATGTGTACTGAGTATATGTATGTGTATTTTGCACATTGTCTTCTGTACAGTCTGTAAATATGTACTGTCCATATGTAAATTGTTGGTTTTTTTGCACTGTCTGGAGCACGCTCGTAAGAATTTCACTCACCAAGGCACTTGTGCTGTGGTGATGTGACAATAAAAGTGATTTGATTTGATTTGATTTGATTTGACATAAAGGTCAGATCCTATGTGCAGTCTAATAACTGCTGCCAGAAGAAGCATCAGACCAGCTCTGGTTGTGAAATGTCATTGGCTCTTGTGTGTCTCGTGACCGATTGCATCATGCTTCTAACCGGCATGCACAAATTTCTAACCGGCATAAACTGCTGTAAGTCAGCCGACGAACGTCCTTCGCAGCGCCACAAGAAATCAAACACACCTTGGGCCAGAATAACTAAAAAAGGGCAAATTTTGGCACGATAGCACAGTTCCAAAACAGTGCAGATGGGCATGTAATTTTCTGTGGGTGATATATTGACATCGCACAAATTCTCAACATCTCATTTCCTTAGTGACCAACGCAATCTGCCAAGCGCTGCACAAATTACTACAAGGATATGTCCGGATGCTTTTTTGGGGCGTAAAATAATGGCGCGCATACCAGTAATTTGACAAGCGCAAATGTTTGTAAATTGAATTGCGTAATTCATTTTAATTATCTTCTCCCATGAATGTTGCATCTGAAAGGGAAACAAATAAGGTCAGGCGCATAAATAACTGTGTTCGCGTTAATTCGTTAGGGGCCCCAAAATGTATATAAAATGATTTCTATTTTTACAAATGCATGCAAACTATGAAATGTGCCTTGGTCTGACTTATAAGAAAAGGCAAGGTAAGGCAAGTTTATTTATATAGCACATTTCTTACACAGTGGTAATTCAAAGTGCTTTACATAAAAGGAAGTGAAATAGACATTAAAAATAATAATAAAAACAAGGAATCATTTTTTTTTTTATAAAATCAAAATTATATAAAAATAGATTTTAAATTCATTTTAAAGAGTTAAGAATAGAAAATTATTATATATAGGGCTATCAGTTTGGACATAGCACAGTGCTCATTCAACAAATGCACAGCTAAACAGATGAGTTTTGAGTCTGGATTTAAATGTGGCTAATGTTTTAGCACATATGATCTCTTCTGGAAGCTAATTCCAACTGTGGGCAGCAAAATAGCTAAACATGTCAGTTTCTGCATATAATTATGCTATTGATATGCATTTTCATGAGACCAGACTCAAAGTGACTCTAAAGGGGTCCTGACAAAGCATCAATGTGTGATGGATTGCTGGGATAGGAGCTATTTTAAAACAGAACAGATACAAAAACATCTCTATATACATTCATGGTGATTTTTCTCTAAACTCTCTTTATTCATTTCAGCAAATGGACTACGAGGAGCAAACAAATCACAATCTGTCCATCAGTGTCCAGAATGAAATTCCTTACTTCTCCTGTAATATTAAAAATAAAGTACCAAATGCCATGTGGGTGCTCGACAAAATACCCCAAAACTCTGACATAAGTTCTGCAAACCTCTATAACAGCATTCCAGTGACCATTTATGTAGAGGATGTCAATGACCCTCCGGTGTTTATACCTCCTGTAAAACATGTTGTGGTAATGGAGAACATAGATGTAGGAACAAGTCTTACAACCTTCACTGCTAAAGACATGGATGGAAGCCACATAAACACATTTAAGTAAGAGAAGCTAATATTACCATATAAAGTATTTCACTATTGGCACTGACACTGTAGCTTTGTTTAAAGAAAAGTGTCAGGTGAATTCATCTGGTGTTTCTTCAAATCTCAGATTTGTTACAGGTGAAGATATTGATAAATGGATAACTATTGATGCAAACACTGGACAAGTATCCACATTTAAAATTCTGGATAGAGAGTCACCATTTGTGATAAACGGCACCTATTCAGCAACCCTGTATGCTGTGGATGAAGGTAAGACATGAAATGTTTTCATAACGATTACTGATATTATCATATTATACCAAGTGTACCCAGAGCCGATCCTCCCTATATGCAGAATACGCAAGCTGTGTAGGGCCCCCGAAACACCAGGGGCCCCCCTTGCTCTCAATTATGTTTAATTTTAATTTGTTTCATTTTAATTTGTCCAGCGGTTATGAAAACATGAATGATCATTTATTTTAATGTGGTGCCCTGTCACGCTCTCTACATAAAAAATCAGCCAAATCATGTAACGTGAATGTCGTACAGTCTCTTGTTCTTACTAACAAAAACTATTTGAAAGCATACCGAGCCGTGGAAGAGATACTGTTTCTCAAGCCCCCCAGACAGAGTTTTGCGTAGGGCCCCAAGAAGTCTAGGATCAGCACTGAGTATACCTATATAGACAATTCCCTTCCTTTTATTTTCTAAATAATTTAATTTCGTACACACATTTTTTTTTTTATCAGTATTTTCAGCTATTTATACTACTTACTGCAAATATAATAATAATATATAATATATAGAATTATATAAAATACATAATAATCACAAAAATAAAAACAAGGAAATTAGATAAAAAATATTTTAAATTGAATTTAAAAGAGTTAAGAGTAGAAAATGATTGAACATAATATCTAGTGTAATTAGTTCAGACGTAGCACAGTGCTCATTCAACAAATGAACACATGATAAACACAGTTAAACAGATGAGTTGATGAGTTTTGAGTCAGGATTTAAATGTGGCTAATGTTTTAGCACATCTGGGCCCATATTTATCAAGCTTCTCAAAGTGCCATTTTAGTCTTAAGTGCTGAGAATTCATGAAATGTACTCCTACTTTCAAACTTAAATATAAAAGCAAGTTATGATTTTTTTTTAAAGCTAAGAATCACTCTTATTTTCCCAGAAATTTAACACAGCTCGAGAGGTCTCTCAAGTGGTTAGGAGTTGCCAGCAGGGGCTTGTGATGGCACTAAAGAGACAGAGACGTGTGCAAATCTTTCAAGAGGAGGAAGAATCTTCTTGAAATGTTTGGCAACGAGCATTTAATCAAACGGTTACATTTCCTCAGTTATTCAAAATGAGCAAATAACTTTACATTACCAAAGAACATCATTACTGACTTCAGTCTAGCGCGAGTATAATGCGATATACACTGTATGATGAATAAATCTCTTACCCCTTATTTAAACCACTCTTGGACCACTCCTCTTCTCCACATACACTACATCACTGGGTCCCATCATACAAGCACATGGTATCTCCTACCATTTCTACACTGATGTTACACAGCTTTATCTCTCATTTCAACCAGATGATCCAACAATAGCTGCACGGATCTTAGGCTGCCTAGCAAACATCTCGGCGTGGATGAAAGAACATCATATACAGCTCAACCTGGCAAAGACTGAGCTTCTTGTCCTCCCTGCCACTCCAACTCTACAGCATGACTTCACGAGTCAGTTAGGTTCATCAACAATTACCCCATCAGCTTCGGTCAGAAATCTTGGCGTAATCTTTGATGACCAGCTGACTTTTAAAGACCACATTGCAAAAACTGCTCGATCCTGCAGGTTTGCATTGCAAAACATCAGAAAGATCAGGCTCTTCCTCTCACACAGCATGCAGCACAACTTCTTGTCCAGGCCCTTGTCATTTCTAGACTGGACTACTGCAATGCTCTTCTAGCTGGACTTCTATCATGCACAATCAAACCTTTACAGATGATTCACAATGCTGCAGCGCGATTGGTCTTCAGCAAACCCAAATGGGCCCATGTCACACCTCTCTTTGTCTACCTGCTCTGGCTCCCGGTTGCAGCTCACATCAAGTTAAAGAAACCGATGCTTGCATATAGAACAGCCACAGGCTCAGCACCCTCCTTCCTCCACTCACTGATGAAAATCTACATCCCCTCAAGAAGTCTGAGATCTGCAAGTGAGCGACGCCTCGTGGTGCCATCACAGAGAGGCACAAAATCCCGTTCCAGAAAATTTTCATTCACCGTTCCTGGCTGGTGGAATTAAATTCCCACCCCTATCCTTAATGCGGAGTCCCTGACAATGTTCAAGCGACATCTGAAAACTCATCTCTTCCGTCTTCACTTGACTACTTCTTATTCTTCTTAAAAAAAAAAAAAACACCTTTGCTCTATTTCCTTAACCTCTCCCTGTCTAGTTAAGTTTTGCTCTGAACAATGCCTGAAATGTTGTATATTTTTAGTTGTTTGTCAAGGTATGTATTCACCTTGAGAACTTCATATTTGTTTCCAAATGCAATGACTTCAGTTTTCTCTTTTAATAACTGGAGAAAGTTCTGGCACATCCAACTGTTAATTTCATCAATGCATTGGCAGAGGGAATCAATGGGGCTATAGTCATTTGGCGATAAGGCTATGTAAATCTGGGTATCATTAGCATAGCTGTGATAGGCAATTTGGTTCTTTCTCATTATTTGACCTAGTGGAAGCACATACCGGCTAAACAAGAGCGGTGCAAGAATTGAGCCTTGTGGGACTCCGCATGTCATGGACATCCACTTAGACTTTATGTTCTCCTATACTCACATAATAACATCTCCCTTCTAAGTATGACCTGAACCATTTGAGTGCCATCCCAGAAAGCCCGACCCAGTTTTCCAGTCTCTGTATAATTATGTTATGATCCACAGTGTCAAACGCAGCACTAAGATCTAGTAGGACCAGCACTGATATTTTGGCAGAATCAGAATTAAAGCGAATATAATTTATTATCTTAATGAGTGCTGTCTCTGTGCTGTGATGCGCTCAGAAACCAGATTGAAAATCGTCCAGGTATCCATTTGAATTTAAGTAGTTGTTCAGCTGATTAAAAACTACCTTTTCAATAATCTTACCCATGAAAAGAAGATTTTATATTGGTCTACAGTTGCTCAACATGGTTTAATCAAGATGGCGCTTTTTCAGAAGGGGCTTAACAACTGCAGTTTTCAAGGAGTTTGGAAAAGTCCAAGAGAGAAGTTAGGCGTTACCACTTCTAAGAGATCTGCTTCTAAACAGTGAAGCACACTTTTGAAAAAAGATGTGGGAAGTGTGTCAAAATAGCAGGTTGACGAGTTAAGGTGCTGTACTATTTTTTCCTAAATTTGCTATCAATTGCTTCAAAAACAGACATAGTCATTTAAATTGCGGTCGAATCTGCGTGACCTCTGCAGAACTTGAGGATGTGCCAATCTCCTTTCTGATATTGTTTATCTTCTCAGAAATGAAGGAAGCAAGCTCATTGCATTTACTGTCGGAGAGCGTTTCAATGGGAATCTGACTTGGGGGGTTCGTCAGTCTCTCAACACTAGCAAAAAGAATGCGAGTGTTGTTTAAGTTACTGTTTATAAGGTTTGCTAAGAGGGACTGTCTAACTGTGGCTTGTTCCAGATTGAAATCATGAATGCTGTCTTTATAGATGCTATAGTTAATTTTGTCTTCCACCACATCTGCTCAGCTTTTCTGTATTGTCTTTTCACTCTGAACTGCTGTTGATTTTCTCCAAGATAATTTTTGTCTACCAGTCTTCTTGCTGACCTTTCAATGTCATCAATAACATTCTTAGCTTTTTAGTTAAATGAATCCAGGAGCTCAACAGAGTCTTCAGAAATGCTTGGTGTTAAAGATAGAGCTTTCATAAATAGCGCACTAGTGTTCTCATTAATGCATCTCTTTCTGACAGAGACAGATCTAGATTCAGTGGTAAGAGAGATCAATGTGTCAAAAAAATCATTTAGTTTATCAGTTATATATTTAGTTAGTGTAAATAGCTTCTGCCAACAAGGCAGGCTATTTGCACCTCATGATTCCTGATCATGTTTTATACTCTAATTTCTGTTTCCTCCACTCTCTGATCTGTAGGTGTTCCTCCGCTGACAGGGACTGGAACTCTAGTCATTCACCTGAATGATCAAAATGATAACGTGCCAATACTGGAAATGAATGCAGTCAGCATTTGCACAGATAAAGAGCCCACAATGGTCAACATCACAGCCGTAGACCTGGACTTTCCTCCATACGGATTGCCTTTCTACTATGAGCTTTTAGGAGATGTCAAGGACAAATGGAGGGTTGAACCAGCTCATGGTAATGCCACTGTCTTCACTCAGTCCAGACCACCCTACTCCCACTAAACATCATATTTTCGTGAATTGTTTTCACTCTAAAAACATCACAAAAATAAAATAGGTTATTAACACATTTTAATGCTGAATTTAGGCAAATCATATCCTGAGTGTTCTTCCATGACATCCTTAAGATTTCGGGGGCCTACATTAACAGCCAAGACTTTAGAATAATTCAGTTTTTTTTGTGTTTAAAATAAAAAAAAATCAGCACAACTATTTTCAACATTTATAATAAATGTTTATTTAGCACTTTGATCAGGAATAAATTACATTGTACAACATATTCAAATAAAAATAGCAATTTTTAAATGTAATAATATTTCACAATATTACTGTATTATTAAGCAAATAAATGTGGCATTGGTGATGGTGAGTGTAAGAGGCTTATTTTAAAAACATTTAAATATCTTAATTATTAAAAATGTTGACCCATTTATGCTTGCAATAACACTAACTCTCATTTTATCATCACGATTTTTCTCCTAAAGGCACAACGGTGAGTCTTGTAAAAGAAAAACGTGTGTATTCAGGTCATCACCTCCTCCAGATCAAAATATCAGACCAGCAGGGATTTTACTCCATTCAGAACCTGACGGTCACGGTGTGTGACTGCTCTATCACTCCCAGCTGCCATGTCAGGATGGTCTCGCAGGCTCGGATGGGGTCTTCTGCCCTCTGGATGATTGTTCTTGCAATTCTCATTCTCACAGGTGAGATGGTGATTTCTAATGTTTGGATGAGTAATATGCGATGAAGGATTTTGAAAACGGTTTCATATTACTGAAAACGTACTCGGTTACTTTCGTAACCTCGGTTCCCTGAGATATGGGAACGCATACTGCGTCGAGAGACGCTGTATGGGAAAAACTATTTAATCCTCTTCAACTGAAGCCTATTTCAATCACGCAGTTTAATAACTGCACGTTGATTGATTCATCTAGGATTAAAAAATTAACCAATCCACGGTGGTGGCGAGTGAGCCAATAGCTATTCGGCCTGCCATAGCCCTCCAAAATGGGAGGGGCGTCTGGCTATATAATCAGCTGCTCTAGCCACCGCAACTCAGATTGCCAGGAACGCAGTACTCGTTCCCATATTTCAGGGAACCGAGGTTATGATAGAAACCGAGAAATCGTTATGATAGTAATCGAATTCCCTTTCGAAATTTCACTCATACTGCGTCGAGAAACGCTGTATGGGAACCAGTCCAATCACGCCGTGCTATGATGTGGAACGACTCGACGAGCGTTGTCGGCGTCAGCGAAGAGTCAGCGAAGAAGGGGGTTCAATATCTGAGTTGCGGTGGCTAGAGCAGATGATTATATAGCCAGACGCCCCTCCCATTTGGTGGGCTTAATAGCCATTGGCTTGCTCACCACAGCCGTGGATTGGTTAATTTTTTAATCCTAGATGAACCATTTAACGTGCAGTTAAAACTGCGTGATTGAAATAGGCTTCAGTTGAGTTTTTCCCATACAGCATCTCTCGACGCAGTTTGCGTGTAATCTCGAAAGGGAACCCATCCTTCCGTACAAGTCAATCCAAGCATGAAAGGTGTGGTAAAACAACAAAAGACTTGCCATGGAAACCTGTTTTTTTAATGACATATAACGTTTTGAAATGTTTTTATTATTATTATTATTATTTGTTCTCTGTAAATACTGTAGTTTTGTTTTGCCACAAGGCACTTAGAATGTTTGTTTTTTCTGCGTTTGGGAAAGAAATCTAGGTAAATTATTATCTTGATTTTAAAGGAATAGAACTGAAACACAAGCATGAAAATTAGCTGACAATTTACTCACCCTCAGGTCATCTGAGATGTGGATGACTTTGTTTGTTCTGAACAAATCTGAACAGTTCATCACTTGCTCACCATGGATCCTCTGCAGTGAATGGGTGCCGTCAGAATGTGTTGGAGGAAGCAATGTTATATGGATTATGGACTCATATTTTAGCTGAAAGCAACAGTTAAAACATGTTAATGATGGGTTTGTTTCTTACAAACATGCACCTTTTCACTTCACAAGATGTTAACTGATGGACTTGAGTGGTGTGAATTGCTTTTGGATTATTGTGATGTTTTTAACAGCTGTTTGGACTCTCATTCCGACGGCACCCATTCACTGCAGAGCATCCATTGCTGAGCAAGTGATGCAATGCTACATTTATCCAAATCCAATAAAGAAACAAACTAACATCTTCAATGGCCTGAGTACATTTCCATTCACTATTCATTTAAACACTTCAAGATGTATTCAATGTAGCTGATAACTTTGTTAAAGTATCCAAGGTTAAAATAAATACTCTCTTTTTATATTTCAGCATTGTGCTTAACAAGTCTATTGATGTCCTGCAAGGCAGATAAAAAAATGATTATGATGGATTATGGCCTCGGTCATCTCATCAAAACAAATTCAGAAAATCCAGGAACAGACTGCGTGGTAATTTCATCACACAACTAGTAATGTTTGAATCTGTGCATTTTGTTCAGTATTAGGTAACACTTTACAACAAGGTTTTATGTCAACATTATCTAAAGTAATTGCGCACAGCATTTATTAATGTTAAAATATAAATATAAACTGTATAATTTGACACACACACTTGTTATTAGTGTTGTAATTAATTATTGTAATATAACAAATACAGTAAAATAGCATAACATTGCATTATGTTTATAGATTAAAAACCGCTTTAAACATTATTGTACAAATCATTAATTAATAATAATAAACCAAACCTTAGTTTAAAGTGTAAGGGATTGAAGTTCAGCTCATATTTATATCAAACATTAAACATATGTTGCCTTGAATAACTTTTGATGTAAATTCTGATGTGTTCATGAAGGTATCTTCCAGTATAGGTATTCACAAAACTGATTCTTTCAATGTAAACGGTATAAATGCGACTAAAAATGTAAACTCCAGCCAGAAGGTCACAACACAAACCGTGAGTAACAATAAAACTCTTTGACAATTGGGGTGAATTAGAAATAATATTTTGCTGTCAAACCAAGTTAAAAGTTTTATCATTAATATAGTCTATAATGTTTCTGGAAATAGCCTGTATGTTGTGCGTATGATAAATTGTTCAAGAGTCAAACAGAAAACAATTAATGTTTATTTACTTATTCTTACTTCCTTAAATTGAAATTTTGCATCCTGCTTGCTACCATGAACAGGATAAAAATTCTTAAAAAGATAATTTTGCTTCATGATATCCAGGTCAAGGATAAAGCACAGCAGGCCGTTTCACAGACTTCATTGTCAGTCTACAACAACCAGGCGTTCAAACGCTCAACGTACATGGTGAGTATTAACAGCTACAGCAAGATTTCAAAGTGATGGTCCTTTTCTTTGTTTTGTGATGGATTGTTTCTGTTTCTGCATGTTTTCCAGAATTCCACAAGACGTGCATACAGAGAACATTTTCAGGTAAGAATAAAATGACATTAATAATTCACATCATATATGAACTCATCATCTGTGCTTTTTTCAACCAGCAATCGAGTGTCCGATCAAGTTTTAGAAGCAATTATTCTTACATCACCAAAGCATCTTACTTGGGTGAAAACCTTGCCGTTCTCATCCAGCAGGTGATTTTACATTTACATTTTAATTTACATTTAGTCATCTAGCAGACGCTTTTATCCAAAGCGACTTACAAATAAAGAAAATAGAAACCATCAAAACCAACAAAACAGAAATAATATGTAATTGCTGTCTCAGTTAGCCCAATGAATTTCATTTTTTATAATGAATAAATTGAAAACAAGTAATAAAACAATAATTAGTGTTAGAGGGTCGTTTTAGTAAAAATAAATATATATACATACATCACTGTACATTACTACTCTGTCTACATTCTTTATTTATTTATATTTTTTATAATTTTTTATATACTTCATTTCACAACTATAATTTGCCAATTTTGTTACCATTAAGTTATAAAAACTTTAATTTTGAATGAGGTCATTGAACTAGTGCTGTCAAACTATTAATCGTGATTAATCGCATAACAAATTTAAGTTTTTGCTTACATTATACAGTATCTGACAAAACTGAGTACAACCCTCACACTTTTGTAAATATTGTATTATATCTTTGATGTGACAACACTTAAGAAATGATGCAATGCAATATAGTGAACTTTAAAAAAAAAGTTCAACATTTAAAAAACATTAGATGAACGTCCAAATTAAATGTTTCTGTTCAAATTTTTGATAGTCTACTTCGTTAGTTACCTAAGTAACTAAATGTCAAATAACTCTCAGAATATTGCAGACGTTAAGGTCAGGGATAATGGAATAAGTTGACATGTACTTGCAAAGTTATTTAGTACAATGTATGTTGGGGGAGCATCAAAATAAAGTGTTTGCCTATACTATGTGTGTAGAAAGTCTGCTAATATTCCGATGACTTCTAGTTGAGTTGCAAAGTTAAGTATAGCTAGGAGAACATCTATAGTGGACCTTCGAACAATAGTAAAGACCAGATAACTCTAAATGAAAATTTTCTTAACATTGCTGGAATAATTTTTTCATTTTGTTCAACAATGTTTGACAGGACATAAGTATATAATTTTCATGTTCCCTATCAGTCAGTCACGTTCGCCGTAACGTCAGAGTGACTGACATAGTGGGATCTCGCTCGAGATCCCAATCACCTTCGCGTGTTAACAAAACAAGCCAACGACAGTTGGCATGCGTGTTTCGCCACACGCACCCCGCCCCGCAGCGCGGGTATAAAAAGAGAGCATGTGCAAACGCACATCAGCTTTTCGCTTCGGAGCTGAGCCTTCTAGAAAGACTGAATCTCCGCGAGTGTCTACGATACAGCCTTAAGTGTTAGTGTTACGGCGCATCAGCGGAGGTTGCTGTCCAGTGCTTCTTCTCTTCGTTGTGTTGTAGCTTTCCATTCTGCGGTCTGCGAGCAGAAATCACAGTCCTACTGGCAAAGGACGCAATAGAGCCGGTCCCTCCAGCCGAGATGAAGTCTGGGTTCTACAGCCCTTACTTCCTCGTGCCCAAGAAAAGCGGTGGTTTACGACCAATCTTGGACCTGGGCACCTGAACCGAGCCCTCCATAATCTCATGTTCAGGATGCAGAAACTCATCTTTCAATGCATTTGTCCCTTCGATTGGTTCACAGCAATCGGCCTGAAGGACACGTACTTTCATGTCTCGATCCTCCCTCGATATAGAACGTTTCTTCACTTTGCGATCGAAAGGCGAGCATATCAGTACAAGGTCCTCCCCTTCGGGCTGTCCCTGTCACCTCGTGTCTTCACCAAGGTCGCGGAGGCAGCCCGTGTTCCTTTGAGGGAAAGAGGCATTCGCATTCTCAACTACCTCGATGACTGGCTCATACTGGCCCAATCTCGAGCACAGTTGTGCGAACACAGGGACATGGTGCTCAGTCACCTCAGCCGGTTGGGGCTTTGGGTCAACTGGGAAAAGAGTAAACTCTCCCCTACGCAGAGGATCTCTTTTCACAGTATGTAGTTGGACTCGGTCAACCTCATAACACGTCTCTCAATAGAACGTGCTCAGTCAATGCTGAACTGCCTGGAGTCTTTCCAGGGCAAGAGGGCGGTTCCACTTAAACAGTTTCAGAGGCTCCTGGGGCATATGGCATCCACAGCCACTGTCACGCCGCTCGTTTTGCTTCATATGAGACCACTTCAGCACTGGCTTCATGATCGAGTCCTGAGATGGGCATGGCGACACGGCATGTACCGGGTCTCAGTCACACCGTCCTACCGTCAGACCTTCTACCCGTGGTCGGATCTTGCTTTTCTTCGGGCAGGATTCCTGCTAGTGTGAGAGTCCAGTCATGTTGTTGTATCAACAGATGCCTCTGCCATGGGCTGGGGAGCTTTGGGCTTTTTTTATTCCTCTTGGGCATTGGCGCCTCAATAGCAGACATATTTAGAGCTGCCGGCTGGGCAACACCTAACACGTTTTCAGGAGCCCGTGTCCTCCGTGTACTTGCCTCAGATGGCTAGTAATGCTGGGACCTGCTCGGTGTCAATCACGCTTGCTGCGCCATTCCCCTCTACGGACCGGATACATGCACTTTTATTGCTTCTCAGTCCAGTTCCCCTCGGCGAACCCTGTTGAAGTTCCTCCCGCACTCTCGGCAGTCAGACGTGGCAGAGCACCAGACGCCAGGTCCAGCACTCGTGTATATGCCAAGGTCAGCCCTTGTGCTGGGCTAGGTGCCAGTGTGTAGTGATTCCCCTTCGGGTGATCCCTCATGTATATTCTTCCACGGTATGGCTCCCCTCGTGGTGGACCAGTGTCTTTCCATGGCAGAAACCTTCTGCCGTCTCTACTGTGTATTGCTCTCACCCCAGGCTGGCTGAGTCTACCTCGGAGACGTCCATATGTAGTACTACCCTTGGTCAGTCCATATGTGTAATTGACCACATGGTACCTCCTTTATGCAGGATGTGGCTTCCATAGCATGCCTGACTTAGGTACGCTTTCCCAGTGTTACCCGCTGTATGGAAGAGCAGTGGGTGCATCTCTACCTAAGCCCTGTCCTATCTTCCGTCCCAACTGGTATGGGGGGACTTGCCGGCTTCCGCAGGGCACTGGAGGGGGTCAGCAATAGTGGCGTCTTCAAAGGGATCCCACCACGTCAGTCACTCTGACGTTATATCGAACGTGACTGACTGATAGGGAATGTCTCAGTTAGGTACATAACCCTCGTTCCCGGAAGGAGGGAACGGAGATGCAACGTCCCGTCGCCACGGTTGCTGTACCACCGCTGTATGGCCGGGGCACACAATCTCGGCTCCTCAGCAATAAACTGATGTATGTTTTCACACACTCTCCTTTCATACACGTGCTGCAGGGCGGGCTGCGTGTGGCGAAACATGCACACCAACTATCATTGGCTTTTTTTGTGTTAACACTCGAAGGTGATTGGGCTCTCGAGTGAGATCCCACTACGTCAGTCACTCTGACGTTACGTCTCCGTTCCCTCCTTCAGGGAATGAGGGTTTCGTATGTAACCGAGACTTTACTTTTTTTTTTTTCCTTCCTCTCCTCAGAAACGACTTGCTCTCCAAGCCCGTGATGAGGAACTTGGTATTTACAAACCGCGCTGTTACACAGATGAAGGACAGCCTACAGCGAATTATCAATTAGATGCAATATCCATTCCAGAGGATGACTTTCATCCAGAGATGCTTAAAAATCTGGACAGCAGGTTCAGTCAGCTAGCAACAATCTCCAGACCTGACCTGATGAGAAGGTCACAATTATCTCAGGAAGTGTAGCCTAAATATAAATATTTAGGACAAAATGCAAAAAAGGTCTTCAAAAGTTTTACTACAGTTCTACAGTATCAGTGATGATAAATATAACTCTATTTGCATTTTCTGTATGCAAAAAATCCACAGGGCATAAAAAGCAACAAAGTAGTTACAGTAGGCTAATAATTGTTTTAATGTTAGCTCAGGTTTTTGACTTTTTTTTTGACTGTTTATTTTCATTCTGTATTTTTTGAACGGTGTTCATGGGTAATAATTTGCATACATTTAATACATAAACATATGGTGGTGTAATTATTTTCTAAAACCTGCTCTAAGAGTACATTTACATTTACATTTATGCATTTAGCAGACGCTTTTATCCAAAGCGACTTACATTGCATTCAAGTTACAGTTTCTACATTTTATCAGTTTTATCAGTTGCTAACGCCATGCTCTACCAGTTGAGCTACAGGAAAGCTGTAATTACATTATTACATGGGTGATAATAGTGTTTTTAGTAACTGATAAGCGTGTTTGAAGAGAATGTCTATTTTGACTCTCAAGCAAACTCCTGACATATCTTGGTCTGTAGTTCCCCTGGGTGTGAAACTGCTCTGTTGTTTCTGGTGTTTTTAATCCTTCACTGTAAAAATGTAAAATGACAGTTTTTTTTTATTATTTGTACACTGGCATATGAGAATTGATTAATGTTTAATAAAACTCAGTGTTTAATCTACTGAATCATAACATGCTACCGTTGTATTTATTTTTTGTATTAGGTTTTATTTTGACAAGTCTCTCAACCTGTTCAACCCGTTTTATCTTTTTAAAATTTATGTTCAACACACAGCTCTTGAAATAGTTCCCTTTTACATGCCACACAGTTACTGCTTCACAATAGCACTTTTTATCACTGTTCCGCAAATTGTTTCCTACCTGTCGCTCGTAAATCTTTAATGTTTCCAAAATCTATGAATGCATAAAAGTACCATTTGTCAAAAAAAATCAATGAGATACATATATATGAGTTACATCATGTATTTATTAAAGAGCATTGTATAACTTCCAGCACACACACACATACATATACAGGTACATATACAGTATATATATATATATATATATATATATATATATATATATTGATTTATTCTTGTTTTGAAACTTTTTAAATGATCAGAAAAATCGCTACTTTAATTACATACATACAATGTAGTATTTTTGTCAATAATAAAAAAAATTGTATTTCAATAGTTTATTTATTATATGATTTTTGGGGGTAAATTGTGATTTAAAACAGTTTTTAAAAGTACGAGTAACAAGTTTTCTTAGTAATCTCACATATTTCACCTTTTGACTTTCTACTTTCTATTTTTTTACCTAATTATTTCATATTTTTATGACACTCATCAATCAAATTTTTGACACAAAGTCGACTATGGTCTCTCTCCATATGGTTTAAATGAAATTCAGAAAAAAAGAGACATGGATGAATGGAAAAGTGGAGGAACGTTTGAACACACATACTTTAAGGATGAAACCAAAGAAGAGTTTTATACACAAAGTCCAGTCACCCTGTCATGTAGTTGGTTCACCGGGCTTCATTTCTGCAGTGATCCAGTAACTGATCAGTGCTTGATAACATCCAGATTTACACAAATCTGACAGTGCAGCTGGATGACATCATGATATATTACCTTTACACAAGGATCTCAAAACTCGAGACAGTAACACTGTTGTGTTTCTGTGCCACCCACAGACATGCACAAACTGTCATATCTTAAAACAACATGACTACTTGCAAAAATAATTCAGTATTCTTATTTTGCACATGAATAAAACATGAATGCAATAACTTGCAACCTAACAAGATAACTTGTTTTTAGTGTCAGATGTTAAAATGAAATTTTAAATGAAATGTTTCATTATAATTTGCATTAGCATGTTAATATATATATATATATATATATATATATATATATCAATTCTTTACATCAAATATTTTTTTATCATTAGTCATATCTTACATTTATTTATTTAGTTATTATTTATGTTGTATATTTATTATGTACTGACGTATTTATAAGGGCAAAAGGTTAACCCCCTTTTAGATACATTCACAGGTTAATAGAGCTCAATTAGATTTTACATGAGTTTAGATTTATATGAGGGTTTACATGAAGACTAATAGCTCATAACATGTTTCAGTATCATTGTCCACTGTGTGAGACCTGATAATTGTAATCTTCCCAGACAGCAACATAGTGTTGGCTCATATCCTCATGGATCTCACACGGGCCAGATGTGGGCCAACACTATGTTGCTAATCCATCAATGGGAGTTTTAGATCCCTCATATTTCACAAAAGGTTACACAAGATCTGTCTCCAAACAACATGAGTCATTGTAAGACAATAAAACCGTTTTAAAGAATTGATGTTGAGAAATGTTCCATTGCTACATTCTACACGAATGCCATGGGGTGTGTTGTAATATTTTGGGGAAATAATGACAGTATGAAAGAGGCAAAAACTGAGCCTTTGTAGTACCGTTTCATTTACAACAGCTTTAATGAGAAAACAGAAGAATGTGTGAATGTGTTACGGCGGTAAGTTGTGTCACTTGCGCTTAAATTGCGTAAATCTGTGTTTCCTATCAACTGGGATTATAATAAATCACCTGTAGTACATTATAAAATGGAAAATGATTAAAAACTGTTTAAAATAAAATGTTTACATTGTAAAAATAAGATGCGTGGCACAGCATGAGAGTTGAGCCATTGGGGAATATCTGTACTGTATTATATTATTAGTAATATTATTAGTATTACTATTTGTATTATAAGTATTATTGTTGTTGTTGCAAAGATGCATAAAGTTTTCTGTTACAAATAGGGTTAGGATTAAGTTATAGCTCTGTTTATAGTTATATATAAAAAAAGTGTGTGTCTTTTACAGCTCAGTTCTTTTCACTACATTGCTGTATTTTATTGTTGGCTGTTGAATGATGGTGACATTTTTGTGACTGTTATCAACATGTACTTCCCATGATATTCATGATAGTTATGAACATGCATGCTATTTAAAATACACACTTGGTTAAAACAACTATATTACACGTTGCAAATAGGTGTACATGACATGAGGAGGTCATTGACTGATAAAATTCAGGCGACACTGCCCTCTTGTGTTTAACAGGGGACATGACACTTATCACTGCATTCAACATTCGGAGATAAGAAATTGGAGTGGCCGTATGTGGACATATGAGGATTTTCCCCCTAAAAATATAATTTTATAAAGCATTCTGTGCATTGTAAATAATATAATGATGTATGCTTAAAATAATTGCATAAGTAGTAAAACAATAGAAATGCTATGTGTTTTGAGTCCCCCTCCCTTGCCTCTCAGTGGTTTGATCCACTGCCTGCTTTCCCCCTTTACCTCACTGACACTAGAGGTCTGCACGGGCTCAAAACTGAAGCCCGAACTCGGCCCGTACCCGAGATTGTCTGACCCAACCCGACCCGACCCGAGCGGCACAGTTAAATTTAGAGCCCGAACCCGACCCGAAATCCCCCCCCCCCCCCCAGCGAATAGCCAACTAAAAATAAAGGGAAAAGGCTGCATTTCACGATTGCGTGCAAAGAAACGGATTAATCAAGGCTCTGCCATTTCACAAACTTTTAACAGTTATGAAAGTTTGTGAACATCAGGCGCTGCCGAGTTTATGAATTTTGTATGGACAATAAGATAATTATTCCACCGTGCAAATTATGGTCATTTTTTGTCAGTTAAGGCTCGTTAGCATTCTGTCTACTTTAAATCAGACATAAGATCTTAAATAAGATTGTATTTATTTGAATGCATGCATTAATCGTTTATTTGAATTAGCGAGAGAGAGAGAGACCGAGAGAGAGAGAGACCGAGAGAGAGAGACCGAGAGAGAAGGGGGTATAAATGTTGCGCGTGCATGTGAACCTGCGTCTGCGCGTCTCTCTCTACAAGCAATGAGGCTTAGTTACTTCAAAAACAGCGATTTTGCCGCCTCATTGCAGATAAATATAATGTTGTGACTTGCGAGTCAGTAGCCTGTCGAAGCTATGTTACTAATAAAAGTTTCCGTGCTGTTTGTGCGCGATCTCTGATATCTGTGTGCAATGTGTGTGCGTGTGTCTATGAAAGCAGCGAAGCCTCTGCATATAGTTTTGGTTTAGCTACAAACCCGAACCCGACCCGAGCCCGAAGCTACCATTAAACATTAACCCGAAACCCGACCCAAAACCCGAAAGTATTTCGGGACCCACGGGTTCGGGTCGGGTAGCAGACCTCTAACTGACACACACACGAGTCCGGAGTGAACAAAGTTCTTCAGAAGTTGTGATTCTCCAGTAAGTAGGCTGTCAAGGCTATTATTCACTTTAAACATCATATAGTATGGGGGGCCCTAAGTAAACCTCCGGGAGGGGGTTACCTTTGCGAGAAATCGCGAGGGCCCCTCAGCATGCGGGGCTCCATGTACTTGCATGCTTATTACATGCATATTAGACCAATATTGTAGATTTACCACTGTGTTGGGTTTAGCTCAATATGATGTTAAGTTTTTCTGTTGTAGGACAGATAGATAATGTTTCAGTACAAAAAAGGATTGGCAAGTACAAAAAGTCCCCATTGCACAATTTTGGCTGTATTATTTGTGTCACTTTCAAAAATTGCTCTAAATAAATTTCAACTGTTTAGATTAAATTTACACTCATGGGATGGGCTAATGTTAAAGCAGGACACTGTCTCTCTAATGGGAAATTAAAATAAGTAATCAGCTGTTTACTACCAAGACACCTGATTAGTTTACAGTGTCATTTGTGATCAACTGTCATTCATATTTAAGTTGAACCATGCCAGGTATGCAATAAAAAGATTGTTTTGTGGTTTATTGCGTGACTGTATATATTATTCTGATTTAAACAATCTGACTTAAGCATGTTGAACTCTTGACTATCGCACATGAAGTCAGCACAGAACACATTTTTTTGCCATTCACACAAGCATTTTTGCATTAAAAAAGTTGAGCCACAAGCAGTGAAATGGAACTTGAGCACCCAATGCTAATCTCACAGCAATTCGTACATATTTTATGAGGTGGCTAATTGTCTAAACCCCAGTGACGGGTAGGTTTATGGGTGGAGTTTGGTGTAGGTCATTCGTACAAATTAATGCGAACTCATAAAATATGTACGATTTGGCAAAAATCGTATGAATTTGTACGAGTGAGGTCGTATGAATTTGTACAAATTAGCCACCTCGTAAAATATGTACAAATTGCCATGAGATCGGGCTGGAGCACCACGTTTTTCGTGCCGTGCATGTCACTAGAAGACACACTAATGAGAAGTGCAAATGAAGCTGAATCAGCAGAGTGTTGGAAAGCTTTACAAAACTACAAACAAAACATGCTGTCATGTGTAAAGGCCTCGCTTTTTGAAATACCTGAAGTAGAATAAGTTTGAAATACCTGAGTGGCAGTGGTGTGATATACAACCCCATTTCCAGAGAAGTTGGGACGTTTTGTGAAAAGCAATACAATCAAGAATCTGTGATGTGTTCATTCTCTTTAACTTGTATTTAATTTTAAAAAGTACTAAGAAAAGATTTCCAAAAATGTTCACTGACCTACGTACATTTCTTTTGTAAATATAACCAAATGTAGTTTTTGACGTCTGCAACACATTCCAAAAAAGTTTGGACGGAGGCAAAATAAAAGTAAAAAGGTTATAGTATCCACTTTAAACTGTTTTGAAATAGTTCATAGTGAGCAGGTAAATTGGTAGTAATAGGTCAAAGCATCATGTTTGGGTATTAAAGGAACATCTCAGTCTTTGCGATCCATCTCAGTCTTTGGATCATGGCTCATCACTTTGTGCCAAATTTCATGAGAGAAGTATGACATTTCTTTTTTAAATCACATTTCCCAATGTAATTTTGTACAGATATTCTATCCTAACAAACCATACATCAATGGAAAGCTTATTTATTCAGCTTTCAGATAATGTATTAATTCAATTTCGGAAAAAATGACTGTGTTTATCTCGTTTCCCTCCTCATTTGCTCTCTTTATATTCTCCTTGTGTTTGCAGTTTTGTGCCAGTTCGTCGTCGTACCTTCCCCAGTTGTATCCTGTTCCTGCCTTGCCCTGTCCTGCCTGGCAGACTGTTTACTCCCTCTGGGTAGTTTCGGTTGTTGGTTTTGTTTTATTTGTGATTAATAAAAGCCCATTCTCCTGCACACCTCGCCTCATCCCTTCACACCACAACCATGACAGAAAGAGAGAGAGGTTAATATTTCAAATTTATACAAGTATTGTACAAGTAGGCCTACTTGATATTTCATTTTTGACAAGCTTGAAATTATGCATAGTTCTTGTTATTAGTGCAGTAATTAATTATAATAATATAACAATACAAATGCTTTATTTTAAGGTGTCCTTATTACGTGTAATTAAATTAAGGTGTCCTTATTACTGTGTAATTAAACATTTAAGTAATCAGTCGTATTAACTACAATTATTAATTAATGAACTAGAAATATGGGTAGTGCTAGGATTGGGGTTTGGTTAAGGGTTACTTACATGTAATCATGCATAATTTGCATAATCATGTAACATGTAACAAAGTCCCCTTAAAATAGAGTGTTACAAAATGCTAATTCATAAACTAATAAAAATGGAAAAAAACCTTAATGTAAAGTGTAAAGTATTGATAAATTCAACTCATATGTATATCAAACACACTTTGTTGCCTTGAATAACTTTTAATCTAAATGATGATGTTTTTATAAAGGTGAATACCAGTATAGGTATTCACAAAACTGATTAGTTCAACGTAAACAATATAAATGTCTACCAGTGTAACCTCAAGCCCCAAGGTTACATGACAAACCACAAGTAACAATAAAACTCTTCATGTTCTTTGACAGCTGGGCTAACTTGGAGAATTCTGGGAAATATATTTGCTGTTAAAAAGTTTAATGTAGTAACATTTAAAGAAATGTTAGACGAGTTCTGAAAATGTTATTTTGAATCACTTAAATTCAGGCATTATGCTAATAATTTTGGAACTAAATGTCAGCTAACTCTCATTAGTTTGCAACTACATGTCAACTAACTCTCATTAGAGTATTATTAAACTGTTAAGGTTAGTAGAATAAGTTGGTATGCTTGCAGAGTTACTTACAGTCAGGAGAATGTCTGTTGGTGGATCATCAAAATGCAGTTTTAGCAGATATTAAGCAGACAATGCTAGTTGGCATGTAGAGTTGCAAAATTACTTATAGTTAGTACCAGTGTTGGGGAAAGTTACTTTTAAAAGTAATGCATTACAATATTGCGTTACTCCCTAAAAAATAACTAATTACTAGTGGTGGGCCGTTATCGGCGTTAACGTGCTGCGTTAACGCGAGACTCTTATCGGCGATAAAAAAAATATCGCCGTTAATCTATTCTCAAAGTTGGGTTGGGAGCTGGGTCTATACTACGCAAGCTATGATGACTTTCACCCTGATATTTTAGCGCGGATGTATACCTAGCCGAATTGCACTGTAGGGGGCGAGAACGAGTCTTCGAACTAGAGGCTCGCAGTCCGTGATGGACAGATTGTTAACGGCTGGTCTATGTGGTAATACAATCGGGCAGGACATCCAAACGCTCATCTATCATTCATCAACCTCAAATATGGCTTTTCATCTGAAAGATGTATGTAGTAGCAACTTTACATGGCCGCTCAATATGATGTTAACCTAGAGAAATGTGCGCTATTGAAGTGTTTGTGTGGAAGCGCGTTTGCTGCAGGACAGGCTCCGGTGCCCTCACTTGCTCTTACATCTCCGTCATTCTTGGTCATACAGATAAAAGTAGCCTAATACATCTTTCGAATCTGTAAAGACTCTACGTTTATTTGTGTACACTCAGAATAACAACGAAACGTTGCGCTTTTAAGCAAACAGGATGCGCTTTAGGTCTCATGTGAACTTGAGCGAGAAACTCCGTCTTTGAAAAATATATCTATAGAGAGTGAAATGTCTAAAAAAATAAAAATAGAAGACGTGTGTGTTAGCATGGATGATTTACATGAAATTTAATCTGTGCAACACTGTGCATAAAATGGCTTTCAGTTCAATATAATAACAAAAAACGACATTTTGGGTTTTTATTCAACTAATAAGGTGGGCACGCTGTGATCTGTACTATATTTTTACTGTAATTGACAGTTATCGGCAAAAAAACAACAACACGGGAGTGGGAGGGAATGGGAGTCATTCTTCCGGGAGTGGAACGGGATTTTCCTCCAGTTTTTTCGTGGGATTGGGACGGGAAGAGATTAAAGTTTGTGATGCATTTTGGAAACAGGAGATGCGCCACCTGGCTTGAGAACCCCGTTCTCAAAGACTTACTTTTAGTCATTATTTGGGTAGCACACATATTCTGAATGCCTTCGGCAGAATTCAAATGAGCCATTTTAATCTAGATTAATTCCAAAATTAATCTAGATTAATCTAGATTAAAAAAATTAATCTATGCCCACCTCTACTAATTACGTTACTTAGTTACTTTTTATGGAAAGTAATGCGTTACATTACTTTTGCGTTACTTTCACGTTACTTTTTAAATATGAGCAGGGCTTGATTGTTTGTTTTTAATACAATAATTTCTATTTATAGCTAATGTAAAGCCTTTCACACCAAAAAATGTAATGAATAAACCTCAGGCTGAAGGAAGAGTAAATCATGTCTGTACAGTAGAACGCAGGAGAGAAGGTTCAACACTCTTCAGCAATAAAAAAAAACAACGAAGCACAATTGTTAGTTTATCTAAAGTCATTTTTGCTTATTAGTATGGTTGAACTGGATTATCAAAGGTCAGCAGCAAACACATCGGTTAATAAAATGAGATTAGATATATTTGTTGTTTTACATATTTAATTATTGCAGGTTTGCATCATATTCTGAGTTTTAATTCATTTTGATGAATACTGAATCAGTTTTTTTGCGAGTGGGATGAATTAATACACATTCACATTTAGACGACATTAGAACTACAGTAAGATCATGTTCACACAGCGCACTGTCAGTCAATACATTTTACTTTTTTGAAAAAGTAACTCAGATATTTTCTAGTTAATCAAAAAGTAATGCGTTACTTTACTAGTTACTTGAAAAAAGTAATATTATTACGTAACTCACGTTACTTGTAATGCGTTACCCCCAACACTGGTTAGTAGAATATATAGAAAGTGGACCTATTAAACATTTTTTCACATATAAAACCTTTAATGGATGATTCATAAGAACAATTAATTACTTTGAGAACAATAGTAAAGCATAGATAACTCTAAATAAACATTTTATTAACATTACTGGGAAGACATTTGCTCATAACTTTGAGAGAACCTTAGGTTCTGACAAAGTTCCTTGTTAGTTGAGTACACATAAAGAACTGTATATCAGCAGGTTTTTTTAGATCGTGAGAAATACATTTGGTTAATTGTTTCCAAATGTTTGATTGAGGATGGTGAATAATATTCATTGTGCTTTTGTTTTTGTTCTTCTTCCTCCTCTTCAGAAACGATTTTCTCTCCAAACCTGTGATGAGGAGCTTGGTATTAATGAACCGCACTGTTACACAGATGAAGAACAACCATCAGCCAACAATACTTAGAAATCTGGCAGCAGGAGAGCCAACATCCTTGCAGTGTGAAAGAAAAATACAAAATAAGTGTGTTTCATTTTCTCAGAATCTTCTGAAATCATGTTTTTGAATGCTATTTTTGAATTGTATTAAATTCCTATAACAGCATGAATTATGTGCAGTTAATGAGCTTAATCATTTCAGACATTTATTACAAAAAAAGTATGGGGGTGTAATGATTATTTTTGGTAAAACCTTCTCTAAGATTACATGGGTGGATTCAAAGTGATAATCAAAGTTTTATAATTTGCTGATAGTAGAAAAAAGCATAACGTACTAATAAAATGAGAAAAGTGGTTTATCTTCAATGTGAGAGTGTTTGTTTTTGTAAATTTTTCCATCACACCATAGGACACATTGATACGTAATCTATCCATATTGAGTTGTATACACTCCTTTTTGGGCACTTATAGACCCCTTCACGGTATACGTCACAGGAAAATTCGAAGTTCGCAGTGCGCATGTTGGGGTCAGAAAGTTCATTCCATCCCATTGAATTGTGTGTTAACCAGAGAATTTCTCGTCAAGACAAAATGCCTACTTGTTGCGTCGTGGACTGTGAAAATCGCACCAGTTCTGGAGTCAAGTTTTTCAGGATTCCTGCAGGATCTCATCCGTTTCAAAAAAATAGACGACATCTGTGACTGCAAGCTATTAAACGGGCAGACTGGGACAATACAGCTCGGTAAAGTTGGCAAGATATTCACAGATTCGACTTTTCCGGATCAATAACTCGCGAGCAAAACGTTTTCACGGCACAAAGTACGCCTTTTTTCATTCGTAGTGATGTAGTAAACAAGCTACAAGCGTGTTTTCCTCAAAACAAGCTTTCCTCCGCTCCGTGCAAAATACATTGATCTCAATGCGCTGGCGTCTGAGAGACAAGTCCTAAGGGACCGTCTGCAAAGTGCGAAACGCGAAAAACGTTACTAATAAAATACTCAATACCTTCACAGTAACACAATGTAGTGTCACCAAATTTAGTACACGCGTCACTGCTCTCCTGCTGGTTATACTACAACAGTTATTTTTTGTGTGTTACTTATAGTTTAAGTGATTTTGGTGAAAGTACAGTGTGTTACAGTACAGTCATTAACTTTGTTTTATAATAACTAATCATAAAAAATATGCCAAAGCAATTATTTTCAAAATAAGTGTTGTAGTATAACCAGCAGGAGAGCAGTGATGTGTGAAGTGATTTTGGTGAATGTACAGTGTGTTACAGTAAAGTTATTAACTATTTTTCATAATAAAAAATGTGTAAAAGCAATATTTAAAAAAAATAACTGTTGTAGTATAACCAGCAGGAGAGCAGTGACGCGTGTACTAAATTTGGTGACACTACATTGTGTTACTGTGAAGGTATTGAGTATTTTATTAGTAACGTTTTTCGCGTTTCGCACTTTGCAGACGGTCCCTTAGGACTTGTCTCTCAGACGCCAGCGCATTGAGATCAATGTATTTTGCACGGAGCGGAGGAAAGCTTGTTTTGAGGAAAACACGCTTGTAGCTTGTTTACTACATCACTACGAATGAAAAGAGACGTCATTTATGCCGTAAAAAGTTTTGCTCGCGAGTTATTGATCCGGAAAAGTCGAATCTGTGAATATCTTGCCAACTTTACCGAACTGGACAATACTACGATCAAAAAGGCTCGTGTTTGTAGCGCTCACTTCATATCAGGAAACGTTAAAGTCATCCTTTATCATCCCTTTCTGTTTGCTTAAACTCGAAGGCCTGGATTGCATGAACAGTTTTCTGTACGTTAAGCTATGCAAGTTAATAGTGTTGTAAATGTCATGGACCTGTCATGCTACAGACGTAGCCAGCTGCTAGTAGTTAGCCGCAGGCTAGCGCCAACATTGTGCCAACAACGGTAGAGTTAAGCCATGATAAGTAAACAAATGTTTTCTGTAAACTGTAGACTGATTTAATAGTTAGGTGAAGTTTGATATCTGGCATAAATTGTGACCTGTGGCATGCTACAGACTTAGCAGATAGCAGACTAGCTTTACATTAGCGCTTTCACTATGACAACAGTAGATCGTGTTGTAATTTTTTGTAGGAGAGGCATCACTTTACTCCAGTAGTCCTGACTTTGTGCCCTCCTTGTTTGTGTACACAAAACAAAGCCAGACACCTAAGACAAAAATGGAAAGGTACAAATAATAATAAAAAGTATCTTATCTATCTATAAGGCTTGTCTGTTTCTCCTTGACACAATATGCCGGTCTATTAGCCGCGCCATTTTTCTGACCCCAAGCTGCGCGCACCCAGCCTAGGCTTTAGATGTTTACAAACATTGAAGGGGTCTATAAAAATGAAACATTTAATCGCGTAATTAAAAATAATTACATACTGTAAACAAATCATTCTGTAAAATATACTGTTGAGAAACTATATTATTGCTTTGTCACACCATAGGACACAGTCCAATTTTTATTTGTCAACTGCCCATATATAGTCTCTATTAATAAATGTATTTGGGGGCAATCTGTGATAAACATGTAATAATATATATAACAAATTGGTTTAATATTTTAACTATTTAATTATTCAGTTAAATTATTTTTACTCAGTTTACCCATGGTACAGGTGCATATGCACCATGTTTCGATGAGGATGCTGACTAAATAGTTCATTTCTCACGAAAGAAAAGTTACTTAGCTTTGAAAAAAAAACGTTCTTTCAAGCAATAGTTTTGCTAAATGTTTCTCATGCGCATGCAAAGTTAACTCATCTGTTAAGATACATTTGTGGAGTAGCAGGGAAGTCTAGACACACTAATAGCTCATAACGTGTTCCAGTCTCATGACTGTCTTCAGACTTCGGTCACTGTGTGAGGCCTGATAATTGTAATCTTGCTAATCCATCAGTGGGAGTTTTCTGATTTCAGATTCCTCATATTTTCACAGAAGGTTACACAAGAACGGTCTCCTACATTATGAGTCAAGATGATGATAAAACTGATTTTAAGAATTGGTGTTGAAAAATGTTCCATTGCTATAGGTTTTACCTGAATATCATGTGGTATGTTGTAATATTTTAGGGGGAAAATGACAGCATGGAAAAATTCAAAACTGAGCCTTTGTTGTACATTTTCATTACAACAGCTTTAATGAGCAAACAGAAGAACAACTTAACTGTGACGTTTTGTCACTTGCACTTAGTTGCACATTAGGCCAAGAGAAGACATTGAGACAAACATACTGTATATTCTCAGTTATATTTATATTATGTAAGTTTCCTGCTAGCTAAGATTAGAATAAAGCATTTACATTCTATAACAGGTAATTTATTTATTTAAATGGCATAACATAGAATTTGAGCCATTGGGGAATATCTGTACTATTCACATTTCTGATGAAAATGTGTAAAAAAAAAAAAAACTTTTTGTTTTATTTTATGTTTGGATCTGTTTTAAAATATATGTAAGGAATAATTGACGACGGGCCGTTGTCATGTGAATAATTTTTCTAACAATTCAAAGGCTCATCGTCAATTATTCCGCTTATACTACGGTATACCTCAAGACATCGATCAAATTATATATTTCAAGGCATTCGTGTGGTTTTTCTACTTCAATCGCTATTGAAGTAGAAAATACTAGTACCAAAATACTATAGCCTATGAGTAGGATTATTTCTTCCGCATCTCATCCAACACCTCCCTTGCTAATTCCAAAACGTTATTTTAAACCATAACGGATGCTTGAGCCGTTGATAGCAGACTAATGCAGTTAATGAGACAGAGATCTGAGAGAGAGAGATTAATGTTACGTTAACGTTAAGTTACCTCTGTGAGTCAGTGATCGGCAGCAATGAGACTTTAAGTTCATTTTCTTCACGAACAGCGCCCGTTGCTGTTACCTCACTTGTGAGAAGTCGTGTAGTTTTTAAGTTCTTAAACTATGTTACTGATAAAATCTTCAGAGTAGTGCGAACTACATTAGCACTTATGTTAAGGTGTGTGTTACACACCCCACAGAGAAGGTTGTGTGGACAGATAAGAAAGTCCTGCAAA
This sequence comes from Oxygymnocypris stewartii, assembly GCA_003573665.1. NCBI lineage: Eukaryota > Metazoa > Chordata > Actinopteri > Cypriniformes > Cyprinidae > Oxygymnocypris > Oxygymnocypris stewartii. The sequence continues at coordinate 5,677,162 of QVTF01020812.1, read as the reverse complement.
AACAGGAAGAATTGAGGAGACAGGAGTAAGCGTGTCTGTGTCTCACATAATCTCCAGCAATTGTTTATTAAATGTCTTTTTCTCACATTGTAATCCAATAAAGCTTTCTCCAAGTATTTCTTTTTGCGTATTAATGCACGTCATTCTTTTCTTTCTATTGTCAAAATACTGCACAATGTACGTATCACATTAATATGTTCCCTTTTACACAAACAAATAATACATTTAAGCTCGTCACTTTCCTTCTTTACATCTACTCAGACAATTCAAGTTATCTTATGCATATAAAATCATCACACATGACTTAACACGTAAGGCCTGAGAACCTGAGAAATATGTGTGAACCATACACATTTAACATACAAAATACTGATTTTTATAATCAGATCTGCCATCAGTGTTATATTAACATTACTTTTTCCTTCTGCATAAGCATGAAATATTACTGCATTACATTCGTTTACACTGGAATGTCTGTTTGAAACATTTAACTGGAGAAGTGCTTTACTATTTGTGTGACACATGAACTCTAATCAAACACAAATATAATATGATTAACCCAACAAAAAACATAACCTAGTAACTGGAGCCTGTATAAATCAAATAAAAGTCATTTCTTGAGCACATTCGTCCATTTCACAGCTTCCACAAAATGGCGGACGATTTACGTTTTTCTTTTCCCAATATCTTCACGAACTAGAACGTTTATACTCTACATATTTACAACATGAACATACACATTGAAATTATATGACTCGTGTACATATTGTTTTGGTTCCTGGGAAAGTCATACCTGCAAAAACAGGAAGAATTGAGGAGACAGGAGTAAGCGTGTCTGTATCTCACATAATCTCCAGCAATTGTGAAAATGCCGGGCAAGCACAACACTGCTCCTCCGAGTTCTCCGCTTATTTTCAAAATAAAAGTCCCGATCTCACTCTACAATAAACAATGATTTTCACTTGACATTTACTTATTTTTTTCAGCTTCCTCTTATCTTTGACATCAAATATTTATACAATGAAAATCTGTATATGGAAAAAAACTTTTTCTTCCAAAACCAAAATGTGCACATACTTTAGGGTGTCACATCCTCCCTGACAAGATGAAATAGACTCCAGTTACAAAAACTCACACAAATCAATACTCTTTTTGTTTCTTTTACTCAATATACTGGCATTGTAGATGTGAAAGGTGTAAATGTGTTTATGTCAGTGTAAGTGTAAGGTGTAATCTGAAAGGAATGTGGCATTGGATAAGGTGTTGTCCACACTGGTAAATATGGTAGTGTGTAAGCTACACTGTTGAGTGTGGTCTGGGGTTGTATTGAGGGTTGACCCAGTGTCTCATATGTGAACATGCGCTTTGGTTTTCGCTCTCGTGTGGATCGTCTTGAGGTAACCGGATCTTCTTCCTCTACATTGTCCCTTGCATCAGTCATCCAAAGACTGTTGATTTCCCTGTCTTCTTCACTCCTAGGTGAGGATATAGCGAAGTGAACAGGTTCAGCCATTGACTGACTACTGATTTGGGTATTGTTGTGAACTCTGTTCTTCTAAAGTGTAGAAAACTCAGAAGAAAAGACCAGGAGACTTCGGATTCGATCGTAGGATTCTTTATTGAAAAACCCCAGTTGTGATGGTAGCTGCAGTCCTCGAAGATCTCATCTAAAGTAATTTTTACAGGGTATTCTTATAGGCAGAATTGGAGGAGGGACTTTTGGAGACAAAACATCAAATAAAGGCCAGGACAAAGCCATTTGCAGATCAAAGGTAAAATCTCTCAGTAGTCTGACTCATTGATCTTACCATTATCATAGAGACAAAGGCACAGCTGTCTCGAGCTCAAATGGTCAGGAAGTGATCTCAAGCACCCGACCTTGCCCGACACCTCTTAGTCAGGACGTGAATTCAAATCAAACATAGAATAACATTTGTAATCCTTCAATTCCCCCTTTGAGAGTTCTAATAACTCTCACAAAAATACAAATTTAGACACTTAAAAGTTAATTCTTGTAACTTGTAATCGTTACAGGCACATAGTACATGTTCTGTGTTGCTTATATGTAATTGCATGCTGACACAGAAACAAAACATGCAATTCGGGTCCGTGAAGTTCTTACGGGTAATAATCTTTTCTGGTTGGAACTGTCATTTCCTTGTGAGAGCCGGGAGTCATTTGCTGACAGAAACACTTGATACTGTGGATGCATAGATAGTACGCAAGTAGGAGAAACAACAGCAGAATTGCTATTTCCTTGATCCACAGCCAGGGTTTACCTAACAAGTTTCCGAACCATGAAGAATTATCTTCAGTCATCTGGTGTAATTTTGCTGAAAGACCAAGAATGTCTTGTTGGATTTTGTTCAAGTTCTCTGTTGGATCCATTAACCCGGTGCAGCATTCAGGACCGATAATGGTACAGGCTCCCCCTTGTGTTGCAAGAATGTAATCCAAGACCACTCTGTTCTGTAAGATCATCATCTTGTGCGAGGCAAGAGTGTCCTTGATGTTGCCCAGGGCCAAAACCGTATCATTGGCCAATTTCTGTACTGAATCCGACAGGCTTCTGACCTGATCGAGAGCCTGCATGACACCATACGATGGGATTAATGCTCCAAGAGTTCTTGACCACCACGTTTGTACACAAGTGAGTCCTGGAATGCAGCCATCTTTGTTGGTAGAAGCTGAATTTTGTAGATGTGGAGAACTTGAGGTGGAGTGTGTATTTTCTCTGATGGCTGGTAGGACATAAACCAGGGTGCACCTGCCATTGAATTGGCTGGGTAGGATGCTGTAGACAGATGTCCCACATAACCACAAAGTGCCAGTCGGTGGAGGAATCATACACCACTGATTTATGGCAAAAAATTTCGGTAGGGATGGGTTCCCGTAGAGACACTCTTTTAAATCATTCTCCTCTTTCTTATCTGATGTAGTAACGTACACATTGAATTCGGTTCTTCTTTCAATCACAAAGCTGCAACGTTCACGAGGAATTTCACCCAGTGTAGTCGATGCTGGAGCATGATTTTCCATGCACCAATAGAACATCCTTGGCATGAGTAGATCTGTCATGATGGGAGTAGCTGAAGTTAGGTTGCAGGATGGTAGTCCAGGAATGCAACATGAAGAAGCTGGAGGAATTGTTACGTTGTGACATGTATCCTTGTTGTATAATCCACTGGTATGATGATCGAATAAGGTACACGTATCACATTTGGAGATAGGGTGTGCCACCCATGGGATTCCTGCTCCTACTGAAGGTGCGTGCGGCATGCAAACGTTCTTTCCAGCAAACAAGGCATTTCTTGACATATTCATCAGCTCTACGAATATGTTGTTTCTGGGGTCTACACTTTGCGTGATGTCCATGATGGTTAATAGTACGAAAATCTTGATCATGTTGATGGATGACTGAAGTTCCCGTATTTGAGTCTCTGCGTTGTGTATTTGTTTTTTTGTTTTTGTTTTTTTCTTCTTCTTTCTTTTCTCTTTCTTGTGTGATAGTTGGCTCGGCAATGGGTCTAGTTGTTTTCTAGAGGTTGTGGCTTCATCCGCAGGTGAGAAGGGTGGTGCATATGGATCTCAGGACAGCCATCAGGTGGTATCTGCACAGAGGAATAAAGAAACACAAAAAAAGAGAGACCAACGGCACAGAGCAGTATTTGTAGAGTCTGCAAACATTAGGGTTGTATCCTCTGTTCAAAATATAGTCTGCTATGGTTGTTCCTTCTTTCCCTATTTCTTAATTCCTGCGACACCTAAAGAACAGTGAGGAAAGGATGGACTAATGGAGGGGAAAGGCCTATGAGGAAATCTTCACCGCAGGGTTGGCCCCCGAAGCCTGTTGCTTTCGGTTCTTCCCTGGGCTCCTCACTGGTTCTTGTGTCTGCCCTATCCTATCCCTGCAGGGGGAGGAACAACCTTACAGTGTGACACATGAGTCCAAGTTTTCCTTCCCTGACACAATACTGCAGCTGCTGTAATCAGCATCACTTGATGTGGTCCGTACCACTTAGGCTCTAATGGCTTGTTTTTGAACGCCTTTATCATGACCCATTGACCTGGGATGATTGTGTGTCCACCTTCTGGTGGAGTCTGCCAACACGACTCAACTCTCTCTTTGGCACTCTGCACTGCCTTTGTAAGGTTTTCACAGTAAGCGATCAGGGCATCTGAAGCAATGTGCACATCAGCATTTCTAAGATCAATCACACCTGGCATCTGCATTGGGCGTCCAGTAATAATCTCATGAGGGCTCAGTCCTACTGATCTGTTAGGTGATGCTCTCATACTACACAGTACTGCGGGCAGTGCTTCAACCCATGGTAATCCTTCCTGATGCATTTTGCTTAGCCTGGTTTTGATTGTTCTGTTTGATCGTTCAACCTGTCCTGATGCTTGTGGCCTATAGGGGCAGTGAAGGTTCCACTTAATCTTCAACATTCTAGACACTTCCTTGACTACCTGTCCTGTGAAGTGGGTACCTTGATCTGAGTCAATGCAATCTGGTAATCCCCATCTGGGAATGAAATCAGTGACAAGACATTTAGCAGTATGTGCAGCTGTAGCACGCCCTGTTGGATAAGCTTCTACCCATCTTGAGAACTTGTCTATTACTACCAAAACGTCAGTTTTTCCTTTACAAGGGGGCAACGATATGTAATCAACTTGCAGGTGACGAAATGGCCCTGGTGGAGCTGGGGTATGTGCTGCTGGTGTAGTGGCTGCTGGTACATCATTATTTTTCTGACATGTAACACATCTCTTGACTGTTTCAGTGGCTGCGTTTCTGAATTTTGGATTCCACCATTGATTTGAGAACCTGTGATTCATCGTTGCTGGACCACTATGACCCAAACTGTGTATTTGTTGAGCCAAATATGGCAACAGTGATTCGGGAGCAACATACTTTCCCCCTTTGGTCCAGCAGCCGGATGAATCCACAGTGGCTCCTTTGTCTAACCATGTCCATGCTTCATATAGAGGAACGTCTTTATACAGATCAACGATTGATTCAGGAGGTAGAATTATCTTCTGTGCTGTACTACCTGAACACACTTGTACAGTTGCATAGAAACAAGCCTGTTTAGCCGCTACATCAGCAAGAGCATTACCTTTAGCTTCCGTAGTATTAGTTGTGAGATGTGCTTTCACTTTGATCACCGCTATTTTCTTTGGGAGTTTCATGGCAAACATTAAATCTTTCACTAATCCAGCATGCTTAATGGGGGATCCAGCAGAAGTTAGAAATTTTCTGGTTTGCCAAATGACACCAAAATCATGAATTACCCCAAAAGCATACCTGGAATCTGTGTAGATATTTGCAACCGATCCTGAAGCTAGCGTGCATGCTCTAGTTAAGGCTACTAGTTCTGCAGCTTGAGCTGAAAAATGATCTGGAAGACGTCCTGAAGCAACTACTTCAGTGGTGGAAGTTACTGCATATCCTGCAGTATCACCAGGGCTTCATAGCCGAGGGTTCGAGACACATGACCGCCTTTATTTCTCCATGGGGGCTATATGAGTGGGTGAGAATTCCATTCGGCCTGTCCAATGCACCTGCGGCATTCCAGCGCAGCATGGAGGAGATGCTGGTCGATCTCAGGGATGAGTGCTGTGCCCCATATCTTGATGATGTGCTGTGATATGCCCGGTCGTTTGAGGAACATGTAGGAGTAATCCGAAACGTTCTTAAGACTCTTAGGCGCTATGGAGTAAAACTTAGGCCTGAGAAGTGTGAACTCTTCCGTCAGGAAGTCCGGTATGTGGGTCGCCTAGTGTCGGCCAAAGGAGTGAGAATAGACCCTCGCGATCTTGAAGCAGTAACAGCACTCAAGAATAATAGACCCAAGACAGTGGGAGAGGTGCAGAGACTCCTTGGGTTCCTTGGATATTATCGGCCATTCATACAAAATGTTTCATGTGTGGCCAAACCTATCTACGAACTACTCCAGACTCAGCCAGGGGTAACAATGCATCAGTATAGTCAAAGAAAGAGAAAGGGTCCACAGATGCCCTCTCGAACACCAGTGGAATGGGCCGGTGAACACCAGAAAACACTTGACCTGCTGATTGACATGCTGGTAAATCCCCCGGTCTTGGCTTACCCAGATTACACACTGATGCATCAGAAAAGGGCCTCGGGGCTATCCTTTATCAGCACCAGGATGGAGGGTTGCGGGTCATTGCATACGGCTCCAGGACTCTTTCTCCAGCTGAAAAGAACTACAGACTGCATAGTGGGAAGCTAGAATTTCTTGCATTGAAGTGGGCGGTATGCGAGAAATTTAGGGACTATTTGTTTTATGCCCCTCACTTTACAATTTACACTGATAATAACCCCCTAACCTATGTTATGAGCTCTGCAAAACTGAATGCAGTAGGCCATCGTTGGGTGGGAGAACTGTCAGATTTTCGCTTTGATATCAAACATCGACCTGGCAAAGCAAACATCGATGCTGACTCGCTATCACGCCTTCCTCTTGAAATGGAGAAATATGTTGCGGAGTGCACAGAGGACCTGTCACCAGAGGTTATACGAGCGGTCTGGGATGGAACTCATACTGCCAGAAAGAAGGATGTGGCTTGGATCGCAGCACTCAGTATGGCTCATGCAGACATAGACCAATCCTTCTCTGCACCCTTATTGCCACCAATAAGCAAGGTTGAACTAGCCAAAGCTCAAAGGGATGATCCAGTGATCTTTAGGATAATGGAGATGAAAGAGACCAAGGAAGTGCCGGATGAAGACAGTAGGAGAAGGGTGATTGGTCCAGCCAGGAAACTCTTAAGAGAGTGGAGCAAGCTGTCTTTGGAAGATGGGTGCCTGTATAGGCACATGGCTGGAAGGAAACAGCTTGTTCTGCCAACAACGTATAGACAACTTGCTCTGGAGCACCTGCATGATAGGATGGGGCATGTAGGCCATGAAAGAGTAACTCACTTAATGAGGGAGAGGTTCTACTGGCCACACATGAAGAGAGAAGTAGAGGAGTACATCACCAAAAGATGCCCATGCATCAAAGCAAAAAAAACAGTGACTCATGTCCGAGCACCCATGGGGAGTATAACTTCCAGCTCACCATTGGAACTTTTCTGTATCGATTATCTGCACCTGGAACAGAGTCAGGGAGGATATGAATATATATTAGTTGTCATTGACCATTTCACACGATTTGCTCAAGCTTACCCTACGAGAAACAAGTCCGGACGGACAGCTGCTGAGAGGTTGTTTAACGACTACATCCCTCGCTTCGGTTACCCAGGCAAGCTACATCACGACCAGGGCAGAGAGTTCGAGAATGAGCTTTTCCGAAATCTCCGACAACTGGCTGGAATGCGTCACTCGAGAACATCTCCATATCATCCTTAAGGGAATCCAGCTGAGAGATTTAACCGGACTCTCCTGCAGATGCTCCAAACAATGGCTGAGAAAGAGAAAGCAAAGTGGAAAGATCTCCTGCCCCAGATTGTACACGCCTACAATTGCACCCGACATGAGTCAACTGGGTATTCCCCATTCTATCTGCTGTATGGGAGACATCCTCGCCTTCCTATTGACTTGATATTCGGGCTGGTTGAAGAAGACGAGGGGCAAATGCCCAGAGGATTTGCCGAACAGTGGGCTAGAAGAATGGGTGAGGCATACCAAATTGCAAGTGAGAACAGCAAGCAGGCAAGTGCGCGAGGCAAAGCCCAGTACGACCTTAAAGTCAGAGGGGTAGTGCTAAGACCCGGAGACAGGGTATTAGTCAGAAATCTCAGTGAACGTGGAGGTCCAGGAAAACTCAGACCATACTGGGAGAGAACAATCTACGTGGTCAAAGAGCAGGTGGCTGACAACCCGGTGTATAAGGTGAGCCCCGAGAATGGAAGTAAGAAGGGATTTCGCACACTACATCGAAATCTGCTGTTGTTGGTAAATGATTTACCTATGGAAACTCCGTCAGATCCTGGGAAATCTGCAAAACAGAAGCAAGATAGACAAAAGAACAGAGAAACACAGAACAAGGAGCCTATATCCCATGGAGATGGAGAGACCGATTCGGATTCAGATGACTCTGGAGAGTATTGGCTGATGACTCCTTCAGGTTGGGCAGAATCTGAAAAAACGAATACTTACCTGCCAAGGCCAGAACCAAGTCAGGAGAATCCTTTTGATGGAAGTGGTGTCACCAGCTTCTGCAAGAGGAGAACAAGAGCAAATACAAGTGTCACAGGAGAAAGATACTGAAGGATTACAAATGTTATTCTATGTTTGATTTGAATTCACGTCCTGACTAAGAGGTGTCGGGCAAGGTCGGGTGCTTGAGATCGCTTCCTGACCATTTGAGCTCAAGACAGCTGTGCCTTTGTCTCTATGATAATGGTAAGATCAATGAGTCAGACTACTGAGAGATTTTACCTTTGATCTGCAAATGGCTTTGTCCTGGCCTTTATTTGATGTTTTGTCTCCAAAAGTCCCTCCTCCAATTCTGCCTATAAGAATACCCTGTAAAAATTACTTTAGATGAGATCTTCGAGGACTGCAGCTACCATCACAACTGGGGTTTTTCAATAAAGAATCCTACGATCGAATCCGAAGTCTCCTGGTCTTTTCTTCTGAGTTTTCTACACTTTAGAAGAACAGAGTTCACAACAGATGGTGCCGTGAGCCGGATAGAGTTCCAGCTTCCTCACCTGAAAAACTTCAAGCTCAAAAAAAGATCTGCATCTTTTGGAATCCAGCGAAACTTCAAGCTGAACAAGGATTCCCAGACTGAATTTTTCTCTCAACCAAGGGTTGTGGTGAGTGCTGTCTCTAATCCAAAAGAACCTAAGACCAGTGTATCCTCTGTGCCGTCAGAGAAGAGTTAACATACATCTGTAGGGTTTGTTTAACTAAATGTATCCTCTGTTCTTGTAGGCAGGGCAGTTTATCCTCTGTTACAGGCAGGGAAGAGTTTATCCTCTAAAGTTTTTTATTTTAGAGATGAAAGTATCCTCTGTTCTTTCAGGCAGGGAAGATTTTTGGCATTACGTGCTAAAAATGAGTTACCCTCTGTTTCAGGCAGGGAAGGTTAGCATTTCGTGCTAATAATTTAGTTTTATCCTCTGTTTTTTGTAGCCCAGCAACGGCCTCTCGATTTGGATGTGGCTCACCAGAAAAGGAACATTAATTGAGAGGTCGGGGTTGTCGTTTCCTTGTAAGTTGACAGTGATGACAGCCCAACCATCAAAGGGTATTAGATCTCCATTGATGGCATAAACTTCTAACTTCTCTGTCATGCCCATTAGCTCCACTAGAGGCCTTACTTCTACAGTGGGTAAGTATTTGTCTTTCCAGATCTGATCAATCATGCTGACTTGAGCCCCGGTATCAAGCAAAGGCCATTGAGATTGCACTGGGCTAAGGCTTTCTTCCCTATTAATTTAACAATAGTTTCTTTCTTTGTTCCAGGCTGTGATTTACCTGTGGGTTTACATTTTATAGAGTCTGGTTTGATCACTGAAATGGAGTCTTCAGGGCTTTGGGACATTGGAGACTCGGTCACTGGTCATCCCTTGGCAGTGGCCGTTTCCCGTTTCCCTGCAGCCTTTGCTTCCGGAGACATCCTCGAGCCTGGTGTCCCTCTTCGCCGCAGAGAAAACAATGAGTACAGTTCTGTTGTCCAGCTTCGACACACCTGGTGCAACCCCAGAGTTTTGCTCCTCGCTGTGGGGGGTGCTCTCTTACAAAACATTGACAGGTGTGTTCGGGTTGTGGCCTCATAGTTGACTGACGCATGGAATCTACCATGTTGGTAAGTACATCAATGCGAGCAGTAAGCTGTATTATAGGATCGTTTTTAATTTTCTGACCAGGTGCCTCTTTTACCTCTCTGTCAGGTGTGATTTCAAATTGGGCAGAGCTTGCATTGCTTTGGCCGAATTATTGGACCCAATCTTCGCGCTCGCTCATTTTCATCATTAGTAATTTTCATCACATTTCTCACTATTGCTTCATCTGTGATACTGTGATTAGCCAGAAGAGGTTTGAGCTCACTCCTGACATCTTTGTACCTGTGCCCCAGGCCCTGATATACAGTATGGAGGAACACATCTTGGATCGTGGCTGTGCTGTACCTCACCTCTGTATTAGACTGTTTGATCGAAAAGAGTATTTTCTGCTTAAGGCCTATTACTCTATACAGGAACTGTTGGGGGGTTTCAGTCTCCATCTGTCTTGCACACATTAGTTCTTGGAATAATTCGTTGCTACTTTTGTCCCCTAGGTGTGACTGAAGGAACTTCTTAAGCTCCGCCACGGTCATATCTTCCTTATTCATAATCATTTCTTTGAAGTTACCTGGTTTGATTGCACGTAACATTCCCCTGACCAGTTTGGCTTCACTGAAATTCTCTTTGACTCCATCGTCAATCTGTCTGCACACACTGGCGTATGTGATGTCAGATGCATAGTCACCAATTTGCCCCCCTTGTATCTTATACTCACGACGTTGCAGGCAGGAGATGTCTCGCAACGAGACCACTTTTTCAGTCATCCCCTGTGAAGTACGTTCAACGTTATTACTATTCACATGTATGTCACTGTTTTGTTTCACAGGTGAGCTGGGAGTGGGGTGCTGTGTATGTGGTGAGAGATACTGCAGGAGTTTCCTACTCAGTTCTTCGAAATCTGAATGTCTGACAGTAGGAATGGTGCTGGAATTTATATCTAACCCGCTAACTTCCCCTAAGTTAGATGCAGTTTTTGGTGATTCTACATGCACAGTGTCTGTAGTGATCATGTGACCTGTAGAGGTGTGTGTATATGGAGTGGGTGCAGTGCATACACCAACATTACTCATAACCTCACCATGCTCTTGTACAACAGCCTCTACAGTCCCTTGTAATACCAAAAGTTCAGTCATACCTCTGTCCTCTGATTCTAACAGGTGAGTGCTGTACATGAAGGCATTGATGAATTCAAGACAACCCTCTTGATCTTCAGCGTCAAGTTCGGAGAAGTCCCTTTCTGGTATAGGACCGATGCTTTTGGTGACTTGGAACAGTTCAACAGCGGACAGGTTGAGTAGCCTCTTCCTGATGTCCCACACCAGGCCTTTGCGTACTCGATCAGTCATGATAACCTCTTTTCCAACGTCCCTCGAGCCACTCGCGCAGTCACCAGCTCTCTGAACCCCTCTTCACCCTGACGTCCTCGTCTATTGGATCACCGCATCAGCGTCCATGCACTGTTGGTCCTCAGGATCAGGTTTTATGGACCGACTTCTGTGAGCATCTGGAGTCGATCCCGGACGAGCCCCCACAAATCTGTTACACACCCCACAGAGAAGTTTGTGTGGACAGATAAGAAAGTCCTGCAAAAACAGGAAGAATTGAGGAGACAGGAGTAAGCGTGTCTGTGTCTCACATAATCTCCAACAATTGTTTATTAAATGTCTTTTTCTCACATTGTAATCCAATAAAGCTTTCTCCAAGTATTTCTTTTTGCGTATTAATGCACATGTCATTCTTTTCTTTCTATTGTCAAAATACTGCACAATGTACGTATCACATTCATATTTTCCCTTTTACACAAACAAATAATACATTTAAGCTCGTCACTTTCCTTCTTTACATCTACTCAGACAATTCAAGTTATCTTATGCATATAAAATCATCACACATGACTTAACACGTAAGGCCTGAGAACCTGAGAAATATGTGTGAACCATACACATTTAACATACAAAATACTGATTTTTATAATCAGATCTGCCATCATGTTATATTAACATTACTTTTTCCTTCTGCATAAGCATGAAATATTACTGCATTACATTCGTTTACACTGGAATGTCTGTTTGAAACATTTAACTGGAGAAGTGCTTTACTATTTGTGTGACACATGAACTCTAATCAAACACAAATATAATATGATTAACCCAACAAAAAACATAACCTAGTAACTGGAGCCTGTATAAATCAAATAAAAGTCATTTCTTGAGCACATTCGTCCATTTCACAGCTTCCACAAAATGGCGGACGATTTACGTTTTTCTTTTCCCAATATCTTCACGAACTAGAACGTTTATACTCTACATATTTACAACATGAACATACACATTGAAATTATATGACTCGTGTACATATTGTTTTGGTTCCTGGGAAAGTCATACCTGCAAAAACAGGAAGAATTGAGGAGACAGGAGTAAGCGTGTCTGTGTCTCACATAATCTCCAGCAATTGTGAAAATGCCGGGCAAGCACAACACTGCTCCTCCGAGTTCTCCGCCTATTTTCAAAATAAAAGTCCCGATCTCACTCAACAATAAACAATGATTTTCACTTGACATTTACTTATTTTTTTCAGCTTCCTCTTATCTTTGACATCAAATATTTATACAATGAAAATCTGTATATGGAAAATAAACTTTTTCTTCCAAAACCAAATTGTGCACATACTTTAGGGTGTCACATGTGCAAACTATATGTGTGCCTGTGAGGGAGAGACCGAGAGCGGGAGAGAGAAGGCTATGTGCTTTCCGTACATAATAAAACGTAATTTTGTGGCAAAACATGGACAAGAGCTGTCGATTTTATCATTTTGTTTACTGTATCTGTTTGTTTGGCCCAGGGGCGGAGCGGGGGGGGGGGGTGGCTTCTGGGGCTACAGCCCCGAATGTTTTTTCAAAAGCCCCGAATCTTTTGGGTTAATAGTTTTTTCAAAAATATTGTTTTTCAACACATATTATACAATTTTTTTTAAAACGGTTCAATACCGCTTTCCCGCAGGATCAATAAAACGATATCAGCTGCTGCTCTTTCTCTCTCTCCTCTCCGACAGCGAGCTCACGTCACACACACATAGCCACGCCTCCTGTCAATCACTCAGCACGTTACTCGTCTCATCTCATTCACCTCAAGCATTTTTACGTTGGTATTACCGGCACTAAATTCTGATTTAAGTAAGTTTGCTGAATATGCTGAGGAGAACGTTGGGTCGCTATTACTGTGATTAACTACACGCGCAACAAAAGGTAGCCTATCTTAAATGTTTTGGTTCATTTAGGATTTACCTCAAAATTTGAAAAATGGTTAAAGAAAAGATGGATAGTATAACTGTGAATTCAGTGTCAACACATAAGTGTATTCGATGACAAAGATTGTATTAGTTACTCAGTATATATTTTTAACAATGCTTAAATTGTTTAATACATTAGATTATGTTCTGTTCTGTCGTTGCAAATTCAGTGCGCTTGCCGCAGAGATACTCCGCCCACATGCTGTTCTGTTTGGCTGTGATTTTTGATTGATTTTCTTGTAACGCTCAGATTGCTCGTTGCATCTTGTATAGTTGCCAAGTGTACCCGTACCTATATACCGTATTGACCCGAATATAAGACGATGTTTTTTTTCTTGGAAATACATCTGAAAAAAAGCGGGCACCTTTGACATGTCAATAATACACCCACAACAATAGGTGGCGCCAAAAACACATCAAACGAGTGTGCCATGAAATATGTAATGTGTGTTGTAAAGATCGCGAGTGAAAACAAAAGAAAAAGAAAATGCTTACAGCGGCATGAGTCGTGACTGTCATGTTGGGCTGATGGGACCAAACTTCCTCTGTAAGTGATTTTAAAACATAAGACAGTACCCAGATTTGAAGGCTATAAGATTTCACTTCTACTGTTAATAACATTTTGGTTGGCTACTATGAGATGGACAGCCTAAATGTTATAAAATTCAGATGGGCTACCTGTTATTTTTATGGTATATCAAAAATTGTATATTTGTAAATGTCATTGTTGGTGCATTTTACCAGTATTTGCCATACTTTCAAAACAAAAATGAAAATAGGAAAAAAATTAAAATAAGAAAAATATGCAATATGAAAATAATTTAAGAAAAAAACTGTTTTACAGAGAAAAAAAAACAAAACAAGATTTGGTTTTCAAAAAGGTACATCTGGAAAAAGGGGGTCGTCTTATATTCGGGTCAATACGGTAGTTCTCTCGGGGCTGGCTGATGGCCAGGGGATAGCATGAAAGTACCTCGGGTGGTGACAGAACAGTTCTTTTTTGCATTTCCCTTTTACTTCAATGGGCAAATACAGAAATTATGTAAAAGCTGTAAAAAATAAAAATAAAAATCGCGAATGGGGTATTCTTTAATGTCGCAGAATAAATCTATCTATCAGAACATTAGCTGACACATATTGCATGCAACATTATTTGATGTTAGCTCTTTTTGACATTTATGGACAGTAAATTGAAAAATTGGAACAGACCCTTACTAATTGAAAATGTCCGTTTTTCCATAGATGGATATAAGATATTTTTTTAAATCAAGACAGCCAGCTTCAGGTGAGGGACTTGAATGATGTTACTTAATGCTGCTTTATCGAAGTCATCACCTCACTGAAAAATCTTTATTTCTTAATAAATTCTCTGTTTAGTTGTTATGATTGACAGCACAAAGAGAGAGAGAGAGAGAGGAGGATAAAGAGTTAGAGAAGGAGAGAGAGCTTAATGAAGTTGGCAGAAAGAGAGAGAGAACAAGAACCAGGTGAGAAAGTGTACATAACCATATATACATGCCAAAGCAGTTTCATCTTTGTTCACATTCATTGCGGTGAAGTCCAATTTCACATACCTAAGAAATGTATTAATAGACTGTTAAGTGGACTCTCCCCAACCTTAAATTTATTTACCTCACCAATAGTCTGTTTGATTTATTTATTATCAGATTAAATGCCATTAGTTAAATAAAGTAGACTTTTTGTGTGATGGTAGTGCAAGGACAGAGAGAGGAAAATGGAGAGAGAAAGGACAGAGAGAGAGAGCAAGAGCAAGAAGAACCAGGTGAGAAAGTGGACAGATACTGAAGATTGTTAAAGTGGAAAAACAGAGGCAGAGGGGAAAACCTGTTCAATCTGCAGTATAATTTGACATGCATTTTATAGATGCTATGTGTTTTTCCCCCATATTAAATGCTTTCCAGAAGCACACTTACAACATAACACATTTTTTAAACAGTATAATTGTAACAAAAATAATTATGTTTTGTTGTAAAATAAAATTAATAACACCTTTGCAAGGCACTGTCTGGATGCTACTTTATCGTAAGGGGTTAAAAATGTTATCATAGATTTTGTATACATCTATGTTTGGATTAACATAGATGTATACAAAAGTCTATTTTGTCACACAGATTCAGCTAGGGAAGAATCAGCTAGGAAAGGGGAAGAACAGGCATCACAGCAAGGGACAGCAATTAGTGATCTAGGGACTCCAGAAAGTGGCCCAAGGCAAGCCCATCTCCCACAATACCCCCTCAGCCAGTTTGGAGCTCAGCAAAGAGCCTTTAACAAGAATTGGTTTGAGCAGTTTAAATGGTTGGAGTACTCTGTAGTGCGAAACTCCACATTTTGCTTCTCTTGTCGTCTGTATGGAAGGCAGAACATTCGCACCAATAAAGATGCCCTAAGTAGCTCCGGGTTTTCAAATTGGAAGAGGGCTTTGGAATCCTTTCGGGAGCATGAGAAGTGTGCCCTCCATACATTTACCATGACATGTTGGCAGAGTTTTAAAAGCACAAAAACTCAAGGGGATGTAATTGAGCAGCTGAAATTGGCTAGTGCAGAAGAGATATCAGAGAGGCGCCAATACCTTCATCGCATTGTGGCAGTAACCACCATTTTAGGAAAGCAAGGCATCCCATTCCGTGGGCATGATGAGCAGGAGTCTAGCCAAAATCAAGGCAACTTTATTGAATGCATGAAGCTCCTCAAACAATTTGACCCATTTTTACAAAAATATACTCCCCCTTCTCATACCACATACCTTTCTCATTTCTCCCAAAATGAAATGATAAATAGCATTTCACAAGAGATCACAGAAGACATCATCAAGCATATGAAGATCTCAAAGATGTACTCTGTGATGGCAGATGAAGCTAGAGACAGACGCACTGAGCAACTTGCTGTCTGTGTGCGTTTTGTTACACAAGAAGGTACAGTGCGAGAGTGTTTCCTCGGGCTGCAGAAACTTCAGAGCTTTGATGCACAGTCCATTGCAGATGCGATAGAGGAAGTGCTACAGTTTGGGTGATCTCATGTGTGTAGCACAAGCCTATGATGGTGCGTCTGTCATGAGAGGATCAGTGGGGGGTGTCCAAGCCCGCTTCAGAGAGCGACACCCTGAAGCAGTTTATGTGCACTGCTATGCACATGAGCTCAACCTTGTCCTATGCCACACATGCAAAGCTATCCCTGAAGCTACTGCATTCTTTGAATTACTGGAGAATGTATACACATTTTTCAGCAGTTCCCTTGTGAATCACAACAAGTTTGTAGAAATCCAGAAACAACTTGGATTAAATCCATCTGAACTTGTACAGCTCTCCACAACAAGATGGGCATGCCAAGTGAAGTCTGTCAATGCAGTCCTGAACAACCTTCCTGCCATTTTAGCACCTCTCAGGACCATGAACACATCGATGGCCCTAGGGATCAAGTCAAAGCTCTGCAAGTCGAAGACACTCTACATGCTGGTGATGTTTTCCAAACTCCTTGGCATAACTGAAGGACTACACCGGTACCTGCAAGGGGAAAGTTTGGACTTGGGCAAAGCAGTTCAGTACAAGATGGCAGTCCTTCAAACGTTGACAGAGCTCCGGACAGTCTCTGGTGGTGAAGATGTGTTCAAGAGGGCCATGGCCTTATGTGAAGCAAACAACATCCAGCTCCCTGTTGGTCTAAGGCAGAAACAAAAAAGATTTGATGATTTCGTGGTGGAGTCAGCTTGTGGGTCAACGTCTTGCCTTAGCAACTCGGATGATTTCAGACATCAGCTTTTTTATCCGTGCTTGGACAGGATGGTAGAGGAGCTCACCAATCGATTTTCAGGTGTGGGAGAAAAGCTTATGTTAGGTATTCAAGCCTGCAACCCAAGCACAGAGACCTTTCTCTCTGAAGAAGCTCTTCAAAGTCTTGCCACTCATTATAAAATTCAGCTGAAGCCAGAAGAGCTTCTGGTGGCTAAAAGTTTCCTAAAAAAAAAATGGAAAATGAGATTGTTCCTGACACAGCCACAGTCTTCCAAATACTTGATGCAGACATGTTTCCAACACTGAAGGCTGTCTTGCAAGTGGCCCTGACCATTCCAGTATCCAGTTGCAGCTGTGAACGCTCCTTCAGTGCCTTGCGCCGGCTGCACACATGGCTAAGAAGCACTATGGGGCAAGAAAGGCTTAACGACCTGGCAATCATGTCAATTGAAAAGAAAAATCAGCAGGGCATAAACCCTGACAATGTTATTGACCGGTTTGCCAAATTAAAGCAACGTCCTTACAGCCTTGTGTTGCCACCACAAACAGAGAAGAGGAGAAAAAAGCAGAAAGGATGTACAGAAGAAAGAGAAGAAAACTGTGGAGTAGGAGAGGAATCAAGATAAAAGGAGTAGAGAAAAGGAAAGGAGAAAAATGTGTGCTGATGAGCCAAGAGGAGAGGAATGGAGAATTGTTGAGAAGGAGTAAACGAGTGAAAGAGAAGTGAGAAAAACAATGAAGGAAAGAATAGGAGAAAAATATGCATTTTGCATTTTAAGTTTATGAACAGAAATCTTTATACTTGGCTTTCTTCCTTATTTCATTATTTAGTTTAGTTTTGTATTTTTTTTGATAGCATTCCCAGAGAAAAATGAGTGTAGCTTAGAGAATGAGAGAAGATACAAAATTGCATGGGTAGATCAAATAAAGTTATTTTATAAAATACTGCTAGTGTTTATCTTTTTATGCTACTCCCTTAAGAAATCTACTATAATTACAGTAAATATTTTTCTGTTGGCCTGATGTATTCACTTCAGAATACTGAAGCCCATGTTTAACTGTTATACGGGACGCCTGACTTTACTTCAGTAATAATCTAATTATGACATCTATAAACTATATATCGTTGGAAAGGTCCAAGACTCCTAAATAGATATTTTACCACTGTTTGTTGTAAAAAAAATATGTAGGAGCAGTAATAGATTCATTTATGACAAGAGTGCACCTCAAAACATATACACCATAACAGGAGCTCTGACCTTTGACACAAAAATTCTATTAGTTTCTTTTTTTCCTATCATATGTTTTAGTAATCATCATATATTATATATCATGTGAAAGCTTAAAACCTCTAAATTTATCCTGTGAAAACCGTTTTGAAATTGCACATTGCGTTTCCATAGAAATGGTACTTTAAATTCTTTTAGCGGGCTCCTCCCCCTTAGTGGGAGGTGTCATATTCCAAATGTATTACGGTCTTATAGAATCAAAACTTTTTATAATCTTGACAAAATACATATAATCGGAAATGTCTGAGTCTCAAGATTCCATATTTGGCGGGTTTGGTTTTGGTTTTGGTTATTTTGTGATAGGAGTAATACTGAGAGAGAAATTTATACATTTGTGACAGAAAAATGCATAAAAAAATCAATGGGGTTTGGATGGCACCCGGTGGCTGTGGTATAACGCCTAAACAAAATTGCATAGTAATCAAAACATTATTTTTATATCATCTTCAAATTTAGAATACAACTTATTTAGACATATATGGCTTTAATTTTATGCCAAATTTGGATTAAAACCTATTTTGTAAAATATTTATTTTATATAAGTACATTTTCTTTACAATGAATTTAAACTTTTTTTTACTTTCATTTTTTGAAATGATTTCACTTATGCAATAATCTGCTGATTGTCTTCTTTAAAACGAGACCAACCTTAGGTCTGTATTCAAAAGCGTTCATGAATCATAACTTTCAAGTCTATTTTCAAAAAGGGGGGGTGACAGTTAGTTAAATGGTATTGTTGGAAATCCTTGATTTGCAGTTAGACCACCCCATTATTGCATGATTCAACTGTAGCACATTTGTCAGCTAAACATTAAAGGGTAAGTTCACCCAATATTACAATTGTCATCATTACTCATGTTGTTCAAAACCTGTAGGAGTTTCTTTCTTCTATTGAACCAAAAAGAAGATATTTTGAAGAATGTTTGAATTCAGCCAGTTGACAGTATTTGACTTCCATAGTAGGAACAAATACAAGACAATGGCTACTTTCACCCGTTTGGTTACCAACATTCTTCAAAATATACATACTCACCCGCATGTCTGGAACAACATGACAACATTTTCAATTCTGGGTGAATTTGGTTTAATTCTATAAACTTTACTGCAGCATGGTATTACAAAATTGGTTTTAAGATTAGTAAAGTTTTTTATGCCAAATCTACCTATTATGCATAGTTATTCACCTTTTTGAAATTTGGCATCTGTTCTTGAAATTGGCAAATCCATAAACCGTCATACACCGCATGCATAATTATTAGACAAGTTGATATTCTGATGATATTTTTTTTTCCAAGCACATTTTACCAATTCCAAACCACATCAATCTTAATAACTATTGATTTTGTATTTAATCATTTATAAGTGATATATAATTGTCCATGAATTATATATAATTGTCCTATGATTGTCCATGGGGGGTTAACTACATTTGGGCTAAGCCCCGAATGTTTATAATGTCTGGCTCCGGCCAGTGTCGTAGCGGGTTTTGGTTATTTTGCTGTAGTAAGACCTTTGAAAAAACTGAAATATTTTGGCGAAGTGATACGGAACTGTAATGCGGTCGAGAGAGCTGCTTGGAACTACGTTCTCCGTGCATTTCCCTTAAAATAATTGCGCATACCTCAGTACGTTCATCAGCCAATCAGATTCAAGCATTTGGCCCCGTAGTATAAATATATATATATATATATATTATTCATAAAATAAAAGTCTAACTTTCAAAATATTTCAAAGAAGCATTTCTTTATAAATGTTTATTTGTATTTATTTATTGTAAAAACCCATATAATTTTAGGAATATGATTAAGATGTTGCTAGAGTTGAGTAATAATATTTATTTATGTATATATATATATATATATATATATATAAAACAGTAGTAGTCTATGTAATGTATTTGCATTTGTGTGTGTGTATGTGTGTGTGTGTGTGTGTGTGTGTGTGTGTGTGTGTGTGTGTGTGTGTGTGTGTGTGTGTGTGTGTGCGCGTGCGCTGGTCCTATAGAGGGCGCAATAGGATAATAAATCCACATTTACGCTCCGTTTCCAAACAGTTACAATTACAAACTAATTCATACTATGAATGCGCTCCAAAATGCAATGTGTGATTATATTACTGGATGCTGGAAATTGAACGGCAGAATGCAGGTTTTAAACAGTTTATTGTACAGGTAAGTTAATCACGTTCTAATCTAATGCGCTGCTGCACTGTAACGCACACACATAGGCTACAGATAGTAGCACGTACAATACATCACGCGCAGATCGCGCACACAGAATCATTCAGCGAGAAAATGTATTGGCAACACTGTTCTGCGAGTTCTCGGTAAAATAGCTTAGAAACTGAAAAGTTCAAGCATATAATTCATAACAACTAAATCCCACAGCTTCACTACTAGTAGAGAGACGCTGCCAGGTAGAATTAATTCACACGCAACCGCTCTCACTAATGCATGCATTCATATGAATGTAAACTGTACTAACGTACTTTGTGTGTGTGTGTGTGTGTGTGTGTGTGTGTGTGTGTGTGTGTGTGTGTGTGTGTGTGTGTGTGTGTGTGTGTGTGTGCGTGTGTGTGTGTGTGTGTCTATTACATCACAGTTTTCTCCGTTACATTTTTGGATTATATTGCTGGCTTTTGCATGTTGGTGATATTTTCATGATTATTATCAATATGTATTTTCATGATATTCAAGTTATATGTAAAACATGAATGCTATTTAAAATATACACTTGGTTAAGAACAACTGTATTGCATTACAAATAGGTATCATATAATATGAGGTGGTTATTACTGTTAACAATCAGGCTAGACTGACCTCTTGTGTTGAACAGGTGACACTAGTAAATGTGACGAAACCCAGAATGTCTTATGTTTCCAGTAGGGGAGATACGAAATGTGAGTGGCTCGTGATAAAGAAGGGCACAGACTCTCTAACAGGAAATGGAAATCAGTAATCAGTTGTTTACAGCCAGCCGCGACTCATCAACTGGTTTACAATGTAATTCAAACATAAAGGACTGACATTCATATTTACTGTAAATTAAGCCATGTGGTAAGGAATAAAAACATGTTAAAAAAGTTGTGAAAATGTTGTGTAGATTATCGCTTAATCATATTTATTAATCATATTTAAATAATCTGGTTTTACCGTGTTTTGGTCTCTTACACGGTCTGATGACACAGAACGCATTTCTGCATGAAAAAAAGAGTAAGACGCGAGAAGTGGAAGGAACTTGACATGTTTTATGTCATGCGTGAGATGCTGCAAATAGTCAATCAAGTCTGTCTAGCTAGCTCACATTTAAATATTAGTGGAATGCAAAAAATGTGTGTGGTTATGTGTTTTCCACAAGATGGTGGTGTAATGCGTCCAGTGCAGTGGTGTAGTGTACCTTATTGCTTTCAGCTTCTGCTTCTGATTGAAAAGGCAAGCAAGTAAGACTCCCCCTGGCAGTACAAAACCTTTAAGACACCAGGGCTGCGTTAAGTGCTTCATTTTGCATCAGGACAATGACCCAAAACACTCTGCTAGTTCAGTCAAGGAATTTATAGGGGCAACGAAACGGGAAGTCTTTGATTGCCCAAGTCAATCTCCAGATTTAAATCCGATTTAATATGAATTTCACCAGCTGAAGAGGAGAGTAAAGGCAGAAACTCCCCCAAACAAGCAACAATTGGAATTGGCTGCATTAAAGGCTGGGACAAGTATTTCAAAGGATAAGACCAAGAGTCTGGTGATGTGTATGTGTCACAGACTCACTGCTGTGATTGTGCGCAAGGGATCTGCAACTAAATAATAGCTTTTAATCTTTTATATCTGCCTTATGTTAAACTTTCGCAATACTTATGCTCACATCAATGAGTGGGATGAACTCTAAAAGTGCTGTTCTTTTTATTTGGTAAAACATGTATGTGTAGAAACGGCTAATAATAAAATGTGACATGCTTTTGTCTCATATTCATCTTTTAATCATATTTGCAAATGTCTTGACTCCACAGCCAACAGAGCAATTTTGTCTTTACTGTTCCTACTTATGGAGGGGACTGTATATATATATAAATATATATATACACACACACTCAATGGTCACTTTATTAGGTACACCTGTTCAATTGCTTGGTAACACAAATTGCTAATCAGCCAATCACATGGCAGAAACTCAATGCATTTAGGCATCTAGATGTGGTGAAGATGACTTGCTGAAGTTCAAGCCGAGCATCAGAACGGGGATTTAAGTGGCTTTGAGCGTGGAATGGTTGTTGGTGCCAGACGCGCTCATCTGAGTATTTTAAAAACTGCAGATCTACTGGGATTTTCACAAACAACCATCTCTAGGGTTTACAGAGAATGGTCCGAAAAAGAGAAAATATCCAGTGAGCGGCAGTTGTGTGGACGAAAATGCCTTGTTGATGTCAGAGGTCAGAGGAGAATGGGCCGACTGGTTAGAAATGATAGAAAGGCAACAGAAACTCAAATAACCACTCGTTACAACCAAGATCTGCAGAATGCCATCTCTGAACACACAACATGTTGAACCCTGAAGCAGATGGGCTCCAGCAGCAGAAGACCACACCGGGTGCCGCTCCTGTCAGCTAAGAACAGAAAACGGAGGCTACAATTCACACAGGCTCACCAAAATTGGACAATAGAAGACTGGAAAAACATAGCCTGGTCTGATGAGTCTCGATTTCTGCTGCTACATTCAGATGTAGGGTCAGAATTTGGCATAAAGAACATGAAAGCATGGATCCATCCTGCCTTGTCTCAATTGTTCAGGTTGGTGGTGGAGGTGTAATGGTGTGGGGGATATTTTCTTGGCACACTTTGGGTCCCTTAGTACCAATTGAGCATCTTTTAAATGCCACAGCCTACCTGAGTATTGTTGCTGACCATGTCCATCCCTTTATGACTACAGTGTACCATCTTCTGATGCTGCTTCCAGCAAGGATAATGCGCCATGTGAGGATAGGTGCATTCCTGTCAATGTGGTCCTGATTTCATATCCTGATTTCTGTGAGGATATGTGCATTCCTACCAGGACTCATTTAACCTACAACAACGACAAAACGTGGTTCACTGCAAAACTCTGAATTCGCTGTCAAGGCAACCAGTAATGAGAACGCCCACTAGCAGCCTCATCGCCAGTCCCTGGCGACATGCAGTCGCTGATAGTGTGAACGCAGCTTAAAATATGATTTAAAGCTGAAGTAGGCAACTCTAGAGGGCTCTAGCAGAAGAAAGGTTCAAGCGAAGATTAGAAACAGAACAATAACTGTGTGTGATGTCAGTGAATGTATACAGAGTCTGGTATGTGCTGTGAATAAGCACTTCTGGGATGTAGGCTGAGAAAACGAAAATGATTAAATTAACCCCTAAAGCTTTGCAAACCTGGAACTTCATTAATTTCGGCATGCAGCATTCTTATATGAGGAGTCAGCAAAGGAATAGTTTAGAAAGCTGCCTGAGACAGAATTCAATTCAAGATTATTTGTATAGCGCTTTTTACGATACAATCGTTGCAAAGCAGCTTTAAAGGAAATTAATTTTCTACAAAAGATTTATATATTGCAGAATCTTAATATATTTAATGTATGGCAAAATTAGGTTAATTCTGTATATTCTCTGATGGTTGGCTTCCTCTGAGCTCCTCTGAGGGGTTGGCATCATCTCTTCTCAGGTGTTCGGTCATCTCAGATCATTTAACGGTTAGATCCAGACTGAAGCTTGTGTAATTCCTTGTCACCACGGGATGTTAATCCCGCAGAAACATAGAAACAAATAGAGATATAATTAGCAAAGCTTTTGTTATAAAATAATATTTTGTAACTGATACGGAATTTAATAGGTAGCCAGTGCAGAAACTGTAAAATGGGAGTAATATGATCATATTTTCTTGACCTGGTAAGGACTCTAGCCGCAGCATTTTGTACTATCTGTAGCTTGTTTATTGAAGATGCAGGACAACCACGTAACAGTGCATTACAATAGTCCAGTCTAGAGGTCATGAATGCATGAACTAGCTTTTCTGCATCAGAAACAGTTAACATCTTCCGTAGCACGGACATGCCAACGATGGAGTCTCTGACGATCACAGCGTCGCATTCCGTCTCGCAGAGAAGAGCAAAGCGGTTGTGGGTGGAGATCTTGAAGACCGGAGGCGGCGGAGGGGGAGAGGTTGTCGCCCAGGGCCTGGATCGCATCTTTCGCTGCTGCACCCAGGGTCCGTGGTTTCACAGCACCGGAGTGAAGGACATCTGGGAAGATGGTGTCCTGGGTGCATGGGGCCTGTGCAGAGAAACACACGGAGAAGAGGTGGTGTGAGTGTTAGCAGCGCGCTGCATACTTACCCCGGACTTGTGGGCGTCAGCCGGGATGTTTCCAGCATTGCTCTCCGCTCCCTCAGCTGGGCCTGCTTCTCCAGCAGCTCGCCGATCTGTCTCTCCACGGCCTCCAGCACCGAATGCAGCTCGAACGTATCCTCACCTGCACTCAAAGGTAGACACAAATCCGCCATTAAACCAAGTAATAGTGAAACAATGGTAAATGTGTGTAAATAGGGTATTAGCGGCAAAAATAATGGTGTATAAGATTGATTTTAAGATTAGATTGATGATATCTAATCAAGATCAATAGAAGATAAATCTATTAAAAGTACACTGGAAAATCTACCTGTTCCATGAACTTTTGCAATAGTGTCCATTGTAATAGTCTAGAAAGTTTACAAAAATAATATAAGATATACAAGAAAGTTGACTAATACAACTAAGCTTAAATTTGACTATAGCATGGAAGTTACCTCTAAATAGCATTTGAATACAAATAAACCACCAATAAAACTGGGCCTTTTTTGAGTCCAAGTGCCTGAAATTCAGTGCCCACTGACTACTGCCTATGGTATTTATATATTTGTGGTTTCGTTATTAAAAAGTGGCCAATTTATAGCCTAATGGTTAGATGGTCAGACTTTAACCTGAAGGTTGTGCGTTCGAGTCAGTATAGGAATTGTAGGTGGGGGAGTGAATGAACTGCCCTCTCTTTCCACCTTCAGTACCATGATTTGAGCAAGGAACCAAACCCCCAATTGTTCCCCGGACACCAAACCAATACAACAAGACAGAATTAAATTTAACACTTATCAGGTATTTTTCGGATACGGATTTTTTTATTTTCCGACCTCTGAGGTATGACGCGTGTGATTCGCATAGATCCGAGGGTTTTTTGTAGGGGGGGGGGGGGGGGGAATGGGGGTTACTGCATGATGATTGAAATCACGCAAATAGCCTTAAGCTTTTGTTTTCTAAAACATCACAGTCTTGCTGCACGAGCCCAGGGCGCCATCTGGAGGAGAATTAAAAGCGTTCGAATGATTCAAAGCACCAAACGCGATTAGAATTTGAGATTGCTAGTGCTGTCATAAAATTTGCAACGGTTGTGATGTAATTACATATTAGGATGTTGTCTGATGCGCTACATGTCTGCTGTTACAATGCTGTTTTTTGTTTCGGTTCACTGCTAGTGCTCGCTGCGCTGCGATTGGTTTGAGCCGCTTTAATTTGCATTTGGGAACGCAACATTCCTCTTTAGAAACGTTTGGTTTCAGTGTCTCACAATCCTTCAGAAATCATTTTAATATGCTGATTTGCTGCTCAATAAACATTTCTTGTTAGTATTAATGTTAAAAAACGTGTTGCTGCTTAATATTTTTGTGTAAACAATGATAGAGAAAGGAATTCATAATTGTATTCATCATGCAAGAAAGTGATAAAAAGTGAGTGAAGACAATTATTTATATTTAATAAATGCATAAAAATGTGTATTAATATATTTGATAAATACAAATAAATGCTGTTCATTAAACTGTATATTAATCAAAAAAATCCTGAAAAAAGGTTATCACCATTTCCACACAAAAAGATGAAGCAGTAAAATTGTTTTCAACATTGATAATAATCAAAAAAATTCTTGAGAGTCAAAGAAATTGTAATGATTTCTAAAAGTGACAATGTCACAAAGTGACGTGATACTGAAAACTGAGTAATGATGAAGAAAATTCTGCTTTGCATCAGAGGAATAACATTACATTTTATAATATATTAAAATTAGGATAATATTTTACAATATTGCTGTTTTTTTACTACATTTTGATCAAATAAAATCATTACCTTGATGAGCAGAAGATATTCCTTAAAAAAAAAAGTAATGTTTCCAAACGCTTGGCAGGTACGTTAATAATAATAACAATTCTACATATTTTACTATAATATATTATAGTACTTTATTATAATATATTATATTATATTGTTATGATTATTAAATGCTGTTTTTATTTTTACAGGACAACAGTATGTATTATTACAATATGCGATATATCTACATATTTATGCTAAAATGTATATTTTTTAGTAATAAGTGCTGGAGGCATGGCTTGTGGGTGTGACTTGTGGGCGTGGCCAGATTTTCCTTCTTTGTTGTCTCTAGCTGATCACATGCTTGACTTATGCATGTACAGAATGGCATCATACTTTATAAACAACTGTAAACTGTACACCAGAGGTAGAGCAAAACCCATATCTAATATGTTTTACTGGCCTACCAACTAAAGGTAGATAAACGAAGATAAGATGAGATAAGCTTCTCACTTACAACAAACATACTTGTAAATGCAATAAATGACGACTTAATTGCAATTACTGCAATCAAAAACAATTACAAGGAAGGGAAATATGCAAGGAGGAAACAGTTTGATTTATCATAGTAAACAAAAGGCATGTGAAAAATGCTAACCTGTTTTCTAGGTAACTAGTTTAACATTATCAAAAAAACTCCATATCTTAATTCCAAGTCATCAAGTGAGTTCATGTGAACTGCAGGAAATGTCATAATGCAAGTGTACGCAATCACTGAACAATAAACTGTGATTTGTCATAAAAGAACTTCATAGTAAAAATCCTTCACTTGCTCACTTGGAATTATAGTCTGTTTCTGAGCTGATTTGAAATTGGGGCAGTGTGAATGTTTCTTTGTTGAACAGAAGGGACTCAAAAGTAGTCTAATCCATCAACAGATAATTAGAATAAGATAAGAACTGAATAAGATAAGAGCCAGAAAAGGACTCTGACTGGTCGCACTTTATTCTAAGAGTCCAATTCTCACTATTAACTAATTAACTATGACTTTTGCCTCAATAAACTCCTAATTTGCTGCTTATTTATAGTTAGTGAGGTTTGGATATATTTGGGTAGTAATATGCATGCTAGTTAATAATGAAAATTGGTCCTTAAAATCTTAACTTAAATGTGTTAACTTTTTTTACAGTGGCAAAATCAAGCTTACATATATGTTGTGCACTGACTAGATTCACAAAACAATGTTTATGTCGCCAGTGCATATGATTATTAATTACTACTTTGTTCTGTTTGATTGACACTTTATTTTAGTATCTCTTAACTAGTTTCTTATTAGCATGCATATTACTAGAATATTAGCCATTTATTAATGGTAACTAAGCACATATTTAATGCCTTATTCTACATCCCTAATCCTAGCCAATACCTGAACTTAACAACTACCTTACTAACTATTAATATACGGCAAATTAGGAGTTTTTTTAAGGGAAAAGGCATAGTTAATAAGTGTTCCCTTTCATGGGAACTTCGAACTGCGTCCCCTAGGGGTCGCTATGGGGAACGCTTTCTGCGTGACTCGTGTCTGAAGCATACAATATAAAAACACTACTTGTTGGCCGGCGACAGCCCATGACGTCACTACCGGCGCGACCGCAATATAAGGGACGCCGGGAGGACACATCATTCTCTTCTTCGTCTTCACTGACTGTTTTTGTTTGAAGCGTGCATTCTGGTAAGAGTACAGTTTTCTCTCTATCATGGCGAGCACTAGCAAAGCGTTTAAGATTGTGTGTTGATCCACGTCCTCGTTATTTTACACCCGATGACACACACAATCTTTGCGTCTTTTGTTTGGGCAAGGAGCACGCACGCGATGTCCTTGAGGGGAAAATCTGCGTGCACTGTGAGCTTTTCAATGAAAAAGCCCCGCTCTCGTCTGTCCCTCTTTTCAAGGAAAGAGGGTCAAGCCGTCTGCTTCCCGCGATTCGGGACCCACCGCTGCCGAGGCACGGAGGCGAATGAAATCGTGGGGTTCGCAGTTGGATGTGGCCGATGAGTTAGAGAGGGACCGCCCCTTTTCACGTGCGTCGGCCGAGAACGAGAGTGAGCTGCTGGATTGTGATTTTGCGATCTTTCTGACATCATTAGATTCAGCGGCTAGTGCTCTGCTGGGTTATTCCAGCATAATCTCGAGTTATTAGAGATTATGGATCAGAAAAATAATCTTTCTGGCCATAAATCCCCAGCTCAAGCGAGCCTTCCTTTCTTCAAAATCTCGATGTGGAGGTTGAGAAGGAGTGGAAAAAGCTATTTTTTTTCTCGTATTCATAGGTTTCAGCATACTAGTTATGCTGACATTGAGGAGATGCTGAAAATGGCTTTGAGGGGATACCCCCTGTGCAAGAGATGATAGCCAGTTTATCTCTCTGTGGGTGATACATCCTCTCTCAAGGCTCCCTCCTTGCCATCTAAGCCCCTGAATCTTGCTTAAATGGCAGGGCATATGCAGCAGCAGGTCAGACCGTCGCTTCTTTGCACACTATGGCGTACCAGACTGATCTGCTGAAAAAACCTGGATAAGGTTCTATAAAATCCAGGTCTGAGCCCGAACAACCAGGGGTCCTAGCCCATCTCGGTCTGAGGATCAGAGATGGGCTCAGAAGGCTAGTCTCGCGACTCATGCCCCTCCCCCTCCTGCGGCTAGGGTGAGAGAGAGGCACGGGTCAGAGAGAGGCAAGCCCTCTCATTCCTTTCGAATTCCCCTGTAACCACCGTAAACTCCACCTGACCGAGATTAGGTGGAAATTTCCTGCTAAGCCAGGACAAAAAACAAACAAACACCTGAGTTCCCTCTCATTCTGAGGATTGAGTTCTCCGCTCTCCAGAGCTGGTTGTCGGTAGAGCTAGCAGTGCTCCCCTCACCTAGAGGGTCACCTATGAGCATGCCGCTCCCTTCTGAGCATTGTAGGTAGAGCTAGCATCGCTCCCCTCACCTAGAGGGTCACCTATGAGCATGCCACTCCCTTCTGAACTCCTTATTGGTCGAGCTAGCATTGCTCCCCTCACCATAGAGGGTCATCTATGAGCTTGCCGCTCCCTTCGGGACATCTGAACTCGCTGTCGGTAGAGCTAGCATTGCTCCCCTCACCTAGAGGGTCACCTATGAGCATGCCACTCCCTTCTGAGCTTCAGAGCTCATTGTCGGTAGAGTGAGCACTGCTCCCCTCACCATAGAGGGTCACCTATGAGCATGCCGCTCCCTTCAGGGCGTCTGAGTTCCCTCTCATGTGAAGGATGAGTTTCTCCGCTCCCCAGAGCTCGCTGTCGGTAGAGCTAGCATTGCTCCCCTCACCTAGAGGGTCACCTATGAGCATGCCACTCCCTTCTGAGCATTGTAGGTAGAGCTAGCATTGCTCCCCTCACCTAGAGGGTCACCTATGAGCATGCCGCTCCCTTCTGGGCTCTGTCATAGGTCTCTCTTCGGCCAGAAGATATATAAGTGCAAAATAACTCTGGGCACTTCCAAAATCCACTCAGTGGTAAGTTCGCACATCAAATGTTCTGTGTTCTTTCTAAAAACCGGTAGGGTAGGGTTACGCACGCAGCTTCATGCCCTTATTTGAGCTGGTCAGGCCCCGGTTTGTGCCTTGGGCCCCACTCCTGTGCGTCTGAGTTCCCTTTCATTCTGAGGAATGAGTTCTTCGCTCCCCAGATCTCGCTATTGGTAGAGCTAGCATTGCTCCCCTCATCTAGAGGGTCACCTATGAGCATGCCGCTCCCTTTGGAGCCAGAGCTCATTATTGGTAGACCTAGCATTGCTCCCCTCACCTAGAGGGTCACCTATGAGCATGCCGCTCCTTTCTGAGCGTCTGAGTTCTCCACTCTCCAGAGTTCGGTGATAGGTCGCTCGTCTTGTTGGTCGAGCTAGCATTGCTCCCCTCACCATAGAAGGTCATCTATGAGCATGCCGCTCCCTTCTGAGTATCTGAGTCCCGAACCGAGCATAGAACGTGAATAAAACAATATATAAGTGCACATGCTAAAGCACTGGGCACTTTCTAAAATCCACTCAGTGATAAGATCGCACATCAAGTGTTCTGCGTTCTTTCTAAAAACCATGTTATGGTAAGTGCACACGCTAGACTTTGGGCACTTTTCTAAAAATTCGCACATCAGGTAAGTTCGCACATCAGGTGTTTTGCGTTCTTTCTAAAATCCACGTTATGGTAAGTGCACACGCTAGACTTTGGGCACTTTTCCAAAATCCACCCAGTGGTAAGTTCGCACATCGAATGTTCTGCGTTCTTTCTAAAATCCCATAGGGTAGGTTTACCTGCGCAGCTTCGTGCCCTTATTTGAGCTGATCAAGCCCAGGTTTGTGCCTTGGGCCCCACTCCCTTTGCCGGTATGCAGCTCGGCTTTGGCCAAAGGGTAATGTCACTGACAGCATCAACCGTCCCAGGGGCAACTCCCTTAGCCTGGTACAGTTGGCTTAGTGCTCGCCTTTGCGCAACATTGGCTTGCACTCCCCTCAGCATGGCAGCGTGGGTTTTAACGTTCCCCATAGCGACCTCTAGGGGACGCAGTTCGAAGTTCCAATGAAAGGGAACGTCTCAGGTTACTTATATAACCATGGTTCCCTGAATAGGGAACGAGACACTGCGTCCCCTAGGCTGTGTGCCATGCTTCGGACGCAAGCTTCAGACGAAGAAGTGAATGATGTGTCCTCCCGGCATCCCTTATATTGCGGTCGTGCCGGTAGTGACAGTCATGGGCTGTCGTCGGCCAACAAATGGTGTTTTTATATTGTATGCTTCAGACACGAGTCACACTGAAGGCGTTCCCCATAGCAACCCCTAGGGGACGCAGTGTCTCGTTCCCTATTCAGGGAACCATGGTTACATAAGTAACCTGAGACGTTCCCTGTTCTAAAGTGACTTTTGAAAAAGTCAAAGACATCTGATAATTTTGTCCTCTCCTTTGACTACTGTAAATGCCATTTTATTTCCACAGAAGACCTCTGGTCTGACACTATACTTAGAAAATGATAGCTGATCACAAAAGGCCAAATGCTGGCGTTATCTTAGTTATATTTTGTTGTTTGATTTAACAGATTCAAAATACAATGACATTTGCATTTGTTTTCCTCTGGGCAAAATTCAAATAAAATCCTCCTTGCAGATCACAGAATACGATGATTTTAAAACTATAGCTCTGGAAATACTGATACCTGCTTACCTTAAAACATGAAAATCAGTGGTCAGCAGAGCTACATTAAAACACCTTACACATGGAGAGCCCTACACTGTGTATGTTCATAGGGCTTATTTACAGTACGTCTGCTTTACAAACATTATTTACTGAGAGTGCAACTTTCATGCAGTGTGTTGTGTTTATTCAGGAATGGAGTTTGTTTGCTTGGAAGGATATAAATGGGTTCATAAAATATCTGACCTAGTTATGCTATAGGGAAACAAGCTGAACTCATCCCATAGAATACAACAGTAAACATTCTTTGAAGGCCTGTCTAGTTTGAATCTGTGTACAAGTTCATGCATATCATTCGTTTTAACATTTGAAATATGTTGGTTTCGATTTACTTGAAATCAGAACCTGTTTTATAGCCTCTCATACTTTGCATTTTCTGTTGTTTAAGAATGTCTGGACTCTTGCCAGACTCCTTCATGCATCGTTCCTTAGAAAGCCCATCAAACAATAGGCTGTTAAAAATTAATCTGATCCAGTGGATTTCCAGAGAAATTTGGTCAAATCTTCCTCCTTCAACTCTATTTAAAGAGCAACACAGCTTGCTTCACATACACTTTAAACCACAGCTAAAGCAAGATCCTGAATCTGAGCGACCGATCCCTCTCACTGCTTAAAATGAAGACTGTTGTGATTGTTTTCCTTGCTGCAGTAAGTAACAGAATTTATTTTATTTTATTATTTTTATCAGTTTAATATTACAGTTTTCAATTTCATAAAAATGTTGTTGCACATTATTTTAAGGTGTCCTTCTTACAGTGTAATTATACAATTACCAGTACTGAGCGATATTAATCAATATCATGTACTTTCTGAGAATTCTTTGGATTTGGGTTTGGTTTAGGGTTAGTTGCTTGTAATTAATTAGTGCATAATTTACTATTATATACTATAATAAGTACATATAACATGTAATAGGGAGAGTTTAAAATAAAGTGTTGCCAAAACATTTATTTTTCTTTGTGTGTGCGTGCGAGTGTGTGTTTGTGTGTGTGTGTGTGTGTGTGTGTGTGTGTGTGTGTTATATTCCACTTTAATTATTGGATATTTGCATATGTTGTCATTAAAAGCAATGGCATTCAGAAAAGATTAATGGTGCATATAATTTGTTTAAACTGGAAATAAGTGGCAGACATCCAATGTTGAATTTATATAAAGCCCAATGGAATGTTGCAAAATGTACCTGTCAAAAAGTGCAGACAAATCACATTAAAATACTGTAAAACAACCTTATTATTGGGTACAAGTTACATTGATGGAACTTTAGTATGGGGACCAATTCTCACTATCACCTGTTAACTATGACTTTTCCCTCAATAAACTGCTTGTTGCTTATTAATAGTTCGTAATGTAGTTATTAGGTTTAGGTTTGGAGTATAGGATAAAGGGATCTAAAATACAGTCATGTAGAATAAGACATTAATATGTGCTTTATAAGTAGTAAACATCCAATATGCCATTTATATGTATGCTAGTTAATAGTGCGAATTGGTCCTTAAATAAAGTGTAAAGTGTTACCATTGCAGTATATCATCCAAAACATGATAGCAAACAGGGAAGAACTTGAAATGAATGGACTATTGAGTTTATAATTAATAAATTGCAATGTTTTGTGAAATAATTTATTTTACAGAGTGTCTGGATTCAGAGTTCAACCCCGTCAAAACTAAACATACGCAAAAAGCGAGCCTGGATTGTGGATTCACTGACCATGGAAGAAGAGCACACTGGTCCTTTCCCATATAAACTGGGAGATGTAGGTTATACTGAAACCTTTAATATGCCACTTTACAGCAGAATATCAACTGGTTACATTAAAAGCAATATAAATCTTTGTGTGAGCACAGAATTCTGAGTTTGTTCTCAACCAAATGAATCATTTTGAATGTTTCCATCCTTTTTTTAGTTAAACCTTGAGAAGAAAGTTATCGAAGAGTACTCCATTCATGGGCAGGGCCTCGACAAAGATCCCAAAGGACTCCTCTCTGTGGACAGAAACGGATCAGTTTACGCTCATGGAAAAGTTGACTATGAGGAGTACCGTAAACTGAGAGTAAGTCCTAGTGACGAAGTTAAGTGAGTGTTTTTAGTAGTTAATACTGACTGTTGTTTTGTTGACTTGCAGATCACTCTTTCTAAAAAAAACACAATAGTTGCTGTGGATATCGATATTCTGGATATTAACGACCACACTCCTGTTTTTAATCGGGATGTTTATGACATCGCTGTAGATGAATCAACACAACAAGGTATGACTTAATAATTACACAGAACTGGTTTAAACCGGCTGGTTTCCAGGTGAATGAGCAACATTTCACCCAATCTTCTTTATATTGTTTTGCCCAAAGGTAAGCCTCTGGTCACAGTGCTGGCAACCGACAACGACCAGCCTGGAACAGCGAACGCTCAGTTCACGCTGAGAATCGTCTCAGTGTCTCCCTCGGCCTCCAGTGCAGACTTCTTCATTCAGCAAAGAAGAGGAGAGCAGACAGGGACCATATCTTTCAAAGGATACCTCAATTATGAGGTAACATACACACAGTTCTGTCAGTTTTATACTGCAGATAGAATTTATTATTTAACATTATAATTCCTGAACTTTTAAAATGTCCATTTATCCATCCATTCATCCATCAACAAATAAATAGTGTTATTAGTGTTGTATATGGGACAACGGCATTTTTATTAATTTATTTAAAACACACACATAAATTAGAACAGTACATCTTGTGTGATGAGCATGTTATTATTTCAATATTAAAATTTGGATTTTTAAGATCATTCAGATATTTAAAAAATTGTCAAAACAAAAGAAAATTCTAAGTGATACAATTTATTCATTATAGGTAGGTTTCTTCTTTTTGCCATTTTATTAATTTTTTATAATTATTATTTTATTGATTTTCTTTAACAAAACTGTTTCACTGGTAATCGTTATTTGAAAAATATCATAAAAACACAAAAAATTAAAGATCAACAATAAAATAAAAGCCTCTAAAGACCGTAGTGACTATGTCAATACATTTCATAATATTTATGGCAAATATTGCACTATACAGGTATGTGAAAAATTATTGATGTGTACACTTATTCAAGGTAAATCTATTAATATTATAAGAGCTATTCAATTAGAAATGTTCCCGAAACTGAATGCAGAGAATAATACATTCCCAAGAACATGACAGATGTGTTTATCTTTTCCTTTTCTTTATGATGCAGAATCTTATTTGACATGTTGTCTTTTCCTGTTTCAGAAACTAGTTTTAACATGTATTAGCAATTAATACATTCTTAGTAAAGCAGGTACAATACCCAGTCAAACCTTTGCGCTCATCTAACTCTGTATTAAAACTATTACCACGTCTTAGCATAAACCCCAATCTCATTTAGTATTAGTTAACATTAGGAGTTTTAATGCATGCTTTCTAGCTTTTTCAATCAAAAGGATAAAGATCACCATAGTCAACTTTGCTGTGCCTTTTTCAATGCAGGAGGCCCAAAAATACACTATTCTGGTTGAAGCAAAGGATCATGGGGAGAAGGTGCAGCTCTCCAGCACAAGCACGGTGATGCTGAATATCATGGACAAACACGGCCATCCATCAGAGTTCACTAAGAAAACAGTAAGTGAAGTGTAACTTGTTTCCGTCTTCAGAGCTTTCAGTCGTTGCTATTTCAGTCGAGGTATGCTTGAATTGTTTTTGATGAGGGTTATATACCTCTATCACTGAGTTGAGACTGATGTTGAACACTAGAGGAAATACAGATGCACATTAATGTCATTTTCAATCACAGTTTATTCAGAAAGATGCTAGTGACTCCTCAGTATTGAAGAAGATGAAACAAGTGGCTGTAATGGAGAGAATGAAGTCTGGACCAGTGCTGGAGACCGACAAACTGGCCATGTGTCTGTCTGAGGAAACGACGAGCATTACAGCCCTGTACAACCCAACATTACACTACGAGCTGACTGGAGACGTCCAGGGGAAATGGAGGCTTCAGTCTGACTATGGTAATAGAGAAAATCATCTTTTTTTAACACTGTAATAGCAAACTAAGAGTACCCTTTTCCACTGTAATTCTATTTTCTGTTTTGTTTTTGTCTCTCAGGTACATCTGTGAAGCTGATCAAAGAGAGCGGCGTACATGCGGGCGATCATCAACTCACCCTTAAGATCTCTGACAGCCACGGCCAGTCTTCAGTCCAGACCCTCTCGCTGCATGTGTGTGACTGTGATGTTTCTCCAAACTGCAAAGACCCAACAACAAAGATGAACGTCACAGCCATCGCTGTCGTAATCATCAGCATCCCGGCGCTGCTGGGTAAGAGCAGCATTTCATGTCAAGCACAACCCTGGGTTTCACATTCACTTTGAGGAGTCGGCAGAAATGCTTGTTGGGTTCACCCAAATATTACATTCTGCACTCTGCCTCTGCATTTTATTACTGGAGGATGCATTTTAATATCAAGAACATATCAAATACATTTCAAATTGTATATGAATCAGTATACATGACTATTCAAAAGGTTGGGTCGGAGAGACTGCATTAAATTAATTAAAAATAACTCTAAAGACATTTATAATGTACAAAAGATTAATCAGCACAACTGTTTTCAACAGAAATCAGAAATATTTCTTGAACAGCAAATCAGGATATTATTATGATTTCTAAAGGATCATGTGAGACTGAAGACTGGAGTAATGATGCTGACAATTCATGATCACAGGAATACATTACGCATCTAAATATATTCATATAGAAAACTGTTATTATATATAATAATACAATTTCACTAGATTACTGTTTTTACCGTGATATTATATTTTACTGTAATGTATTTGATCAAATAAATGCAGCCTTGGTGTCCTTAAGAGGCATCTCACTGATCTCAAACTTTTGAATGATAGTTTCTGAAGTTGTGTATCTAATAACTGTGTGTGTGTGTGTGTGTGTGTTTTAAAACAAAAGGTATCCTGTCGATGGTGTGTTGTCAGATCAGGGCAAGGAAATCTGCAAAGCACCACATGCTTTTACTGGAGGCACCCGAGCAAACTCTCAGTCCTGACAGCATTGAAACACGCTGAACTTGACTGCATGGTAAGTTTTATTCATTAGAATCATCTAGCACCAATTTCTGCTATTGTATCAGTATTTGTTATTTAAATATATGACAATATGTTCCATTTTCCGATTATGTAAATGTAAGGGTCTATTAAACAGCTAGATTAGATCCAGTCATAATTTCTGCTGCAGATTATGCCCCATGTTAAACCCGGAGTCTCAGACTTGTGTTCTCTGTTATCCAGGCCGCAGTTTTACTTGATGAGCTCCTCGAGCCAGAGCTGGAACACAAACGCTGCCAGACTTCAGTATGTCACTGAATGTGCGCTGACAATATGAAGGACATCAGAATACGATTTTGATGAATGCTCTAAATGACAAACTGCTTGCTTTTATTCTGTGAATTAAAAGGAAGGGCTGCTTTGGTTGTTTTAAATGTACAGCCGTACAATGTGAATTACTTTGGGAATAGATTGATAATTAATTCTGCTTTATGTGCATGATGTGAATTAATATGTAAGTGTCATGATTATATCAGCTCCTGCAAATGTTGAATCATTCATGAACAACCCTTACCTCTTGCTAAGGCTGGGTAGGGGATACTGTACAGAGTTATGCTTACATTGGTATATTTATATTTTATAAGAAGGAATGTCTTTTTATAATTGAGAGATTGTTTGTGTTATGTTATGGTTGTTTTATATATATATTGTTCATTGTAATGTATTTATTGTGGTCAAATAAAAGGAAGTAAAAGTATCTGTTGCTAATGTATTTTTAAGGTTACACTTTATTTTAAGGTGTCCTTGTTACAGTGTTATTATACATTTAAGTACTAAATAATAATTAACTATATATACAGGTGCATCTCAATAAATTAGAATGTTGTGGAAAAGTTTATTTATTTCAGTAATTCAACTCAAATGTTAAACTCGTGTATTAAATACATTCAATGCACACAGACTGATCTCAACTAATTAGAATATGGTGACATGCCAATCAGCTAATCAACTCAAAACACCTGCAAAGGTTTCCTGAGCCTTCAAAATGGTATCTCGGTTTGGTTCACTAGGCTACACAATCATGGGGAAGACTGCTGATCTGACAGTTGTCCAGAAGACAATCATTGACACCCTTCACAAGGAGGATAAGCCACAAACATTCAGTGCCAAATAAGCTGTTCACAGAGTGCTGTATCCAAGCATGTTAACAGAAAGTTGAGTAGGAAGGAAAAAGATGCACAACCAACCGAGAGAACTGCACCCTTATGAGGATTGTCAAGCAAAACCGATTCAAGAATTTGGATGAACTTCACAAGGAATGGACTGAGGCTGGGGTCAAGGCATCAAGAGCACCACACACAGACGTGTCGAGGAATTTGGCTACAGTTGTCGTCAGAAGCGTCTTACCTGGGCTAAGGAGAAGAAGAACTGGACTATTGCCCAGTGGTCCAAAGTCCTCTTTTCAGATGAGAGCAAGTTTTGTATTTCATCTGGAAACCAAGGTCCTAGAGTCTGGAGGAAGGGTGGAGAAGCTCATAGCCCAAGTTGCTTGAAGTCCAGTGTTAAGTTTCCACAGTCTGTGATGATTTGGGGTGCAATGTCATCTGCTGGTGTTGGTCCATTGTGTTTTTTGAAAACCAGCGTCACTGCACCCGTTTACCAAGAAATTTTGGAGCACTTTATGCTTCCTTCTGCTGACCAGCTTTTTAAAGATGCTGATTTCATTTTCCAGCAGGATTTGGCATCTGCCCACACTGCCAAATGTACCAAAAGTTGGTTAAATGACCATGGTGTTGGTGTGCTTGACTGGCCAGCAAACTCACCAGACCTGAACCCCAAAGAGAATATATGAGGTATTGTTAAGAGGAAAATGAGAAACAAGAGACCAAAAAATGCAGATGAGCTGAAGACCGCTATCAAAGAAACCTGGGCTTCCATACCACCTCAGCAGTGCCACAAACTGATCACCTCCATGCCACGCCGAATTGAGGCAGTAATTAAAGCAAAAGGAGCCTCTAACAAGTATTGAGTACATATACAGTAAATTAACATACTTTCCAGAAGGACAACAGTTAACTAAAAATGTCTTATGAAGTATTCTAATTTGTTGAGATTGGTGGGTTTTTGTTAAATATGAGCCAAAATCATCACAATTAAAAGAACCAGAGACTTAAACTACTTCAGTCTGTGTGCATTGAATTTATTTAATACACGAGTTTCACAATTTGAGTTGAATTACTAAAATAAATGAACTTTTCCACGACATTCTAATTTATTGAGATGCACCTGTACTTACTATATGGTTAGGCTTAGGGTTACTCGCATGTAATTATGCATAGTTAATTGTTATTATAATAGTAAGTACATGTAACGTGTAATAAGAACACCTTAAAATAAAGTGTTACCATATTTAAATATGATCTGTGTGGCTTAAATTGTCCTCACTGGCCTTTGAACCTCCTGGAAGTGGCTGTTTCATTGATTTCCACCTGATGCTCTTACAGAGGAAGGATGCTCTTACAAAGGAAGAAAAATTAATGTCTTGCTCTTTTAAAATCTGACAGTACGAGTGTACACATTCATAATGAGAATTATATCACCAGACGACAATCATCCAATCAAAATAGAGCATATTCACATTCCTTCTGAGAGACATGATTGGGCAAATTAGACAGAAACCTGTTTTTTCTTTACTGTTCAGATTCTGTCAGCAGAAGGAAATCGCAATTGTGAGGAATGTTTAAGACACATGACTGCTGTAAGTTGATTAACAACGTATGCATGTCTCTAGTACTTAGGCTTGTTTAAGATGCCTTTTTAGCAGAGTTAAACCAGTGAGATATAAATAGTAATAAATAATACAAAAATATTCTTCACAAGTAGTTGCCTCTTCAACTTTGAGCATTTTAGCCCTGTGGAATTTGTATCTAACTTTAGAAAATTCAGTTAAAGCTTTTAGTTTCATTCAACTGTGTGTGTGTGTGTGTGTGTGTGTGTGTGTGTGTGTGTGTGTGTGTGTGTGTGTGTGTGTGTGTGTGTGTGTGTGTGTGTGTGTGTGTGTGTGTGTGTGTGTGCATGTTTATGTGGTTTATGAGGACACAAATTTGTATAATGACATAGGTATGACATAGGTATTACAAGGAGAAGGTGATTTATGAGGACATTTTCAGTGTCCCCATAATTTAAAATGCTTATAAATCATACAGTGTGCGTTTTTTGGGGGGAAAGTAGAAATGCACCGTCTCCTGTGAGGGCTAAGTTTAGGTGTAGGGTAGGTGTAGGGCAATAGCACATACAGTTTGTACAGTATAAAAACCATTACGCCTATGGAAAGTCCCCGTAAACCATAAAAACCAACATGTGTGTGTGTGTGTGTGTGTGTGTGTGTGTGTGTGAGCAACATTGTGTTTTCAACAAGTCTCAGAACCGACATGGATACTTCTACTACACCTCTGAAATCACCATTTATTCTGTGATGGAAAGGACATTATAAATAGTTGTGGAATGAATAAGCTGACTCTTTTGTCTTATCTGGACTCATTTCAAAGCTATGCTAAACACACATAAATATTATTTTAATACTTTAGCGTAATTCAACAAATATGCACTACTGACAATACAAAATATTCAGGATCACACGTGATATTTACCTTGATAATTAATTATTTATTTTCAATCACTGTTTTATTAGGGGTAAAATTGTTGCTTGTGATGGAAATGGTGAATACATTTTTACATAAATAATTTGTACACAATTATCTGCTTGTTCAAATGATCATGTTTTTAAATGTTTTGGGATGGAATTTCACTGATGACTGAAAGTCTAGGTCAAAGGTAACAAAATAAATGATGAAGGGAGGCAAGTTTTTAAAGTGACTTTAATGTAACAAAAATAAACAAGTTGAAATCTGCTCGTTTTAATGAAACCCAGCCCCTGGGACATAACTTACAGTATCACAACCCGCCATAAACCCAAAAGAAGAAGAAGAAAAGAGGAAGATATCTTACAGTAGTCGGAGGCAGTATCAGTGGGGTGTATGGGCGGGTGTTGTTTCGTGGCAGCACTGAAGATGGGCGGACTTTAAACCAGCCAGGAAAAGACAGGAAAGCCGATACTTCCCCCGAGCACAACAAAAAGAAAACGGTAAATGTTTTGAAATGTTTTGTGTAAATACATAAATTTAGCGAGAATGAAACATCGCGTTTGGTGAGGAAGTCCTGGGATCGTGCGCATTTTTACTGATTTAGGGATTTATTTTCTGTTCAACGGCCCGACTGTAAATATATTTTTTTATATAACGTTAGCCTATAACGTTAGTTGTATCATGTATGCTGTTGATTCATGACAGCTAGTTTGAACAAACGATTTAAAATTGTTCAGATGATCATTATTAATCTTAATATGAAGCCGAGCTGCTTTCTATGCGTCGTCTTCCAGCCTTGTATTTTTACAAAAGCTGAATTAACGAGAAAATATTAAACGATTAACGAAATCCACTGTTAAGACGTATGTTAAAATCAATGTTTCAGTAAATTAAAGCAAATATTATTCTTATTTTACTTCGGTTTGATCTTTCTCTATAGCAAGATTGTGCCATTTCGATTAACTTACACCGTTTTTCTAAAGGAATACAGTAAGATAAATGCTCATAAAATAATAATATAATGTTGTACACTTTGTTCCTTAACGCCTTCGTAACATGATGTAATGGGATGTCGACCCTTTTTCTGTTTTAAGTGTAAGTTAACGTATTTAAAATAGTTTATTTCTGAAAAATGTCGGCTATCGGCTAACGTTAACTTAACCAGCTTCCCCTTCACGTTTATCACTTGTAAGGCGAGTCTGTTTTTAAAGAAAACATTTATTTTCCATGCTAGTATATGTGTCACAGTGGTTGTTAATGTTTTATGTTGTATTATTGTGT
This sequence comes from Oxygymnocypris stewartii, assembly GCA_003573665.1. NCBI lineage: Eukaryota > Metazoa > Chordata > Actinopteri > Cypriniformes > Cyprinidae > Oxygymnocypris > Oxygymnocypris stewartii. Next base: position 5,635,685 of record QVTF01020812.1, on the reverse strand, counting down.
TATCAGCGTGAATAAATGTTTTGATGGTGGGGTGCGGTGTAACGTTACAGGCCTCGCGACATGACGGTTTCTTACCATCAATATGTCGACCTCACACGTAATACCGAATACACGTATATTACCGTTAATGTGGCGTTTTATGGTTATAGCCTTTATCGTTTGGTCAACATTTGTGGAAAGTTTTGTTTTTTCTTTCCTTTTTAACATAGAGATAGATATACCGTGTAACTTCCGGTCAAATGATACTTCCGCAGCTGTGTTTCCGGTTCATGTTGAAAAGATTCACCACAACACATCTAACTTTAAAATCTATCTATCTATCGATCTATTTATCTATCTATCATGCAATCTTTGCATTTCTCCACTTTTAAAGCTGCTTTTTTCACCCCTGGACTCTTCAGATATGTAAAGCTCTTTTTGCTTATAGTTTGTATATCTCTCTCCTCTGCAGATGGCTGCCATTCGTAAGAAACTTGTCATAGTGGGCGATGGAGCCTGTGGAAAGACCTGTCTGCTCATTGTTTTTAGTAAAGATCAGTTTCCTGAAGTCTACGTGCCTACGGTTTTTGAGAACTATGTTGCAGACATTGAGGTCGATGGAAAACAGGTATGAAAGCACACAGCTGGTAAACAACTATTTCATTGCATTGTAATAAAGTGCAATATTTACTTAAATGTACAAGTATTTTTTACAAAAATATTTTAATATGCGAGAAGTGGAACTGTGCTTTGGGTGACGATAAACAAAACTTTAAATCATCTGTTTCACACATTTCCTACTGATTGAAATGAATTGATTGAACTTACCAGCTTTAAAGCTGCTAAAGCTTACATTTAGCATTGGGACTGTGCTTACCAAAATACATCACCAGAATAATATTCAGTATTCTGTCCTGCCCCGTTGCATAGATGACTGGTGTAAATTATACATGTACATTCCTCTTTTATAAGTGAGGCCACAATTGTTGTGTAAAGAGTGTTAATTGTCTGAGATAGTTTAGCACATTCACCAATGTCTCTCTTCTTACAGGTAGAGCTTGCCTTATGGGATACGGCTGGACAGGAGGACTATGATCGGTTAAGACCTCTCTCCTATCCTGACACCGATGTCATTCTTATGTGCTTTTCCGTCGACAGTCCTGATAGCTTGGGTAAGACTTCCTTGTAAACAATTAGATATCACTAGCCCAATCATCACACTTTAACTCTAAATGTTGAGAAACGATACCATATTTTCAAGAGATGAAAGTGAGTTGGATCTATTTTCTAAATGCATGTTATTATATTGTGAACCCATGCACATTTCTTTTTTTTTATGTTTGACATTTTTTATCAAAATACCATAACTCAATTTTCTGGTTGAAATAGCAATAATTTAGTCTGCTTAACCCCGCCAATGCAAGTTTTCTTTCATGAGCCCACTTCTCAATCTAATCAACAACCGATGGATTAATCCAAGTCCTCTCTTTATTTTTAATCTACTTCTATGATAATTCATTACAAATGGATGCAATATTTAAGTTTCATCTCAATTTTTAAGTTAACATGAAATAAAAATTCACCCAGTCTGTTTTCTTACACTTTTCTATTTTATTATATTTCCATTTTATCGCCACTTTAAATGTGGTTCTCATAGTGGTAAAAACCACACAGCTAATAATAAAATACACCTTTTGTAATGAACTGAATCCTGAAACATTCATTTGTGGTTTAAATACAATGCTTTCACATCAAAGTTAAAGATGCAGCAGTTTAGCTCCAAGCAGAACTGCGTTTTCAAGAATGTTTTCATCAGGTCTTTACATCAAAACACAAACAGACATGCACACTGAAGTTGTACGAAGCTGAGGTAACAGGGAAAGATTCAGGTGCACAGTTTCAGTTTTTATTAACATTCTAAAACAAATATATATATATATATATATATATATATACCAATTAACTCAGTTTAAACAATGTAAGGTGATTTACTCTGTTAAGCCATTAAATACTTGTCATAATTTAGAAATCATTTGAAATATGGTTAATACAATAACCACTCTCTCCTTTAATCCATCACAGAGAATATTCCAGAAAAGTGGACGCCAGAAGTGAAGCATTTCTGTCCGAATGTTCCCATCATCCTTGTTGGTAACAAAAAGGATCTCCGAAATGATGAGCACACACGAAGGGAACTTGCCAAAATGAAACAGGCAGGGCCTTTTTTACTTGGTAAAATGTATGACTCTTAAAGGAATAGGTCACCCAAAAATGAACATTAGCTGAAAATGTACTCGCCCTCAGGCCATCAAAGATGTAGATGAGTTTATTTCTTCATCAGGACAGATTTGTAGAAATGTAGCATTGAATCACTTGCTCAGCAATGGATCCTCTGCAGTGAATGGGTGCCGTCAGAATGAGAGTCCAAACAGCTGATAAAAACATCACAATAAGCACAAGTCTGTGCTTTTATTGCTTTCAATAGAGACATATTTTACTCTGAAGCAACGGTTTAAAGTAAAAAAAGTCACTTTTCACTTCACAAGACATTTACTTCACAAAGACATGTAAACACTTTAATCGCAGTATTGCCGCTCTGGCCAAAGTGCGCATGCGCTTGTGACATTCAAGAATGACAGTTCGCACACCTGTAGTAATATGTATATTAGAAACAATGGAGGCGAAGAAAGCATCGCATTTCTGGGGAAAACACAACTCTGTCTCTGTTTCTCATCCAGAAACGGCAAGAACGCGACTGCAGCATATAGGCAAACAAATTACATCAGATTTCTATGGTGCTGAAAAATGTAAACGGGAGTGAAGAGTTTTGCTCTTGACATGTAAACATCATAATGCGATTAAGTCCTTACTCTGATTATTGGAAATAATTGCATTATTCGTGCGCATGTAAACATAGTCATTGATGGACTGGAGTGGTATGGATCATTGTGATGTTTTTATAAGCTGGACTCTCATTCTGACGGCACCCATTCACTGCAGATCATCCATTGCTGAGCAAGTGATGTGATGCTAAATTTATCTAAATCTATTCTGATAAACGAACAGTCATCTGCATCGTGAATGACCCAAGGATGAGTAAATTGTTGCAAATTTTCATTTTTAGGTGACTTGTTCCTTTAAACGCTGCAGAACATCTGTCAAGCTGCTGTTTTCCATTTAAGTGGATGGTAATTTATACGGTCAAACTCCAGTCAGTTGATCAGCTTTGAATTAAAAACATAAAAAAAAAATATTTACAGTTATTTTATGATATTTGTAGGTGTTTTTAGAGCTAGACAGTATAAATAGCATCCATTTCCATTATAAGCTTAGGCATTCTGCATGACATTTTAGTCTTTTTAATGCAGTATTGAAAACATGATGCATCAATTTGAATAGTCCTATATGAGTGAAAATGTTTTTATTTTAGATTAAGTATTCCTTTGATTTTGGGTAGTCACTTAGACATGCTTGTGATATCTTTGAAATATTTCTTCACTCAGGAGCCCGTGAAGCCAGAGGAGGGGCGAGACATGGTCAACCGAATCAATGCCTTTGGTTACTTAGAATGCTCTGCCAAGACAAAAGATGGCGTGAGAGAGGTGTTTGAGATGGCCACCAGGGCTGCGCTGCAAGCAAAGAAACGGGGCAAAAAGCCTGGCTGTCTGCTGTTATAGAAACCTGTAGAGGAGAGGATGTCAGTTAACAGCCCGGGAGACATCAGAGCAGGGAGGGAGGGATGATGGGACGAGCCTAGCATTCATGTCCTAGTACAGTCAGCGTATCAGACTGATACTGGGACATCATGTCAGACAAACCACAAGAGACCAATGGAAAGACTTCAGAAACAAGTTTGGAACAAGATGTCATTTCATGTTTTCACAAAGTTTGGGCTTAAGAGTTTTCTGGTCACATCAAGCAAAGAAAAAAAAAGATTTAATTTCTAAACGGTTCTATACCAAGGATATTTGATGTTACCCCCCCCCCTGAACAAAAAAGGTCTTTAATAAGCATCCTGCCTTCAGCGACTGTCTTGTGCATTGGACAGATTGTATGTATGTTTGTATATGTAAGAATATGAATGTTTGTGTCAAATGAGAGCATGTCCTTCTCCAGGTCGCCAACTCTTCATTATATATTATGCGTTTATCTGCCCGGCTTTATCCTGTTTGATTTTTCTGTGCTCAACTAAAGCACACACTGAACATTGAAGTGGGCTGTATTGGGTTGAACCTCCCACTTCAGGCTTTTTCCTTTTTTATAGCTGATGTCTCAAAGGATTCTGGGCTGTACATTAGGGATCTAACCCTTTAGTGATACTGATTTATTTAAAGCATACCGTTTTTTAATCATTTGCATTTAGAAATAAAATTTTAGCACAATCAGATTTGAATAGTCCTTTTTTCATTCACTCAAATTCCTTCTGCGTGTGTTTCCAAAAGGAGTACTAACTCAATACTCCACAGTGTACTGTACACTATATAGTGAGTGAAACAGTAGTATGCTGTATTGTTGTCATTTAATGCTACTATGGCTTCATATGAAATAGCATACTTATGTATGCAAGAAGAGTAGTATGTTCAAATTTGAAAATGTAAATGAAAGGTACCTGGATGACCTACTATTTCCAGCAAGACTCTGTAGTGCACATCTACTGGACACCTTACTGTCCCATGAAGCCACGGGATAGGAGTCGGATGGCAGTGGATCGCCTTAACTGATGTTGGTATGTCACATGTCAATGAAAACATGATGAATGTCATGAGCCCTGATTATATTCATACTACATAGAACATACAATTTAATGATCACAAATTAATAATAATAAACATTTATATGTATAGCACTTTTCAGACAAGTGCAACTCAAAGTGCTGCACGGGCTAAAATAAGAGAAACAAAAAACATTGACAATGCAATTTTGCACACCAAGTAATCACATTCAAAAGAAGCACCTACTCTGGGAGTATGCAATTTTGGACGCAGCCTAACATTCTGTACTGTGTGCTTGGTTACTGCACATTTTGGGAAATGCGTGTTGTAGGTATTCAGTAGTTGGCATACATGTAAAATATTGCATGCTACATGCTAGATTATATGAACACAGCCAAATTATTGTGGTGTTTCAGTCCTCCTCCAAGTCCATATTTTAGTGTTGAATAAGGGGTCTCTCTTCTGGAACCTGAGATGATAAATGGGACACCCTACAGCAGAGGTGCCCAATTCTGTTCCTGGAGATGAACCTACCTGCAGAGTTCAGTTCCAGCCCTGCTCCAGCTGTCTGTCATCAAAGGCTCCTGAAGATCAGAATTAGCTGGTCCAGGTGTGTTTGGTTAGAGTTGGAACTGAGTTTTGCGGTAAGGTGTTTAGTGGCCAGTCCAAATAATCACACTTGCAGTCTTTGCACTCGTCTATTTACATGACTTATTTCATGTATTTGGTTCAAGCTTTCAAATGGACATGAAGACCTCACGTGTGTAGAACGGGGGTCTCAGACTCAATTCCTGGAGAGCCACAGCTCTGCAGAGTTTAGCTCTAACTCACACCTGCATGGAAGTTTCTAGTGATCCTAAAGGCCTTGATCAGCTTGATCAGGTGTGTTTGATTAGGGTTGGAGCTCCAGAGCTGTGGCCCTCCAGGAATTGAGTCTGAGAGCACTGGTGTAGAGCGTTTGTTATTTAGTAGGACACACTTATAACAAACTGCAAGTAATATTTTATTTATTTATACATTTTGTACATGTAGGTTACTTTGCAGTTTAATATAAACTTATTTTTTAGTAGTCCCTATATAGCACAATGTATTTGTGTTTCTTCTAATTATGTGACAGAAATCAATTGCAAACATATCTGCAGTCTGGACCAATAAAATCTGCACTTTATGATTTATTACCAGTTTATATGTAATATCTTAATATTTAAGTTACCCTGGAAAGTGTTTTTTTTAAAGACTGGGTTGGGGGAAATGGCAGTTGTGAGTTCAAGTACTTGGTGAATTGAGTGACTTTTTCAGAGTCCCATAAGGCAAATCATGGGAACCTGTTTAGCAGGAGATTATGTAACATTAATAGACCAATGTTTAGTTTTTTTAAGAGCACGTCTTTATGATTATGACTGTCTAAAAAAGCATTGACATATAGCACTTGATCTCACAACTTAACCAACCAACCTCAATGAAAAAGCTGCAGTTGTTAACTTTAATCATAGACACAAGTGCTAAAATGTGAAAAAGATGGAGTAATGTTCATAAAACCTGGACAGGTGATCTTCAACATCTGTCTTTGCCAGACAAATCATTTGTCTTGAATATAAACAAACCACTGTGGATAGTTTTGGAGAAATGTGTGAGAAGCAGATTCTGTCCTTAAATATCTAAACAAGTGGCAGATGTTTTGATAGACAACATTAAAAAATGGAGACTAATACGCTGTATGAGTCTATTCTATGAAAGTATTCTTGGAAGCAAATGGTGGTAAAACCCCAAATAAAAAAATACGGCCTATTTCCCAGGAGTTCACATTATTTTGTCAAACCCCAATGATACTCTTGATGTTTGCATTTTATTGCAGAGTAGAACATGTTTACTACTAGTAATGGTTACCTTACCTCCTAATACGCGTTTCTATGCGTTTGCATGCCACTGTGCTTTAAGCCAATCAGCTGGAGAGTTGTGTCCCCGCCTCCCGAACTGAGGCCATCTTACACTGAGCTCTGCCGTGGGGCGTTAAACATATACACTGTATCAGTTTCAGCGCTTGTGACGCTGCTGGTGTAACAGAGGTAAGTGACATTATTATGCGAGTAAAATACTGTATTTTTTTTTAAGTTTCGCGTATCTGAGTGTTTGCTCGTGGTGTTCTGTGGGCGGCTGCGCGCGCTGAGTTGAAGCTCGTGTCCTCTGAACTGATTCTAAGTCGTCATGCATGTAGCTTTATTAAATGTATTCTTTGCATGTGCTATTTATTGGGGGCACACAGGGATATAACTTTCATTGACGGCTGTTGTGTATGTATTTAGATATGGTTTTCTACAGATTAGTGTCAGGCTCAGTTTAGCATCTGCAGGACTGAACAACCCTGCAGAAACTACTGGATTTCATATCTGACAGCATGCATTTTACACCCTTTTTTAGTTTTTCCAAATGGCGTTTAAGAAGTTATATGCAAATGAGTTTTTGGCTTGGACCAATCCATTGTATTGCATACAGCTCTCGCTACTTTCCGCCCTGCCCTTGCTTATAAAGATCAGTTGAAGTCAAGTAAAAAGTATATTTGTATGCATTAATTTTAAGGTTGATCAATACATATTTTGTCAACAGTTGTAAATGAAGCAGGCAGAGAAAAAAGTGGGCGTTTCTGTCGACCTCCACTGAAGCATGGCTTATGAGAGAAGGTAGGTCAAGAGTCCATCAGCCTGCAGTCACCTTCTCGTTTTAATATGAATTTGCATTTAACCCTTGGATGGATTTGTGCATAAATGTTTTGACCTTATTACATAACTTCATGCTGTTATCCTTGTTCACCAATGGATCCTCCGCAGTGAATGGGTGCCATCAGAATGAGAGTTTAAATAGCTGATACAACATCACAATAATCCACACCACTCTAGCCTATCAATTAACATCTTGTGATGTAAAAACCTGCATATTTGGACTAAACGAATTCATCAAGACATTTTAATTGTATACCTTTGCTTCTGGCCAGAAAACTCCATAATAACACTTAATCCAGTGAAAAAGTCCACCATGACTTGTCCTCTTATATCAGTATTCAACAATATATTCATTTAGGACTGCATATTTCTCTCCTGATTCAGACGAGATGTTTTATTTCACTGGAGAATGCAATGTATTGGATGGAAGGCTTGTATTCTAGTCAGAAGCAATGGTTTCAATGTAAAAATATCTTAATAATGGATTTGTTTCTTACAAACACAGTTTTTCACTTCACAAGATTTGAATTGATGGACTTTAGTGGTGTGGATTGCTTGTGGATTATTGTGATGGTTTTTATCAGCTGTTTAAACTCTCATTCACTGCAGAGCATCCATTGGTGAGCAATTGACGCAATGCTACATTTCATCAAATTTGTTCCAATGAAGAAACATAAGTCATCTGCATCTTGGATAGCCTAAGACAGAGTAATGTTCAGTGAATTGAGTGAACGTTTTATTTTTAAAACTACAGATTGCCTAAAAATGTCTCTGTCATTGTGTCATAGGAGCGGTCGTGGTGACCGCATGGGTCGCTATGGGAAAGAGTGTGATGATCATGACTACAGGGACATGGACTATCGTGACTATGGGCAAGAAAATAGACTGAATAGCTTGACAACTGTAAGACAGCACGAGCCTGATAGTAGTATTGAAGCCGTGAGAGACTTTTCCTCAGGTAATTTCTCGAATAACCGACCCGGATCCAGACAAAAGGGATACCATCATGGATCCGAAAACAGCCAACTTGGAAAAAGTCGTCTCCAAAGTCCCCCAAATGAGAATATGCACTCAAGATACCAACAAGGTGATAAGGATTATGATTTTGACCCAGAGATTGATGCACACAGGAGAGATATGCAGACATTTAGATCAGGACAGAAGGTCTATCTGGATGAACAAACCTCAGATGAAGGTGAAGAAAAGGAGGACAACACCTGGGGCAGAGTTAGAGGGCGGCACAACTCTCAGGGCGAATACAGTGCAGAATGGAGAGCTGAAGAAGACAAACATATCAGACGTTCTGCACACAAACAAGTTAGTACATTTATCTCTCCAGAACTGTTTTTGTTTTATATGAATCTATGGTTTTTCCTGGGTCAAAAAAGGTCTTCGGTAGTCATCCACACACTCAGTAAAAAGTACCCTACCCACGTGATCTTCTAACCCAATACTGACCATAACTAAAATAAATGCAAAGAAACAGGTTGTGATTTTAATTATATTTATTCATGAATATAATAAAACTGGCTTTCATATTTTTGTAGGTTCATTCTTTGCTAGACCTCACAATTATAATCTTATCAATATTGAAAAAGCATTAAAAAAATTATATTTAACTAGTAGTCTAATTTTCTACTATTCATCTGAATAAAATAGCAGCTGGCTGACAAATTGCTTTGTGGCTGGTTTCCCCTCACTCTGTCTAAACTAAATGATTTAGAATCAGAATGAGCTTTATTGGCCAGGTATGTTTATACATACGAGGAATTTGTTATAGTGACAGAAGCGCCACAGGGCAACAGAATGACAGTGACAGGACACAGACAACAAAAGAACAATATACAAATAGGCAATTTACAAAATGACAAAAGCACAATATAAAATACAGACAATTTTGTGTGAGGTCTGACATGCAAATTTAAAAGAAAAAAAAGAATGTGTGTGGTGAATAAATAATTGTATAATAGTGTTGTGTGCTCCATGTTTAATGTTAAGTGTTGATGAGATGGATTGCTTGGGGAAAGAAACTGTTTCTGTGTCTGGTCGTTCTGGTGCTCAGAGCTCTGTAGCGTCGACCAGATGGTAACAGTTCGAAGAGGGAGTGTGCTGGATGTGAGGGGTCCAGAGTTATTTTGCCAACCCTTTTGCTCACTCTGGATGAGTACAGTTCTTGGAGAGTGGGGAGGGTTGTTCCAATGATTTGCTCAGCAGTCCGGACTGCCCTTCATAGTCTTCTGAGATCAGATTTGGTAGCTGAGCTGAACCAGACAGTTATTGGCGTGCAGGGGACAGATTCAATGATGGCAGAGTAGAACTGTATCAACAGCTCCTGTGGCAGGTTGTACTTCCTCAGCTGGGCCTTTTTCACAATGGACTCAATGTGACTGTCCCACTTCAGGTCCTGATAAATTGTGGTGGCCAGGAATCTGAATGACTCCACTCCAGTCACAGTGCTGTTCATGATGGTGAGCGGGGGGGGCTTTCTCTTGAAGTCCACGATCATCTCCACTGTTTTGATCGTGATAAGCTCCAGGTTGTTAAGACCGCACCAGACAGCCAGCTCCTTAACCTCCTGTCTGTAAGCTTGACAGAGGGGTCTTTAGATGTACAGTGCAGTGATGAGAATTTTTCCCAGCCTCACTAGCTGCTGCCTGTCTGTCTGTCTGTCAGGGAGCTGGTGATCCACTGACAGATGGAGGTGGGGACAGAGAGCTGTCTCAGTTTATTCTGAAGGGTGTCCAGGATGATGGTGTTAAAATTGGAGCTGAAGTCTACAAACTGGATCCTCACATAAGTCCCTGGTCTGTCCAGATGCTGCAGGATGAAGTGCGGTCCCATGTTGATTGCATCATCCACAGAGCGGTTTGATCTGTAGACAAACTGCAGGGGGTCCTGTGGAGGCCTTCAGATAAGCCAAAACCAGTCTTTCAAATGATTTCATGACCACAGACGTTAGAGCCGCAGGTCTGTAGTCATTAAGTCCAGTAATTTTGGGTTTCTTTGGGACGGGGATGATGGTGGAGCATTTTAATCATGAGGGGACTTCACACAGCTCCAGTGATCTGTTGAAGATCTTTGTGAAGATGGGGGCCAGCTGGTCAGCACAGGTTTTAAGGCAGGCTGATGACACGTCTGGTCCTGGTGCTTTCCTTTTGTTCTCTCTGAAGACCTGGTGCACGTCATCTTCACTTATTTTCAGTGCAGGTGTGGGGGAGAGGGGGTTGCTGGAGGTAGGGGTCGGCAATATGACCAAAATCTTGCATCACAATATGACAAATTTTATATCACGATAACAATATATATCACGATATAGTGATTTTTTTTCTTCTTTTAAATAGGTTATTATATTAAAATCTTTAATACCATATAATTTTCATAATCCTTGTCAATAATGTCAATATCAAACTAATACAAGCCTAAAGAGAGAGAGAGAACCTCACTGAAGATAATAAACAGTCAGTGATAAAATAAGGATAAGAAACTAATTGCAAGCAACAGGACAAAAAACTACAATAAATAAGAAATGCTACATACGTTTTGTAAATTAATTAGTCTTCACTGTGTTTATTATATCTGTCTATCTATGATAGATATAATTAACACGTGTATTATGTATATATTCTATACATATTATAAATATATAATTATTATTGTTATTTTTTATTTATTCTCATTAAAGTTACAAAAGTGATTTAGTCAAGAGCAGTGAGAGATATTCTAGCAGTGTGCTGTGATTAACATGAACGAATATTGGAACGCTTCCCCTTTAATACCGAAGTCCGGATCTAATACACTGTTACGTTGCGTTTTCTCTTTCTGCCGTTTACTCTCTCTTAAGACCTAAATCGCTGTGTTTATGAGGATACTTGCAAAGACGGGGATTCTGACACATATAAGTGTGTTAATGTAATTGTTCAAAGTCGGCAAAAAAGAAAAGGCGCGCTTCTCTCACACAGAAAGAGACGACGCACGCATATAGCTCTGTTGTTTGATTTTCAACGGCTTAAAATCGGTTGTTTTAAAACTGCAGTGCTTTAAAACGCGTGACCGTGCTACAGATGTAGTTTAGGAACGAGCTCCTGGTTGTTTCCTAGCTGGTCGTTCTCATCTCCACCTGCTTCTGTCTCCCCTTCACTCCCCGTGGTGGGTGGCGTATAAAGATCGCAGTCACTCAAATGATGAACAGGTATTACCGGAAACAATGTATTTTGCGACACCACGATATAAACGATAGAACATAATATGAAACGATAGACTTTTTATTTCATCGATCCGATATATATCGTCATATCGCCCAGCCCTAGCTGGAGGTGTTAATGGTTGCGTGGAGAGGTGTTCAGGGCAGGTTTGTGGTGTTTTTAAAAAAGTCATTAAAATCGTCTGTTAGTTGTTGATTCTCCAGAGTGCTGGGGGATGGTGTCTTGTAATTCATAATGTCTTTCAAACTTTTCCACACTGAAGCAGAATCACTAGAAGATAATTTGTTCCTTCGCTTTCCAGAATAATTCCTCTTTGCCACTTTGATCTCCTTTTCCAGTGTGTATTTGGCCTGTTTGTAGAAGACTATATCCTCTTTTCTGCAAGCATCTTCTTTGGCCTGACAGAGCTGTCTGAGTTTTGCAGTGAACCATGGATTTTTGTTGTTGTAGGTTAGATGAGTCCTGGTAGGAATTCACATGTCCTCACAGAAACTGATATATGATGTTACAGTCTCTGTGAGCTCGTTTATTGCTCTGCATAATTAGTCCATCTTTTAACAGTTCTTAATACAGGTTTAGCAGATTTTAATTCCTGCATGTAGGTTGGTATAAAATGAACCAAACAGTGATCAGAGTGATATGCATCCTTTATTGCTGTATGACAGTGATCCAATATGTTACTGTCTCTGGTGGGACATGTGATGTGCTGTCTGTATTTTGGCAGTTCACGGGAGAGATTTGGTTTGTTAAAGTCCCCGAGAATGATTAAAACATAGTCCGGGTGGTTTTGTTCTGTGATCAGATCAGCGAGTTTCTGTAAAGCTGAGCTCACGTGCGCTTGCGGAAGAATGTAGACACTCCCGAGAAGGAACAAACAGAACTTCTGCGGATTGTTATTATATTGTTATAATCATTATATATTTTTTATAATAAATATAATTATATTATTTTGTTATTATATTATTAAGGTTTATTTTATTGAAAGTGTGTTTTATGTTAGTTGCATGTGCGGAACGCTTGTCAGAGAAGATAAATATACCTACGTATGTATGTATGTTTATATGCTGACAAACGATTAATTGCATACAAAAAAGTTTTGTTTGCCTAATATGTGTGTTCTCTGTATATTTATTATGTATACATATATATACACACACATGCAGTATATATTTTGAAAATATTTACATGTCAATAATTATATTCATATAATTTATATTATAAATAAATATATTTATTAGTTAAAGATTAAGTTCAAGGTTTTTATTCATCACATACGCAATTATACTGAATATAACCAGCAGTGAAATGTAAGTCAGGTCCGCTCCATGGACAGTGCAATTATATGTAACATAAACACAAGAGAATATACATAAATATAGGTATGAAAAAATAATAATAAAATGTGCAATAAAATAAAATGTGCTGGACAGTATACTGTAGACTTAATAAATAATATAAGCAGGGATGTGCAAGAAGAATATATACATAGCAGCAATACGGATGGAGAATTATGAAAATCTTACTGATTATTAAATTGAGTCATGTTGATGTTATGAGACCGAGTTTGAGTTTAGGAGCCTGATGGTCTGAGGGAAGAAGCTCCTCCTAAAGGTGCGTTCACACCAGATGCGAATGAAGCGTTACGCGCGAATGATTTACATGTTAAGTCAATGCAAAGACGCGATAGACAATCCTGCGGCGCTATTCGTGCGAATGAGGTGGCGCGAATTACGCGGTGCGAATTGAGCGTTTGGGGCTTTTGATTCGCGTGAATTGAACTTTGCCGGATATTCGCGCCGCGTTAACCAATCAGGAGCTTGCTCTAGCAGTGACGTGATTACGAGCAGAGGCAACAATGGAGGATTGTTGTGTAGTGAATTTCACGTGTGAATGAAGCGAATTTCACGTGCGAATGAAGCGAGTAAACTCAAAATGTTCAAGCGTCCAACTACGCACGAATGGCGTGATTTATTCGCTTCATTCGCGTCTGGTGTGAACGCACCTTAAGTCTCTCAGTTTTTGCCATCATGCCCCGGAAGCGCTTGCCAGGGTGATTTGAGTCCTTGAGGATTTTAGCAGCTCTGCTTTTGCAGCGTTTGAGGTAGATATCCTGCTGAGAGGGGAGAGCAGACCCTGAGATGCGCTCAGCTAAGCGCACAACTCTCTGCAGAGCTTTGCAGTCCTGATTTGTGGCGTTACTATACCACACTGAGATGCACTGAGTCAATACACTTTCTATGGCCCCCGAATATAAAGTTTTCAGGATTGCTGTTGAGACTAGAGATCGACCGATATATCGGTTTACCGATATTTTTCCCGATATTTAAGCTTTTTACCATAATCGGTTATCGGTTTTGTAAAAAATTAATATCGGTTTTGAATTTATTTTTTATTTTATTTTTTATATTTTTTTTGTCACATACATAATTATACAGAGTATAACCAGCAGTGAAATTTTGTTCTCTGCATTTGACCCATCCAATTACACACACACACACACACACCCGGAGCACTGTTCACTCAGGAGAAGCTCCAGCACGACCACCGCATGTAACTTTATACAAGATTCACTTGTTTGAAACACGCTGAATTATATTAACATTTACTATAGAACCATTATTTCGCCAATAAACATCTAAATACATACATCTCTATCGAAATTATTTATTTTCTCCACAAGTGATCGCAGTTTGAGTATAGTTCTGTGTAAATGCATAGATAAACCGCGCTGTCAGCAGTTTTCATAATTTAGAATGACAAAAACATTTTAATAATTCTGATAAAACATGCCAGTTAAGAAATGCAATAAAATACGATGTTTTGTTTGTTATAGCTTATTTCAATATCCCAGAGAATATTATTCAGTAAATTAACATTATCCAGTGCATTATTATTCACTCTTTAGCCTATTAAACAGCTTATAAACCTAAAACTGTAGTTTCAAATGAAGTTGATATTTTGTTTGAGTTTTCCCTCTTTTCCTTAGGTTTTAAATAAGCCTGTAAGCGCCGTGCGCGTTTTACTTTGACTTTAATATCAGCAGCAATTCGGCGTCAAGCAGTGTTTAAAATAAAAATCAGCAAATACTGTGGAACCAAATAAATGAGAAACGAATGTTTTTTTTTTTTTTTTAAACATTATCACTTAGATCAGGGGTAATAGATCGTATTCACATCTCTACGTATTCTGTGTTTAGGAGGAGAAATACGGTTCTCATGGCGCTGTGTGAATACAGACTGAACCGCTGTATGAGAACATGATACACACACTACTGCTCTCGCTGGATAACAGAAGCCAGTGTCACACTAGTACACACACGTTTTGATGGGCAAGTTTTGTAATCATGGTAAAGCTGATTGCAGTGACATGATCGTGCATTAGGCGCGCGCTGTGTCCGTTATAAATGATGGGCCAACGAACCGTGTATGTGTGCTCTCGATCACTATAACATATTTCTGTTTGAATACAGCTCAGTATATAGTTGAATACAGCGACGTGAATAGTGAATAATAATAAAACACTATTTTATGTATTATTATTAAATTAATGCAACATAAAGATACATCACAACAAGCCTTTTTAATTATTTATTTAATGTGTATTTTATCATTTATTTACTGTTCACTTGGTAGATCTCGGTGAGTTTTCTCCTTGACTTAGATTAATGTCAGACTCAGAAGTCAACAGTTTAAAACGGGCGCTTTTACATTTCGTTTTGAAACTCTTCCGCATCTTGTCTTGTCTCTCACCTCACTCTTCTTGTCAGTTATCTCTCTTCACGTGATAAATTAAATCTGATCTGTGATGTAGAGGTCTGCGCGGGACTATTTTAGGTTTTATTCCGCTCCCGCGATATATTCTGTTCGTTCACATTTCTGCTGAAAGAAAGAGAGCTAGGCTAACAAATAAAAGTTTAGTCTGCACAAAAGTGTATTTATTTTATTCGTCTTGTCAAGAGTCTTGAATTTATTGACTGATAAATGTCAATAACATTTTGCTGCCAACACGGAATAAAGTTTCACAGAGAGGAAAAAAGTTATATAAAAATTGTAATCCCTATTATAATTTGTTTTGTCAGGATATAATTCGTTTATGCTAACATTCAGCCTACAACACAATATGAAAAAAATGAAGGTTTAGCCTAATAGCTATTTTATTAGTCTTGTCAAAACACTAAATTCATTTAACATCTTGCTGTTAACACAGTGAAAAGTGCAGCAGAGAAAAAATAAACAAATTCGACACAGTCTGTCATTTAAAATGATAGGATAAGCATAATACAAAAAAAAGGGAAAGAATTGCACGTCCTTCAAGGACAGCGGCGTAAGAAATCTGGTCGGGACAGCCGCGGCAATGCAGACCTAGACTGCTGTGATGCAAGACTCTCATTCGTTCGGTGCGTTGCATTTAGCAGCCGCGTTCGGTTTTAATTTTAGTGTCCTCTATCTGAACAAATTTATTTTTATTACTATAAAAACAATCTAAATGAAGGTGGGGGACGTGCCACAGTGAGCAAGTAATGTAACAGTGTTGCGGCTTAACACCAGTATAACCGTCGTCACGTCTATCACGGCAAGCCTACTTCACTCTGTTATTTATTTACTTTATAACAGTAAATAAATATCGGTTCTGAATATCGGTTATCGGTTACATAAACTTATAAATATCGGTATCGGTTATAAAAAATAAATATCGGTCGATCACTAGTTGAGACCCTGAATTTCCTCCGCTATCGCAGATGGTACAGTCTTTGCCTGGCTTTCTTAACCTGAGTCTGAATGTGTGTAGTCCATGTCAGGTCCTCGGAGATGTTTACACCGAGGTACTTGAAGCTGCTCACCCTCTCCACAGGGGTCCCACTGATCATAAGAGGAGTGTAGGGCCGCTGCTGTCTCTTCCTGAAGTCCACGATCAGCTCTTTAATTTTGCTCTATTATATATAATAGATATAATATATAGCTCTATTATATTAACATAACCTATTTTTCTGAAATATATGTATGCATGTGTGTATTTATATTTATAATATATATAAGCTATATAGATAGCACAATTCACACCATGGGTAATTCAGTTAAAAAACAAAATCTCTGAATGCGCCGCATGAAACATGGATTGAGTCTTCTGATCTTTTACTATCATGTCAGTTGATTTTTGAGGGAGGGAGTGGAAGGACAGTTAGGGCTTGTTACACCTGGTCACATTATGCATTTTGTCGGATCGGATATCCATCTGATTTGTTACACTTGGCAACATAAAAAAGGATATAAATCCGATCTTGAATTAGACCAAATAATTCAACAGATATGCAGTGCATTTTATTCATCATCAGCCAATTACAAGATTAAAGATCGCAACAGGAGTGAGAGTGGCATCGTCAGTTTGCGCGTCTTGCTGGCTATATCCATGGCGACTCGTGTAGCATTAGCACTGTCATATCTGACTATTAGGCTACATGTCATATAGTCTATAACATGCTCTCACACGTTTGTTTTTTTAATTTTGAGACGAGTAACAAGTCAACAACCAAATGCATTTACACTTTTACAGTTTCGTCTGGAATGCGTCCCAGACATAAGTGGTTTGAGCGATCTGATTTAAATCAGTCTCGAAAGCATTTCGAATTCGGAGGACTGGTCTTTTCATGATCGGATAGCTGTCTGACCAGAGAAAACGCATGAAGTGACCAGGTATAAACAGGCCCAGAGAGAGTGCACAGGATAGGGCTTTCTCTCCCTCAGTTAACATGTGCGCTATATCACAAGCGCAGCAGTCATTTACATCACTCATAATTCACATGAACCGATCAAATACAGCTTTGGCGGGACAAAAATGTGTTTTGACGACCGCCAAAAAAAATGTAATGCAGGAAAACCCTGGCATGAGTGTACAATCATTAAATCTTAATTTCCTTTACTTGCCTTATATTGTTTACTGTATAAACATTTTAGCATAACTAAACCTTTCTCTTTGTTATTAAGAACTTGAGAAGAGTGAGGTATCTAGGATGACTGTCTTCCTGATTTAGGGGTTTCCTGACCAATCCCAACCAGCTAGAGACAAAATAAGAGATGCAAGCTTTCATCATGCTCTGGAAATGAGCCACGAGGAGCCAGAACCCTGTGACCAGGACTACAGGTCTGATGCAGAGCAGGTCCAAAAACCCAGCAACATTGTCATGCTGAGAATGCTCCCACCAAACGCAACTGTAAACGAGGTTTGTCTTTTATTTCTTTACATGAATACAGTAACCATTTCAGTAAATGTCTGTGGCATACTGTTACAACAGAAAACAAAACAAAAATAGTACTGCATTTACTTTGCAATAGAAATCTGTGTGGCAGTTGGTGTTTGTTTGCATTATAGACTTACATTGTACATAGTCAATAGTTTTTGAAAACTGTGTGATAGGTAGACATTTTTTGGTGTTCTACAAATTACAGAATTAAAAGGATTAGTTCAGCCAAAACAGAACAAAAAAGAAAATGTACTCCGCCTCAGGCAACCCAAAATGTTGATGAATTTGTTTCTTCATTGGAACAGTTTTGTAGACATGTAGCATTGCATCACTTTCTCACTAATGAATGCTCTGCAGTGAATGGGTGCCGTCAGTATGAGAGTCCAAAGAGCTGATAAAAACATCACAATAATCCACAAATATCCCACATCACTCCAGTCCATCAATTAACATCTTGTGAAGTGAAAAACTGCTTGTTTGTAAGAAACAAATACATCAAGACTTTTAACTTCAAACCATTGCTAAAATACACATCCTCTCCATAATTTTGCTGTCTCTGGTGAAAAAAATCACCTTTTCTGAATCCAAAGAGAAATATGCACAGATTGAGCACCATTCACAATTGAAAGCAGTCCAAAACTTTTCTAAACTAATATGTCAATGGATGTTGATGTGAAAGGGAAAAAAAAAAACCTTTTTCACGGGAGGAAGCGTTATTATGGACACATATTTTGGCCAGAAGCGACTATTTAAAGTTAAAATGCCTTAATGATGAATTTGTTTTTTTTATAAACATGCAGTTTTAACTTCACAATACTTGAGAGAATTGATGGACTGGAGTGGTGTGGATTATTGTGATGTTTTTATCAGCTGTTTGGACTCTCATTCTGGCGGCACCCATTCACTGCAGAGCATCCATTGGTGAGTAAGTGATGTCATGCTACATTTCTCAAAATCTGACGAAGAAACAAACTCTTTACCTCCTGGATGTAGGGTGAGTAAAGATTCAGCAAATTTCAGCCATTAGCATACTAGTTTTGCCCAAATATTTGATTTGATTTCAAATCTTGGTGTAGTTAAGCGCTGGTATTTGATCTTTAGATTCGGGCTCGACTGCAGGAGCAAGAGATCCAGCCCAGAGAGGTTCGCCTCATGAGGAACAAGTCTTCAGGTAAGAAAGCTCTACTAAGGGGGCTTCATTGTACCCCAGACTGACCTCCAAGTCTATCTTCCACTGCCTTTTATAACAAGCCTTAACTCACTCTTGCGCCTGCCTAGTTCAGAGTGTTATTTCAATACAGCCTCTCTCTTCTTTCTCACTTTCCTCCTGGTGTAGTTGAGTTGAGTAAAGATGCTGTTTAGTGGTGCTTTGAAACCTTCAGGTGTATGTTTCTTTAACCCCCCTGCACATCATTTTGTTTAAGCCATCACTGATTATTTCCTGTTCTCTATTGTGTGTTGCTATTTTCTTACCATACCCCTTGTCAGACTATCCATAAACACTCCCAATGCATCCACAAGCATGGGAATAACAGAAACGTGTACACTGGCACACAAGCACAAACACAACTACTCCAAGTGCCAAGCTTGTTTCTCGTGTCCTGCCAGCCTTATCCCTCATGTCACTTTGATTGCTCTTTTCCTGAAGTCTGGGGAAGATCTTGCACCTTACATTGTGTAAGTATTTTGCAATAGCTGTGTTGAGAATACAAGTGTGGCTGACCATTACGTGAGCAATTTCTGGCTTTTCTGGTGGGTTTTGGAATTTTGTGTCCTCAGCTAAAAGGGTGGACAAAATAATGTAAACACCATTTTTAGTTTCTTTAATTGCACAGCTGCAAAGGTGAGTTAGTGTAGGTTAATTAGTTTTAAGAGTAAGAGATGCTTTGAGGATTCATCTTTGGTCGATGTTCTAATGGATTTACATTTGAAGAAGCCAAAGAATGCCATTAAATCCGTGTTTTAGGAAACTCTGTTCCTAATCATAAAGAAATAGCTAAATCATGGGAATTATTATGTCTGATGACCGTAATACATAGTTCATTAGGGCCTTCAAGCAATAAAAAATTTGAATGTTTGAATGTACATTATATACTGCCAATTAATCACACTTCAATTTGGGCTAAGAACTTACCCCCAAAATATAATTTAAAGTCATTATTGTGTTAAATGAGAAAAGATCTGAATAGTAGTGATGGCGAAGTGAAGCGTTCTGAACCAGTGAAGCTTTAAACCCAATTGTATCGGAAAAATGTTCATTACTCGAAGCTTTTTAAAACGGTTCATGCTAGCCATCTGTGGTCATGAAAATGAATAACACCTTCCAAAGTGCTGTGATTCATTACAGCTGCTGGTTTCACATCTGTTTTTTCTACTGTTTCCTTGTTTTAATTTATTGTATAAAAATAATGGCCATTGTCAAAGTCATTCATTTGTGTCGGTGTACTGCCACTAAAATAATTCAAATAAATCAAACATAAGCTCATGAATTAAATCTGTGATCTGTCAATGTTAACTCTGCCTCAGCGGAGGTTTGCTTCGTTTGAAGCAGATATTGAAGCAGTCACGTGGTTTTCAGGCGAATGAAGCTTCGGACGTCATAGATCACGTGCTTTTGGCAAAATGAATCAAGCTCCGATACAGCGCTTCAATGTGAGAAGGTTTTTTTTTCAATGCAAGCTTCAAAGCCTCTGTGTCGAACGTCAAATCACTACTAAATAGACTTCATAAAAATGTAGCTTTAGAAATATTTTGATTCAGCATAGAATGTATTACACCTAAACCTTTAAGGCTACAGTGTGGCCACAACATTGTTTTTAGAAGCTGTATCGGAAGTGCTGGCACTTAGATATTACAGCTTTCAACTTTCTGTATTGTAAGCTTCTGATACCAAGACAAATTCGCAATAAAGCCCTTTCTGATCTTCTAATATTTGAATATCAAATTTGCAATCAAGTATATATTTGAGAAAAAAAACTGCACTTGTGTGATATTACTACACTATATCATATGATATAAATTAATGCCGTCAAATGATTAATCGCAATTAATCGCATCCAAAATAGAAGTTTTTGTTTACATAATGTATGTGTGTGAACTTTGTATATTTATTGTATATATATATATATATATATATATAAATACGCTCACATGCATATAGAAAGATATAAAAAAATGTTGTTTATGTATTAAATATATTTATATAATGCGTAATATGTAAATGTATATAGGATATAAATATTATATATATATATATATATATATCTATCAGCGTGTGTGTATTTATATTAGAGGTGGGCATAGATTAATTTTTTTAATCTAGATTAATTTTGGAATTAATCTAGATTAAAATGGCTCATTTGAATTCTGCCGAAGGCATTCAGAATATGTGTGCTACCCAAATAATGACTAAAAGTAAGTCTTTGAGAACGGGTTTCTCAAGCCAGGTGGCGCATTAGACCAGGGGCTCATCTCCTGTTTCCAAAATGCATCACAAACTTTAATCTCTTCCCGTCCCAATCCCACGAAAAAAACTGGAGGAAAATCCCGTTCCACTCCCGGAAGAATGACTCCCATTCCCTCCCTCTCCCGTGTTGTTGTTTTTTTGCCGATAACTGTCAATTACAGTAAAAATATAGTACAGATCACAGCGTGCCCACCTTATTAGTTGAATAAAAACCCCAAATGTCGTTTTTTGTTATTATATTGAACTGAAAGCCATTTTATGCACAGTGTTGCACAGATTAAATTTCATGTAAATCATCCATGCTAACACACACGTCTTCTATTTTTATTTTTTAGACATTTCACTCTATAGATATATTTTTCAAAGTTCAAAGAGTTTCTTGCTCAAGTTCACATGAGACCTAAAGCGCATCCTGTTTGCTTAAAAGCGCAACGTTTCGTTGTTATTCTGAGTGCACACAAATAAACGTAGAGTCTTTACAGATTCGAAAGATGTATTAGGCTACTTTTATCTGTATGACCAAGAATGACGGAGATGTAAGAGCAAGTGAGGGCACCGGAGCCTGTCCTGCAGCAAACGCGCTTCCACACAAACACTTCAATAGCGCACATTTCTCTAGGTTAACATCATATTGAGCGGCCATGTAAAGTTGCTACTACATACATCTTTCAGATGAAAAGCCATATTTGAGGTTGATGAATGATAGGTGAGCGTTTGGATGTCCTGCCCGATTGTATTATATACACATAGACCAGCCGTTAACAATCTGTCCATCACGGACTGCGAGCCTCTAGTTCGAAGACTCGTTCTCGCCCCCTACAGTGCAATTCGGCTAGGTATACATCCGCGCTAAAATATCAGGGTGAAAGTCATCATAGCTTGCGTAGTATAGACCCAGCTCCCAACCCAACTTTGAGAATAGATTAACGGCGATATTTTTTTTATCGCCGATAAGAGTCTCACGTTAACGCAGCACGTTAACGCCGATAACGGCCCACCACTATTATATATACATAATAAATATACACAGTACACACACACTATGTTAACAAAAACTTTTATTTTCGATTAATTATTTGACAGCAATAATATATGACAAAATCCCATACAAGGCATTTTTTTCCTGAAATGTTGAATTTTATGGGCATAAAACTGCATTCTCATAGGCTACGCCATGCAGTGATTCATTGTCTTGTTGTCAGCATTCAAGAAAGACAAAAGATGACATATAGGTCTGGGCGGGACGGGCTGTGTTAATCATTTGATTGCTCATAATTTTCTTTCATAATCACATCAAATTAACATGTTAAATCAACTACTCTAGTTACATAACAGGGGACCAGTGCCACCTAAGGGGAAAACACCGTTCCCATATCCTGTGGTGAAAACGCCTGCAACGATACAACTAAGAATGACTTCTTAAACAGCAGGATGAGCTCAAACACCTTCCATGATGTTGTTAATTAGCAGATGTAAATGTCATTGTAAAAATCTTCTGTATGAGTTGTTCTGCGAAACTCTTCCCCCTATACACCTCAAAGAAGAGCAAGATTCTCTTGAATGGTGCTGTTCTCCACACGGTCGTGGACTTCTATGACAGCACCCCAAGGGCTGATGCTGTTTGAAGGCAAACAGTGTATATAGATCCTTTATAATGATGTGACCAGGTGTTTCCTTTATTTTTTCCACCCCATTTATGTGTCAGTGGCATGAAAGTATTATGGTAGAAGATTAAATAGATTTTTAAGGCATGTGGAATAGATATTGATCACAAATTTAAAGATTAATCAGTTTAATTTAAATTAAAATGGTTATGGTCCAAATGTAATGTTTTTTTAGCAATTAGATATCTTATGTTTTGTTTGCAGTATGACTGCTTGGGATGCCTATTTCTAAGAGCTTTATTCTTAATCAGACTGGCCAGAGACCTTTGTTTAAACACAGTCCTTTGGCATTTCAGGCCCACATGGATCAACCTGTACTGTACAGACTGTTGTGATTTCAGACAAGTTTAAACCTATAATCAAAATGAGATTAGAGATATTATAAGTTAGACTTGTATGCAAATTTGGTTAATCAGGCAGTGTCGAATCATTTTAAAAACGAGAATCACAAAAGTCGTTTACGTATCCGTATAATGTTGGATGTGTACACGCATTAAATAGATCACAAGTGACAGTAAAAAAAATACATAAATCTATTTCAAGTAAATGCTGTTCTTTTGGACTTTCATCGAAGAAGCTTGACAAAATATACCATGATTTTCACAGAAATATTAATCAACACAACTTTGATGATAATAAATGTTTCTTGAGCAGCAAATCAACACAGAATGATTTCTGAAGAATCATATTTACACAATGATGTCCTACAATGATGTAGGGCTCTATGATTTCCGCGATGCAGAAAACGCGGACGGAATCTCGGAATCCAGTCATAAAAACGGAATTTACAGTTTAACACGGAATATCACGGAATGTGTCAAAGTTAGGATGAATTCATCAAAAATAGGTCATTACACTTAAATCAAAACACGATTTGGACTAGTATCCGTAAATATTAAGCCGAAAAGTGGATTTAAATATGAATCCTGCATGTTCTGCGCATCCCTGTGTGAATGGAGCAGACGCACGGTTTTGTTTGCTAAAGTTACATACACAGCATGTGTGGCGCTCGTCTGCAGTCTCATTGAGGATATACATATATGAGCAATAGCTTCACTTCACCAGCATTTTACCATTTCATTTAAGTAAAACTATCGTCATATCATATACACACAGAACTTTAAAGGTATTCACGGCAACCTGTCAAAATCAAAAATTGGTTTAATATAACTAGGCTATAGAAATAGGCTATATTTATATTATTTATTAGAATGTACGTAATACTGCAACTACTACTGTTGAAAAATAATACAATACAAGGGACAATCACTAAATATTTAAATTTTAATAATAAATCCCCTTTGTTTGCCAAAAATGTAAATGTTTAATTTTAATTAATTAAAATATTAATTAAATCAATATTTTATGCCATCATCTGATAACCAGTGAAATTTAAATACACAACACAGAATTTCTGAGGGGGATTTTTTTTTTATATGGCTACTGTAAGAATAAATAAAAATAGTTTGCATGCATTCAAATAATTAGACCTGCTTAAACAGAATTTGGTAAAAATAAAGGTAAGAAAAAATAAAACAATACGGCCCTAAACATGTCATTGCTTTTTTATTAATACAATTGAATTTGACCATTAAAAAGGAGTCCAGAAAAATGTAAACCGAAAAAAAACGGAATCCAGAATAATTAAAACTGAATTTAGAAAAACAAAAACTGAATTTGTGGAAAATTAAACCGATTTCATATGGTCCTAATGATGCAAAAAATTCAGCTTTGCATTTTAAGATGTTTTTATTAAAAAAAAATATATATATATTGTAATGTTTTATGTAAACACAAGACTATCCCAACTTATGAACAATAGTGTATATGGTTCTCAGATGTTAGGTTTGGTGAAGCATCAGGCATCTAATAATTGTCTTGTGCAATTAATGTTAAATTGACTGGTGTAAATAGCAGAGGGACAAAAAATTCCAACAGTTATAGCAGTTTAAAGGCAACATTGTGATGAATGGTTATAATACAGCTATATCTCTTTCTACTCTCTCTCTCTCTTTATTTCTCCCTCTCTCTCGATGTGAAAACACTAACCCCTCACTGCGTTGTTGTTGTTCTGTCATTGTGGCCCGGCGACGGCTGTCTCCAGGTCAGAGCAGAGGATTCGCCTTCGTCGAGTTTAATCACTTGCAGGAGGCCAGCCGCTGGATGGAGACCAACCAGGTCACTTCACACTGCACACACGCATACACACTACAAGTCCAAACGCGTATGGATATAATATACCCTTTACGCCTGGATTCCTTATGATTTTGCCATCTCTTAAGAATGAGGTCTGTCTGTTGTCCATCTAGCACAAGTATCGAACACTGCTACTAGTTGGGTATGTTCTGGAAAGGCCCAAGTTCAGTATAAATTTAGCAGCGTTCCCCTGAAAGCTCAGTTTGTGTGTGCTATTATCTCCCCTTTTCAGTCATCTGCCGCAGTGTCCCCAGTAAGATCCTAGCGTGAGACCTGCCCTATATTTTGTGTTTCTCTAGTTGAATCCACATGGCTTTGTTACAAAATGAGTTCCAAAACCGTATGAAAATGTCCTGTTCTGATAATATATCCTCTAAATGAATTATTACCAGTGAGTCCATAGATTAGCTGACCTGTATACTGAATATCAGTTTACACGATAGCTAGGAATAAGTTATTAATAATCTGATACATTGGCATATGTTTGTAAATGTATATATTGCTGAAGTGCTGGAGAGCATCATTGCAGCTTATTCTGACTAAGAACCGTCTCTTAGACAGGAAGAGTTTGTTTGACAGTCATGTAAACCCCAATTGTGTTTTTGTGCTGATGATACCATAATAATAGACCGTGTGCCATATAATCTTATCTAAATAATGATGCCTTTTATTTCCTCATACTATTGCACAGAATAATCTGGAGAAGGCTGAAATGAACATGGATATCTAGTGTTCTTGCTGCTAATGGCCTTGCAGATTTGGGCTAATCCAATGATTTGTTCTTAAGACACGTATAGCTTAATATAACGTAAATTATGTCTCATTTAAATATGTAGTTGAAAACCAATGAAAGATGTATGCTATTTAAAAAATTGACATTGTTTTTGGACTATGGGGGGGGGCGCCATTATTTCATGTGCACTGTGCCTTCTGCGTCGATCACGTCACATGGTTGCACTCAGTGAGCTACTGGCGCTTATTTCTATAGCCTTTGGCTTTTTACCGAAACAACTCGGAATACACAACTCAGAAAATCAAATACTGATACGATACCACATTGTGTGGCTTTTGGTTGTAATTTTCAGTCGAAGGGCAACAAGAGAAGCAATGTAAGACTTTCCTAGCGATAAGAAGAGGAGAAAAGAATGGGAAGATGCCTGTGGATGAATAAAACTACCTAAAGACCTGTTTCTTTTTCTCTCCACTTTAGCCCTGATGCCTTTGAGTCTTTTAGTAGAGCATAGCTACTGACAGAGCTTTCAAACGGCTGAGACAAGGAACGCTAGATGCCATCTGTTAGGATGAAAACGCTTCGGCCGCTAGAAGAGTTTCTCAGCACGGATCTTACTCGATATTCGGGGCGTTTAGACTCCTTGTGGGGGAAAAAATCCATGGTACAGCATTTGGTTTAAACCTAAACTTGTATCCATCTCCACATGTAAGCTCTTTCAGTATATCAGTCATATCAGTATTTTATTTTCCGAGTTGTGTTGTGGTAAAAATAGCAACAGGTAGCGCTAGTAGCTCAGCGAGTGCAACCATTTTGCGTCATCAGAATAATGGCACCCCCCATAGTCCAAAATATGTATAAAACTGTGATAAAAAAAACCCCACATAAACATTCATGGGGTTTCTTCTACATATTTCAGTAATATACACAATTTACGTTATATTAAGCCATACAATTAATACCCAGTCTTAATACCTTTAAGGGGATAGTTCACCCCCCCCCCCTCAAAAAAAAATTGCACATGTCGTGTGAGAGAGAGTACATGATAACTAAATTGTCATTTTTGGATGAACTATTATTTTAAGTAAAGTAGCAGGCAATACCTTTCTAAACCCCAGTTTGTTTTATGCAGCGACCCCTGATTTCGGGTGTTTGTGGTTTAGCAGCCAGATAGTCAGATTTGGAATTGGCCATTTCATCCAGTGCTTGGCATTTTTGTGTGTAGCATAATGAAGACGGTTCGTGAATGGACTGTGGGTGGTCTGTAGTCTGAATTGGATTTGAAATTACCAACTTTGAGTTACTAGCCCAGATACTGATTTTAACAGTGCTGGGAAAATGTTGTTTTTGTATTGGTTGGGTATGATGATGGGGTGCTATAGCATATAGTTAAACGTGAAACAATATCTAGGCATCAATGTTTTTATGTACGCCAGTACAGGGTCGTGTTGTTTGTCTTAATCTATCAGACCTCTGAAGTGCTTAAAATCGGATAATTAGATAGTTGCTGGCTTTCTTTAAGTCTTCAGTTACATTAAGGATGTTTTATTAAAGGGATACTTCCCCCAAAATGACAATTTGCTGTTAATGTATTCACCCTCAGGCTATCCGAGATGCAGGTGACTTTTTTCTTTATAAGAAAAGAAGATTTTTAGCTGAAACTTGGACCTTTTGTGATCACTTTCAAAGTCAAGAAAACCTATACAGGCAACACAAAATTAATACCCATGTCTTCTGCTGATATATTGAGGTCTTATGAAGTGAAACAATCAGTCTGTGCAAGAAACTAAATGATCAACATCATTATTATCTGTAATCCAGAGCCTCAGACAGATGGTCTGATTTGTTCACAAACGTATAATTATTCTGAACTGGTTCTTTTCAGTGATTTCAGCAAAAAATCTTGTTTTCTGTTTTACTGAAGAAAAAAGCCACCTACATATTAAATGCCCCGAGGGTGAGTAAAGCAACAGCTATTTTTCATTTTGGGGTGAATCATCTTTTTAATGCTAGTATGAAGTACTACAGCTTGAATGAGGGAAGTTGTCGTTTATTTTTAAGCATTGAGCTCCTCAAGGAATTATTTTTGGCGCAGGTTTAATAATACATTCAGGTCTTTATTCTACATGTCCTGTCATCGCTGTATGAGTTTGCTTGTGTGAAGATGTTTTATTTGTGGTTTACTGGGGGTTTCAGGGTGGGCAGGAGTGAGCGTGACATGTTTTTGTTCCCCTGAATGGGGGAGGTTGAGGCTTCTGGCCGGAGAGGGTGTCCGCACGCACTCTCACACGCAGGCCGGCGCGTCTTTCTGATGGTGATATCTGTCCTCTCTCTCTTTTATCCAGTCTTTTCCTCCCCTCTTGTGTGAGATAAGGTCTCAAGTGTGCCAATTCCACCCTGGAAATGATATTTACCCTCTTTTATTCTTTTGTCCCTTCTCTTCCTGTGTCTCACATTCAGAGAGTGCTCACTATATTAGGACAGCGTGTATCTATGCACTACAGTGACCCAAAGCCCCGTGCTAATGAAGACTGGCTCTGCAATATGGTAACTTCCATAATGTTCTTTATTTCAGTTTAATTAAAAGTATGCCTTTTGAGTTCATTTAAAAAATGACAATTCTGTAATATACCATCATGTTGTTCCAAACCCATATGGATTTCTTTTTTTGAAACATGAGAGATTTTTGTCCCTAAACTTTCAAAAAGTTCATAAAGACTAATTATAAAATTAATCCATATGAATTGAGCAGCTTAATCCAAGACTTCTGAAGAGACACTTTCAGATAGCAATGTATGATTGATTTAGGCTTTTATTTACATATAAACGATCAATAAATATACATCGTGTACAGGGGTTTATTATATTCATTTATTTATGTAAATATTACAATTATATTGATGATTTCACAATAATAGATCAAGTGGAAAAGCATTCAAGTAATAGTGCATTTTTTGTATATTGATCAACGTTTATGTTAGAAACAAAGTAATTAAAAAGGATCTATGACATGGAATACTTTTACAATGTCTTTATAAATGTTTTTAAGCATGAAAGTTTTGGTGGAATGGATTTTCAGTGGAGGGACAACAAAAATATCTTGTTTACAATATTAATACAAAAATGGATTTGGAATGACACGAGGGGAAAAAAAACTAAATATCGGCCATCTTTTAAGTAAACAAAATGTTCTCTCTTGTTTTTTCCCAAACATCTGTTTTGATTGACAGTGTGGAGTACAGAACTTCAAACGAAGAGAAAAGTGTTTCAAATGCGGAGTTCCTAAATCAGGTGCAAATTCGAATTCATTTGTTGCAGTTATTTGTGACCGCATGGCAAAAACATGAATATAAATGAATATCCTTGTGCATATGGCCCTTTGGTTTCAGAGGCTGAGTTGAAACTGCCTCTGGTGCAAAAGAGTTTCCCTCTGGGACAATTAAAGGACTCGGCTCAGGGTTTACTGCCCCTTCCTGCCATATACCAGACAGCAGCTCCACTTATCGACTTAAGTTCCTCGTCCCCGGCTGTCGAGGTGGCCAATGACAGTAAGTTATAAACACATCTACAGGGACAGTTCACCCAAAAATTTTATATGCTCCTAATTTACTCTGTCGCAGTGATGTGATTTTGCCAAGTAAAACATATTTTGTTGATCCTGGATCATCATTACTGTCCAAAAATCTAGACTTAACCTAACCCTACCAATAATTAATTCCTAAAATTAGTGGGAAATGATAGTTGATTAGCAAGCCCCTAACCCTGATCGTAAGCATACAACAGATATTTCCTGAAAAATTAACCCTCAATTCTGATTGGTTGATTGCAATGTTGTTCCAGGATAAACAAGGATGTTGATTCAGGAACATGTTGTACTTGGTGAAATCACGTTCACTTAATTGACAGGCCAGCCAAGGTGTAGATGACCCTTTTAATACCTATATCTCCTGATAAAATATTGTGGTCTTATGAAGTGAAACGATCAGTCTGTGCAAAAAACTGAACATTATTTACAATATTGTTACCTGTAATCCAGAGCCGCACACAAACGGTCCGGAGTGATGTGTCGTGGCCCATTAGAGCAAGAGATGGATTCCTTCCATTTAGTCAATGAGGCTCGAGAAGCAGAGTTCCAGATGTCAAAATAAGATTTTATTAACCAGTAACAAAGCCGAGATGCGGTCACTGCAGCTACCGCATCTGACTCTCTGTCTGCCTGTACATCCATTTTATACCTTTTTCACTACCCAACCTTGGGAGTTCTGGTTTTTGATTGGCTATGGTCTGGTTTGCCACAATTAATTTACTAGCGCACCTGGTCCATCTTTAATGGTGGCATTTGGCTGAATCAGCCCTTTTTTAAAAATCCTTGGGCAGCCAAATGCCACCATTAAAGTTGGACCAGGTGCGCTAGTAAATTAATTGTCATATTCTGGGCATTTACCTAAAGTTTCTAGGGTTATTTAAGTTCACTGATACACTCCATTGTAAAGTACTAGTACTGCCCAATAGATTGGAATAATTCAATATATTGATCAGTTTATGGATTACATTCTTGAACATACATCATATTTTGAGTAAAATATTACAATATTGAGTAAATAACATGCTATAAAGTAAAATAACACAATAGATGTTCGGTTCATGAATGAATCATTCTTTTGAACCGGTTCTTTTTGATGCACTAGATGAAGCAGTTCACGGCTTGAGCAGCACAGATCTACAATTTACTCTATCAAAATTGTTTTTCTGTGACGAACTATGACTTGAAAAGCGATAAAGTACTGGCGTATCTGTTCCTATGAAACAGTTCGACTCAGACCGAAGACGAATGAGATGGATGTGTGAAATGTGCAATTGAAAGTTTTGTTTTTTCACGGTTTATGTAAAAAGATGAGTTAATGAAGACCAGTTTATTCACTTTATATTCTTTAGACAAGTATAACACCTGCTTTTTACATCATTATTGGGTGCTTTGGGTATACATGACGTCATTGCGTGATTAAATGCTTTGAAACTAGTTTATTAAAACAAACAGTCCAAAACAACCAGTTCATGGAAAAGAGTTGTATAGCCCCATTCCCTGAGACGGCACAGATCATATTTCTTCATAAGACCTTGTTATATCATCAGAAGCCATAGGTATTAATTTAGTGTTTGACTCTCAAAGTGACGGTAGCCATTGAATTGCATTTTATGAATCACCAAGGACCCCGGTTTCAGCTGAAAATCTTCTGCTGAAGAAAAAAGGGATAGTTTGGGGGTGAGTTTTCGTTTTTGGGTGAACTATGCCTCTACCACTTTCTTTCATCTGGGTTAAGACACTGTATTCCTGTGTTCCTGTGTGGCTCAGTGGTAGAACATTGCGCCAGCTGAGTGAAAGGTTGTGGGTTTGATTCCCAGGGAACACAAGTACTAATAAAAATGTATAACCTGAATGCAATTGTAAGTCGCTTTGGATAAAAGCGTCTGCTAAATGCATAAATGTAAATGTATTCACATCTATCCTCTTCAGCTCTGATTTTGAGAAATCTGGGACCCCATACAACACTGGAGGCCATTTTGTCTGCTCTGGCCCCATTTGCTACTCTCTCACCTTCAAATGTACGGCTCATCAAAGACAAACAGACGCAGCTCAACCGAGGGTTTGCTTTCCTGCAGCTCACTACTATCGTAGTAAGATGATGACTCTACTTCTGTTAGCGCTGTATCGTGGCTACAAAGCATATGTGTAAGACTAACACGAACATGTTATATTTTGTGTTTTAGGAGGCTTCACAACTGCTTCAGATCCTCCAGTCCCTACAGCCACCTCTCTCTATCGATGGAAAACTCATTTCTGTGGAGTTTGCCAAGGGCTCCAAACGGTATGAGTTCATGATGTTCTGATACTGATCCTGCAGCGTAACGCTGACATCATAGTTGTGTAATAGGAAAATGCAGTGAAGCCACACATGTGAGAGAATATTTACAGAACACCTCATTACGGTAATAATGCTTTACATGAGTGGGGTAGAGTTTTATGAGTTCTCTCTCTGTCTCTCAGTGATGTTTTTCTGACGGATGGGAATCGAGTGAGTGTGGCAACAGTAGCGAGTACAGCTATAGCTGCAGCTCAGTGGGCCGTCACTCAGGTACCCATAACACTGGAAAATCAGGCTTGATAAATGTATCATTTGGATGAAAAATTAACTTTAGGATGTTGAAGGGTTTAAAATTAAAGTGCACACAATTCTGAAATGTGGCGGCAGACAAAATTAATGTATTTTTGTTCAGCTTATGCCATAGTTGCCACATGTACATTTGTCTACCTGAAGATGTTTTTGGGCTGTTACTAGTTAAAAATGCACAAAACTGGGAAAAAATAAGTTACATGGAGCTGTTATATTTAAACTTGGTTCTATTTCATCTTAAACAATCATTTTATAAAAATGGATATGTTTGTTGAATATTACCACAATGCTGTACTAGACATTTCAATTAGTGACGCACTGTTTTTTTTAAAGATATTAATGAATGAATTAATTACATTTATTATTTAACACTCAAGTACAAACTGGGTTGTTTAGAAAAATTTAAATTGCACATAAGGCTGTTTTAATATCAACTTTTTCATGATATAACTAGATTAGATTGTTTCTACATATGTAATGTAGAAATAATTTTTTTTTAAAGTGGCTGTAAAAAACATTGTCATGTCATACAATAAATAGTGAAGACAGGTAAAGTAAAAATTAATGCTGTCAAACGATTAATCACGATTAATCGCATCCAAAATAAAAGTTTTGTTCATAAGATACATGTGTGTGTACTTTGTATATTTATTATGTATAAATAAATACACACACACACAGTATATATTTTGAAAATATTTAAATGTATTTACATGTAGTTATAATTGATATCATATAATTTATGTTATATATAAATATTTGTTATATATAATTTTTTTGTATCTTAAATATATACATGCATGTGTGTATTTATATGTACATAATAAATATAAACAGTACACATGTTATGTAAATAAACCTTTATTTTGTATGATTAATCGCAATTAATCGTTTGACAACACTAGTAAGAATATAATGAATATGCAATATAGTGCAGATATTTAGCAAAATACTCCTTTCTAGAGTATTATTTTATAGCTGGCTAATGAGTTTATGGACCTTGAATGCCATGTAATGTTGCAAGACATTGTTTACAAGCGGTTTCATTGACACATTCCTGCAATTAAAGCATTGAACGATTACATGAAACGCATAAAAGAGCTCCAAAACGAGAAATCAATATTGTCAACCCAGACCAGTTTATCCATGTTGTGTGCATAAAATAGAGACACTGACACAGTCAAAATGTGTAATTGGAGAAGCACAAATCAAAGGGATAGTCCACCCAAAAATGAATGACATGAGGGTGAGTTATTAATGACATTTAATTTTTGGGTGAATTACCTCTATGGGTGTCACCATTTTGGTCAGTGATTTTGACGCTCCCAAACAGTTCAGATGAAACAAAAAAAAAGTTAATTTCGCCAAATATTTTTAGTTGTGGAAATTTTGGAGCATCGCCATTTTCAATGGTTTTCCTAATGAAAAATGACATATATTCATGAACAAGTCTTTAGTTCATTAGTTATTTAAAGAAAATCAATGTTGAGAAGGTGACCACTGGTTATTGTTTCAGACGGCGCAGGTCTCGGCAGCAGCTCAGAGAGGTGATATTGGTGTGCACCAGCAGGGGGTGGCAGCGGCTGTGTTTGGGCAGGAGGCCGTGCAGGTTATCAGTGCAGAGGCTCAAGCCTTTAAAAGGCCAGTGTCTGCACTACTGACCAGCCACACAACATTAGGTGCTACTGACGGAAGAACAGCCTCTACAGGTATAACCACAGCTCACTTTCATCTGCTGTCTTCACACGAGTCTTGTATTGCAGTGAGTGTGAATGTGTGTTTGATCACAGGGGAAATGGGTGCTGCCTCCATATTGGCACTTGTAGCAGCCCAGAGGAAACTTGTCCCCACTACAACCCCCATGCAAGCCCATCAGGTAGTGTTCTGTTATTCCTGTTCATTCAGAAGTTGATTAGCTTTGTTACTATTAAGTTTCAAGCATTTGCTTATCTGAAGCACTAATTGTCTTTCTTTATACTGTGCGTGTTTGTTTGTTTGTTTAAAGGCCCTGGTGGAAATCATTGGGAAACCTCAGCCTGCGACCTCACAGCAGCCTGCCACACCTGGAACCGATCTGGAGCGCCAGCAGTACCGTAAGCAAACCACCCACCCGTTCAAACACATAAGACCTTTGTTCGTCTTCAGAACACAAATTATTTTTGATGAAATCCAAGAGCTTTCTTACCCTCCATAGACTGCAACACAACTAACACGTTCAAGGCCCAGAAAGGTAGTAAGGACGTCGATTAAATAGTCCATGTGACATCAGTGGATCAACCGTAACTTCATGAAGCTACGAGAATACTTTTTGTGTGCAAAGAAACAAAAATAACTTTTATTCGATTTGTGTTTCGAATAGGGTTGGGAATCGAAATTCGATTCCAATTACGGAATTGGATACTTAAGGACCAGTATTCGGATACTTGTTGTAAAATTAATTTCAATTTTGCCTATCGATTCCTGTGTGCGACCAAACCTAGCGATATGCCAAGACCTTGCTCGCTAATCTAAATGCTCCAAAGTTTGGCTACACTTGCGATCAGAAGCTGAAAAGTCTAAGTAATATTTGTGATAAGCTAATCATGTTGCAAGAGAGGGGTCAACACCAACATGACAAAGCACTTTAATTTAGCAGATCATTAAAGCTCACAAACATGATTCAAACACCAACGTTCTATTCCTAAAATTACAATGATTCGTCTGTTTCACCCCTCAAACTTTGATGTGTGCGATCACAACGTTGTGGTTCGTCCTTGCAGTCTACATCTGTGTTTGCACTGCCGGTGACCTATAGAGAGCAGCTGTCATGTATATGAATGAAACAGCTTCACAGTCTTATCAACACACAGTATCGTTATTTCTGATCACAGGGATAAACTGTGCTGTACTGTACTGGGATAAAATTGTATAGTTCGGATATAAACTCGGTAGTGTTCAAAACAGAGTAAATCACATTTTGAAAGTAATTTGATACTTCAAATAAAGATTTATTGATTACATTATGCCAATAGGGGCTGTTGAAATGTACACTGAACAAAATTATAAACGCAACTTTTGTTTTTGCCCCCATTTTTCATGAGCTGAACTCAAATTTCTAAGACTTTTTCTATGTACACAAAAGGCCTATTTCTCTCAAATATTGTTCACAAATCTGTCTAAATCTGTGTTAGTGAGCACTTCTCCTTTGCCGAGATAATCCATCCACCTCACACGTGTGATATATCAAGATGCTGATTAGACAGCATGATTATTGCACAGGTGTGCCTTAGGCTGGCCACAATAAAAGTCCACTCTAAAATTGGTACCATTTACAACTTCTGACAGTGGAAACGGAAATAATTGCGTACTGTACCGATCCGTACCACTCAGTGGAAACGAGCCATTATTCAGCAATCTCAGTTGCAAACAATATAGATCCATGATTTGGATTTATTACAGTTTGTCACTGAGAAGATTTAGTCACCGCTAAGCATGTGAAAATACAGCTGCATGAAGGAACACAGACTGTATTATACTTTCATCTGAGCAGAATATCTCAGTGGAGATGGTTTAACTCCACCTTAGTTCACTTAGATCATCATGCACAATGTGTTTGTCTATATATGTGACTTTGATAAAGATCAGATTACATTTCATGACCAATTATTGCAGGTTACATACGTTTTCTAGCCATTGAATTTAGCGTTGTTGTTGTTGTTTTTAAGGAAGCCTGATGGATTGCTGTGCATATTCGGATTCATATGAATGAGGTGCATCAGTTGTATTTCCTCTTTCCTGCAGCGGATCCTGATGTGTCCACGTACCAGTACGACGAGGGCTCTGGCTATTACTACGACCCTCTTACAGGCCTCTACTACGACCCCAATTCACAGGTAATGAAGTCATTAGCTTGCTCAGGAGCCTTTAGCCATATTCGGGCGGGACTAGTTTTCTAAACTTTGTTTAAGTTTCGATTCTTATCAGATGATGTCTGCGATTTATTCATTTATTTTTTTTATGTAACAAATAGGATGGGATTAGCATCTCCGTCTTCTTACAGAGGTGGGAGGGTCTGTTTTGTACATCTGGGCATGCATTGAAATTCATAGCTTTCAGTCATGTGACCGGTTTAAAGACCTGGAGGGCAAAACATCCATAGAACTGCAGCACAAGAATGTCAATTTTCCATCTGTTTCACAGCCGCAAATATTTAGATCACCTCTCAAAAGAATAAAACAAAGATATTTCTTAACAAAATGGCCATTTGCAATCCATATTAAGCCCCCACGGCAATATTTCAGTCATTAAACAGTGCGACAAAACTTTGTAAAAACACTTAAGTGCCTTAATATATTTAAAACAGTAATATTAAAAGATCAAATTCAGTAATCTCTATAGTTAATGATGCATATTTTACATAGACAAAACAGATGAGGCTGGGATATGAACACAATTCGCTTGATGGTTCAGTGTTTTCTTTATAATGGTTTTCTATGGGAAGCCATTTAATGTGAAACCTTGCACATTGCGTTTATTCATCTGCTTCCCTGTAAAAAAAATATACATCATCAATCAGGTGTTTCCTGAATTTTGCCTTTTAATATCTGTGTTTTACTACTTAATGCAAACTGCGTAAAAATAACTGGCGGTCAGTGGAGCAAAGCTTGGTTTGGCCCTCTAGGTGTGACGTCACGTAAAAACTATCAATAGTCATTCAGATTCAGTACCATTAGTATAAACCGTTTTACTACAAATACCACGGTGAAGCTATATGGCTAGTATAGCAAAACCATGGTTAATGTGTGGTTACTTTAGTTTAACTATTTCATTTTTTTATTTGCAGTAAAACCATGTTTAATTTTTCATAAAAGTACATATGTAATTAAATCATGTAGTTGAGTGTAGAAATGAAGGTGATAACGTTACTTGATGCTGAGATTACAGTAGCCAGTCTTATCAGTTTATATGATCTGGTTCTTGATTTTTTTTTATTGGTCATTTTTATTTATTTTCCGGGAGGCAAACATATATAAAGGCACGCTGTAAGAGTGTCTACGGTTGTTCACGTTGGCCAAAACACACAAGGCAATAATATTGTTGACAATCAGAGACATTTGCATTCGTACGGGATTAGTTTTCTCAAAGGATCACGGAAGAAAAACAGTTGGTAAGTTGCTGTGTTTTTCTCACACAACCTCTGTAAAATTACACAGATGTGGCAGATTCGGACGGGATTAAAATCGTAAAGTACGTCTGTGAAATACAAATGTATCTAACAAACCCTGTGAAAACTAGTCCTGTCTGAATAGGGCTTTCGATTGTTTTTGAGCAGAGGTATCTAATCCTGTTACTGAAGGGCCAATATCCTGAAGTGTTCAACTTCAACATATTTGCCTGGATATTTCTAGACCTTGAGTAGCTTGTCTAGGTGTGTTTAATTGGGGTTGAAGCTTAACTAAGACAGTGATCCTCCAGGAGCAGGATTAGACACCCCTAAGTTTAAGAAATCTTGGCAGGTGTCTTTATTTGGTGACCAGTCCATCAGGCTTGTAGACTTAATGAACAACTAACCAAAGCTTTTTACACAAGCTCACTGATACTAATAATGTTGCAGTTTTTTTTTTTTGTGATCTTCTAGTACTACTATAATCCCCATACGCAGCAGTACATGTACTGGGATGGGGAAAGACACACGTATGTTCCTGCCCCGTCACAGACGTCCGATGACACCACAGGAGCGATCTCTGACCTTACAGGTGCTCCCAACAGCAGCAAGGACAAGAAGGACAAGCCCAAG
The DNA here is from genome assembly GCA_003573665.1 of Oxygymnocypris stewartii. NCBI lineage: Eukaryota > Metazoa > Chordata > Actinopteri > Cypriniformes > Cyprinidae > Oxygymnocypris > Oxygymnocypris stewartii. Next base: position 5,597,832 of record QVTF01020812.1, on the reverse strand, counting down.
AATAAGACGGCACAGCAGGTACAGCCTCAGACTGCGGCTGTTGAAGTGTCAGACATCAGAAACCATCGCTGCTTTGCACGTTCAGGTGTGCCAGTACAGTGTGAGGTTTTGAGGAGGTGTGATTTAAATTGAGTTTCTCTCCCTGTTGTGTTTGTACTTCTCTTCAGATCGCTAAAGACATGGAGCGGTGGGCCAAAAGTCTGAACAGGCAGAAGGAGAATGGGCGAGTGGGCACTAACTCTCGACTGATGGCACAGGGGCGACCCGATGACAGACGGGAATCTGCCAGCGCCGATGCAGGCTATGCCGTCCTGGAGATGAAGGTTAGGTTTTTACACGTCTGATTAATGCCTGGCTCTTAAAATGCCACCTTTTTAATTTGTATAAATGATAGTGGTTGAATGGATCATGGTTGATCATGTAACATGCCATGCTTGTAATGTGTGTTTTTACTGGCTGTTCACTTGTCTCTTTAATAATGTTTGAATTTTCTTAAGCCGGCTCACACTGTGCGAATTTACTCCTTTTAGAGTACTTGTCAGACTGTACTAACATGATCATGTGACACTGTGGGATCTCAGTTGTCAGTAATGTCAGACTGTACAACAGTCAAGATGCATTAAAAACAGGTGCGTGCAGGAAAACGTGTTTTACATTATCAAGCAATACATGTCCAATGACTGGGAGCTGCGTTGCAAGCGGGACCGAAATGTTGGCTATCATGAAAAATATTAGGGATGCACCGGTTGACCAGCCAAAGATCAGAACCGGACGGTTTTTGTCTTTTTTTCGGCCGATTTGTCCGAAAGTGCGAACATGTCATTTGTGTGAAAGACATTCGGCAGGAGCACAACAAACAGAAAAACAGATACAATGAAGCGAACAGCCGTTGGTGTAACATTACTGGCACACAAATAAGAGCCGCTTTCCTTTGCTGCTCTAGCTGAAGTTGCTAGTGATGGGTCGGTCTTGAACGATTCATTCATTTTGAACGGATCTTTAATGAGACTCGAGAAGAACGAGTCGTTTCGGGGAGTGATTCGTTCAGTCGCGCATGCGCACTAGAGGGTGACACGGGAGTGAATTTTCAAACCTCTCCCGTCCCACTCCCACAAATATTTATCTCTTCCCGTCCCAATCCCACGAAAAAACTGGGGGGGAAATCCCGTCCCGTCCACTCCCGGAAGAATGACTCCCATTCCCTCCCACTCCCGTGTTGTTGTTTTTTTTTTGTTTTTTTTTATCTGTCAATTACAGTACAAATATAGTACAGATCACAGCGTGCCCACCTTATTAGTTGAATAAAAACCCAAAAGGTAGTAAAAAACTGAAAGCCATCTGATCTTATGCACAGTGTTGCACAGATTAAATTTCATGTAAATCATCCATGCTAGCACACACGTCTTCTATGTTGTTTTTTTAGACATTTCACTCTCTATAGATATATTTTTCAAAGACGGAGTTTCGAAGTTTCTCGCTCAAGTTCACATGAGACCTAAAGCGCATCCTGTTTGCTTAAAAGCGCAACGTTTCGTTGTTATTCTGAGTGCACACAAATAAACGTAGAGTCTTTACAGATTCGAAAGATGTATTAGGCTACTTTTATCTGTATGACCAAAAATTACGGAGATTTTAAGAGCAAGTGAACGCACCGGAGCCTGTCCTGCAGCAAACGCGCTTCCACACAAACACTTCTCACGTGTTGGATGAGAAAAGAAACAGACCAACTTGTGACAAAGCTGAAATGCTACTTTTTGTAAAGAATAAAACGTTCAAACGTATATACGTCAGTTCTGTACAAGATTATTATTTTTATTTTACCTTAAAATTACATTGACTTAATTCGATTTAACCAGCACGAGCTGTAGCATCTTTGTTTTTGCTCGTTGCACTAAACATTATTTGATTTAACATTTTGGAATAATTTATTTATATAGCCTACATTGGTTGTATTTAGTTTCACTGGTAAATAACTTTTTTCTTTACACCAATTTTAAAAATGACAAATGTTGATTAAGTAACATCTTTGTTTGGACTGTTGAATGTCTGTTGGTTGTGTTGTTTAGATTGTAACTATGCAAATGTTGCCTTTAATTTCACATGGTTACTGTTAATGTTTTCATTTAAGGCCAGTTTTATGTAGTTTCAACCCAATTTAAAAACCATCTTGGTCCATCTTCAACTGGGGTGGCAAATGAGAGGCAGAATTTGTAAAGATGCTTGTTTGTTTTTTCGAATAAAATATATTGATAGGCATTTAAAATTAGTTTAATATGCTATATCCATTAAAATAAAAGCTTAAGAACATTTTGAATTTTAAATAATTTTAATCAAAAACTTGTGACACAGCCACTTATGTCTATGTCATATTGAAGTAACACCACAGACCTTATAATGCAAGTTACTAAAGGCTCTGTGTTACCAGAAAATACATTAACACCAGAGACAGTAACACCACATACAAATCAGCTTAGACTTTTCTAAAATGGAGGCTACCATCATGATGATTTCAAGATCAGGGGACATTTTGGAAATATCAACATGTATGTATTTATATATTTTTTTATTAAAATATGCCAGATCTGCAATTTATCAACACAACACCACATACAGTAATGACAACACATGAAATTGTCAGAGATTTAGCTAACTTCAAAATGTATAAGAAAGAATGTACTCCCCATGCACCCCTCAGATCAACCAGCGCCTGCAGTGACCGTTACACACAGGAAGAAGTCCAAATAGAATTCTCCCTTTTCTTAAAGGGGTGACATCCATTGTTGAAACACCACAGACATGAATTTGGGGGGCAACTTTTTTCTTAAAAATATATATTTTTTAAACAATTAAATATTATACATGTTAAATAAAATCTATATTCACTATATAACCACTTTATTTGTGTTAGAATCTTTCATTATTTCTTGTTGGTTGCTTAAAGGAAAAAAAATCGGTATCGGAATCGGCCAGTTTGCTCAAAAAATCGGTATCGGAATCGGCCACGAGAAATCATGATCGGTGCATCACTAAAAAATATATGAATGGCGGCAATACCGGCATATTTAAGAAGAATAGTGTATGCAGCTCTACAAACCCACATGAAAACAGCGGCGCAACCAGTGTTTATATAGAAAAGGCAACATATCAGATGAGTGCCGGAGTTTATGGCTGATAGAATAATTATCTAGCATTAATTCTGCCCATAGCGCATCTTAAAAAACACAGTTTGACATTCATTGTATGGGTTGTCACACTGCAGGACTGTGTGCCAAATCTTCTGACACTGCCAGAATTTCGTCTGAGGTGAAATTTGATCGCAACAGCCATTAATCAGCTGTTGATGAACATGTCAAACCAGCGTTCAAAGACGACAGATTTTAGCCTAGGATTATAGGAATATTTTAGGATTTTCTAAATTTGTTTCAGACGACCAAATCGTGGCCCTAAATTGCACCGTGTGAGCCGGGCTTAAGGCTGAGTTTTTGCTGTGGAATCGAAGAAGTACTTTTGGAAAGCAAAGTTACATGTAATGTGGTATTGTTTTTTGTTTTTTTTGCTAATCAGAAAAATGATCCGATTCATGGCTCAGAAACTGTAATATGATCCGAACCGTGAGATTTGTGATCCGTTGAATCACTGATAACTGATGTTGTTTCTTTCCTCTCCACAGGGGGCCTTGCTGGAGAGACCGCTTCTGATGGAGCAGATCAGACATCGAGAAGAAAGAGAAGTGTGTTTTGTCTTTCACTTTTGTGTTGGTTTTGCTTTGTTTATGGTATGGTGTTTTTGTTTTATTTTAGATATTGTTTCATCTTTTCGTTGTTTTTATATGCTTCATAATTGTTTTTTTGATTGGCTTTTTGTTATTTATTATTTTAAGTTTTTAACATACAAAAGACATTTGAACTGAGCAAACATCCAGAAGAGGAAGGTTTTTTTTTTTTATTTTTTTATTGTTGCCTTATGTAATGGCTTTTGATTTTGGATTGTTTCTCATCTTATGTTACATTATATTTGTATTTTGTTGAATTGTTTTTGTTTTGTTACAGTATGGCTGTTTTATTTGTAATATATTTATTTGACTTTATTTAACATACAATGCATGGAAGAGAGAACATCAAACATCCAGAAGAAAGACAAGGTTTTGTTTTGTTTTTGTGTTTTATTTTTTTATTTTATTTTGTCTGGTTTGGTTTTATTACCTAATGTTTTAATTTAATTGTGTTTCATCTTTACATTCTGGATTTATTTGTTGAATTTCCTTTTTACGGTATGGCCTTTTGTTTTTATATTTTTTTAGTTTTTAACATTATATACAAAGCAGTAAATATAAACAGCAACAATAATCGCAAAACAAATAAAGAATCAATAAAACAAAGACCAAAAAATTGTTTAACACAAGCAAAGCTGAGACATGGCTTTAATTTCTTTACTTTTTGTGTGTGTCTTTTGTGCATTTCACCATGCGACTCACCGCTTGCATCTTCTGTGTTGCACTCTGTTCGGAAACCCTTTTCTATTATGGGCACTGCAGCGTTATAAGAATAAATGCTGGTCTTGTCTGTCGGCAGAGTCCTCCTCGGGGTCTGGTGGCAGGAGACCGTGGAGAGACAGACAGTGAGGAGGAGGCTGGAGAAAGAGAGGAGAGGCTGACAGACTGGTCTAAATTGGCCTGTCTGCTGTGCAGGAGACAGTTCCCCAGTAAAGAAGCTCTGATCAGACATCAGCAGCTCTCTGAGCTACACCGGGTGAGTCATGCACGTCACATCATGCCTTGATATCTGCCAACATGAGCCATGTCACTTCTGACCTAAATAGCTTGGAAATATATATTTTTGCTGTGTTTCATCAACAGAACAATTCAAAGTCGCATTAGATAACAGCACAACCCACTGAATAGATGCATATCTACCCTCACAGCCTTGCTTTCATTCTTCTGGAACTCTTCTGGATTTCATTTTTGGAACAAAGACCATTTAAATGAATAAAAATGGGTCCGAAGTAATCAGTGGTATTACTGTTAACTAAAACCAAGTCTATTAAAAATTTGTAAATCAATTAAAGATTAAATTAAATATTAAATGTAAAAACATCATTGAATTAAAAAAATGTAATCAACAAAATGCAATGGCAACTTGTTGTAGCCTGAAATAAAAAGAAATTAAGACAAAAAGTAATACAAATTTCAAAAGCACATAACAATGTTACAAAAACAACTAAAATGAAAACTGCAATATATAAAGTTAAATCACGTTAATGATGATAATATATAAAAATACAAAACATTGACAATTATTAGACCAACTGTATTAGTCTTGATTCCTCAGCTCAAATACAAAATTATAACACTTGTACTAAATTGTTGTTCACACTGTCAGATTTTTAAATTCTAATTTTGGTAATATTTCGTCTCATTTTGGATATATTTTTAGAGGCACACATTATAATTGGGGCCGCAGTAACTAACCGTAGTACTCTGAATGTCAAATGAATAGAATAGTGCAGTATATTCACACAGTTGATTGTTGCTTCTCAATGTTCAGCTAAATCTGGAGCAGAGGCGAGTCAGACAGGCTCAGTCCGAGACACAAGAGCGATCCGAAACCGAGGTAAATACTGCGCTCACCTTGTTCTGAAAGCCCTGATTACAGTTCCTCTGATGTCTAACTACCATTTCCAAATAGAACTGCTATTTCTTTCTCTATAACTCATTGCTGTGACACTTTTGAAGTATTGACCTCTGGGTGGCGCTGTTGGTTTTAGCTGAAATACAGGGACCGGGCAGCAGAAAGAAGAGAAAAAGGGGCCGTCCCACAAGCACCAGATGCAAAAAAGAGGAGATTCAGCCCCGTGTAAGTTAAACAAGTCAAGTCATACTTCATATGTACTGTCAGTTAAACGCATAGCTGTCACAGACATAATAATACCATGATATCTGAGGTAATACCATGTTGTTTTGTGGATAACGTCTTATTTTTGCTCTTGCTTCCTGGAAGGATGGAAAAAGGCTTTTTCACTGGGAACCTGCCGGTGGAATAACGTCGGTCAGTGCTAAACGAAAGGTTTTTCATCAGGTGGGGCAGAACATGTGCACAGTGCAGCTAAGAGACCATCATCAGGATGAGAATGATGTGCGAATGTGCAGATTTTTAGATAACATGTATATTACTTCATGGGCTTCGGGTTGATGTAAAGAAAAAAAACCCGAGAAATACAAAGAAGATCATATTAATAGCACGCTGTTACTGTAAATACAGTACAACTATGTGATATATTCATGGACTTTTGCCCATTGTCGGCTTCCCAGAAAGCAATTTGTGAATATTTATAGAAGGCATGAATTTATGAAACATTTTGCCTTTCTGGGAAGCTGTGAAAATGATGTCAGGATGGAAAACTGGGATAATTCAGAAACTATTTCATGTAGTTTCTTCATATTTTTGTCCCTTTAAGTATGATTTGAATAACAGCCATCGAGGGCCCTGAGGAGAAGCTTTGCTAGTAAGTGTGCTATGCATTTGCATGTCTTGTATGACATGACCGTCTATGCAGAAATGACAGCCGCAGCTGTCTGGTGACTTGCACAGTAGATTAGACTTTAGTGATTATCTTGACGAAAAGGCACAGCAGATGATTATTGTTTACCTATATGAATTTCTATTAACCTGATTTGCAGTGTATATGTATCATGACTTAGACTATATAAGCTGGTATACTTTTTTTTTTTTAATGTGAATTTAAGGTGGACTGAGTGAATGTCTTTATGAGCACTAAGTGCCGTTATGTTTTGTTTTGTCATTATGTTTATGCATAGATACAAATCATGTAAATGAATTTAATTTTGCTTAAATGTCATCAGAAAAGGCTGAAAGCCCATTTTGGTTTATAATTGTTTAAAAAATGGTTCCTAATGAAAAATGAGTAGCATTTTTAGCAGATAATTTTATGTGAATATAGAGCATACTGTATGAATATTGAGAATGAGACACATTGAAAGAATTTCAGAGGATTTTTTACATTTGTCTAAATGCAATAAAAGAATGTCACAAAACCTGTCAAGAACGTGTCTTATTTCCCCAAATCAAAATCATAAAATCTGATATACTAATTTACTCTTAGCTTATATCTTATTTTTTATTGGTTAAGATTTTTCATAGTGTATTGTTTAGGGGTGGGCATAGATGAATTTTTTTAATCTAGATTAATCTTGGAATTAATCTAGATTAAAATGGCTCATTTGAATTCTGCCGAAGGCATTCAGAATATGTGTGCTACCCAAATAATGACTAAAAGTAAGTCTTTGAGAACGGGTTTCTCAAGCCAGGTGGCGCATTAGACCAGGGGCTCATCTCCTGTTTCCAAAATGCATCACAAACTGCTTGAGAAAGCTGTTCTACTATGATAATTGGTGATGAAAATAAACTATGTTCAATAAGATGTACTTGTGTTTACTAACTGTTTATTCAGTTAAACGTGAATTTTGAACTGTAGGCCTACATAAGAGGTCGTGATGAACTGTTTACAGTTTCCATTGGGAAGCTTCTTAAAAATACATTTTCCCTGAAACAAACCCGGCGGCTTCATAGCTGCATCCATGTTAGCACGTCACGTTTGATGTGGTAATTTCACAGTAACGTTAGGCATACACACAGGTTCGAAGCAGAGGGTGACACGGGAGTGAATTCTCAAGTTCACATGAGACCTAAAGCGCATCCTGTTTGCTTAAAAGCGCAACGTTTCGTTGTTATTCTGAGTGTACACAAATAAACGTAGAGTCTTTACAGATTCGAAAGATGTATTAGGCTACTTTTATCTGTATGACCAAGAATGACGGAGATTTTAAGAGCAAGTGAGCGCACCGGAGCCTGTCCTGCAGCAAACGCGCTTCCACACAAACACTTCAATAGCGCACGTTTCTCTAGGTTAACATCATATTGAGCGGCCATGTAAAGTTGCTACTACATACATCTTTCAGATGAAAAGCCATATTTGAGGTTGATGAATGATAGGTGAGCGTTTGGATGTCCTGCCCGATTGTATTACCACCAGTGGTGGTCAGTAACGAAGTAAAACAACTTCGTTACTGTACTTAAGTAAATTTTTCAAGTATCTGTACTTTACTGGAGTAGTTTTATTTTGAGTAACTTTTACTTTTACTTCACTACATTCCAAAGCATAAGATCGTACTTTTTACTTCACTACATTTCATAAAACATATCGTTACTCCTTATAATACATCACGTGCTCCGAGACGCAGAAGCGTTGTATGATTCATGAACAAACTGATTCTTTTCAATGAACCTCGGTAAGCAAATCGCAACAAACGATTCATTCACGAACTGCAATGATCCGATTGCAGCTGTTCTCGAGTCGAAAACTCACTGATTCAAATGATCCGTTTAGAGCGAGTCTCCTTTATTGAACTGAACTCACGAGTAAAGAACCGGGAGATCTTGTGTGTGCGCGCGGGCGCGCAGGCGCGCAACAGCTGCTGCGAAAAGTAAGTTACTAATGTCGGATTTTTGGGATTAATTATTGTAACTGAAAATAATATTTAGGTCAAAACTGTCAGTTGTTTGTGAACTAAATCTGCTGTAAAGGGTGATCTATTTAAGCCCACTGAAATGCTTGAATGCAGACAGACCAACATCAGTGTCTCTAACGTTATGTTTTAGGTCAAAAAACAAAACATTAAAATAACAGCGATTAAATAAAATAACTCACACACGTTCATATTCCCCGCGGCTGTAACGTTAGCAGTTTTATTAAAATGCTATGCATTTAGACCTATGTGACGTCTGTTTTTATATTGTTTATCAACAGTATACATTTTTATATTGTTTAGATCAACTAGCCGAGTAGACAGATATGAATGTTTATTCATAACCATACTGAAAATAAGTAAATATTGTTAGCTGATGCTAGCTGTCTAGCTAACAAGCTTGCTGGTGCTAAGTTGAGGAAATTTTTAGATATAAAGTCCAAATATCTTTATTCAGCCTCCTAGATAGATTCCATCTGAGGGAAAAAGAAAGGATGTGATGTTCAGAACATAGTAACTACAGTAATTATCAGAGTGAAAAGTGATGCCCTCTGGGGGCATTTGGCCAGGGGTGTTTTTACACCACAGACAAGGTTTGAGAAGAAAAAAATCATTATGAAAATATAATTAGATTTTCCTTAAAATGTTCTTCCTAATTTCAGGCCTAATTCTCATGTCATATATAACTGACGTTCTGCAAAACAACAAGTTCTAAAACACTTTTTTCTTCCTGGTGAAGAGTAGATGGTGAAATCTGTTTTCTCTCAGGTACATGGCAGTGTAAGCTTCACAGTGAACATTACTACATCACTCTCATCAACGTAGTCCATATCAACAAAATATATATCTTGAATATATAGTGGTTATTTTGGGAAAAACTCAGGTATTTGGGGCAGTAGGATTATAAAAATATGTGCTAATATAAAATTAAATAAAGTAGTCTATATAAAATTGCAAAATAAATCTGTCTATCAGTACTTTTTTACTTGAGTACATAAAGAATTGAGTACTTTTGTACTTTCACTCAAGTAAAATTGAAAAAGCAGTACTTTTACTTTTACTGGAGTAATATTTTATTATACCTATCTGTACTTTTACTCAAGTACTTGATCTGTGTACTTTGCCCACCACTGATTACCACATAGACCAGCCGTTAACAATCTGTCCATCACGGACTGCGAGCCTCTAGTTCGAAGACTCGTTCTCGCCCCCTACAGTGCAATTCGGCTAGGTATACATCCGCGCTAAAATATCAGGGTGAAAGTCATCATAGCTTGCGTAGTATAGACCCAGCTCCCAACCCAACTTTGAGAATAGATTAACGGCGATATTTTTTTTATCGCCGATAAGAGTCTCACGTTAACGCAGCACGTTAACGCCGATAACGGCCCACCACTAGTATTGTTACATTATTTTCATTCCAGTTAAGCATTTTATGTGGGGTGGGATTTGTATATTTTTCCTTTAGTTGTATTTTATATTTGAATTATGCTTTGTAATATGACATATTAAGAGACATCTCTTTGTGAGATTGACCCTACAGGTCATAGTGATACAGTGACCCCTTAACCTTCTGGAACTTTAGCAACGAGATAATGTGTCCCTCAACCATCAACGTGTGTGTTAAAGAATACATTAGCACAACTTTTGTATTATAAAATATTGTAAAATGAAATTTATTCCTGTGATGAAAGCTGTATTTTCAGCATCATTACTCCAGTCTTCAGTGTCACATGATCTTCAGAAATCAGTCTAATATTCTGAACCATGATATACCACTATTGAAATGTTTGGAGAATGTGTTTGTGTTTGATTGAAATTAATACTTTTATTCATTATTATGCATTATAATGATCAAAAGTGGCAGTAAACACAATGTTACAAAACATTCTCATTTAAATAAAAGCTGTTTTATTTAACTTCCTGTTCATCAAAGAATCCTGAAAAATGTTTCCACAAAACATTAACCCATTTAATCCAATATTTTTCCCAGACATGAACATCCACATGATGTGTCATAAGTAACCCTTTGCAATCAATAGTATTTTGTTTTAAATGTGTGCGAAAAATTGTTTTATGTTCATTCAAAGTTGTGTGTACTGAAATCACATATTTCTGCAGTCATAATTTTTTTTATATATCTTAGCCCAGCTATTTTAAACCGTTTGATCCCATTCTAGGGTTACTATTATGCATAAAAAAACTTATGCAACATTGATAGTAATACTGAGATAAAAACAAAACAAATTCAACCATCACTGCATGTAAATATATATATATATATATATATATATATATATTTTTAAATATAACATTACATTTTTATATTTATGCTACGAGTAGTACAACATCATTGTTGTACCTTTTTTGTAACATTTGAATTTTTTTATTTAGTGGAATATTTTGTCATTGCAACATTTTATTATAATTTTTACTAACAACTGCAACTGGATTTATATTTATACCTAAGTTCAGTTATCCCAGCGGTCACTATTGTGAACATCAACTCATTCTATGACCACACTCAACAAAACTAAACATATGCAAATGCATATATTAATACTAGACACCCTAAAGATAATGTGTACCAAACATCTTTGTCATATCTTTATGTTAACATACTTTGCTAGCCTTTTGTTTTGGAGCTTTGATGCAGTCATCATCTTCTCAAGGTGCAAACAGGAATTAAACTGCTCTGGTCATGTGACAATTTGCACTAATCATGTGACACTGCACATATTTCATTGAGACCCTTTATTTTTTCCATATTTGCAGGAAGTGAGCTAAAACATCAGTCGTTAAGGTTTTTAGAGCTTTATAAATGAAAACCGTTTTTTGCAGTCACTATTGAGACCAGTGGGATTAAATGGGTTAAGTAGAGTTTTTAACATTGCTAATAAGACCCATTATTAATAACTGAGCACCAATAGTAACTGAGCATCAAATCAGTATATTATACTGATTTCAGAAGGATCATGTGACACTGAAGACATACTCTTAAGAGACTTAAAAACATTCATCGAATCAGCTTCTTTCTTGGTGTCTCAGTGTGGCTTAGATTGTTGTGGTGAAGCTGTTGATTAGTTTTATAACTCAGTGAAATAGCTGTGCTGCATGGAAAGTCATGCCTTCAGCGCATAAGCTGGGCCTTGTGCAACAACACAGGCTGAGTGTTCAAGAGCTAGCATGGCAAAGATTCTTGTCAGGGCAAGTCTCCTGTAGCAAAGAGACTGTAGAGATAATTATATCACCAGTCCTGCATGATGAACCTGCTCCATACAAACATACGGTTGACACGGCAGCATGAACTACTAGCAAGTGAAGGCTTGACGGCTGTCAAACTAGAATGAATCATAAAAAGGTCATGGATTAAGCGTCCTTGGAAAAGCATCTTAGATAATGTCCAATATAAGGTCAAGGTCAAGGTTTCTTTATTTGTCACATGATAAATTATACAGGGTATAATCAAAAGTGAAATGTAGGTCAAATCAGGTCCGCTCAGTGGACAGTGCAAAGAATACAAATAAAATCAAAAATAAAATCAAAATTAAATTATATAAAGTAACAGCATTAATATAAGCAAATGCAGGTAGGAAATGCTTGTCAAGACGTGTCCGAACACTTTCTGTCAGCATTTTGTCTTTATGAATCGACCGAGTCTGAGTCAGTTTTGTATCTGTAACTACAGCAGTGCAGTTTGAGAATGATGATGTCATGTAAAAAAAGACATAACAACTGAATACAAGCCTCGTTTTTTATTCACACGAGAGACTATGTTATCAAGGAATGACTAGTTCATGGTTTGCAATGAAAGGTGTGCTGGGCCAGTGTTCACATTCAAACTGCACACTTAAAAGAACACCAAACGACTTTCTAAAACGTGTGCTTTTACATCACATGCTTCTAAGCCACAAATACAGAAAATGCTATCTGTACATCAGCTTGACATTCAAAGCGGGAGATCTGTGTTCATGGCACATGGGTGTTTCGTTCACGGGGCTTAGAGGAATGTTTCAGGCTCAATACAGGCTGAGTTTGATCTGTAACCGCTAAAAATACGAAATAAAACTAAAAACAGTAATGCATTTGCAATGGATGTGTATGGAACAGGACACTGCACTGGGATACACATAAAAATACACAAAAGTACTTCATGGTTTAAAGGTATAGCCACAAAAATAATACATCAACAAGACTACAAGAATAGTGGGAATAACATTACAATAATTAGTTAAGATTAGATAATGCATTAACTAACATTATCAATAACCAATGCATTTGTTACAATATTTGTTCATGTTATTGAGGTTATTGTTCAATGTTAGTTCCATTAAATAATATTAACAGATGCACGTTTTTATCCATTAAAAAGTTATTCAGCTCCTAACCAGTGTTATTTTAGTATTACTATACTAGTATAGTTTTAATGTTTTGAATTAGCTTCATTTTTTAATTTATTTAATCATTGATTTATTTTTTTCTTAGACAAGCTTTTTATTGTATTTTTTAGTGATTCTTTTAGGTAATTGTAAAGACAGCACTTCAAAAGTTTTACATTTACTATTTATATTCTATTACAATTTTACGTCTCAAATCGTATGCATTTGTAAGAATGTAAAATAAGTGCTTTAAGAATAGTTTCCATCTTGCCTAGATTTCATATTGAGTGCAGTTCTGTACATGTGTGTGTTCAGACACGCAGAGCACGGACACAGACTGAGGAATGAGCAAACGATGTGCCGTTCTACAACCTGTGCTGAACTGGAACATTCCTTTAAGAACATCGAAAACATGCTCACCGGATTCTTTAGGACGTCAAAATGTGACGTCTTTTTTTAAAGAGCAGAACAACTAACGTCTGGTTTTTGGAGGGTCTTGTATCGGCAGTCTTGCCAAGCTTTACTTCAATCAAGTGCTGTTTAAACAGAATTTGTGCAGGACAAAATATATACAGTATCAAGCAAGCAAACCACTCACTTGTCATGTAATGTGCATAAATGCATTTCTACAAGCACAATAAATTAAAAATAAAATGCAAAAAAACAGCCACTCAGTCATATTTACATTATTTTGTTCTTGCAGTATTGAGATTTAAAACTTAATGTTAAAATCTATCACTGACAATGTAAAAAGGTCCAAAAGGTCATGTGATATGGCTAGTTCATTCACTCTCTCAGAAACTCCGGTATGAAGTGACATTCATATATGTGTGCACATCTCGTTTGGTTGATTTATTTTTCTCGCAACGGTTCTAATGAACACTGATGCTCTGACAGTTCTGGGGAGTCATTTGTTCAGCTAGACGTCCACTAGCATGGCCTCAGCGTTTCTCAGAAACACATCCCATTCTGAGGCACGGGAGAATTAGGTCCACATCTGTGCGTAAGGTGCTTCTGTTTGTTTCTTCTTTCTGTTGTGCCGGTAAGTCTTTTGGTCATAAGTTGGTGAATACAGCAGTCGGGTTGCTGTGGTATCAGCATGCGCTCTGTGACGGGACTGACATGCCGAATCAGCTATTCCAAAAAGACATTTCGTTCATGGATAGTTCCCGTACTAGACGTTAAGGTCATCTCATAAAAATCATAAACTTCTTTCATTGTTTCACTGGTTTAAGGTTTGAGAGAGCATAAAAAAGAGCTTTAAATCAGCACTGTCAGTGCAAGTCTCTGACGTGTACAAATAAAATCATATCAGTGAAAGGCGACCTGTCCTCGTGTGCACTTTAATGGTCTGCGTCAGAACAGCTGGCCATGGCACCGAACACCTCTGCTGGCTCTGATGTGTGAGAGGCGGCACTTTCTGATGGGAACCTGCAATAAGAAAATGCAAACATTAAATCATGTCAACAGTTTGAATTTTTTGGTTGAGTTTGTCTTAATAATGTAGTTAGATTGAAAAATACAATGGAAAGAGCATAGTAATTGAGTAAAACCATTGTAAAAGGCATTAACACTGCCCTAAAAGTGTGCACTAAGATTGAACTACAGTAGTTGACAGTGCAGCAATTATGTAGTTATAGTATAGTTATACATAACTGATGTATTAATGTATTAAATTAAAATATTTTACAAACATTGTAATTTGGTCTGATTTTCTTTGCATCCTGAAAATCTACAACAAAGTAAAAAAAAACACAAGCAGGCTCCAAGCATCAATGTTTCAAACCAACATTTTATTTTGCCTGTAACAAATCCCAGCAACAAATTTGGTCTGTTTTTGTAATCTAAATATGTACAATGAATTTTGTGTGTTATTTAATTGTTTAGTTTGAACACTTTTTGTATGTATTATTTGTTTGATCTCTTGTTGCTTGTTTTGTTTGTTTCATCTATTTTGTTTGTATTTATTTTGCTTGTTTGATCTTTGTTTTTATTATTTGTTTGGTTTAATCAATTTTTGTTTATATATACATATATTCCATTTTGTCTGCATTATTTGTCTGATCTCTTTCCGTTTTATTATTTGTGTGGTTTGTTTGATGATTGATCTCTTTGTTTTTATTGTAAGTTAGCACCATTTGCATTGCACTGCCACAAATCCTAGTTGCAACCAAAGTTCAACAACTGGAAATGTTTTGTATTTGCTGGGTGGTTGCAAAATGTGGTTAAGATGCCCAAAATGGGCTGCAGTGAATATCACTGAATTAGGTTATTATCCTAATTCACAAAATTACTTCACTATGACCTAACACTGATACAACAGGCCTTAGTTAAGGAAGAAGCCATATTTGACAGGACGAAGTAAAAATTCTTATTTCCATAAATGACTAGAGTTCACAACACAACATGTAAACATTAGCTGTTACCTAGGGCCTTAAGCCAGGGTGTCAAATTCTACTCCTGAAGGGCCACTATCCTGCACACTTTAGCTCCAGCCCTAATTAAACACACCTGAACCAGTTAATCAAGGTCTTCAGAATCACTTGAAATCCCTTCCAGGTGGGTGTGTTGAAGCTGAACACCTTCCAGGAGAAGAACTGGACACTCCTGCCCTTAAGCCGTTATGACATAACGGTCTCAAAACCTCATTTTAATTTGTGTCAGATTAAATGTGACATCCATAGTGAAGTCCCCTGCGACAGAACGCCAGTCAAAAGTCTCAGAAAGGTTATCCTGATCCTTCCTTGACCTGGAAGACCACTATCCTGTAGAGCTTAGCTTCAACCGTAATTAAAAACAGCTGAACCTGCTGCTCAAGGTGCCAGAATTACTAGAATCTCCCAGGCAGGTGCGTCTTAGCAGGTTCAAGCTAAACCAGAGATTGTCTTACTATAGGGAGATGAGAGGGTCTGTATTACTTACTATTGGAGAAAGCATAATGGTCAATTTGGATGACATATGCCTTAATGACCAATCACATTATAGCATTGATGTCATTGAATTTCAGTCAGAGTTGAGCGAAACTCAATCGTCGTTTACGGATACCATAGGAATGAATGGGCAGTGCTGTAATTTGAATCCCACCTGTTGCAAAAAGTCTGTGACTTCTCTTATAAAACTATTTTTTTTCAGTGTAAACTCTAACAATAGTTCAATATCTATTGTTTACTGTAAAACATTAAAATCCATTTAATGTGTATTAATTAAATTAAATAAGCTGTTTCCTCAAAAAAACAGTATATTCAGCATAGTGAAGCCTCTTCTCCATTGACATCTATTAAAAAAAACAGCCTGTGTACCACCAAAGTGGAAGAGTTAGCATTAGACATTAACTTTTTTTGGCTAAAGGTTGCAGGCATGCCTTCCAGTGGCTTTGGCTAAACTCTGTAAGAAGATGGTCCTTCAGGATCAGGACTGGACACACCCACACAAGGTAGAGACTGAATAGTATTCACTGTGGAGAACCTACATTGAGAGCGGTTACTAAAATAAAGCTTTATATTGCAGCATCCATAAACATATATTCATACCAAACCTAGATGGACTGACGAATATACCTATTATGAATACAACTAAATATCTGGTTTGTGTGTCTTGTCCAAAGTAGTTTTCGGTCTCACCTGTTGTGTGTAGGACTGCGACTGTATGAAGGACTGTAAGCCCCACCGCTCAAGGGACCGTCTGGCAGTTCACCATCAGTCAGACCCACGGCTGAATGATTTTGCCAGTTCCCCCCTCCACTGGCAGTAGACGACACTAGTGAGGAACAGAGGTGTGATATGGTAAAGTAACATTAACTTAAAGTTCATCAGAAGAAAAGTTGATGCTTTATTTTGAAAATCCACTTTTGATATTCTACTAACTTTTATAAGAAACTTTGCAACTCCATGTCAACTAACTTTCATTAGATTATTAGCAAAGTTACTTATAGCCAGTACAACGTATATTGGGGACTGTATAATTAAGTGTTAGCAGATATTAAGCTGAGAGTCTAGTAATATTTTAATGACTGGTAGTTGTCATAGTTATTTATAGTCAGCAGAAAGTCTAAATTGGACTATCAAATAAAATGTCAAAGGTAAAAACCCATGCAAAACTAAATTCTACAAAGCTAGGGTACTGCGAGGGCTTTGCTATGGGGTTGCTAAGGTGCTCTGTGTGGTTGCTAGGCTGCTATATCCTTCCTAGGGTGTTTTGGGTGGTTGCTTACTGGCCCAGGTCAAAGTGTCCACCACAAGTCACACTATCCTGTTCCCGGAGATTTACCTACCTGCAGAGTTCATTGCAAACCCTGCTCCAACACACTTGTCTGTAATTATCACATGCTCCTGAAGATAGTTAGTTGGTTGAGTTGTGTTTGATCAGGATTGGAGCTGAACTTTGCAGGAAGGTATATCTCCAGGAACAAGATTGGGCATCCCTGCTCCTTGAAGACTAACGTCCTGCAGACTTTAGCTACAACTCTAATTAAACACACTTAAACCAGCTAATCAAGTTCTTTGGGATCATTTTCAAAAAAAATAAAAATATCACAGGCTATGTGAGCTGAAGCAGGTTGGAAATAAACTTAGCAGGACATTGGTTCCCCAGGAACAGGGTATGCGACCTAGTCTCTACAGTAGTCTCTTCTGGTCTCCAAATGTGACTCGATTCCTGAAGTGCACATCTACAGTGTTTTCTGGCCATTTTATTGACTATCTGATGAAAGTTCAATCATAGTACTAGCTCACTTTCCTCAATATGCTGCATGATAAGGTATAACTCATTCCCATAGCACAAGGGGTGCAGGACAAGTAACTGTACGTGCCCAGGTTTACTAAACTTTAAATCGCTCTGGCAGTTGACAATAAATCAATATCTAACTTCTCGCTGGTCCATTTACACTGTGCAATTTAATAAAAATCAATTCCTATAGTCCTTTTAAATTTGTTGACTACTGAGTTTGCAAGGAATCGTTTTGGTCATACCAGAGCAGGGATGCCAAAAAATGGGGGGACAAATGGACCTTTCGGCTTGAGGGCCATGGCTCGGACCACTCAGGAATGATAATTCAACTATGGGGCCCATAATGAGAGGTTTGAACAGGGCCCAACAATTGCTTACTGCAGCCCTGCACCAGATCCTGGCATTTTGTCAGTAGTGTTGTTGAGTTTGGAAGTAATAGTTTCAGTCATACTAAAACAGGGCCACCAAAAAGGTGCAAAAATGGCATATTTTGGCTTGAGGGTGGCCCGGCCGGGATCGAGAAGGATCTAGATCAATTAGGAACATTATTTCAGCCAAGGAGCCAATGATGAACGTTTTGTACCTGGCCAAACAATCGCTTATTCTGCACTAGTGTGTGGTATTTTTTTCCATTGAGTTGTTGAGATTGGAAGTAATAGTTTCGGTCATACTATAACAGGGCCACCAAAAAAGGTGGAACAACGGCACTTTTGGCTTGAGAATGCACCTGACTGGATTGAGAAGGATAAAGATCACTTGGGAACACTATTTCAGCCAAGGGGCCCATGATTAATGGTTTCTACTGGTCCCAACAACTGCTTACTGCAGCCCTGCACTAGAACATGGCATTTAGTTGCACATTTGATTGATTTTATTCATAGTCTGCAGTGTATGTTTGAGGAATTGTACTTACCTGAGGAGAATGAGTTGGTTCGGCTGGAATGGCTGAAGGGTGCGGGCAGTGTCTGGTAACCCAAGCTGTGCTGGGAACCTCGGTCATATTTATAGGTGTACACCAGCTGATATGCACCTGGGTCCCTGTGCCCAGCACTACGATTGTACCATCCCTTCAAATGCTCTGCCACCAAAGCCTTGTACATGTTCTTTGTCAACACCTCGTTCAAGGGTCCCTGTCTTCCTCTAGGGGGCCTCACGGTGGCGTATGGATTTTGTGACAAATTATCCGACCTCTCTATTCCATAATGCCTATTTCGACTATGACTCTGGTAACCATGTGCTGGGTGAGTGGGGTTGATGTTATAGTGACCCTCAAGTTCGCTCTCGTAGACGTAAGCTCCATTAGAACAAGGCTCATATTCGAAGCCGGGATACCCAGTCACGTTGTACGCCGTGGGGCCATAGTGATTCTGCTGGAAACCGTAACAGCTGGAATTTTGAGGGACCAAGTTGGGCATGCTGCCCGTATTGCCATAGATCTCCACTTTGCGGTGGAGCCGGTAGTCGTGGGATTGTGAGTCCAGCGTGCGGTAGGGAGGAGTGGCCGAGCGGGGTAGACAGTGGTCCATGCTGGACATGCTGGTATAGGACGAGCAATCGTCCAGCACCTCAGTGCTGTTGCTACGGCGGGACGGAGGCAGCGGGAAGGCAGACTTGTTTGCACTGTGAGAGTTGAGAAGTTGTGACTGTGACTCCAAACTGCCACTGCGGTGCCGGAAACCACGGATGTGACCTTCCGACCTACAGGACACAATAAATATAATTTATTTTAGTAAAAAAGTATGCATTGAATAAGATAAACTACTTGCATTAGAAAAATAAAAGCCACAAAGCTATCAAGACTTTTATATTTATTTAATCTATTGTGAGTTTTGTTTGAATTGTGTCACCATCACAATTATAGCGTGTTGTGTGTGGTTGTGAGAGATTTTGTTTGTGTGTGTTTTACTGGACCAATTCAACTCACCTGAGTTGGCTGCTGCTGTAGGCGTTACGGGGCATGACGGGGGTTTGCGGTAAGCTGCGAGGGTCCTTCGGCATTCTGGGTAAAGTTTTACATGGACTGCTTTGGGCAGAGAACACCTCTCGGGGGATGTAATAATGTCCTGGGCCTTGGACCTCATGATCTAATCTGAATTTAAACAGATAAAAGAATGCCGTTGATGAAAGAGAAATGTCCAGTGATGCCTAAACCAAGAGCTCAGACGTTGAATCTTACTAAAACTGTCAAGAACATGTCTTAGAGTCAAAAAACATAAATAAGAAATAATGCTTTTGCAAATGGAAAATTTGTATTATTAGCAGCAACAGCATAATTTTTTACATTAGTTTCATGATGTTTTTATATGCTAGATTGGATGTCACATACTGTATCTATTGAATAGGCCAGAAGGCTAGAAATATAGTATGGGAATTACATATTCTTTTATGGTGCATTTCTGTCTTTTTTGTACTACTACTACTACTACTACAACTACTACTACCACTGCTAATATTTATTATTATTAAACGTTATTTAATTAATATTAATTACATAAAATCTTAGTACAGTAATGCAATAATGAACATTATTCTTTTCCGAATTATATATATAAAAAAAAAAAGCAGTGTACAAAAAATGTACAACATAACTGAAATATTTATATATTTTTTTACATTTCTATAATATATTAAAAAAAAAAATCTGGAGTGAGGACCGGAGGACCGTCACTGGATCCAACTTAGAGCACTCCCAAATCTGTCGAGCAAAGAGATGTTTTATAGACAAAGAACCATTTGTGCGCCAATGTTTCCGATCACGCAGCAATCATCTAAACACCTGCAGAGACACAGAGGCATTCCCCCACACCCAAACAAGAAACAACCGACAGTGTCGTCACACCCAGACATGTTCTTGCCAGTATTCATGAGATTCAGCCCAGCCTGTTGTACTGAGTGTTCACACCTGTTAAGAGCTCTGTCATGATGTGTGTCGCTGGATGAGGATCGTCTCTCGGTGTCGTATTCCAGCCCGGATGATGACAGAGGAGGACTGAGACACGGGGAGCACTGCACGGAGCGGGAACGCGGCCTCTGGCTAACATCGTCTGAAGATACAAATATGTTTTTTGACTGCTATGTTTTCTGCTCCGCTACCTTTGGTTGCATCCGGTTCAAATAACACCATATCAATTCATTGTTGGTTCTGCATGATAAATGATCTGTTATGAGTGCGTTAATGTGCATGACTCAGTGCCTACATTAGGGAACAATGCTGATAGAGAAGCACTGGAAGTGAGGTGGTGAGTTGTAATAAATCTTAATTACATAAGCAGAGAGCTGATAGCGGTTTCATAATTGATGTCATTACCGTCATCTAGAGGAAGACTTTCACACAAGGAGCTGCACTCGGACTGAGCCAGATCATCTATGGAAGAAAGAGAAATTATGTTATGTTAATAAAACACTACATAAATTAAATCAAACATTTAATTGAATTAACAACATGACATGATTAATCATATTAATCAATCGCATATATTGTAATTTGATTAATTAAGCCCTATTTTTTATAATTAATTGCATCAAATCAACAGAAAATTCTCCGCCTGATAAATGTATATGTACAATATGTATATTCAGCATATTAAATATTGGTGTCACAATAAAATTGCAGTGATAATTTGTTTTGTTTTGTTTTTCTGTTCATGTATATCTTGCTTTAATTCTTCCATCAGATGGACACGTGCTGAGAATTGTCTGTACTGACAAGCATTTATGATAAACTAAAATATACTTGAATGTACTTTATATCAAAACTTGCATCATGTATTTAATTTGTAATGATAAATGTGCAATGTCATACATTTAAATATATAATATGTTTTATGTAATATCAAATAACAAACTATAATTAAAATGACTATAATAAAAATAAAATTAATTACTTTACATGCTTTAGTATCAATAGTATGTTAGTTAACACATTAAAATAAGAGTTTTACTTCTGTAAAACACTATAAAATATTATTAAAATACGTTTAAGTAAAGTAATTTAAGTTAAGTAAATACTTTTTTTACTTTTAAGTAGAACAATGACAGTATTACAAAATGCACTTTTGAATGCATTATATCTCTCATTAAGTCACTTTAAGTGGCCTTTTATTTCATTGATATTATATTATCTGCACATACAGTTTTTTAAAAATATACTTTGAAGATTTGAATATACTACACTTGAAGGCACTTGACGTGCAGATTCAATACAATTTAGCACACTTGTTTTTGACGGTATAAAGTGTAAAACTATTCTAAATAAAGAATGATGATATGACTAAAGATTAGGTCAAGATTTTTCATGCATGCAAGTAAAAAAATGTAAAATCTAGTTATTGTATTTTTTTTTATGATATGCCTGCGATGAGCCACTTCAGCAAACATCTGTCTGACATACCGGCTATGATCACAGAAGCTCTCTGTGTGGGTTTCTGTCCTTTCTTTAGTCTGTATTGGTTCATTTCATCTTCAATCTCATGCAGCTTCTGCATGGCGTCCAGACAGTTCCTCCTCCTTTTTTTCCTCACTAATTTAGAGATGTCAGGCTCAGCAGCGAGCTTCTTGGCCGCCTCCACGATTTTCTGCTGCAACGCAAAGCGGCTCTCCAAATTTCTGAGGTATGGATCCTAGGAAGAAAGATTGTCATTCAGAACAATGTCGATCATTTTGTACTAAACTTGAAATATACAAGTGAGAAGAGTCATCAATATATGTGGTCCGTTTTCCAAAATATGCATTTTTTGTCAAGCTTTCTGAGTATACTAACATGCAAATAGCCTCAACGCTAATACAGATTAATTATAACCCATAAAAAACCTGTCATGATCTCATGGGGTCTTTAAGGCCGCGACCTAAAACAAATACATCCTAGGTTTGTTCTCAATCAACATCTGTGGTTAAAAGCACCAATCAATAAACAGAGTTAAAAAAGTGTCTTTTTTTCAAAGCTTGATCTCCAATACAAGGCCACATCCTGGCATTATTTAACTGGTAAAATCATACAGGTGATAATGGACAGACACTAGAGGAAGATCAGATCCACGTACTGACACACGTGAGCTAAAAACAGCATGATATATTATTCAGTCCTCTACTTGGCAATATTGTTGTGTGGCAGTGTTGCACACTAACCTCATTATATGGGAAAAGGTCATCCAATTTGAAGGCTGTTCCGACTCTCCTCCGAACATGAGGAGAGGTTTCGCCTCTGATGAGGGGATACTCTTTTGGGAGTTTGCCAGTGAGCTCCTGAAAGCAGATAAAACACACTATGAATGGGTGAAAGACACAAAGAAACAGCGTGGGTCATATTTCACCTCAAAAGAAGAAAATAAATAATTTGCATAAAGAAAATGAACCCAATTAGGGCCAATATGATTTCATTTTAATTTATGCAATGGGGGAAAAAATCTAATTCTCATTACTGTGAGCGTAATAAGAATGTGAGATGAAAAATCATATTGTAAATGTTTGGGGTCTTTAATATTTTTAAAATGTTTTTAATATAGTAAAGCAATTTACTATTCTTAGATGGATTGAAATATAGATCTTCTGTAACATTATACTGTAAATTTTGACCAATTTAATGCCTGAATAAAAAATATTATTTAAAAAAATACAATCAAACTAGTGCTGTCAACTGATTAATTGCATCCAAAATAAATGCTTTTGTTTACATAATAAATGTTTGTATACTGTTTTTATTTATTATGTATATATAAATACATATGCATGTATATATTTAAGAAACATATGTTATGTTTATATATTAAATATTTTTTAAATATAACATAAAATATAAGAATATGAATATCTAAATGCATAAACATGTAAAAAAAAATCGAAAAATATACTGTTTGTGTGTGTATTTATATATAGATAATAAATATACACAGTACACATACATACTGTATATATTGTAAAAACATTTCTTTATTTTGGATACGATTAATCGTTTGACAGCACTAAATAAAAAACAATTTGTCTAAAATTGTTGTCTAAGTTAATTCTCAATATAACTATTATAATACATAGCATATGTTATTTATTAGACTATGTAATAATGTGATCACAACAGAAAATAATGGACTTGTTTGCTCTTACAGCCTCCCGCAGGCATATTTCCTTCAGCTCTGTCAGTTTTTGGCTCAGTATATCCTGGATCTCTTTCTCTTTCTTTCTCAGCTCGGCGAGTTTCTCTTTTTTCTGGTCGTCGTTCATTTCAGAGTCAGCCGAACCTGTGAAATAATGCATAAAATAATGCATGCGGTCATTATGACAAAAGATGACGTCAAGACTAAAGTACAATGAAGTTTAATGACATTTCACAAAGTCTACAATGAACTTGAGGTTTGAGAGGAAGCAACACAAGAGGAAAATAATCCATCTGAGTAGTTCATAAACGCTAAAATAAACTGAGACTGACTCAACCATCACATTCTATTGAACTATCCTGAGGATCATGTACCTGTTGAAACCAGACTCCCGTTACTGGCCATGATGAGCTGATTTCTCACTCCTGCGCTCAGTTTGTTCATCTTTGATGCTCCGTTCTCTGTCAGGTCATCCGCGATGTCTCCTAAACTCCTGGCTGTGGTGATTTTAGCCTGTTAATTGATATATAACAGGATATAGGATTTTATATTAACCCTATGAAGTCTACTATGTAAGGCCTCACGGTCAACAACATGAAAACTTGCTGACTTCCTCCTTCAGATAGGTAAATATTCTCACTATATCATACTATATGAGCCATAAAAACCTTTCTTTTTTTGGTGATTTTTAAACTAATGCTTTGTCTAAAAGTTCAAAATAATGTTCCATTTCAAAAAACAGATTTTGTTTGTTTTTTTTACAATTCCTAAATTAAATGAAAAAAAATCAAACCTGAAAACAATTTCATTTATGAAACGCACACACCTCTACGCTGCCAGAAGACAGTGGGTGTAGAGCGATTATTATTAAGAACAAGACATGTTTCATAACTCTGGAGTGGTGTAACGCATGATGTAACTTTTTGGATTTGAATCTTGAATCTCAATCCATATGAACCAACTGTCCTTATATAGATATAAGTAATATATGTGCAGTCTGACTGAACAGACCTCATCGGGCATGTGTTTATGCTGACTTACTTTGCTCTGTTTTCTGTTCAGGTAGAACTGGTGTTGGCTGATGGCCATGACCCAGATGGTTTTGATCAATGAGTGACTGGCATACCAAGTGTGGATCACCAACCCTGTCTGGCCAAACGTGCGCTTAGTCACTGTTCGCCTGCATGCATACACACACAGACAAATGCACGCATACACGCATACACACACGCACGAACGCACACACGGACACACACAGATGCAGCATGGTCACTGGAACACATTCAGAGAGGAAACTGGAAAACACTTAAATTCACGCTCTGTAAAAATAGCAACTAGCACATTGCATACTTGTTTTGAACATTATTTTTTGTACATTTACTAATCTTTCGATAGCTTTTAATAACAAACTTGCATTTATAACATTAAGAAGCATGATTATTTTACCTTGACAAATAATTTTCCAAATATTCATGGTTTTTATTTTCATTATTTTCTGTTTCTTGTTGCATTATATAAAGCTTAATGTGTCATACACTTTTAAAGATTTACAATGCAAATTAAAATTAATTAATATACTGTTATAAAAATAATGAATATACATGCTTACTGTTTATGGAATGTAAAATGCCATTCTGAAAGTTTGGGGTCAGTAGGATTTCTTTTAATAAATTAAAACATTTATTTATCAATGCTGCATTAAATTAAATACAAAAGTAAATACATTTGTTTCAGAGGATTTCTATTTGAAATAAAAGTTTTTTGGGACTTTCCATTCATCATCTTCTCATCATCAAATCAGCATATCAGAATTATTTCTGAAGATCATGTGACACTAAAGACTGGAATAATGATGCTGAAAAATCAGCTTTACATCACAGGAATAAATTACATTTTTTAAAATATTCAAATAGAAAAGAGGTATTTTAAATTGTAATATTATTTCAAAATATTACTGTAAGAGACTTCTTAAAAAATATATAAAAAACCTTACCGACCCCAAAATTATTAGCTCATGGTCTCTTATTCAATAACACGCAGATCCAAGATCAGTCTCCACAACCTCTATTTCTCCTCACCTGTGAGGATCATTCACCTCCACAGCAAACTTCTTCTCTCTGAAGTACAAGTTCTCCAACTGCTTCCACTGGAAGAGCTAAATCAGGAAAAACATCACGTGAGAGAGTTTCACGGGCTGGTCTCTCGAGTGCTTCACCCACTACACCTCACTGCAATTTCACTCGGTGCACGTCAACCTGGCAACCGCTGCAGTACTGCATGTAACCACAACAATCCTCAAATTATATTGCCGCATTAAAAATACATTCATATTCAAGCTGATTCAATCATTCTGCGTCATTCAAAAGTTTGGGGTTTGAAAGATTTGTAAGGTTTTTGAAAAAAGTATCTTCTGCTCAACAAGGCTGCATATATATAAATATATATATATATTTATATATATATATAGAAAAGATACAGCAAAAACTGTAATATTGTGGAATAATATTACAATTTTAAATAAATGTTTTCTATGAAAATATATTGTAAAATGTAATTTATTACTGTGACGTAAAGCTGAATTTTCAGCATAATTTCTCCAATCTTCACAGTCACATGGTCTTCAGAAATAATTCTAATATACTGATTTGATGGTTTCAAGAAATGTTTCTTATTATTATCAATGTTTAATACATTTTTCAGGATTCACTGATAAACAGAAAGTATTAAAGAAACATTTATCAACATGTTTTTTTATTGAAACCATTACAGAGTAAAAAGGTATTTACTGTCACTTTTAATCAAATACTTCCTTGCTAAATAAAAACGTATACATTTCAATTTTTTTATCTCTGACCCCAAACCTTTGAAAGGTACTTTTTTAATTTAGACATTTAACAGTAACCCTACATTTTTATGGTTATTCTACCATTAAAAGTAGTATGTGTACGTTTGCTGCATCTACCAATATTTATAATCTACATAAAATAAACACTTTCTCCTTCACGTTTTAAACCATCACGCATTTCATCAGAGTTACCGACAAGAACAAACTCTCTCAAGACTTCACATGTGAAACTGAATTATCCAGCTTTCAGAGCCTCTTACCGGTGGTTGGGAAGGTTAAATGGTGTTAATCAAATCCTGAGCTTCTTCATTACTGTTACCGTCTACTCTGCTGAAGCTGTCTTTACTCGCGGTTCCTGACTTGTCTCATCAGGTTTCCTACAGGAGCTCAGGCACGCAGTCAGATGCCAGAGCAGCTCCTCACAGGACTCACACCTCCCTGCTGTGAAACTCAGCTCGAGCCCAGGGTGGATCACTCTCACTCAGGCTGGGTCACTGCCCAGCCGGAGGATCCTAAACCAGTTGTTCAGGTCATAATCACAAGTGTGTGATGTGTTATTTAACTGCATTTTCAATGCAATAATCTCTTTACGATGATTTTAGGGCTCTATGAGATTCGTGATGCACAAAACGCGTACAGAACCGCAGAATCCAGTCATAAATATGGAGTTTACTGGTTGTTTTCAGCCTCTGCAGTCCAACTATATAACAACATGAACCATGAACACACACACTTCATCTCCAGAGCTGCTCCGTGAGTCCCTTCTTAAGCATTTTAATGTTTTACTGGAGGAAAAACTACTGAGATACACACTCACAGGTGTTCACAGCAGGGTTGCCAGGTCTGCGAATCTAAACCAGCCCAACTGTCAATCAATATTAACCGAATCATGTTTGTTTTTTTTGGCTGAACCCTTCTTCAAAATAATGCTTTAACCCGCAGACTAAAAAACAACCCATGGCAACAGTGTAAAAGTCCCCCAACGCTGCTTCACAGCATCCTGTCAAAATTAAAGTTTGGTTTAACTTGAAGAAATTATAACAGAAATATACTATTGTACAGTAGAGTATACTTATCAAATAATACTAGTGATTTACCAAAAAAGTTACGGACTGCAGCTTTAAACAAAACCATTAAAATGGAATCCAGAACATTCTAAAAATGAAACACTGAATTTGATCAAAAAATGTAATTAAAATAAAACCAATATAGTGCTAAAACCAATATAGCACCCTATAAACCATTATTAAACTGTTGTTAAATTGTGTAGATTTTATGATTTCAATTAATTAGACCATTTTTTATTAATGCAATTTTATTTTACCATTAAAACTGAGTCCAAAAAATAAACAAAGAAAGAAAAACACTCTTTTTTACGTAACACATGCAGTCTGTCCATGTTCAATTTTACACCTCATTTCTATATCATCATAGCCTCACGATGAAAGCAAGTGCTGACAAGCTGTGAGTCTCATCTGGGGAAATACTGAGCTCTGTACAATGACTCATATAACATATCTCTCCAGTGCCTAGAGACAGGAACATACCTTTCGAGGCTTTACTTTATCTTGTTGGTCATACTGTCCTATGCCTTTATAGCTGATGCCCAGCCACCACGGAATGCCTTGCTTATCCTGCCAGACAAGACCTTTCCATTAGATACACACCACAGCTTTAATTACCGATACTGTCTTCTATTAGTACATATTTAAATGTTTAACACTTTATTTCATGTGACGTAGCTACATATAGTACAGTGTAGTGTGTACTTACTATAGTAATAACAGTAAAGTATGCATAATTACAAGCAACAAACCCTAAACCTAATTCCATTTAAATGCGTTAATATTACTCAATACTTATTTATGTAATTACACTGTAACAACATCACCTTAAGATAAAACGTAACCTGAAATATAGATGTAGACACCTCAAAAAAAAAAAACATTTAGCCTGATCCTTTATCAGAAATTAACTAGGTGATAAAAGTGACAACAATTATTACAAAAATACACAAATGGTTATAAAAATGCTCTCATTAAGGTTCAATTTTGCTGTGGTAATATACTGAATAAATTAATATGTAATAATATAATATACGTGTTTATCATATGATATTATAATGCATATCATGTAATATAATACATATATAAAAATTATATAATTATATTATATTTAGTGCCGTCAATTGATTAAAAACTTTTAACGAATTAATAACAAATATTTCTGAAATGAATCATGATTATTCTCCCCTAACATAATTATTTTTAAATATACATTATTGCAATAATTTCACATGCAATCTTCAAATGAATGTACAAACAGCATAAATACAGTATATATTTGTATATGCGTTTAGAGGCATCTTTTCTGCAAGTATCTCTGATACAATACTACTGATGTCTCCATTTAAACCTTGACTAGCCATTCAACATTACAGTTTAATTGAGAGCTATCAACTTTAACATTTATTAGACTTCAAAAAATAACAACATTTCAATTTAACTTAAAACAATCTTCACATAAACCCATTATAATAAATGTCATATTTAGCAACCAGTGCCCTTCAGCAAGTAGGAAATATGCAGAAATGTATTAAAATTATCAAACACTAAATTCTAAATTAAATATAGATGAATCCTTAAAGCAACAAAAGTGATTGATTTCCTCTTTTTCTTTCGTTCTTTGATTATCAAACATCAGAGCAGCTGGGTTTTAGGTTTTTTGGCTGCTATTATTGTAAGAGCTGCCGCTGCTGAACATAACGCGGATTTGACACGCATCGTATTTTCTCACAACCTCTTATATATAATTGTGTAAAGACGTTCTGCGTCTAAATCAAGGGTCGGCAAAAACCCTTTTGCATTGCCGTTTTTCATTTTTCTGGTTAACCACTGTGCCAATACCCCCCCCCCCCCCCAATGTTCAAACATTTCTTGAACAACAACTACACAGTGTGGCCATACTTAACACCACTGTGTGTGTGAGAGACGAGGCCAATATATTAAAACCGTTCAGTTTAATCACCGTTCTATCTTAATTCACACACGTAGAGATCAGAAATCACATTCAGAAGCTCAGAAACTTCTTGTCAGTGCTGCCACGCGACTTTTATTAATCGATACTGAATCGCTACCTTATATTTTTCAGCAATAAGGGGGTAACATTGCTGTATTTTAAGTAACTAAACTCAGTTTCATTGTTTGTAGAGAGAGACGGACGCTTACAATTCTCACATCTCTCTCTCTCTCTCTCTCTCTCTCAAGATGGCCATATTTAAGAAATTCAAGTAAAAAAAAATTCAAGTAGTTTGCATCACTTACAGAGCATCTGTGATTTGTAAACCCCGCCTACTTTGATTTGATTGGCCATCTCAGTCATTTTGACATTGACGAGCGCTCGCTGAGGCTTTGATCTGAAGCACCTATCTGCAGCGATCACGCTTATAGCTTATAAGGAGATTATAGCTCCTAACAGGCTGTATGACTATGAGGAGTTATTACATCAAAATGTACATCAGCATGCAGTTTTCCCTACTGCTCACGTGCCAGCGATCATCCCTCTACGTGCCACTGTTGGGACGTTTGCCATAGGTTTCCGACCCCTGGTCTAAATAAACAATTATTGTCAAGAAAAAAATAGACAGAAGCAGCAGTTGTGAGTGAGGTGGCCAACCCTATCTCCACCCCTGCGTTAACCGTGTTAAATCGTTTTAGCCGCGTTAAACTGAAAAAATGAATCGCATGCATTAACAAGACAATTTTGAATATATATTACATTAAAATATATTATATCATAGTTCAATTGTGACACATAAAGGGGTATGGCAACTGGTTCGATACACTATGGACAGTTTTTACCTTCACTTCATAATAATGCACTCCGTATGTGGGCAGTGACTCCACCAGGGTCAGATACCTGAAACAGACAGATTGATGTTTAACAGTATCTTAAGTATCCATCAGCACACATCCAGTCCTGAGGATTTACGCAGCCAATCATAAATCAGGTCTCCCCTGATGGCCCGCCCCCCTGAGGCTAATCATGGTTTTTCCGGTACTCACTGCACAATGGCCTGTCCTCTGGAGAGCCCTTTCAACAGCTTGTAGTGCTCAATCACACGCTCCTCGCTGCAAAAGAGAAGGACGATGAAACCCGCCCCACGGAGGATATATTTCCCCCAAAGCTCAGCGCGTCAGCATAAAGACAGCAGACCAGGGATCATCAGCCATAAAGCACTCATAAATGCAGCTTCAGCATCTCAGCTGTCTGTGCTGCTGCCTTAAGTGACACATTAGCACTGGCAGTGATTAAACATACCATCATATACATATACAATAATATAGTAATCACATTTTAATCAGTATTTTGTCTTGTCTTTCAGTTAATATTTGTGCTGTCAAACGATTAATCGCATCCAAAATAAACGTTTTGTTTACATAATATATGCATGCTGTATATATAATATAATGTATATATAAATACACACACATGCATGTATATATTTCAGAAAAAATATATTTTAAAATATTAAATATTTATTTATAATATCAATTATATGAATATAAATATCGATATATAAATATGTTCAATATATACTGTATGTGTGTGTATTTATATATACTAAATATACATAGTACACACAAATATTATGCAAACAATTTTTTTTGGATGCAATTAATTAATTAATCAAATATATATTAATTAATAAAAATTCCTAAAAACAACACACGTTTTCATGAGAAGCAAAATATGTAGATGTATAAGATATTAATACTGATATTCAGAAAATATACACTAATGTTGAAAAATTTGGTGTAAGATTGCAGTAAAACACCTTCTGCTCACCAAGGCTGCATTTATTTGATCAAAAATACAGTAAATTGTAATATCGTGAAATATTTGTACAATTTAAATAGCTGTTTTCTACTGTACTATATTTTAAAATATGTCACATGATCCTTCAAATATCATTCTAATATGCTTATTACATGATCGATAATTATTTCAGATTATTACCAATGTTGAACACAGTTGTGCTGCTTCATACTTTTATAGACACTGTGATGCCTTTTATTTTTCAGGCTTCTAGGATAAATAAAAATGTTTCTTTACTGTCACCTTTCATCAATTGAATGCATCCTTGTCGAATAAAAATGCATATAATAATTATAATAATTTATTTAACAATAAAAGTATTAATTAAAAAATCTCATTGGCTCTCATTTGACAATTGAATGTAAAGCCAACTAAATTGTGTGATGTCTATCTGAATCGTATTATCTTTCACAGGTGTTTTCTATTCGATTAGTTGTATGAAAGCATGTTTACCAGTATGCTAGAGACGGATGCTCCTTCAGGACTTTAGTGGGCAGTGCTGGAAGCTTCTTCAGATCTGCTCTGGTGTTTTCATCACTAAAATCAACACAAATACACTTCAACATGCAGCCAACATTTTCACAGCAACATAATGATTCATGTTACATAACTGCATTATCACGTTATGTATGGTAATGTACACTGAATCATCATTGGACAAGTAATAAGGTGTAACGATTTGATAAAATTCTTAATTAGACAATAAAGAAACACATTTGCATATATTTTGTTTACCAAAAATGCTAATAGAGCTAAAGTTAGCTAGAGCTAAGTGAAAAACAGCTTAAATGAAAAGTTACTGTATCATGTGACTAGAGAAGACTTCAATATAGCACACAAATTACAACTTTTCTTCTGCTTTATAGTCCTTTAGATAGATTGAAAGTCAGCCTGCTTTTTCTCGGTTTGTAAAACAGCAGCCTGGACATGCCACTAAATAACTCGGTAAGAAGAAAGCCATATAAGTTTGGAAAGATGTGATTCTGAGTAAAGATTAGTGGATATATTTTGGGTGAACTATTCCTTTAAAAAGTCAAACTTTTCTGATCCTATTATAAAAAATGGACTTTCATTATTACATGACTCTAATCTCATGCTGACCTTGTTTCTCAATTAACAACCTTTAATATATTTGGCCATATCTTAGATTGACTCAGTCACTGTACTTTCTGACAGTGAGAGACATTTACTTTAATGTAATTATACTCTCTTCAGAAAACAACCAATTCATTTTAAGAGTAATTATATATGTACGAGTGTGTGTGTGTGTGTGTGTGTGTGTGTGTGCGCACGCGTGTGTGCATGTTTATGCTACATTGAGAGGACCAAATGTCATCACAACGATAGTAAAACCTGACATTTTTTATATTGTCCCCATGGAAAAAATTAATAAAAATTAAATATAATAAATTGTGTTTATCTGAAAGTGTAACAGTGCAAACATGTTTTCTGTAAGGGGTTAAGGGGATAAAAAAAATATTGTTTGGTAAGTATAAAGGTAATAGAAGTCTATGGAAAGTCCCCACAATTCACAGAAACTAACAAGTGTGTGTGTGTGTGTGTGTGTGTGTGTGTGTGTGTGTGTGTGTGTGTGTATGGGTATGACATAGGTATTACAAGGAGAAGGTGATTTATGAAGACATTTTCAGTGTCCCCATAATTCAAAACGCTTATAAATCATACAGAGTGAGTTTTCTGTGGGGAAAGTAGAAATGCACCGTCTCCTGTGAGGGCTAAGTTTAGGTGTAGGGTAGGTGTAGGGCAATAGCACATACAGTTTGTACAGTATAAAAACCATTACGCCTATGGAGAGTCCCTGTAAACCATAAAAACCAACATGTGTGTGTGTGTGTGTGTGTGTGTGTGTGTGTGTGTGTGTGTGTGTGTGTGTGTGTGTGTGTGTGTGTGTGTGTGTGTGTGTGTGTGTTTGTGTGTGCGTGTTTATATATCAGTACACGGACCTCCTTCAGTACCTTGACATACCCCTGATTAAAAACAAAAAAAATCCAAGTTTTATCTCAACACTTGAAAGTACAACATGACATTAACGTCTTAAAAAACGTGTTTTGTCCAGGTTCACAAGCTTTGTGGTAAATAAGTATGGTAAAACACACCTTGTATAGTCTCCTTTAGATTCCTGTAAAACAAAACACTTTCAGTATACGCATTTAATACATCCCACTGACTAAAACATGAAAGCATCTCGTGTCTTAAAGCTCTGATAGTCTCACCTGCAGCGCATGAGCAGCTAATTTAAAAACCAGCTCGCTCTCCACCTCAATGTCACCCTGCACACAAACAAGCAAACCTTCACTTCAAGAACTGAATCTGTGTCAAATCCGTTCTGTGAACAAATCATACTCAACGTCAGGAAAAGATGTGCCACAGGTATTCCGCCATGGGTATCAATTTGTTTCAGTGAAATGGTTTGGCTCATGAATATTAATTAGGTTATAGACAAATAATTTAAATGGATCTTCCCATGTTTGTATCAATAAATAGTCTGTCATGTATATTAAATATTTAGTCCTAATATAACCTTTCATTATAATAAAGGAAAATTGCCACTGTACATGGGAGACACATATTTAAATGATATATGTGATATATTGATGATCAATATATAAACCTGGTTATTGTGTATTTAAAACACAGAAATCGGACTTGTTTCATTTATATATTACTGACATATACTCACATTAATATAACACATTAAGTTTATTAGTTTATATTAAAGATAGTAATCCCAATCCAAATAGATGGAATTTTTATATGCAATTCAAATATTTGATTTATTTAAACAATCATATTTTCTAAATATATTCACTCAAATTAGAATCGGTTCATTGTGAAAACTAAAAAGTATGAAAATGGTTAAAAAGCAATATTCAATTAGCTAAAATGAAACAAACTGGATTTATTTATAATAAATATGTATATCAGTCTTCTAATTGTGTATTAAAACACATTCAGTTTATTAGTAATATTACAGAAATATTACCCGTTTCATGAAGTTTATGTTAAAACTTAGTAATTTTATACAGTTAAAGTACATAAATCTTAAATTCATAGGAGAAACATACCTGTTGTCACTTTGCACCACTGATAACAATCTTAAATAACCAGCAGCGACAAATTAAAAATAAAAGATTTCAGAGCAAACACAAATTGAATTGTGCCTCTGTATTAGATACAATTATGCCACAAGCTTATAAAGTGGCGGGGGAAAACCCAGGCCATAATAAACAGTGAAAAAATTATGCCCAGTATAATGCTTATGTTGGTTTTGAAGGTTAAGAATCTTGCAAGAATTTCTCTGTTCTTGATTCACAAGCCAATCAGTGACACATTCCCTTCCTGTGGCCCTGTCTGAGGTCTGTGGCTGTCTAATTGCTTATAGAGGCGAGAAATGAGACCGTCAAGTACTTCGGTGGGTAAACAGACACAGATGTACTCACATTATAGATGGCCGCCTTGGCATTCAGAAAGAATAACTCCACAGTCGTGTGCTCCTTCAGAAGTGAAATGCTCTCAATATAGAACCTGCAAATGACATTTCACAATTTTGCAGCGTTAAATAAGTTGAGTCGTAGCCAAAAGACAAAAACCTCACTTTAAATCTAAAACAAGGTGTTTCTTTAGAGCAGCAGCAGTACAGTGATTCAGTCCAGGAATGTGCTGCATTCTGTGGTCACTGTGGTCATGTGACTTCAGATATCATGAGGCAGAGATCACATACCTCACCAGGAACTGAAGCGCAATAGGCCCGGATTTCTTGGAGAAGTCGTGTTCCAGCACTCTGCGGTCCAGCTGCAGCCATTTGCACTGACCACTAGAAGAGAAAAGGTCATCTGACTGAAATGTGCAAGCTCACATTCATATTCAACCCAGTACGCTCTGCAATTTAACACTAATAGATGAAAATCATCTGCACTGAAATGACTTAAGCGGAACTAAGTGAGATTTTGCCTTATAGTGATGCTTGAATCGCTGTTATATAAATAGTCACATACAGTTCCTTTTTAATGGTTCATTCAAACCAATTTGTAAAAAAACAAAAACATTTTGACTCTAAAAGAGTAAAACTTAAGGTCATTGCACACTGAGTTCAGAATTTTTTCAGATAAAAAAAAAATACGACCTCACATTGTGTCAATCACGTTTACACACTGCCTCCGAAACTTTTGTCTGTCATAAAAAAAGGATCGGGTTCAATTTTCTGCATTTCCGCATCCGTAGCAAGCATTTTGATCGGAAAAGTATGATGAATACGAAAAAACGCATACGAAAATGTTGGACTCAGTGTGCAAGGACCTTAAAGGGGACCTATTATGCAAAAATCACTTTTATAAGGTGTTTGAACACAGTTGTGTGGCCTCAGTGTGTGAAAACAACCAGCCTGTAATGGTAAAGATCCTCCCACTCATTTTTGTATAATCTAAAAAAATCAGAATGAGTTTCAGATTCTCCTTCTGTTAACGTCACTGAGGGGAACAAGTCCCGCCCATTTGTGACGCTGCCCTATAGACACAGCCCTAAATGAGAAGCTGCGGTCAGTAGCAGTAGTTTCATTGTCTGCGGAAATGTCCTGGAAAAAATCGTTAAAGTCTCCAATACATGTAGGAATCAATACCAACGCTTCGTGCGTGAACGTCAGCTCCAGACAAAGTAAGTGTCACATGTTTGTTTTCCCAATTGCCCTTCTGAAAGAGCTTCTTGGCACTCTGTAAGGATAATAAAGCTAAAGCTACCATTGTTTCTGTCTAATTTCACTGGTTCTGTCTTCATGAATGATCATGAATAGGAATGTGGTAGTTAAAAGTTTCATATGACAGCAATGCAAGTCGATTGCTTGAGTTTATTAAGCTCACGAGTGGTACTTATAAAGTTTGTGATTAGCATGAGATCAGCTATTTTGTTATTTTTTATCCTGTGCTCTTTGTCTATGAAATTCCTAAACACAAATGTATTATGCACAGTACAATCAGATGACTGACTTTTAAACAGTGTATGTTTTCTGTAAAGGTACCAGGCTTATACGAAGCATGGAATGTTTATTTGGAAAGGCTAGCACTGCTATCTCCAGAGCTTGAGCTCTTGAAGCTCCGCCCTCTTCTCCGGGAGTAACAGCTCATCTGCATTAAAGCAACATACTCAATGTCAGAGCGTTTTGGCTTATACCCTAAAAGTGGCAATTTTAACAAGCTATGAAAAATTATCTGTGGGGTATATTGAGCTAAAACTTCACATACACACTCTGGGGATATCAGAAACTTATTTTACATCTTGTAAAAAGGAGCATAATAGGTCCCCTTTAAGTCTAGGAGTAAAACAGAGAGATGCATGGGAATAATAACAGTAACAATACGTGGCATAGAATTAATATGCTTTTTTCAACATAGTACCTTAATAATATCATGTTTTTACATTTGTACAATATGTACAATAATAATACATTATAATTATTATTAAAGTAAAACAAGATTACCATGTGAAACAATACTATATTTAGGTACCGTATAATTTATTTTGTTTTGTAAAGGTAAACGATACATATGCAGTCTACATAAGTTATTTAATACAATAGTGATGAACAGCGGTATATAACAAATGTATTATTAACACTGAAAATGATATGTGTTTTATATGGACACTTGTTTCCCCCCCACTGATTAAAACATAAAAAAGGTAGTTGCGATAAAATTAAAACTCGCAATTGTAAGACTTTTTTTTTTCCTTCGAAGTGAACGTAATAACTTGCAGTTGCAAGTTTATATCTGCCAATCCTGAGAAAAGAAGTCAGAATTGTGAGATAAAAATATATTATTTTAGTGCAGAAAAGGGATTCCATAATTGTAAGTGTTGTTCAGGGACTTTGGCTTCAGTGAATACATTTTCAGAACTGGCTCATTCAAATAAACCATCAGAACTGACTACAACATCTGATTATCTTAAAGGGATGGTTCACTCAATAATGAACATTGTGTCATCAATTGTTCACCCTTATGTCATTCCAAACTTTTCAATCAGTTTCCATAAACACAAATGAAGATCATTTTAATCAAATCTAAGTGATGTATGTCCCTCCACTGAAGGACTATTCCACTAAAACCTTGGAATGCTTCAACAAGTACACGTATCATAAAAGTAATCTATATGATTTGAGCAGTGAGTGATTAATGACATAATTTTCATTTTTGCATGAACTATCCCTTTAAATTCAGGATTTTCATCCTTTCTGTTTTCAGAAGCTAGAAAGGACCTCTATAGACAACATTATTACAAGAGGTACTCACATGTCATCCACATAGGTGAACCCAAAGTATTCCTTCTCTTTCAGGTTAAAATGGGATGATACCAAATCCAAGAGTTCACGAGACAACAGCTTTGGCTGCGAGAGAAAATCCATTGATCAATATAATGTAAGACAGTGAGGTTTACTGAGGTCCATTACGCTTGAGTGAGGTATAATAGACTAGAACTGGGATCAGAACTGTGAAGCATTATACCTGGACCAAGAGCTCCAGCTTCCTGTCCTCCAGGAGCTGCACCTGGCAGAGTCGTCCCTCGGTCATCTGTGGACACAGTTATGACATCAGATGATTGATAGGCACTAGCTCCGCCTCCTCACCCACTACAGCGGCCAACTGAACACTAACTTAACTCATTAGATTCAAAATTCAAGATGTATAATGTCTTCTTTCAGTTGGTACACACGGGAAAGTAAACAGACAGAAATATTTCACTACCACCGTATATAATAACTGTCATCTAGAGCAGAGCTATGAGTCACGAGGCATCTCTCAGCAACAGTCAAAACAATACAGAAAGGATCTGTTATGGCAGCATATTGATAAGGTTCTGCAGATGGCATATTCATTCTCAGATGCCTGAAATAAAATTTCAGTACAGCGTTAGTGTTAGACATTTGTTATTTTTATTTTTAAATTCAAATAATTAAAAAAGAAATGAATTAGTAAGTTTGGTATTCATAAGGCCAATTCATACTGAACTGACAGACACAGACAAACGTCAACAGACACATTCGGCGGGTTTTGTCGGATCTCTGCGTTACCCCCGTCGTTGTCTGTTGGCGTGGGTTGCCGCTTGTTTTTGCCGACTGAACATGCTGAATCAGTGTTTGTTTGGCCTTGACATGTCTGAGACATGACGTACTGCAATCTGGTGACCATCGGCGTTGGTCTGCGTCTGTCGGAGTGGTGTAAATTCGCCTGAACGATCAAAATATTAACAGATAAATTTAGTATCACTAAATTTAAGTTTTTTAAAGTATTTAAAGTTTCAGTATTCTGTGCAATATTTTACATGTGAAACAACCAAACAACCAATCAACAATATAACCCACCAACCAAATAAACAAACAAACAGACAAACAAACAATCAACAATATAACCCACCAATCAAATAAACAAACAACAAGACAACCAACCAAACAACCAGCCAACCAACCAAACGAGCTAAACAACCATATAACCAACCAAACAAACATACAAATTAGCCAAACAAACATATAAACAACCAACCCAATCAACCAACCAACCAAACAAACAAACAAACAACCGCTAGCCAACCAACCAACAACCAAACAGCTATATAAACAACCAACCCAACCAAACAACCGACCAGCTAACCAAACAAATCTATCCCACCAAACCTATCCAACCAAAAAAACAAGTCAATCAACCATGTAAACAACCAGCCAACCAACAAAATAAACAACCAACCAGCCAGTCAGCCAATTAACCATTTAATTTACCAACCATCCAACCAAAAAACCCAATCAACCAACCAGCCAATCAACCCACAAACCAAACAAACACCTAGCCAACCATCCATATAAACTAAAAAAACAACTAATCAATCAACCAAACAAACAACCAATTAACTAACTAACCAAAGAAACAAACAATGAAACAAAACACTCAACCAAATAAATAAATACATATTCCATGACATTTCTTTTTCAAAATCCTGTTACATTCGAAATGTTTTAGGGCTGAAGATTACAGAGTTCAAAGTTGTTGTTGTTATTATTTTTTAATTTAAGGACTGTACCAGAAGGCAAAATTCTTCATTCGCGTTGCACCAAAAGTCACACATTTGGTATACAGAACAAACCAGAAACTAGTTATTTTTCTGTCACTGAAAATAACAACAGGATGATGGACGAATAAATGAAGTCATGCATTTTTAAATAGATAAAACATCTGTTAACAAACCAGTCGAATTTTATGTAACCACAAAAACAGCACAAAATTGCTTTGTTTTTCAGCTCGACTCAAAGACTCTGTGCTATAAACCAACCAATACCAAAAATGTCTGGTTACAATATACTGAGGTGGAGATGATGTATAATTTCTCGTAACTGTTGAGGTGTTCTTGTAAAAGTCCAGTCCAAATGAATTCAGAATATTATACAATCTTTAGTCAGGATAAATGTGGAGCGTAATACTTTAAGCTTTATAAGTAGACTAATTTTCATGGAAGATTATTGGTATAAACATGTTTACTAGCACAGATCTTTCATCTGCACTGTACTCCTGAGGGCTAAACCTATGTGCAGGATTATTGCATTATGAGACTCATACTCTGGAATAGTTTCAAAAGCCCTTTTCCAAGTCTGTAATTTCTGTTTGCATGAGCTGTTGTTGGTTTTTGGAGAAAATGTACTTTTCATTGTATAACAATGCAGTGACATCACAATGAACAATAGGATACAAAGATCATAGACCATTTATCGAAAAAGCTTTGTGTTAATTCAATCTTTTTTCCCCATAACAAATTATTCTGTCAGTTGTGTGACACATTTGCTTAGTGACCAAAAACAGTTATTTGTTAACAACACAACTTTTCAGTTTAAATCCAAAAGCTTTCTGATAAATGTCAGGTTTTATTTAGACAGATTGTCAATATGCTTTCAGACTTTTGAACTACACTCTAAATATGTGAATATATATTTCCAATATATAAATATCTCAGCTCCGGCAGGAATTGTCCACGACTGAGGTGAGACCCTTGAGCAAGGCACCGAACCCCAACTGCTCCCCGGACGCTGCAATGTCGACTGCCTTCTTCTCCAGGTGTGTGTGCACTTGGATGGGTTAAATGCAGAGAACACATTTCACTGCTGGTTATACTCTGTATAACTGTGTATGTGACAAATAAAGCTCATCTGAGCTTAATCATTTATTTATTATTTATTATTATGATGTGAATGTATCTCTCAGTTTCACCATGAAGACAGCAAGTGAATCATTACGGCAACAATTCAGAGAAAAATGTATATACATACAAACATATATATATATATATATATATATATAAGGGGTCGACCGATTATCGGCGCCGATATTAAGCATTTTTACGATTATCGATATCGGCCATTTTCAAAACAGATTTGCCGATATTTTTTTTTTTTATGCAAACAAACATACTATTTACAGGTGACATTATTTATTGGTGGATAAATAATACAGGTGAAATTATTTAATGTTTAAATGCACTATTTGGCTCGATGTAGCCTGTCTGAGCTCAACACTCTGTGTAGAGCAATCTCCGCCCACCGCTCATCTGATATGTAGAGAGTCACGAGTCTCACACCGAAAGCACTTGAACTGGAGCTGCCTCAGTGATCACGCATCAGTTGTCTCTCAAATGTAAGGCAGCAGCAGACGTTGCTGATGTTGCAATAAATCACAATCCACTACACTGAAGTTGCAAAACACCTCAGTATAACCTATGATGTCCGCGATGCGGAAAATGCGGGCGGAATCGCGGAATGCAGTCATATAATGGAATTTACCGTATAACGCGGAATGTCATGGAATGTGTCAAAGTTTGGATGAATTAATCAAAAGTAGGTCAGTACACTTAAATCGACTCGCGCTATGGACTAGTATCTATAAATATTAAGCCGCAAAAACACTATTTAAATATGAATCCTGCATGTTCTGCATCTCTGTTAATGAATGACACAGACGTGCGGTTTCATTTACTGCACACATACATACTGAAGCGCACGTGACGCTCGCAGTGTTTTCAGCATCTGCCGTCTCACTAAATGAGGACATAAATACATGAACAACATCCCCAGAACTGCTCGGACAGTCACTTCATGAGCATTTGACCGTTTCATTTGAGTAAAACGATCGTCATATCATATACACACAGGCTACAGAAACTTAAAAGGTCCTCATGGCAACCTGTCAAAATATAAATTCGGTTTAGCCGAATATATTACTGTGGTGCAGTAGAATATACGTAATACAACTACAACAATTATTACAACTTTTATTGAGAATAATCACACAATACGCTAAATACGTTTACTTTAAGTTTTACAAAATGTTTACAGAATGCTTCTGGGTGATCCCTGCACTTATGTTATTATTAATATTACTGTTTATTTAATGTTGTTATTAACAGTTTTCAGAATTAAAGACATGTTTAAAAGCATTTAAAGAACGTTTTTTGTCAGAGCTCTTGTTATTATTAATTTTGGCATTCATTTTCATTTTTACACCAGACATATATCGGTTCAAAATATCGGTTATCGGTCTACTTGATCTGTAATAATCAGTATCGGTATTGGCCCTGAAAAACACATATCAGTCGACCCCTAATATATATATATATATACGTACATAAATACTCAGGAAACTTAAAGAAGCAGTAAAGAATCAACATTGCCTAGTAAAAAAGTAATATAATTAAAATAAATGTATTTCATATAGTTCAAAATCAAATCTATTAACATATTTACTGACATATCACTGGAGACATACTGATATAAAAAATATAATTCAACTTTATTTGGAGTACAACTTGCAATTTGGAGTGCAAAATGCACATCTCTTAATATTAAGCCTAAAATGTGTTTTAATGTCACTGTTGATGAGGATTGCATGATATTTTAATAATATCAGTCTTCAAAAGCAAGATATTTAAAGTTCACCTGAAGTATACTTGCAATATTTTCACTTTAGCACAATCAAATATACTTCAATATATCTTAAGTGTGACTTCGGCACTATTACCTCACAAAGAAAGTGCATTTAGCACAAAATGAGTTGTCCTGATTTAGCAGACTTAAAGTATACCAGTTTAGTTGACCAAACGTGCTATTGCAGGGCAGGGCTCGAGACTGCCACCAAATGATGGTATTCTATTAAGCACTTAAATAAGTAAATGTGTTTGTAGATACTTAGCATAAAATAAATGTATTTTAAATACATTTTAATACATTTATTTTTCACTAGATTTGTCTCAGATGTTTCTGCAAAAATTTCCTTAGAGAAATAAAAATACACAAAATGACATTTTATGTCAAGTAAGAGCATAGCGCTGTAACTGAATAGAGGAGATGCTTCATCCTTGAAAAACTTGATGGAAATGTCATATTGAGTTCATTATGCATTACAATCAGACTTTAGATAGCAGACTTTGACACAACCGAAATGAAATGCAGACCAAACAATACTCTTCTGTAAAACACTGAAAAAAACAAAAACAGACTGTCGCAAATGACACGCAGAACTCTCAAACACCGACTAAAATCTCCGACCTCGAGCTGACACAAAAGAGCCGGTACCTGATAGACGTCGCCCAGGTAGAAGCAGGTTTGTAGGCACTGCTGACATGACCTCATCCTCTGCAGGTAACACCTCCGGATCATCCACACGACGATCTGCCATATGAACGTGCCGCTCCGCAGCAGCAGAGCTTCCACCCCACACACTAAACCCCAAGCCATGGCTGCCCTGCCGCCGACTGGTACCCGGGTCGCCCCCGTCTTACGCAACCAAACCTAGTCTGGGTCACACTCTAGACAGAGCGCTCTTTCACCAGCTCCTAACCTTTGCTCCCTCGTGCAAGATCGACAAGTAGGTGACATGCGTTTCGCCTACATTCCCCATGCGCGTGGAGACTCCTCTGCGCCCCTGGAGAGCAGAGCGGGGGAATTTCTGTCCGCTGAGGTTGGAGCCAGAGACTCTGGGAGGGCAGCCAGGCAGTGAAGGAAAGAGCTGAGGTTTGTGGGACTCAGCCCTCGGCTGCACTGCCAGCCACGATTTTAGCTCACCATTTTACTGCACTTTTTTGGAGCACACATGAAACTTTAAGGACAGATTTGTTCGCACACACACAGAGTCCTGCAATTCTGCTGCCAAAAGTAAACCGGCCTCTGCCACATCACTTTCTGCGGCCTGTCCACGTGTCCCAAACGCTGCTGCCGTCCCTCCTTTACAGCTTGACAAGAAGTGAGAGGATTTAAAATATATGTAACAATTCTATAGCTCCACAAAAATGTCTGTAGGATTCAATGTTTATTGGGTTTGACCGACCGCAGGAAAGAAACATCAGGAGTTATAGCGCTCTACATCTCTCTCTAAAACATCAGTGGGATTAAATGCAAAGTAAATGAGGGCTTTTGCCTTCAGTAAATCCCCTGGTTCACACATCAAATCCATAGTCTTCTCTAGCGTTTATTGAGATCTCAACACAATGCTCTTGACACTGCGTTCCAAAATTTCAGCAACTCAAAATATGTGGCTGAAACAGAAAATAATACATTTTTAATTTTGGCTGAAATTGTTTTGGAAATGTAAGAATTTTTAAAGGGTTAGTTCACCCAAAAATGAACATTAGACCATGATTTACTCACCCTCCAGGCATCCTAGCTGTATATGACTCTCTTCTTTCAGACAAATTCAATCTGAGTTACATTAACCCTTGAGCGACCTTTAGGAAATTTTACCATTTTTGTTTTTTTTTTATCATTTTGCCTGTGTGATTGCCAGCTGCATACATTTTGGCACAGTTGTGTATTTTTATTGGAATTTTAACTATTTCACCCCCATTTGTTTTAAGAAATCTATTTTGCAAAAGTACAAAAAATAGTTCCTCTCAAGACCTTAAGGACAAAAAAGTCCTCATTGAAACCCATTAAAACTGCTATTTTTAAATCACAGTGCCATTTAACAGTAAAATGGTGCAATTTTTGTTAATAGGCTTTCATTCTGTTGGCAAGGCTTCAAAATAAAACATTTTACCAGATAAATAATGCAGCTATAATTGTGTGTGTTCTTGTAAAAATTGAGAGAGAGAAACTCAATCATCAGATCCTCCTGTCCACCCT
This sequence comes from Oxygymnocypris stewartii, assembly GCA_003573665.1. Classification (NCBI taxonomy): domain Eukaryota; kingdom Metazoa; phylum Chordata; class Actinopteri; order Cypriniformes; family Cyprinidae; genus Oxygymnocypris; species Oxygymnocypris stewartii. The sequence continues at coordinate 5,553,221 of QVTF01020812.1, read as the reverse complement.
CTCATCACTGGACATCACTGGGATTCCACTTTGCTGGTTTGAATCCTATCTCACTGGTCGGTCTTTCAGGGTGGCCTGGGGAGGGGAGGTATCCAAAGCACATAAATTGGTCACTGGGGTTCCCCAGGGATCGGTTCTTGGACCCCTCCTCTTCTCCACATACACTACATCACTGGCTCCCATCATACAGGCACATGGCTTCTCCTACCATTTCTATGCTGATGACACACAGCTCTATCTCTCATTTCGACCAGATGATCCAACGGTAGCTGCACGGATCTCAGGCTCATCTCTGCATGGATGAAAGAAAACCATCTACAGCTCAACCTGGCAAAGACTGAGCTTCTTGTCTTCCCTGCAACTCCAACTCTACAGCATGATTTCACGATTCAGTTAGGTTCATCAACAATTACCCCATCAGCTTCGGTCAGAAATCTTGGCGTAATCTTCGATGACCAGCTGACCTTCAAAGAGCACATTGCAAAGACTGCTCGATCTTGCAGGTTTGCACTACACAACATCAGAAAGATCAGGCTCTTCCTGACAGAGCATGCTGCACAACTTCTTGTCCAGGCCCTTGTCATTTCTAGACTGGACTACTGCAATGCTCTTCTAGCTGGACTTCCATCAAACACAATCAAACCTCTACAAATGATTCAGAATGCAGCGGCACGACTGGTCTTCAACGAGCCCAAAAGATCCCATGTTACACCTCTCTTTGTGTCCTTGCACTGGCTACCAGTTGCCGCTCGCATCCAGTTCAAGACACTGATACTGACATATAGAACAACCACAGGCTCAGCACCCACCTACTTCCACTCACTATTACGAATTTACATCCCCTCCAGAAGTCTGAGATCTGCTAGTGAGCGACGCCTCGTGGTTCCATCACAGAGAGGCTCAAAATCACTCTCCAGAACATTCTCTTTCACCGTTCCTGGCTGCTGGAATGATCTTCCCACTAGGGGTCGACCGATATGTGTTTTTCAGGGCCGATACCGATACCGATTATTACAGATCAAGTAGACCGATAACCGATATTTTGAACCGATATACGTGTCTGGTGTAAAAATGAAAATAAATGCCAAAATTAATAATAACAAGAGCTCTGACAAAAAAAAAACGTTCTTTAAATGCTTTTAAACATGTCTTTAATTCTGAAAACTGTTAATAACAACAACATTAAATAAACAGTAATATTAATTAATAATATTAATAATAACATAAGTACAGAGATCACCCAGAAGCATTCTGTAAACATTTTGTAAAACTTAAAGTAAACGTATTTAGCGTATTGTGTGATTATTCTCAACAAAAGTTGTAATAATTGTTGTAGTTGTATTACGTATACAGTAGCCTAATATATTCGGCTAAACCGAACTTATATTTTGACAGGTTGCCATGAGGGCCTTTTAAGTTTCTGTAGCCTATGTATATATGATATGACGATCGTTTTACTCAAATGAAACCGTCAAATGCTCATGAAGTGACTCTGCGAGCAGTTCTGGGGATGTTGTTCATGTATTTATGTCCTCATTTAGTGAGACGGCAGACGCTGAAGTCACCGCGAGCATCACACGCGCTTCAGTATGTATGTGTGCAGTAAAGGAAACCGCACGTCTGTGTCATTCATTAACAGAGATGCAGAACATGCAGGATTCATATTTAAAGTGTTTTTGCGGCTTAATATTTATAGATACTAGTCCATAGCGCGAGTCGATTTAAGTGTACTGACCTACTTTTGATTAATTCATCCAAACTTCGACACATTCCGTGACATTCCGCGTTATACGGTAAATTCCATTATATGACTGCATTCCGCGATTCCGCCCGCATTTTCCGCATCGCGGACATCATAGGTTATATTGAGGTGTTTTGCAATTTCAGCAACGTCTGCTGCTGCTTTACCTTTGAGAGACAACTGATGCGTGATCACTGAGGCAGCTCCAGTTAGCATGTGCTTTCGCTGTGAGACTGCCTTCAGTTTTCCGCGTTGATTGGTCGGACTCGTGACTCTGCATATCAGATGAGCGGTGGGCGGAGATTGCTCTCAGAGATTGAGAGATCGCCTCACTCTCACAGTGTTGAGCTCAGACAGGCTGCATCGAGCCAAATAGTGCATTTAAACATTAAATAGTTTCACCTGTATTATTTATTCACCAATAAATAATGTCACCTGTAAATAGTATGTTTGTTTGCATTAAAAAAAAAAAAAAAAAAAAAAAAAAATTATCGGCAAATCTGATTTTAAAATGGCCGATATCGATAATCGGTAAAATGCTTAATATCGGCGCCGATAATCGGCCAGGCCGATAATCGGTCGACCCCTACTTCCCACCCCCATCCGGAATACTGGATCCCTGGCAATTTTCAAGCAACAACTGAAAACTCATCTCTTTCAACTCTACTTGACTACATAAAAAAAATAAAAAAAAATAAGACATTCTTTCACTTTTTTCAAATCTTCATCTTTCTCTTTATCTTTCTCTCCTTCCCTTGCTAGCTTGTACTTATTTGAACAATGCCTGAGACTTGGTGTTATTGGAACTTCCTCTGTATGTTTGCCTCTTCAAGATGAATCGCTTTATGTACTCCCCAATTGTAAGTCGCTTTGGATAAAAGCGTCTGCTAAATGACTAAATGTAAATGTAAATGTACTGCAAATCACAAATCCAACCACTGTGTGCACCAGCGGAGTTGTGCTGGCATCTAATGGGGAAAATGTGGTACTGCATCCAAACAAAATCTTACTGAAAGCTCATTTTTTGAGATATCAATCTCAAATTTTGAACACAACTTGTTTAGATGCATGGCTTTGATTTTCTAGAAGATTAGGGTTCAACATGTTTCATAAAATATATATGTTATATAAAATATTGTTCATAACACCTTTTCATAAACTTAAACCTCTTTAACTTATTTTTTTGGTTTCACTTTTTAAACTTTTTTTACTTCAACAATAATCTGCCGTGGGTCTCCTTTAAAATGAGAGCAAACTTAAGTCTGTGCTCCCAAACTTCACATTTTGATAAAAGTTTCACTGCTATTATAAAGTTTGAAAGAGCCAGGATGTTTTTTTTATATAACTCCGATTGTATTCGTCTGAAAGAAGAGAGTCATATACAACTAGGATGGCTTGAGGGTGAGTAAATCATGGGCTAATTTACACGTTTGGGTGAACTAATTATTTAAGCCCTTTTTAAAACCAAGTAAGGAACATTTCGAAGATCAAATTGAAGGGAGCACAATACTCTATTTTATAAATGTAAATCTATAGGGAGCAGAAAATGTGTTGTATTTTAAACAGATCTTACATTTAAATTCATTTTACCAAAAGAAGCCTAACTAGAATAAGGAAATAACTTTTACTGTATCCTCTAATCACACTGAAAACTAAAAACAAAGTGCTCTTCTTCTTCATCAGTATATTGTCTTGTTTTCCAGTGCAAAAGTCTAATTTTAAAATGATCAAAAAGAAGCGAGTTTGTGAATAAAAACAGTATCTGCCAACAGGCTCTGAAAAATCAATTTAATCCAATGGGAAAACAAGTCTTCATACTCCACAGACCAACATTTCTTCCTGTTTCAGTTTCTACGAAAACAACATGTAACTATTTTGGTTTAGATATCTGTATTAGAAAACAAGACAAAATACTGAGGAAGATATTCATTCGGTTGCAGTGCATGCAATAAATCAATACTTTTTAAGGCCTTAATTTGGAAAAATTAAGACTTTTAAAGAGCCTCTAAACGTATCTGTTTTGAGCACAATGATGAACAGGTACACTAATCAGTGTGAACACAGTTCAGCATGACCGATACTGAGGCTGGAGTAATTATATGTTAAATATATCTGGCTAAAATCAGTTTCAGTGTTTCAGTGCATCATTATTAACATTCATTTATTAAAATGCAATTAATATAATGACTTGAATACACCTCTTATACTGTATGACTGGCATGTTAAAAAAATTATTTTGATATTTTTGGGGCATAAAGTCAGAAATGTCAGTGATACTGAACTGCACTGATATTATAATGAAGAAAAAGGTGCAGCTCTTGAGCTAAAAGTCAGTGTATGTGAAGAATATATTTACACATCTGTCTTGATGTTCAGAAATATTTTTGGATGCAGATGATTCAGCGAGGGAAGACAGATGCCTCTGCTTGACTGACTCGCCGTGTTACCACACGACAGGAGAGGTGAACCCAGCATTACTTCATCAGCCGTGGAGAATAAATAACAACTGTTGTGTTTCTACCAACTACACCCATTTGCATTTTATTAGCAGGGTTTTTGGATTTATAGTTCTGATGGGAGTGTGTGGAAAAGTGCAGCATGTTGAAATTACAGGCCGTCGTCTTGAGCGGATCCCAGCGCTGTGCTGTTATTACTCTCATCTGGAAACACTACAACACTGTTCAAGTCTTCAAATCTAATGACACTGATAATTACTCAAAAAACAATGATCTCAAAACAAGCCAGTGTTGGAGTTAGAAATCTGTGTGCAATGTGCTTTTTTGGTAATTAAGGCTTTTTGTACGAAGGCACCTCTAACCTCACATCTGATAACCTTTACACAAGTGAGAAATGACGACAATAAATATTTCTCAATTGAAATTGAATCATTAAAAAACACTTCTCACAACGGCTCCAGACACCATTTGTATTCTTTCAGCAAACTGTCGAACCGCACACACAGGATTGTGCGATATCGCAGGCAGTGAATGAAGACGAAGGCTGTCAGAAGAATTATTATAAACTTTCATCATTCTAAAAAAATCGCTTACATCGTTTTGTAATTGCTCATGTTCCAGGTGTTGTTTACATTATTACTAATGTTGTTTCTTTCATCTGTGGAACATGAAAGAAGATTTTGAGAATTGTTTTGTCCATACAATGGAAGTCAGAGGACTCAAGTGTTGTTTCATTACCAAGATTTCTTTGAAATATCTCCTTTTTGTGTTCCTCAGAAGAAATAAAAAAATTACAATTACAATTTAAAAACAAATTAGAGGTCAACTGAAAAGTATGTGTTATATAACAGTATTATATAAAATACATAATACAATTAAACTAATTAAATAACATAAATATGTTTCCTTTGTTTTTAATTACAAAAATCTCAAAATCAATTTCTCTATGTTGTAATATTAAATAGTGTTAAACGTTTTTTCTGGTAACACTTTATTTTGATAGTCCACTTTAGACATTCTACTAACAGTAAGTAACTTTGCAACTACATGTCAACTAGCAGTCATTAGAGTATTAGTAGATTGTCTGCTTGAGATCTTCTAACACTTTATTTTGAAGGGTCCAGAACATAGAGCATTACTGAGTATGAGAACCTTTGCAAGTATATGTCAACTTATTCTACTAACCCTAAACCTACCCTTACAGTCTACTCAGAGTTAGTAGACATGTAGTTGCAACTTAATGAGAGTTAGTAGACAGGTAGTTACAAATGTACTTATATAATAATAATTTGTTACAATTATAACAAATTAAGTGTTCCTGTGGCTCAGTGGTTAGAGCATTGCATTAGCCGCGCAAAATGTTATGGGTTCAATTCCCAGGGAACACATATACTGACAAAAAATGTATAACCTGATTATGAATATGGTACAGAACCTGAAGCCACTGTAAGTCGCTTTGGATAAAAGTGTCTGCTAAATGCATAAATGTAAATGTAAATATATGAGGATCTCCTCGTCCACCACCAGTGTGCAGCGTCCACCTGGATGATGCGACGGCAGCCATATTGCAACAGAACGCCCACCACACACCATCTTACTGGTGGAGAGGAGACAGAGTTATGAAGCAGATCAGTGTATGGGGATGATTAGGAGGCCATGATGGTCAGAGGCCAAAGGGGAAATTTGGCCAGGACACCGGGGTTACACCCCTACTCTTTTTCGAAGGACATCCTGGGATTTTTAATGCAGATGATATTTGTCATGACAGATATTATTGTGTATCTATGAAATTGCAATCGATATTTATAAGTGTCTCAGAGCTCATCCTGTCAGGCATCTTTGCAAGTTGTAATTACATGTGCTGCCAACCGACAGCAGAGCATTTCACATTTAATTTACACAACTTTACATATTTCTCAGTCGATTTAATACATTTCTCCAAACTCAGGGAACTCAAATGAGTTCACAGAGGGATCCGAACACTTCGTAATTGTCCTAAACAGATCGTTTTCATTCATTTCATACCAATTACAAATCAGGCAAAGGATTGTTTCAAAACACCTCACACAAAGCTCTCAAATGTTTTTATAATAGTTAATACAACCCACCAATGCTTAAAAATATCTGAAAGAAAAGCAATTGTAGCTGTTCAATCTTTTTATGGTTTTACACAAATATTTATGCACCATTTGACCAAACACAACAATCAAAACTCTTTAATTTGTCATATCATCAAATGCACATATTTTCAGTTGGCCAAACTAATAACTGCTCGCTTACAGTAAAAGGTTTGAGAAATGCGTCTTTTCCTTGGTGACCCCGGACCACAAAACCAGTCATAAGGGTCAGTTTTTTAATTGAGATTTCTACATCATCTGAAAGCTGAATACATAATATTTCCATTGATGCATGCTTTGTTAGGAAAATATTTGGATACAAATATTTGAAAATCTGGAATCTGAGGGTGCAAAAAAATCAAATATTGAGAAAATCATCTTTAAAGTTGTCCAAATTAAGTCCTTAGAAATGTATATTACTAATCAAAAATTAAGTTTTGATATATTTACAGTAGGACATTTACAACGTATCTTCATGGAACATGATCTTTACTTAATATCCTAATGATTTTTGGCTTAAAAGAAACAATAATTTTGACCCATACAGTAATGTTGGCTATTGCTACAAATATACCCTGTGCTACTTATGACTGGTTTTGTGCTCCAGGTTCACATATATTGTTTCTTTATCAAGACTTGCACATCAAAAAAAAATAATAAGATGTGTGTTTACTTCAATTAATTTTCATTGAGTATCAAATATAATTATTATCTTTGATGACTGAACACATCACACAGTGAATAAAAAGTAAATAAATCCGAAAAAATTGCTTGCTTTTCTCAGTTTTCTCCTCAGCAGGCTGTAATAAAGAGAGTTTATAAGCCATTAACCAAATCAACCAGTGCCAATACGTGTGTGTGTGTGTGTGTGTGTGTGTGCGTGCGTGCGTGCGTGCGTGCGTGCGTGTGTGTGTGTGTGTGTGTGTGTGTGTGTGTGTGTGTGTGTGTGTGCGCGTGTGTGTGTGTGTGTCACAGAGGAGGGCACACAAGACGAGACCCTCGGGCTCAGTAAACTTAAAAGGCCACTTTAAACTGTCTGTCCTGAGTATGGCAGACGACCCCCAGACTCCAGTAAATCCATGTAAAGCCTCTAACAAAACCCTTTTGTCCTTTAATATGCCACTTTGAGCAGAGCTCTCCAGCTTATTAACAAAAGAAACTTAATTTAGTCAAGTTAACGTATAGGTTCCCCAGTGGAGAAACATCTAAAACCATTTATAGACTTAGAAGACAAGTCATAAGAGCCTTTAGTGAGGCAACTGTCCTGATGAATGAAGTACTAAAAGTACATATTTTGTTATTTTCTTGGCGTTTGGTCTTTGTCACATACTGTACATTGTTTGAGGCTCGGCCTTAACAGATGACATAATTAAGCAGTTTAATTAATTGAAGATTGATGCACTGATTAAAGCCCCTCTTTCAGAGAGGAAGGGTGTAAAGTGCTGCAAACAAACAACATGCAGCTGAGGCCGCCAAAACACCACTGTACAACTCTATACAGCATCTAATATAACAGGCTACTGCTTTAACTGCTTTTTGAAGTCCTAGTTATGAGTTCATAAGGTGTGCGTTTAAGTCCCTAATCGAGCCAGGTCAGTCCTGTAAAGGCCATCCTCTTAATTCCCCCAGTCGGCTGTTTTCTATAGGTACAGTAACAGATCTAGTGCAGCTCCATCTACTTGAACGGGGAAAGACCAAATTTAAGTCAAAATTATGTTTCCCTAACATCTGACCACAGCTCTATCATAAACGTAGCTTAACAGTTTTCAAAAAGTTATATATCAGGCTGGTTCAGTTAAAGGGTCATCGGATGCTAAATTCACATTACATGTTATTTGATCATAAATGTGTGATGGAAGTGTGTGTACACATCCATCCTATAATTATAAAAAAAAAACACCCAGTGTTTTTTTTAATCCCTATTTTAAAATCCTCTTTTTCAAATCAGGCTGTTCTGAGGTTCCTGTCAGAATGACGTAGTTATGTACAGGCTCCTCCCATGATAGTTGATTGACAAGCCGTATTACCGTAAGGTGCGTTCACACCAGACGCGAATGACGCGAATGATTTACATGTTAAGTCAATGCAAAGACGCGCAAGACAATCCTGCGGCGCTATTCGCGCGAATGAGGCAAGTCTGTTGTGTAGTGAATTTCACGCACGAATGGCGCTAATTTCTCGCACGAATGAAGCGAGTAAACTCAAAATTTCAAGCGTCCAACTTCGTGCGAATAGCGCGATTTATTCGCGTCATTCGCGTCTGGTGTGAACGCACCTTTAGACCCGCCCTGAGTGAGCTGAGAGCTGTCCTCTTGTGCAGGGAAGACAAGATGTCTCAGATTAAGCGATTTAAATGTTTAGTTGTTAGATGTAATAATGAAAATAGCAGTCGTCAGTTACTCCTGACATCTCAGCTGCTGAAGACGCAGAGGATTAATGTTATTTTTGCTTTGAAGTGAATGCCACGATCCCAGATCTACATAAATGCATATATGTTCGCCAGTGGTGGAGGTAACGAATTACAACTACTCACGTTACTGTAATTAAGTAGTTTTTTCGAGTACTTGTACTTTTTTGAGTATATTTTTAAAACTGTACTTTTATTTGTACTTAAGTACAAATTTTGCAAAATAATCTACTTAGTTACTTTTCAATCAGTGTTCATTACCGAGTATGCCCACAATTTGAATTGATATTCAAACATTTAATGGCACTTCAGTAGCCAATAAAGAGATCCGATCGTAAACGGACCAATAAAAGCCCTGATATCTGAACCGGGAAAAGCCGCCGCTGCAGCTGTTGAAGAGCCGATTGGACATTGAGAGAGCTCAGCGTAACCTCAGTCAAAGTTTGGAGAAACAAACTACATGGTAGTGTTATCATACATATCTATATTTTGATACCCATGAATAAATATCTGACACAGTTCCATAACTCAGTATCCACAGTATCTACTGTATATACACCGATACACGCCGTATCTCGCTCTCTCCTCTCCGACAGCAAGTTTGACACGCATCGCCTCCTGTCAGTTACGTCTGAATCTGAATATCTGCACTGGATTGCAGGTATTTCGCATAATTTTAATAATTTCCACGCAAATGTGGTGCATGCTTTATTGTGACATGAGAATACAGTCATGTAATAGCAGAAAACTGGATGCGAGCTCTTAAATAGGATTAACTTATATAAACCAGCTAAATTGAGGTCATTTGTTTTATAACTGTATTACTGACTGTGTACTTGTCTTTTTTGTTGTAAATTCAGTTCAGTTTGAAAGCAAATTTGTGCTTCCTTTTAACAAAGTTACCCAATTTTAAAGACACAAATATACACAGAATGGGCAAATGTTTAAGACTGAGGTTTTTGTAATGGTAATTGATCACTGTTTATATGTATGTAAATAAAAGCCTATATGAAAATCAGTTCATCATATAAAGCAAATGTGTCTTTTTAGAAGACTTGATTTAAAGCACTCAAAGTAAAAATAATGTTTGCCTTGAAAAAAATGGATGGACAGAAAAAAATGTGAGATATAAAATACCTATATGGCAGTATACAGTATGTGGTAGTTTTGCCAGTGATATTGAAAATTACTAAAGTTGTCATGAAATAAAAAAAATTACCTGACTTATTTTTTAGTGCACATTACTAGTCTTGTGGTGAACAATTAAACTGTGCAAGTCAATACACTGGAAAAACAATTGTCTTCCGTCGTAATCTTTAATCAAAATCTGAAAATTTGCTTCTGCTCGGGAATGTCATTCTCACTCTGATGACGTCAGTTTGACAGCTTGGGGAGAATCCTCTCGTTAAATCATGACGTAAGGAATGCTTTTTCTGGGTCAAAGCCTCTACTAATTTCACTTGAGAATACTAGCTCAACCGCCATTTATGAGCACTATTTCATTAATATTACATATTTAAGCTAAGCATTTCAAAATGTGCTGTGCACACTACAGTCTCTGTGCTCACAGTGTCTCAGACACTAATATTATAGCTGAATCACTGTCTGTCCATCAGGGTTTTCAGTATGGAGATAAAGGTTAGGGTTATAATTTTTCATTATTACACGATATTGTGGGTGTATATTAGCACAGTTTGGTGTTGTCTTGGGGTGCCTGGCAGAGCGTTGGGATCCAGAAGAGGAGAAGCGGGATGTCAGACGTAACAAGCAGATATCTTTAACCACTTAAACGTGAATCTGCTAAGAGCAAGAGGTGGAGAGGAGGTGTGCCACAATAAAACCCCTCCCTTTATTCAATATTCTGTTTCACTTGTATATCACATACATCACAACACTGAGGTCAGTTGCAACTTCCGGTTCATGGGGACCTTAATACTGATATTTTTCAAAGTATTGAAGTTAGAAATTTCTGTATCATGACCACTAATTCATGTAGTTTGCTAATAAGTTAAAAGTGGGTTTTGTTCAAAGCAGCTATTATCCACATATACTTTTGATATGAATAAAATCATTAAATATCACCGACCAAAAAGTAACTAGTAACTAGTACTCTGAGTAGTTTTGAGAAGAGTAATTTGTACTTTTACTTAAGTACTATTTTGACACCAGTACTTGTACTTGAGTATTATTTCAGCAATGTAACAGTACTTGTACTTAAGTACAAATTTTCAGTACTCTTTCCACCACTGATGTTCACCCGAATCATTCGTGATTAGGGTTGGGTATCGTTTGGGGGTTTTTCGATACCGGTGCCAAATTGATACTTTTAAAGCGGTACCAGTGCCTAAACGGTGCCTGAACCGATACTTATAAAAATTTTTTTTACCAATTAATAATTGGATTGGCCATTAGCACTAAACACATGGGTCCGGTTTCACAGACACACAGACAGGGCTTAGATTAACCCTAGACTACACCTCTCTTTATCAAAAATTTGATTATTCACTTTTTCTAAATCTTCATCTTTCTCTTTATCTTTCTTTCCTTCTTTTGCTAGCTTGTACTTATTTGAACAATGCCTGAGACTTGGTGTTACGAGCACTTCCTCTGTCTGTTTGCCTCTTCAAGCCTCGCTTTATGTATTCCCCAATTGTAAGTCGCTTTGGATAAAAGCATCTGCAAAATGACTAAATGTAAATGTAAACCAGGATTAGATCATAGTTAAATTATGACATTTAAGTAATTTTTATAAACACGCTCAGAAAAAAAAAACATTACTGGTGTGCATCTTGAGACAAAACAAATGCACTGATATATTTTAGGATCAGTCAGTGCAAGTTTATTTCAGTTAAAACAGCTAAGAGTTACATTTTAGTCTAGGACTAGGTTCAAGCCTTGGCTGTGAAAAAGGGGGTGATGTCTTTTTCATTCATACTGGACACCAGAGGGTGCCCTCGCACAGAAAATCCACAGATCCAGTCATAGAAGTAGCAAACTCTTGATGCTCCGGAATATGGATAAGTAAACAGAAGATATAAATGTTGTGAATGATAAAATAAATACAATAAACACTCGACTATGACAATGCATAGTTTATCTGTGTTATTCAAGCCATATATGGTATTTTCACAATAATTAAGTATATTTATAATCCATTGCTAATCGATGTATTAGTAGCCTATGGAGTAGTAGTAGCTTAGCTAGTTAACGGAAGGTCGTCAGAGCAAGTGTAATCACTGCATTCACGCGCTCCTCGGATGCTCTCATTCCCCGAGTTGTTCTTTTAAGTCTGAATGTGAAAACCGCACACTCATTTTACTACAAAGATTTGTTGGACTTGTATTATTAGAGCTTTCCGAATTGAGTTCATGTGCATTTTCTCAGTCGGGAAATTATTTAGCATGTGTGGTGCCAGTGATGATGCTTCTCACGTCCGTTTCGGAGAAACAAAGGACAAATATTTCAACCGATCGCTTAGGCATGGCACCAAAATGAGGCACCGAAATCTGCGTTCTGATTCGGTTCGGTACATACCGGTTCCATAGGTACCGGTGCCATGTTGGAACCGGGTTTCGGTACCCAACCCTATTCGTGATCCAGTTTTATCTACAGAAGAAGTGAGTACAAGGGTTTTTATAAATGTTTGCAAATCGCCTTTCCTAATAATGTGCTAGTTAGCCAGTTTCGCGGCTGAAGTTTAATATGCTCCATAGATCTATATACCTAGATTCCTCATTATCGACTGATTCTATGGGCCACGATACGTAAGCCATCCGCCATTTTTAGAATGGTCTGCGAATCTTTAAACGCATTAACTGTGTGCGTCTACAACAGCAAGTTAGAAACTTAAAGAAACTTACCCTGAGTCCCAATGTTCATACTATCCATTCTAAACAGTATGTGATATTACAATAAGTGTGTCCCACAGCATAGTCTGTTGAAAAGAGTATGCCAAAAGTCCCCTGAGCGTCTACTATTTCAGGTCGATTTTTGAAGTGTGGATCATTGCACACTCTAATGGCTAAAATTACCTACAATCCATTGCGCTTTGGCAAAGGATTCGGTCCAGAACTACAAAAACCTATGTATATACACGTATCGGGTTAGAAAAACTACAAATGTGGCGCATGCATGCGATCGAGCGTTAGGTAGAGAGGTTTACAAAACTCAGGTTTGAGTTATAAATAGTCAACATTTAACCAGCTAAAAAATATTATTAATTGTCATACGTGTTATATAGGGGCACCTGCATGATTTCTTCGGGTGGGGGGGTGCCACCGGTAGACACACTGAAAAAAATATAGTACATTTATGAGGTAAGTGGTTGCAGACACTTTATGTTAGCTACATGTAGCCTAAATAAATAAATAAATAAATGTTGAAAGTCAACCTAATTTCTTTGTTTAAATGTAGCTAAAATAGATTTATTGCAAACACTTACCTGCAAAAAATTTGTAAATTCAATGAACATTTTCCTATTATTGTAGGCTAACCCGATCTTATGATAAAGGTGAGTATAGCACGAATTTCTGTTTTTATTTGCCGTGATATTCATATGTAGAAATTGACTTTGGCGTGCAAAAGACTGATAAATACATTATTAATGGCATGGCTGTTCAGTCGACAGAGATACGGGACACATAGAGCTACTAACTGCTGAAATGCTTGCGAGGCAAATCTCGGTACGCACGGTGCATACAGCCATACACCTGCAGGCGTCACTGATGTTATGTTTCATCTGCAACATAAATGTGAACTTTTATAAACATCAATTTGTTTGTTAACTTTTAAATGCATCATTATGCAGAAAATATGAGCAGAGTTCTCCGCATGAAAGACCCGCAACTGGCAGATCATCGAGCTACTTCTTTTTTCTCTAATACGGTAGGAAGTTAAATGAAATGTGGAGGATGTTAACAATGACAAGATGATTGACAGCCAGTTTACAGTGACAGGGTGCGTGTAACAGGTGCGACAGAGCGGTCCATTAAACACACAGTTGTGTGACGTGATAGTATGTCCCAAAGCTTGCCTACTCTTCTACTACACACTCAAAAGTGTGTACTTTCTTCACCAAAAGAGAACATACTTTAAGGGCATTGTATAAGTAGGCACATTGGGACGCAGCGATGGTCTAGATCTGTGTGCTAAAAACAGTGCTGTTTTTGACAGAGTAAATAAGGTGTTTTTTACACTGCCATTGAGAAATTTTAACCCCAGTATGTTACAGACCTTTCATTAAGACCCTAAAGAATTATATCAACTTGTGTAAAATGGGCATCCGATGACCCCTTTAAAAATATGAATGAAATATGAATTAAATAAAAGCTACTTAAGTGCACTAAAGAGAGAGTTTCTTTCTTCACACACTTAAGTGCACTTTATAATGTCAAAATAAAAATTTACTTTAAAGTACATTTTAAATCATTATTTTTTTTATAATATTTTGTCATTTTTTAAAGAAGTACACTTATTTTGATATGTTGACTAACATACTAAAGCACTTTGTCAGTACAACACATGCTTGTCAGTACATTCAGCAATAACTTTAACCATATTTCAACATCAATATTTAAGACAATAGAAATAATGACATGTAAACGTACTTAAATGGGGGTCAAAAATACTCAAAAGTCCAGCTATATACATTTAATACAAATTCAACAAAACTGCTATTAACAAGTGTCTGAAAACATCACATTAAGTTCACATGTAAGACATCTATTTCAAAATGTATTAGTCAGTCATAAGTACTCTTTATTATAAACGATATTACAAAGTGTACTTTAGTGTGTTGAGAAAGTGGGTTACACTTTATTTGAAGGTGTCCTTGTTAAAGTGTAATTATACATTTAATACTGAGTAATATGAATTAACTCCATGTGCTTACTGTATGGTTAGGATTAGAATTTGGCTTAGTGTAACTTGCATGTAATTATGCATAATTAATTATTATTATAATAGTAAGTACATTTATTTATTTAGTCATTTAACGGACGCTTTTATCCAAAGCGACTTACAAATGAGGACATTATAGAAGCAATCAAAACCAAGTACATGTAACATGTAACTGTTACGACCGAGGCTCCCGTACCGGCCCCTCTGCACCACCAAAGGGAGCCATCCCCGGAATATTAACTATCCCCATTCGGACTTCAGTTCCCATCATTCCTCATACCTGGGACTGACTAATCATCCACACCTGCAACTCATTTACACGCACACATATAAGCCACACACTTACACAGACTCATTGTGAAGTCTTGTTTTGCCCCGGCCAACATTTCTGAGCGTTCCTCCTGTTATTATTGATCTTCTGTGTACGACCTTGGACTGTTTATCTGACCCTGTGATTCTCTGCCGCCTGCCCTTGTGATCTGATCTCTGGACTGTCTATTACTTCTCCTGTCTGCCGCCTGCCTCGACCTAAGCCTGGTAAACGTTTATGAGTTTGGATTTGTCTCTATCACCCCTGTCGCTGGTACTCGATCTTTGCCTGTTTAACGTTGTCGTTAATAAAAGCTGCAAATGGATCCCCATGCCTCAGACCCTTTGTTACAGTAACAAGGACACCTTAAAATAAAGTGTTAAGTGTTAAAATCAAAGTATCTCACTTAAGTCACGTTATTTAATTATTAATATACTATCTGCAAATACTTTTTTTTAATATACATTTAAGATTTAATGAAGTGCGCATTCAGTGCAATTAGTTTATGGTGTGAGATATCAGAATACCTCACTTTAAACGTTTGCATAAATCTTTCAATGACGAGATATGAACAGAGCAAATGAAACTACTAAACATGCCACCATAACGTCTCTGCAAAACAGAATTTCACAAACAAAATGCTTCAGTAAATCAGGACTTTGGTCTATATGGCCACATGAGGAACGCTTGGCAAACAGTGTGAAATGACTATGGCACACCCATGTTTGCATGAGAAGTTTCCACATTCACAATGGCTTGAATTACCATGACACAACAGATAGTAAATTCATTTTGGCACTGCAATTCTTTCTCCATTCTGTTTGCCATTCATTCAGAGCGATTCCAGGAATCTGTCGAGACAGAGATGCATCTCTGTAGGCCTCGCTTGGGTTTTGTGCTGGATATCATGTCTGAGTGAATTCAAGCGGGAGCCGTTATCAAACTCCATCCCAGTCTGTGTTCAGCAGCTTATCTCTGTTTACTCCATGTGATGAATAATTGAACAGCACTTGTGTCACACACAAGGATTCAAGCAGAGACACAGTGTTCTGTCACACTCTGAACATGCTCTGAACGTACCCTTCTTTAGTCTAAATCAGTCTGAAGATCAAGGCTAAATGCGCAACTGTGTACCTAAAATTATCGGTTCCACTGTCCAAAAATTATACGCATCATGTACCTTTAATATGACTGTATGTAGCTGCTAAATCATTTATTAAAAACGAAACAATTGCTAAATAATAACTAGCTCAATGTATATAGATAGGAAGCAAAAAATAAATACATAGATAAATAAATTATTTATTTAACAAAATTTAAAGAAACAATATTTAAATTAGATTTTGATTAACAAGTACAGATCATTAATAAATTTATTCATTCTTATATGTGCCGTTTTATCGGTTTCACTTTTGTTTTCGAAATCGATCATCAAGGTTCAAGGTTCAAGGTTTGTTTATTCGTCACATACTCAATTATACAGGATAATCAGAAGTGAAATGTAATCAGGTCAGGTCCGCTCAATGGACAGTGCAAAAAAAAAGTAACAAGAATATATAGGTAAAAAATAAAAAGAAGAAGAGAAAATAAAGAGTAAAATGTGCAATAAAATAAAATGTGCAAAACAGTCTACTGAGGACTTAATAAATGTGCAAACAAGTTGTACCGGGTATACACATGTAGCAGCAATACAGATGATGAGAATATGAATGTTTTACAGTTAATAATGAGTCTTGTAAATGTTTATGAAACTGAGTTTGTGTTAAGGAGCCTGATGGCCTGAGGGAAGAAGCTCCTCCTCAGTCTCTCAGTTTTTGCCATCATGCTCCTGAAGCGCTTGCCAGATGGCAGTAAAAAGAAAAGACGGTTACCGGGCTCTGAGATGTTTACACCGAGGTACTTAAAGCTGCACACCCTCTCCACAGGGGTCCCACTGATCATAAGAGGAGTGTAGGGCCGCTGCTGTCTCTTCCTGAAGTCTACAATCAGCTCTTTGGTTTTGCTCACGTTCAGAGAGAGACAGTTGTCCTGGCACCATGATGTGAGTCTCTCTACCTCATCCAAGTATGCGGTCTCATCATTGTTGTTAATGAGGCCCAGAACCACAGTATCATCAGCAAATTTAACGATAGAAGTGGAGCTGTGAGAGGACACACATTCGTGGGTGTAGAGAGAGTAGAGCAAGGGACTCAGGACACAGCCCTGTGGGGCTCCTACGTTCCGGGTGATGGAGTTGGAGGTGAACTGGCTGACTTTCACCACTTGTGGTCTGGCGGTGAAGAAATCTTGAATCCAATCACAGAGTGAATTGTTTATGCCGAGGTCTGAGAGTTTAACAGCCAGCTTGGTGGGGACTATAGTATTGAAAGCTGAGCTATAGTCGATGAAAAGCAGCCTTACATAGTTGCCATTTTTGCTGTCAATGTGTGTGAGGGAAGAGTGCAGGACCTGAGAGATGGCATCATCAGTAGACCTATTTGGGCGGTAGGCAAACTGAAGAGGGTCCAAAGTAGCAGGGATGGAGGAGCAAATGTGGTTCTTTAATAGTCTCTCAAAAACCTTCATGACTGTTGATGTGAGGGCAACTGGACGACAGTCATTCAAGCAAGAGGGTTTACTGTTCTTAGGCACAGGGATTATGACAGATTTTTTAAAGGAGGTGGGAACAACAGAGGTAGCGAGGGGCTCATTGAAGATGGATGTAAACAAACCAGCAAGCTGATCAGCACAGGACCTCAGAACGCGGCCAGTAATCCCATCAGGTCCTGCTGCTTTCCTGACGTTCACTCTCTTTAGTTCCCTCCTAACCTCATCCTCCGACATGGTGATAACATTATCATCGCTGCTCTTTCTGCTGCTTCCTGACGCGCTGCTCGGCAGAGTCGCGCCGCCATTACATTCAAAGCGGCTGTAGAAGGTGTTTAGCTCTTCGGCCAGCAGCGGATCTGCTCTCACCTCTGTGGAGGATTTATGTCCAGAGGAACAGATGGTCTTCAATCCCTGCCACATGCGTCGAGAGTCATTGAGCTGAAAATGTGACTCAGTTCTCTCCCTGTATCGGCGTTTAGCAGCTCTAACTGCCCGTTGGAGAGCATAGCACGATGCTTTGTACACGCCCATGTTTCCTGACAACAGACCGGTGTTGTATGTGGCAGTGCAATGGTTAACCGCATCACGGATTGATCTGTCCACCCACGGTTTCTGATTTGAGAATGTCCTTATTGTTACCGTTTCAGTGGCTTGCTCGGTTAGCGTGTTGACAAAGCTTAATGCTACATCCGTGAATTCGCTGACGTCAGAGGAACTCGCCCGGAACATGTCCCAGTCGACGTCATCAAGACGCAATGTTCAGCAAGGAGGGGAGAGGATGGAAAGTGGGGGGCTTAGTAACTCGTTTGGGGGGGGGGGGGGGGGCACGGCCCGCGAATGCCCCCCTTGGCGCAGGGCCTGCTCAGTTATACTAAAATAATACTGGTTCTGACTGAATCACTATTGAAAGTGTGGGTAAAAAATTAAGATAAATAAATAAATAATAATAATAAACATTTGGTTCCTTCATATTAAAGAGTACCTAACCCTCAATCCATCTTTTCACGGATGTTATTTTTCTAGGTCATGAACTCAAGGATGCACAGGATGACGGCCAGCTGCAAGGTTTATCAAGTCTCTACTTTAAAACAAAGGAACACTTTCCTTCTGACCAAAACAATGTCTTCCTGTCAGTCTACATCCCTTAAACAGTCTCACTCACGCAGGACACTCTCTCTCTCAAACAAACCAATCCTTGTCTTAAGTGGTGCAACGGATCACAAAACTCACGGTTCGGATCATTCTACGGATTTTGAGTCACGGATCGGATCATTTTTCGGATCAGCAAAAAAAATGTGTGTAAACTACTAGATTAACTACTAAATTTAGTAATAAAACAAGAACAATTACACAAATTACAAGCATAGATGAATAGCCTACAACATAAAATTATAAATAAAGACAGTAACAGTAGTATTCGGGTGCAGAAATGTAAAAATGAAGTGTAAAACAACACAATAATGCTTACTGCATAAGTTAAATACAGATGATTAGAAGACAGAAGCAGGTATTATAGGCTGCCGTTTCTTTAAGACTAAATTCACGGACCAAATACTGACTGACACACATCTGGTTTCTTTCTCAGCTGTATACGTTAACTTAAGACAAAACCGACTGTGTTTACCTAAATACTTGCCAATCGGGTATTTTAATATAACTTTGTGTGTGTGTGTGTGTGTATCCATCCTTTGAGGCGTTGTCTGAAACGCGGTATCTGAATCGCGCCTCTCTCTCTCTCTCTCTCTCTCTGCGTATGCGTGCTTCAGTGTGTGCGGCAGCGGCTGAGTTCAGAAAACAGAGCGTGAGTCCCGAAATGCATGCAAATGATATAGTTTCACTCTATGGTGGTTAAACTTATCAGTTAATCTGCAAATCACATGCGTGCCGAACCGTGGGGACTGGTCTATACGAATCACGGATCATCTACGATCCGTTGTACACCTACATGTCATACACAATTACTTCACCTCATGTTTACTGAAAACCAATCCTGAAGAGAATCTCTCTAACAGAACAGCTGTTGAATTATTATGGTTCACAGTGTGTGTATGTGTGTGTGGCACTCCTTTCTCTTCACTTCTGCTCCTCTCTCTCTCTTTCTCTGTCTCTCTCTATCAGCTGATATTAACACTCCTTTGGCTTCCTCAAGTACTCAGTCATGACCTCTGACCCTGCATTCAGAGCTGGATACACTTCAGGACTCTGGGTTGGACACCTGTGATCACAGAATATACGCTCTACTGTGGTGTGAAGAGTTCCCCTGGATCTTAATTCAATTTCAAGTCTAATTTAGTATTGAAGTGTGTATGCCTGCAAGCCACACGGCAGGTTAATGCTTCACCACAAACCTCTGCATAAACACACAGTCCTACTCATTCAATGTGTGATAGGAATTCAAACATCACAGAAAGATGAGACTTAAAATAAGGCTGTTGATCGAATAAAATTAATCACATTTTACTAAAAAAATTAGATTTAATGATGATATTCTAATTAATTAATCTAATTAAATGTAAACAGTAGGGATGGGAAGATTCCCTGCTTTGCATCGGCAAAAACAAGTTAACGATGCGATATGCATCGGTTTAAAACATGTGCATCGAATACAAGTTGGCATTTGTATCGCGATGCATCGTTTCTAACATATTTGCATTGGTAAAAAACGATTTATTTATATATAATTACTAGGGGTGGGGAAAAATCGATTCAGCTAACTATCGTGATTTTTAACATCGATTGGTTTACCTCAGAATAGACTTTTTATTTCATTATTTTATTTTTCCTAAGAGGTGGTGGGGAGAAGTCAGCGTTTTGTAATTCAAACAGAGGGCGAGATGTATCTGTGTTGCACTTGGAGCAGCAGTGCGCAGACGATCAGCGCATGACATCAAAGTACCGCGAGAGTGATTCGAAAGCACGTGGAGCTGTCATTATAATATAGATCAGTGGGAGCCGTCTGCTCTCTGTAGCTCTTCTCGGTGCTTTGATGTCATACAGCGATCGTTCTGCATGCGCAGTGCCGCTGCATTAGCTGACATCATATACATTTAAAGCAGTCGCGAGAAAGCCAAACCATGATGGAGGCAGAGGAACAAACCTCTTCCTGAATTATTTCTGCACCTTCACAGTTTGAATCCCAGCTGCCGGGAAAACATGACTAAAACGGTATGCAAAGTAACATAGCACTTTATTTTATTTCAGAAAGTATTTTGTCTGCTCATTTTGTTGAACATTTGACTATTACATTCATGTGCAAGTTCAGGGTTTTGGTACTTTAAAGTTTCATGGTTCAAGGAACTTAAAATATACACTGTATGTGTATGCTCCTGAAATAAAAGTTTAAAAAGATGTGATGCATTTTGTTTTGGTAATATGTCTCATCATATACAGTCTCTTTTAAGGGTATAATCAACAATTTTCAATTGTTTAGTCTTTAATAAGCAAACAAAAAGCACAGTAAATTGTAATATCGAATCGCAATAGTAACTGCTAAGATGTGTTTTTTTTATTGTGACAGTCTGTATATTAAGTGTATCATTTAACTTTTTCCCATGGTCTAGAGTTAAAAACAAAAACAAAAGTCGCAATACATAGCAATATTGAATCGCAATATTGTAGAATCGAAATTCTTTAAAAAATTCACATATCGTATCGGCACCCAAGTATCATGATAGTATCGTGTATCGTTCCATCTAGGGCTGCAACAACTAATCGATTATTATCGATTATGAAAATCATCGACAACGTTTCTCATAATCGATTAGTCGGGTCCGCCCACAGTGCACGTCCAACTTCAGCCGGTTGCTCAAATTACAGCTCCAAATAACGTATTTCTATGGACAAAATGCATCTCAAAATAGTGGAGGAAACAGAATGAGATGCTGCGGGAGAAGTACGTGATCCATTTTGCATGATAATTTTTATTTTGTGCTTTAAGTTAATGCATTAGTGTAAAGGCTTGCCCTGTCAGGCGCTGTGACATTCGTGTGCGTCCTCAAAACATATCCGTACATTGCGTCCGCAAACATATCCATTGCACTGAATGATCTGTTGTTGAACGTTAATTTAAGGTTTAAAAGTCAACATGCAGTGTGTATATTTTATGAGAGTAGGAACTTTAAAGGGATAACAGCATGTAATTGTCTGAATATGAGATGCTCCATAACCGCCTTTTACAGGATAAAGAAATGACAGTAAAACATGACTGTGATCAAAGTTCCTGCAGAACATTCCTCTCACACCGAGTCTTTATTATCATTTAAATTTTTAAGAGTAATGTATGACGATTGTATGACATCCAAGTACGGCGAGAGAAAGCATTAGGAGACGTCCGCTCTCTTATAGCACTCGCAGTACTTTGATGACACACACCGATCGGTCTAGCAGCGCTGCTTCAAGTCAAACACATCTAAGCGGTCTTCAGAGAAAGCATTATGTTGGCACACTGCTATGTTGCCAAGTCCGCAGTTTTCGTGTCCGCGGGTCTTTTATAACATGCGGAATTGACGAGCTACGCGTAAACGATATCCGGGTTGCCGGGTTCTCCTGTAGTGGGCGGAGCTAATGCGCAAACGGCAATCTGATTGGCCGGTGCTCGCCTATCATCGCCCCTGTTTTGATTTCAGCGAATCAGTTCGAGCGAATGCAGACGACCTGATTAATATTCATGAACCCAGCAGCTCAACAATCCTTAGTGCGTTTTATATGGTTATTAATAGTAGAATTAGCGGTATGTTATCAGTATTATTTGTAGGTTTTCCCCCCTTTTTTTATAGAAACACTAAATGACAAACAATATCTTAAGCACCACCACCAGTCTTAAGTTCAGACAACATGACAAATATGCATTCATACATGGTTATTCTAAAGTTCTATCATTATATAATGCTAAATTATCATACTATCATATTATACTGTTTGACTGAAATGATTAATTGAATTTGATAGGTGTCTCTCACATTGTCCCACAGAAACATTAAAATGGTGTAGATTAGTGTAACGTTTTATAATAATAATTTATTCTATTTGGTGACCATTTCATTTATTTAACATATTTAATATTGTGGCATCCAAGTTATTTGACATATTTTAACCTTTTTTTTAAAGTAACAATAGTTCCCTATCAGTCAGTCACGTTCGACGTAACATCAGAGTGACTGACTAATGGGATCTCGCCGGAGAGCCCAATCACCTTCGAGTGTTAACAAAACAAGCCAATGGCGGTTGGCGTGCGTGTTTCGCCACGCGCACTCCGCCCCGCGGTGCGGGTATAAAAGGAGAGCGCGTGCAAACGCACATCAGCTTTTCGCTTCGAAGCCGAGCCTGCAAATCTCCAGAGTGTCTGCAAGCAGTCAGCGTTGGTGTTACGGCGCGTCAGCGGAGGTTGCTGTCCAGTGCTGCAATCTTCTAAAAATAGAAATCGGCAGTTACGCTGCTACCTCCCCTGGGCGCTTCAGCGTTTCCTAAAAGAGAATTTCAGAGCAAAAGAGAGCACCACGAGCGACAGGCGTCTTTTTAAAGATGGCTTCCCGCTCGTGCGTTTCTGGATGTGGTCGTTTTCTGACTTCATCTGATGGTCACGATCGCTGCCCCTCGTGCTTGGGCTTTAAGCACGCTGAGGCAGCGCTCGTGGATGAGTCATGTTCTCACTGCGGGAACATGACCATGGCGATGTTGCGCTCTAGATACCTCCTGGCTAGACGTGGGGGTATCCCCCTTGCTCTGCCCCGTTCTAGTTCCTCCGGCCGGAGGACTACTTCGGCTCAGGGCCAGGGTGATTTGAGGGTTACAGTGAGAGCTTCCCCATCGAGTACATCTCCGCGGGCCTCTCACTCCTCGAGCACATCGCACCGTCTGGGGTTCCCGGATGAGTATGCGGGGTCCTCGGACAGGGCGGGGCCCAGCATCTCATTCGGTGCCCCAGCAGATGACGGGATATCGATCACTGCACCGGGGGATGAGCTAGGTTCTGGAGAGGACGATTTGGCTGCGCTGCCTCCGTCAGGAAGAGTAGCGTTGCCCGAGTCAGATCCAGAACTGACCGCTATGCTTTCCCGGGCCGCTGAGAGCATCGGGCTGCAGCTATAGGCGTCCGCATTCTCCCGAGCGCTCAAGGCTGGATGATTGGTTCCTGGGGGCGCAGGCCGAACGTCGGCAACCGCCCCCAGTTCCTTTCTTCCCGGAAGTGCATGAGGAGGTGACTAGGTCGTGGAAGGCGCCTTTTTCTGCCCGAAACAGGCCTAGTACCTCCTCCGTCCTCACCACCCTCGATGGTGGAGCGGCCCTAGGGTATGTGGAGGTCCCCCCAGTCGAGCGGCTCTGCCCGCAGGGCGCTGCCGCCTGGAGGGGTAATCCACGCCTTCCGTCCAGGGCCTGTAAGTTCTCGTCCGCTCTAACGGCCAAGGCTTACGGTGCTGCTGGACAGGCCGCTTCCGCCCTGCACGCCATGGCCCTCCTGCAGGTCCACCAGGCCAAGGCGTTGAAGCAGTTACACGAGGGTGATGCTGACCCAGGAGTGTTGCAGGAACTGCGCACAGCGACGGACCTCGCACTAAGGGCAACGAAAGTCATGGCGCGGGCCCTGGGTCAGACGATGTCCACATTAGTGGTCCAGGAGCGCCACCTGTGGCTGTCCTTGGCGGATATGAGGGAGTCCGACAAGCACCGCTTCCTGGACTCCCCGATCTCCCAGGCCGGCCTATTCGGCGACGCGGTGGAGGATTTTGCCCAACAGTTCTCCGCCGCACAGAAGCAGACGGAGGCGATTCGTCACATCCTGCCCCGGCGGTCCGCTGCTGTCTCCACCCCACCGCCGGCTGCAGCCCCTCCGTCTGCTCGTCGCCGAAGGCGCCCTCCTGCTGCCTCCACCTCCGCTCCAGCTCGGCCACAACAGCAGCCTTCACAACGGCCGCAGCATGGAGTTGGCCGCAGGAAAGCGGCGCAGCCCGCCTCCGCCCCTGCCAAGCCTGTGAAGCGCCAGGGCAGGCGGCGTCCCTGGGACGGGCGACCCAGAGCCTCTGGATCCTGCTCCTCAGGAGATGGCGATAGCACCACTCCTTCCCCCGGAGGAGGGCCGGGTGGAGAATTTTTGTTCTGTTCCACCACTGGCCCCCGGGTCAGTGGCACCCAAAACTTCAAAAGAGCAGTTTCCTTTTCCTCCGGGTCCCAAGAGGGCGAGGATGGCAGTGCACAGGACCCCATCTCCACACTCCCATCCCCCTCTCTCTTCGCCAGTGGGCAGCAGGGTCCGGTCCGAGGACGCGATGCCTTCTCCCGCGCCCCCTGCCCAGCCGTGGAGCCAGGCGAGTGTCGCACCACACACTCAGACCCCACTTCGAGACGCACTGCCTTTCGAGTCGGGCCCCTGGGCTCCACTTCGCTGCCCCACCGCGGGTACGTCGATAACTCCCCTGGTCCCGCTTGTACGGTCCCTGGGGGCCTGGCTAGAGTTCCCCAGGCCGTCTCGCTGGCTCCTGAGGACCATCAGACTCGGCTACGTGATTCAGTTCGCCCGGCGTCCTCCAAAGTTCAGGGGCACTCGGTTCACCTCAGTGTTGAGCCAGGATGCCCCTGTCTTGCGTGCAGAAGTCGCGGTCCTACTGGCGAAGGACGCGATACAGCCGGTCCCTCCAGCCGAGATGAAGTCAGGGTTCTACAGCCCCTACTTTATCGTACCCAAGAAAGGCGGTGGGTTACGACCAATCTTGGACCTGCGCGTTCTGAACCGGGCCCTTCTCAAGCTCCTGTTCAGGATGTTGACGCAGAGACGCATCTTTCAATGCGTCCGTCCCTTCGATTGGTTTGCAGCGATCGACCTGAAGGACGCCTACTTCCATGTCTCATTCCTCCCTCGACACAGACCGTTTCTCCGCTCTGCGTTCGAAGGGCGAGCATACCAGTAGGCCCTCCCCTTCGGGCACCTCAGCCGGTTGGGGCTTCAGGTCAACCGGGAAAAGAGCAAACTCTCCCCTACGCAGAGGATCTCTTTTCTCGGCATGGAGTTGGACTCGGTCAACCTCACAGCAAGTCTCTCAGAGGAGCGTGCTCAGTCAATGCTGAGATGCCTGGAGTCTCTCCAGCGCAAGAGGGCGGTTCCACTGAAACATTTTCAGAGGCTCCTGGGGCATATGGCATCCTCAGCCGCTATCATGCCGCTCGGATTGCTTCATATGAGACCGCTTCAGCGTTGGCTTCACGACCGAGTCCCGAGATGGGCATGGCGCCACGGCACAGACCGGGTCTCACTCACCCCGTCCTGCCGTCGCACCTTCAGCCCATGGTCGGACCTTGCTTTTCTTCGGGCAGGAGTTCCCCTAGAGCAAGTATCCAGGCATGTTGTTGTTTCAACAGATGCTTCTGCCACGGGCTGGGGGGCCATGTGCAACGGGCACGCAGCCGCGGGGCTCTGGACAGGGCCCCAGCTGCAGTGGCATATCAATTGCCTCGAGTTGCTGGCAGTATGGCTTGCTCTGCGCCGCTTCAGAACGCTGCTACACGAGAAGCATATACTGGTCCGCTCGGACAACACTGCGACCGTTGCGTACATCAACCACCAAGGCGGTCTACGCTCCCGTCGCATGTCGCAACTCGCCCACCATCTCCTCCTTTGGAGTCAGAAGCATCTGAGGTCGCTTCGCGCCGTTCATGTCCCAGGCGAGCTCAATCGTGCAGCCGACGAGCTCTCACGTCAGCACGCCCTTCCGGGAGAATGGCGACTCCACCCCGAGGTACTCCAGCTGATTTGGAGACGCTTCGGGGATGCTCAGGTAGACCTGTTTGCCTCCCCGGACACGTCCCACTGCCAGTTGTTTTTCTCCCTGTCCGAGGGGACCCTCGGTACAGATGCACTGGCATGCAGCTGGCCTCGGGGCTTACGCAAATATGCGTTTCCCCCAGTGAGCCTTCTCGCACAGGTGCGCACAGGTGCAAGGTCAGGGAGGACGAGGAGCAAGTCCTCTTGGTTGCGCCTTACTGGCCCAATCGGACGTGGTTCCCAGAACTAATGCTCCTCGCGACAGCCCCTCCTTGGCAAATTCCTCTGAGGAGGGATCTACTTTCTCAGAGAGGGGGCACCCTCTGGCACCCGCGCCCAGACTTGTGGAATCTCCACGTATGGTCCTTGGACGGGACGCGGAGGTTCTAAGTGGGCTACCTCCAGCGGTAGTAAACACTATCACTTCTGCCAGGGCCCTGTCTACGAGACAAGCTTACAGGCTGAAGTGGAACCTGTTCGTCGATTGGTGTTCTCCCCGCCGGGAGGACCCCCGTAGATGCCCGATCGCAGTCGTGCTTTCTTTCCTGCAGGATGGGTTGGAGCGAAGGCTGTCTCCCTCCACCCTCAAAGTGTATGTTGCCGCTATTGCCGCACATCACGATGCAGTAGACGGTAAGTCTCTGGGGAAACACGACCTGGTCATCAGGTTCCTCAGAGGGGCAAGGAGGCTAAATCCTCCGCGCCCTCACCTGGTACCCTCTTGGGATCTCCCCTCGGTCTTGTCGGCCTTGAGGGGGGCCCCCTTTGAGCCTCTGCAGTCAGTAGAGCTTAAGTTTCTGTCTCTGAAGACAGTGCTCCTCTCGGCATTGGCCACAGTTAAGAGGGTAGGGGACCTGCAAGCATTTTCGGTCGACGATTCGTGCCTAGAATTCGGGCCGGCTGACTCTCACGTTGTCCTGAGACCCCGGCCTGGATATGTGCCCAAAGTTCCCACCACGCCCTTCAGGGACCAGGTGGTGAACTTGCAAGCGCTGCCCCGGGAGGAGGCAGACCCAGCCATTGCTCTGCTCTGTCCCGTTCGTGCCTTGCGCATCTATGTGGACCGCACGCAGAGCTTCAGGACCTCAGACCAGCTCTTTGTCTGCTTCGGAGGACAGCAGAAGGGAAGAGCTGTCTCCAAACAAAGACTCGCCCACTGGATAGTGGAGGCTATAGTCTTGGCCTATCAGGCCCGGCGTTTACCGTGCCCCCTTGGTGTGAGAGCACACTCTACGAGAGGCGTTGCTTCCTCTTGGGCTTTGGCACGAGGCGCCTCAATAGCAGACATTTGTAAAGCTGCCGGCTGGGCGACACCTAATACGTTTGCGAGGTTTTACAATCTCCGTATAGAGCCAGTGTCCTCCCATGTACTTGTCTCGGATGGCCAGTAACACTGGAACCCGCTCGGTGTTAATCACGCTTGCTGCGCCATTCCCCTCTACGGACCGGATACGTGCGCCTTGTTGCTTCTCAGTTCAGTTCCCCACGGCGAACCCTGTTGAAGTTCCTCCCGCACCCTCGGCAGTCAGGTGTGGCGGAGCACCAGACGCCAGGTCCAGTACTCGTACGTTGCCCAAGGTCAACCCCTGTGCTGGGCTAGGTGCCCGTGTGTAGTGATTCCCCTTTGGTGATCCCACATGTGTATTCTTCCACGGTACGGCTCCCCCAAGTGGAGCCCGTGTCTTCCCTGGCAGAAACCTTCTGCCCACTCTGCTGTGTAGCTACCTCACCCCAGGCGGGCTGAGTCTACCTCAGAGACTCCCGTATGTAGTACTGCCCTCGGCCAGTCCATATGTGTAATCTCCACATGATACCTCCTTATGCGGGATGTGGCTCCGTAGCGTTTCCCCCTACTTGGGGTACGCTTTCCCAGTGTTATTCTACCCACTGAGCGGAACAGCAGTGGCAGTTATCTCTGCCTAAACCCTGTCCTATCTTCCATCCCAACTGGTGTGGGGGGACTTGCCGGCTTCTGCAGAGCACTGGAGGGGGTCAGCAATAGTGGCATTTTCCAAGGGATCCCATTAGTCAGTCACTCTGACGTTACGTCGAACGTGACTGACTGATAGGGAACGTCTCGGTTACTTGCGTAACCCCCGTTCCCTGAAGGAGGGAACGGAGACGTAACGTCCCGTCGCCATAGTTGCTGTACCACCGCTGTACGGCCGGGGCACACAGTCTCGGCTCCTCAGCGAAAAACTGATGTGCGTTTGCACGCGCTCTCCTTTTATACCCGCACCGCGGGGCGGAGTGCGCGTGGCGAAACACGCACGCCAACCGCCATTGGCTTGTTTTGTTAACACTCGAAGGTGATTGGGCTCTCCGGCGAGATCCCATTAGTCAGTCACTCTGACGTTACGTCTCCGTTCCCTCCTTCAGGGAACGGGGGTTACGCAAGTAACCGAGACGTTACTTTCCCTGGTAATTAGTTTCTTTTATAACGATGTAACTCGGTTAGTATTTGTGAGAAGTAACTAGTAATATAACTAATTACCTTTTTAAAGTAACGTGCCCAACACTGCATACTATACATTGATTTATTGTATGTCTTTGATTAATAATGAATATGAAGAGCTTTACAAAAAAATCGCATATTAAATCGTAATATTGGTAAATTAGATTATTTTCTAAAATTGTTCAGTCCTAATTTAAACTATATTCACAAATACAATGCTTAACAAATTTATTAAAACACATTTATGTAAGGTTTTTAACAAATTATGTAAGGTTTGTGCCACTGCTGCTATAACAGCATTGGTGATTACTAAAATCATGTTTAGTTTTCTGTATTGGTTAGTCCTCCAAAATGCGTAAGCTCTTTAGTAACAGTAGTAGGCTATTTCTAATGCTATAATACAATTATTGCTGTTATCTTTGACAGAAAGGCAGAGCACTTTATAATTTTTTTCAGATACCCAATTACAGTCAAAAAGTACATAAACAATGCAAGCAAGAATGCAAGCTGTTATGAGGCCATTTTTGTTATTATAAATACTAATTAGTTGTTTCTGTTTGTAATTTGCCCAATAAATGACAATAACATTTTAAGATTTAAACAATTTTTTGACAGATTCCTAAAATATTTGTTTTCTCTTTATGACAGGTGGTTTAATAAATGAAGCGCTGTATGTTTTCATAGCATTCCGTGTGTTTGAAGGACATTGAGCAGAATGTGGAATTGTGTGTATTTTGTCAATAAATAACAATTTTATTTAATCCGATTAATCGGAATAATAATCGACCAACTAATCGATTATCAAAATAATCGTTAGTTGCAGCCCTAGTTCCATCCCTAATAATTACTAGTGGATGCACTACACTTTTATTGTTCAGAAAGTGACCAATATTCTGTGATCAGTATTTTATAAGTAAATTGATTTCTCCTCTCAAAACTGTTTCTCAAGCGCGTTCTCTCATCCATGCTGCATGTAAATAT
The DNA here is from genome assembly GCA_003573665.1 of Oxygymnocypris stewartii. Taxonomy (NCBI): domain Eukaryota; kingdom Metazoa; phylum Chordata; class Actinopteri; order Cypriniformes; family Cyprinidae; genus Oxygymnocypris; species Oxygymnocypris stewartii. The sequence continues at coordinate 5,523,515 of QVTF01020812.1, read as the reverse complement.
GACGAATCACAACACTACAGAGACCCGATGGAAAAGCGGGGATTAAAGTCCAAAACCTGACTTGAAATAACCTAACAAATCAATCGGGGCTAAAGCAGTTATAAACAGCAATGTAAGTTCACACAATCTCACTAATTTATGCACGCTTATTCTTAATCAGCCCTTAATGCCGATCATGGATCAGATCGATCCACCATGACAAACAGAGAATATATCTGTGCTGTTTAATGCACTCGAGACATTGTTCTTTCCTCAGTGCATAACTGACGAGTATATATTTTATCTATAAATGTAAAAGTCATGCAGATATATCTATTTTTCTGTCAGGAGTGGGCTTATGCAAGTGGACGAGCTGCTGCGCGTTAAACAAACGGAGCGCAATAATTCTGAGCCAAATATGCATTTAATGATAGCAGTAAGTGTAAAGAGACTATTGTAATCTGGGTAAATAAAATGTAATCTAATACAGTCCTAATTACTAAGCTCAGATGAGTTAATGAGTGTTTCTTATAGCAGTTAAATGTAGTTTTAATTTAGTGATTTTAACTTTTAGTTTAGTGATTGTTAATGCTTTAAAGAGCAATGTTAGATTGTAATGTTATTATGCTATCTTTTCTAACTATAAAAGGTACAGCTGTTACAAAACCAGAGAGAAAGACTGCATGGCAATGATATGTGAGGGAGTCAGTGGTAATATCATTGGTCAGTGTTAGAGGAGCTCAGCTTAGCCTGCCCTGAACCAGGTTAGCTTTCCAGCATAAGTAGCCACAGTGACTGAGGTTGATCTTTGTTAAATTTGCTTTATGGAACCAAATCATTTGACTGTGAGTTAGACTAACAGAAGTAAGCCTGACCCAAAAGTAAGCCTGACCTTGGTAAACTTTTTTAATGAAACAGGCCTCGAGGCGTTAGAAGTCAGAAGACAAGTAAAATCATGATTTACTGTCTGCCTGAACCAAAGAAATAAAAGCGATCATATTTTTTCCATTCCATCAAATCGCATTGTTTTGAATCGAAATCGAATCGCACTGCATCGTAACAGGGGTGAATAGTATCACATCACATCGCTAGCTGCTTCGTATGCATCGAGATCGGCCTCAGTTATGAAGATGCACAACCCTAGTAAACAGTATATTAAAGAAAGACATTGTATGTGACTAAGGATGTATCAGTGTTATTTATTATTTATATACTATTATAATTTATTCATATTTGGAATTTTCTTTAATTTGTGTTTTCAGTTTTTAATTCATTAATTTTATTAAAGTTTAAAAAATGCTGTTTTGTGCTTTTGTCATTTTCAATAGTTTTTGGTGTTTTTTATATTTCTATATGGTTTTATTTTTTTTAAAGTTTTTATTTGAGGAATTTTAGTACTTTAAAGTAAATTCATTTAAAGTACATTTATTATTATAGATATATGTACATATATCTATTACAACATATAGATATATGTATCATTATATAATATCTTAAGCTTTATTTCAATTTATGAAAGTTATTTTTAATAGTTTTATTTAATAACAAAACTGGGATGTATTGATATTAAAATTCTTAAAAAGTCTCTATTTAAAAAATACAAAGAAAAATAGAAATGAAATAAAAAACATTCTGAAAAAATTAACTTTAAATACTATAAATAAACTTTACACGAAACATCACACTATACGAATTAAAAATTGATATTCCTTTAGAGATCTGCTAAATATTACATTTAACGGTGTTATTAAATTTTTAGTGTTTTTAAAGATTCATTTTAAGTAAGCATTAGATGACAGCATAGGTAATGTAAATAAATGTTATGAACATGAGCAACTGAGCTTTGAAATTAGTATGCTAAATGAAATATCTAATAATAAACAATACATATAACTAAGTGTCAACAAAGTGTAAAAATGACTTAAATTAAACTATGAAAACCTTACAACAGTTTCTAACCAAACTAATTACAGTATATGAAGCTTTCAGAATCTGTTTAATTTATTTATTCACTCACTTTTTATTTATTTCCACAGAAACTGAGACTCGTTGGAGGAATTAACCATGGGAATTTGTTTAAACTAAAATTAGTATGCTAAGGCTTTAGTGTTAGCTAAACGTCATGGACGTCATGGACGTCCATGACACGTGGAGTCCCACAAGGCTCAATTCTTGCACCGCTCTTGTTTAGCCTGTATATGCTCCCACTAAGTCAGATAATGAGGAAGAACCAAATTGCCTATCACAGCTATGCTGATGATACCCAGATCTACCTAGCCTTATCTCCAAATGATTATAGCCCCATTGACTCCCTCTGCCAATGCATTGATGAAATTAACAGTTGGATGTGCCAAAACTTTCTTCAGTTAAACAAGGAGAAAACTGAAGTCATTGCATTTGGAAACAAAGATGAAGTTCTCAAGGTTAATGCATACCTTGACTCTAGGGGTCAAACAACTAAAAATCAAGTCAGAAATCTTGGGGTGATTCTGGAGACAGACCTTAGTTTTAGTAGTCATGTCAAAGCAGTAACTAAATCAGCATACTATCATCTCAAAAACATTGCAAGAATTAGATGTTTTGTTTCCAGTCATGACTTGGAGAAACTTGTTCATGCCTTTATCACCAGCAGGGTGGATTATTGTAATGGTCTCCTCACCGGCCTTCCAAAGAAGACCATTAGACAGCTGCAGCTCATCCAGAACGCTGCTGCCAGGATTCTGACTAGAACCAGAAAATCTGAGCATATCACACCAGTCCTCAGGTCCTTACACTGGCTTCCAGTTACATTTAGGATCGATTTTAAAGTACTTTTACTCGTTTATAAGTCACTCAATGGTCTAGGACCTAAATATATGGCAGATATGCTCACTGAATATAAACCTAACAGACCACTCAGATCATTAGGATCGAGTCAGAAATACCAAGGGTTCACACAAAACAAGGGGAGTCCGCTTTTAGCTATTATGCCGCCCGCAGCTGGAACCAGCTTCCAGAAGAGATCAGATGTGCTAAAACATTAGCAACATTTAAATACATTCTCAAAACTCATCTATTTAGCTGTGCATTTGTTGAATGAGCGCTTGTGCTACGTCCGAACTGACTGCATTGTATTTTATGTATAATCATTTTCTATTTAACTGTTTTAAATCTCATTTTAAATCAATTTCTATATCATTTTAAAATTCCTTGTTTTATTATTTTTAACTTCTTGTTTTTATTGCTGTGAATGATTATTTCACTTTCTTTTATGTAAAGCACTTTGAATTACCACTGTGTATGAAATGTGCTATACAAATAAACTTGCCTTGCCTTAGCAAGCTGTTTCAGTAAGTGAAGTTATTTTCAGTTGTGATCTCATTGTTGAAACACGGCTGAAGCTGGTCTTGTATCGACAGCAGCATCATGCAGAGATCTGATCGATGAACTGCACTGGTTTTGCAGTGGACACAGCAGCAGAGCTGGACTGCAGTGCCCGCGGGAGGAGACAGAAACCACTAAAGCTGTAAATGAACCCACGACATGCTTGTCACCAATTCACGAACAGAGCATCTGTAACCTGTGCTGACAGTCTATCTGTGCACATCTGCAGCCTTTTACAGCTGCAACACAAAGCCTAGACATGTTGCCCGTCAAGATTGATCTGTTCTGCAGTCGGATTTTGTTATTTTCAGCTGGCATTAGAGAGATACTGTGCCTCGTACCTAGTGAACCCTAGTAAGCCCTTAAGTAACAATATATTGTTTTTAAACTGAATGTATTGTTTTAAGATGCTGGTTAATTGCATTGCACTGCATGTTAATTGCCATTTAATGACATTCATTACATATTAAACACAATAAGCTTAACCTAAGAGTGTTTTGGACGTAATTTCACAAGTAATATGTCTTTCTAATATGGTCAAATTGCACTGCCGAATATACTGACAAAAAAAACTAAAATAAAGGGGTCAATCACAACAGAAGTGAAACGAGGAGCTAAGAAAACATGGGGAGTAGCAGACCAATTTAAAAAATCAGTAATTATAGACAGTTGTTGAAGATTTTAAGCTAAGTGGTTGAAAACTGATGAATACAATAAATTGTAATGTTACATAATTGCGTATCACTTTTGACCAATAGGTGGCACTAGGGGTGGCCGATATTGAAAAAAAAGATATCTCGATATTTTTGTGGATTTTTTCGATAACGATAATTAGACGATATTTTGCAGAGTGTGTTATTGTGCTGATATCTGAATACCGTGCACAGCTGCAGTTTCTGATATTCTTCATATTCTGTGTGCTCAGTTCACATCAGTGATTAATCAATCTTTTCATTTAAGTTTAAATTAGATTTTTACCTTTAATAAAGCAATTTTGTTTCTAAAAGTGTACATCTTTTGAGTCAAATTGTTACATTTAACCAGTCAATTAAGATGATTCACATTTAGGCTGCTCCCAAACAAATGAAACCAGTATCATCAAAATGAATCTCTGCAGAAGTTGCATCTGAAGGTGTTTAGATGTATTTACACACTGTTTAATGCAGCTCAGAGGGACATGGAGTGCTTTAACCAGTTACAAATGCATAATTTTTGACATTTTAAACATAAAACATTGAATACTGATATTTAAAATTATTTTAAAAATGAAAATAGACTTTAAATGCGAAATTAAATCGCCAGCAGGTGGCAGTAAGTCACTGTTAATAAGTGAGTCGTTGCGACTGAACCTGAACATTATATTGTTCTTTTATTTAGCTTTTTATGTTATACGTTTCAAATATGCTGGTGCATTTTCAATAGCTCTGTTTCAAAACCAACACAGTTTAATGACAATTTCTAAGTGTTTTATGATGAATCAGTGCAAAATTGTACAAATTTCACATTTGTATGTTTTATATATAATCTATAGCGCTTTTCATGATGATGTGTCACCAACAAATGCTTTGATTCATATTTAGATTGATATGAAATCAGGTCATCTAAAACCTAGATAGCACATTCTATCCACATTATAAGGCGTTACAGCAGTTCACAGCTTAAGCAATCAGTTAAATAAATCATTCAAGAATTGACAAAAATGTATGATAACTGCAGACTCTTATAAATACAATTACTGTTTATTCTTCAGTATTTGTGCATGCATTTGAGTGACTGTTAAACACCCCATGAATGGCTTGATAAAGTTTTCTTTCCTGTTTTAGTGCACAGTATTTCCTTTTGCAACAGGAAGTTTAGACTGTATATTCTGAAGGGAATATATATATATATATATATATATATATATATATATATATGTTTTATTTATTTTATAATAGCCTATTGGCTATCACAGCCATGAACTACAATTTGCTACTTTGAGTTATTATCATAAACTTAAAAAGTTACTTAGAATTATATATATATATATATATATATATATGCAAACTAATAAAAATGATTAAAACACACAACAAAATAACTAAATATTTAATCAGAGAGAAAACAGAAAATGTAAAACTAAAATTACATTTAAAATATTTCCAAACTGATAAGAAAGAGTATATAAACGTAAAAAAAAAAATAACTTAGTATCATTAATCAAGCAAATGATTTGTGTTAATTCTATTAGCAGTAAGGTGAGGGATATTCTCATTATGGAGATAATTTTATTAGAAATTGAGATGAGTCCAAGTCAATATTTATGTAAAACGTTACAGTTCATTTGTTCAGTGCGTTTTGAAGAGCATTGGAGTACATTTTACAAGTAAGCAATATTTCAGTTTTCTACTAAAATTCCATGCTTGAATGGGTTACTTGCCATTTCTTTGTAATTGTTCGTAAACTTTACTAACAAATTCAGAGTTGAAATTATTTCTGCAACAGATTTTCAAAGTATGCAGGCGGAAGACAATAATTCTGCTCACTAGGTTTTGAACACAGCTATTGAGTGTAACAGACCTGTAAATGTGATTCATTTTACATTAAAAAACACTTTTAGTGCTAAATAGCACCATTTTTTTAGAGTGCAGTATAAATAGAGTAGTGTTCACGCTGAGAATTCCAAAAAGATAAAGTGCACTTTAAATACCTCGATGATGCACTTAAATAACACAAAAAATGAAGTATGGAATGTTGAACACTTCATGCAACAGTTGAAGCTTTAATTACCTCGAGAAGGGTCATTGATTATTAATGACATAATAACCTTATATAATTCATACACTACATGGTTGGGTACATAGTGTATAAGTACATAGTGTATAGTGCATCATTTGGGACACAATTTTTGTATTGTGACTCAGAAGACACATGCAGTGAAATCAAGTAAAAGTCTTCATCTGGTGTGAAATCCACTGTACTTGTGTTCATACAGATCCGGCAGGTTACACCACTGACTTTAGTTTCTGTCAACAATAGAGGTCGATATCCCGTCATAGGATCCAGCTCTAGACTGATCTCTCTCTCACACACACACACACACACACACACACACACACACACACACACACACACACACACACACACACACACACAGTCCCGCCGGCAGCTCATATACTATGGGTGATTAGAGCTGGTTGTCTGCCAGCTGCCTGATTACGTAGCCTATGTTTGCACCCCTCAGGGACGTCAGTAAATCCACCTGTAGTTGATAAACTAAAGTTTATTCTGGATTCTGAAGGTCAGTGCTACTACAATAATGAATCAAAACCAAAACCTGATCTGATTATCGGATGTTTTTTCCAAACACCACCCTTTTTATCTGAGGTATCCCACGGGAGCAAGAACTTGGTCAGTTATTATTCACATGGGAACTGGGAGAAATTACTTTGGTTTGGATTAACTGGGTTTTAAGCTCTGTGAAATACTGATTATCACGTGTGGGAAATATTTTATCTTAAAAATGAATGACTGAATAACTGAATGAATGCATGCATGCATACACCCATACATGCATTCATACATACAGTGCTCAGCGTAAATGAGTACACCCCCTTTGAAAAGTAACATTTTAAACAATATCTCAATGAACACAAAAACAATTTCCAAAATGTTGACAAGACTAAGTTTTATATAACATCTGTTTAACTTATAACATGAAAGTAAGGTTAATAATATAACTTAGATTACACATTTTTCAGTTTTACTCAAATTAGTGTGATGCAAAAATGAGTACACCCCACTGAAAGTCTCTGGAGCAAAGCTAAATTTTAGACTACAAATGTCTAATTTAACAAGAATTCAACCACAGGTGAGTCTAATTATTCATTACACAGGTGTTCAGCAGACAGTTGACTATAAAAGGGTGTTACTTAAAGAAAACCCCTTCCCATTTCATGCTGTCAGCAATGGCACCACATGGAAGAGAAATGTCACAAGACCTGAGAAAGAAAATAACTTATTTACACAAGAAAGGTGAAGGCTACAAGAAGATCAGCAAAGCTTTACTTATCAGTCAGAATACTGTAGCAAAAGTGGTACAAACGTTTAAAAAAGGAACTGCAACCATCTCACAGAGACGTCCAGGTCGTCCACGGAAGTTAACACCTCGACAGGAGCGTCTTCTGATGAAAAGGGTTGAAGAAAATCGACATGCAAGTTCACTGCAGTTATCTAAAGAAGTAGAAAGCCAAACTGGGGTGACTATTTCCTGTGACACAATACACTGCAGAGGAATGGCATGCATGGGTGCCATCCACGAAAGAAGCCTCTCCTAAAGCCCAGGCACAAAAAAGGCCGCCTAGAGTTTGCCAGGGCCCATGCTGACAAAGATGAAGACTACTGGGACTCTATACACTGGAGTGATGAGACCAAGATAAATGTTTTTGGAACTGATGGCTTGAAAACTGTATGGCGTCGCAAAGGTGAGGAATACAAAGAAAAATGCATGGTGCCTACAGTGAAACATGGTGGTGGCAGTGTCCTTATGTGGGGCTGCATGAGTGCTGCTGGTGTCGGGGAGCTGCATTTCATTGATGGCATCATGAATTCACAAATGTACTGCTCTATACTGAAAGAGAAGACGCTACCATCACTCCGTGCCCTTGGTCGTCGTGCACTTTTCCAACATGACAATGATCCTAAACACACATCTAAGGCCACTGTTGGATTTCTGAAGAAGAACAGGGTGAAAGTGATTCAGTGGCCAAGTATGTCTCCTGATCTGAACCCAATCGAACACCTATGGGGAATTCTGAAGAGACAAGTTGAGCATCACTCTCCATCCAGCATCCGATCTCTAAAAGAGGTCATTCTTGAAGAATGGAAAAAGATAGATCTGGCAAAATGTTGCCAACTTGTTCATTCCATGCCTAGAAGACTTGGTGCTGTCATTAAAAATCATGGAGGCCATACAAAGTACTATATTTAGTAGTTGTTGTTGTGGGGTGTCCTCATTTTTGCATCACCCTAATTTGAGTAAAACTGAAAAATGTGTAATCCAAGTTATATTATTAACCTTACTTTCATGTTATAAGTTAAACAAATGTTATATTAAACTAAGTCTTGTCAACATTTTGGAAATGGTTTTTGTTCATTGAGATATTGTTTAAAATGTTACTTTTCAAAGGGTGTGTACTCATTTACGCTGAGCACTGTACATACAATGTTGCATGAAGAAAATTAAGCTTGTTTTAGGACCTTTCAAATTTGTTTTTTGTTTTGTATTATTTGTATTAAAATTAGGAATATTTGCCTCCAAAATTATAATTGCTGTAATGCAAAAACTTCATTGTCATTATTGTAATAAAGAAATGTTATGCTATTATTCTAACATTTTATCATTTATTAAAATCAACATAAAAACATAAATGTCATGTCAAGCAAACAGTGTTACAATGTTATCTGTTATCTGCTAAATAAAGTATATTTTACAATATACTTAAATAGAAAACATTCATTTTAAAATTGCAATAATATTTCACAATATAACAGTTTGATAAAGGACTTCTTAAAAAATATATTAAAAGTATTATTAACCCTCAAACTTTTGAGTCAGCTCATGTCATACAAAACTTGAATCAATATAATTTTTAATTTGAAAATTAACAAATCAAATTTGTGAACTGGATCGGCAGACTGATCGTACAGAACTGACTCAATATAAGTCATGTTCTGTTTACATTGTGCAAAATAAAATGTTTTCTTTTGATTTTAGAGTGAAATATGACTATATGAAACATGCTATTTCTTAGCAGTCTGTAAAATCCTTCCTCCCCGTGTGTTAAATCCGCATCTCTAAACCTCTGTCTGTGCAGATACCTGCAGCGATCAAATTCAGACCAGCTTTCATAAGATGGAAAGGAGAAATGACACTGAACTAAAAATAAGCTCAGACCCTAGGTCGTCTACTTAAAACTAAATTTGTACTTAAAAGCACCTTGAACTCAAATAGATGCTTCACATGAAGATGTGCTACTAGTGAAAAGGATGTGATAATGTACTGTCACGGAAAAACACTGTCACTTCCACTGACTCGCCGTTTTCAGAGGGCAACCTAACACAGAAACAATGAGCGCTATTAATTTAGTGTTTAAAATTAGTTGCTGTCTGTTTGTGACAAGGCTTCCTGAACATGAATTCCTGCAGTTGCTTCTCACAGAAAAGATGCTTGCAGCTTATTTCCACATCCAAAGACTCTTCTTTAACTACCAGTTCCTGTTTACAAGGCTGACACGCAGTTATACGTCAGAGTCTTTTCCTGAGAGATATGAGGAAAACAAAAAAGCTATAAAAGCAGGTGAAGGGGCGTACAGATATAATGTATGGATGAGAATTTTTATAGATCCCATTATGGTTTACATCCGGTTTTGAGGCCATGAAAAGACTAATGTACTCCTAAAAGTTAACTATTTTTTAAATGCTTTAAATTGACGGCTATTTTGTTTCATGAAGACAGGAATAAAATATCGGTGACATCACAGTCGTATCCAAAACCTTACTGTTTACAATAAGAATGTCTCCTCCTGCTAATAATAGCTGCCTCTGACTTGCATTAGCAAATTTACACCACGGCTGTGATATAGACGAATGTTTTTTTGCCTACTTAAAAAAAAAAAAAAAAAGAAGGGATGAGCCCAAACTTTCTGTTTCAATAGTACTGTAGATGGTGCTATGTCAAGGTCATGGGTTTGATTCCCGAGGAAATGATAAATAACGATACAAATTTGCACCTTGAACCTTGAACTTGGATAAAAGCGTCTGCCGAATGTGTCAATGTAAATTTAATGTCTCAGGTTTGTGCATGTGGCTCATTTTCCAGTGCATGTTTTTGGGTATTACAGGTGGGAGATTTATGCCATTTGAAATCACCAAAACAAACACGCCCCTACCCCAAAAGGGTCTCGCCCCTATTTTGATAGCTCCGCCCACACATACATACAGCAATGATTAGTTCTGTGAAACAAAGCAAAACTAATAATATTCAGCTTTCGAGAAGAAACAAAGCAACCTCGGCGTCCGATCGCAGGCTCATTGTGTTCTCTCCAGCGCTGGAAAGCTGGTCCGATATTTACACGGGTCCTACTTCTTTCCTCATCGTAACACCCTGTCTAAACCAGACGCGAACGGTGCTACAAAACACTATTGAACTCATTGTAATCAGTGATGTTGTCTACACTGGATGCCGCGCCATGACAAATCCTCGACAGTAAATTGCTTCAGCCTTCCATTTATGAAATATCGACAAAAATTTCAAAAGATTTTCACTTTGTCGCGTCCAGTGTGGACACAGTGTAAGCATTCTTTTGTTCCGTAGATGTTTTCTTCTTTTGTTTTTTATCTGCCATCTCTATCTTTCTGTCGTCGCTCGTCATGTGCTCTGAGCGCTCTCTCCTCCATCATGAGTAGACACGCCCCTTACTGCTGATTGGCTACAAGTTTGTTGTGGTATTCGGCCCCAACTTTTTTTCTAAAGCGTTTTCTTTAATACTTTAACATTTGTAACAGGAATATTAAATATGCTTCTAGAAAGTATTGCCTCTTTGTGCAGCTCCAGCAGTATGGCAAGCAAATACAGCAATGCAAATATTCCTCCAGCCGCATTATTTCACTTTTAGGTAAGACTTTGAATATAAATGAGCTAGTGTCCTGGAAACATGAGTACCCCGTCTGCTCCCCATTATTTCCTCCAAATCCTAAAGCTAATAATAAAAAATGGTAGTTAAACAGAGAAACGTAAATAAACTATAAAGGCTGTAGACAACAACTGTATACTGACCTAGAAATAACAGCAAAGGTTATTCTATTAGCTTCTAAAAAGGAACAGTTCACCCAAAAAATCACAACATTAGCACGGGCCACTACCTAAACTCCTGGGTCCGTATTCATGAAAAATGCTCTTAGTAACAATATTCTAAGAAAATTATTAGAAATGTGGGCGATTCCTCTTAAAATTATAGAAAAGATCCTAGTAAAGAAAAAAGTAATTCAGAACACATCTTAACCCTTAAAAGAGGTCTTAAGGACCAAAATTGTTAGGAGTACGAACAAGGACATTTAAGAGGATTAAGAGTTTCTATAGCAATGGAGAAAATGGACGAAACATTAAGAGGGAGAATAAAGGTGTTGCACACAATGCATGACAGTGAGTTAATAAGACTAGGGCTCTATGATTTCTGCAATGCAGAAAACGCGGACGGAATTGTGGAGTCCAGTCATAAAAACGGAATTTACAGTTTAACGCGGAATGTAATGGAATTTGTCAAAGTTTGGATGAATTCATCAAAAGTAGGTTATTACACTTAAATCAACTCGTGATATGGACTGGTATCTGTAAATATTAAGCCGCAAAAGTCGATTTAAAAATTGATCCTGCATGTTCTGTGCGTCTGTGTGAATGGAGCAAATGCGCGGTAGGCTATTGAAGCGTAAGTGTGTGTGTGTGTGTGTGTGTGTGTGTGTGAGAGAGAGAGAGAGAGTAAGTACAGTAAAACATGAAAAATTATGCCTGTAATTTCAAAGTGAAGGCTTATAATAAAACCTACTCTTAAAAGCGCTCTTTTATTGGACAACCAACCAATCGCAGTCTTCAAAAGACTGTCATAGCGAGCAACAGGGTTCTTTTAAGCTAAGAATCTATATTAGAAATTTTTAAGCTAAATTAGGAGCTCTCTAAAAGGATTCTTGGAATCTTTAAGAATAGACCCTTTTAGGGCCGACGTCACAATTACTTCAGAGTGCTAACTGGAGGCAAAACAAAGCGAAAACTGGAGGCGGCCAATTCAAACCAGCGCAGATTCGTCTACACAAGGAGCTTAAAATATCATCTTGTTGTGATGTTGGGTGCCAGAATCGACGTAATACAATCTCAAATTAGAAATTTGATTGCATACCTGCTGCCGCTGCCAGACAAAAAACCGACGACGGCTGAGGTTAAACGAGATAAGACGAGCGGACTGGACAGAAACAATCGTCAAACATGATCGCGTTTGCAGCGCTAGGGCTGTGACGGTGGCCGTGACAACCGCGTCACCGGCGGTGGTCGGTTGTCTCCGCGGTTGTGTATTGCCACCGGCGGTAGTGCACGTGACGTCACACACTCTATAACAAGCATAATACAAAGTTTTGTAAACAAGTGTAATAATAGTAACAGTTGCAAATTGTTTTATTTAGATTATAAATCTGCTAATTCACAAATTACTTCAAACGCCATACAGGGCGCTTCCTTTAGATTGGCAGGTTTGATCGCAAGAAAATACTGTTTATTCTGCAGTCAGCATATTTATTTCGTGATGAGCGATGGACCTTGTTGGGAAACCAAATACTAAATCGCTGATCTGGAATCATCTCCATTCATGTCACCCATCCGCGATTGTACAAGTGTCTTCAAGTTCACGTCATCGCAAACGCCCGGATGATCAGGTGTGTATTGGTGAGGATTTCTCCAAATTGGCCAAATACGAATAAGACAGCGGTAAATGGAAGATGTTAACAAGAAATGTGGCAACATACGGCGCGATTCCTATTCCACAGAGAGCGCGTGCAGCAGACGAGGAGTTAACGCACCCGCTTGCTTGGTGGCGGAACAGTGAACCGTGTCTAAACCGGATGCCGCGTCGCAACACAACTGGTTGAGTCTGTCCACAGGACATTTTAACTTTGTTTCAGTACGTCATAAATAGGACGAGACAGTTTACTGCGACCGATTTGTCGTGTTGTATCGCGCATCTGGTGTAGACAGCATCACTGATTATAATGGGTTCTCGCCGCGCCGCTCACATGAGGTAGACCGGGTGTATTTAACTTTCTCATTTAAGGCTACTTTCCTATTTAACTGTATTATTTATTAGATATTTATTTTAATGTTTTGCAGGCTGAGTGTTCGCTGACGTAAGTGCTAAAATAAACACGTATGTTTGTTAATAGATTATTGAGCCTCATTTATTTATTTTTGCGTTTCAGAATTATATCTATATATATATCACAACACCGCGCCACCGGCGGTAGTTGGTCCATTACCACCGCGGTGGTAAAAATCTGCCACCGTCACAGCCCTAGCAGCGCACACTTCTTATCGGAAAAGGTTCAATAAAGTATTGTCTTTTGTTGTTATGGGCACTTATAAAGATTTCCTGTGCATCTCATGAATATATTCTGTATGATATAAGGTTTAATAGTGTTTAAAACAACAAACTGACAATATGCTTAATCATCTGTAATTGTATATACATTGGTGGGATTAATTGTGGCTGGAGTATTAATGTAGCTGTAAAAATAGTTGCCTGCTGACATTGATAGGCAATATATATACATCTGCATGACTAGATAGACACAGTGAGTTTGTCTTTGCCGGCAGCCATATCACCCTGCAGCCCAAGACCGGTTGCCCACTGAAGCTAAGCAGGGTTGAGCCTGGTCAGTACCTGGATGGGAGACCTCCTGGGAAAACTAGGTTGCTGCTGGAAGAGGTGTTAGTGAGACCAGCAGGGGGTGCTCGCCCTGTGTTCTGTGTGGGTCCTAATGCCCCAGTATAGTGAAGGGGACACTATACTGGAAAAAGCACCGTCCTTCGGATGAGACGTTAAACCGAGGTCCTGACTCTCTGTGGTCATTAAAAATCCCAGGATGTCCTTCGAAAAAGAGTAGGGGTGTTACCCCAGCATCCTGGCCAAACTAGCCCATTGGCCTCTGACCATCATGGCCTCCTAATCATCCCCATACACTGATTGGCTTCATCACTCTGTCTCCTCTCCATCAGTAAGCTGGTGTGTGGTGGGCGTTCTGGCACACTATGGCTGCCGTCGCATCATCCAGGTGGATGCTGCACATTGGTGGTGGATGAGGAGATACCCCCCTTACTATGTAAAGCGCTTTGAGTGTCTAGAAAAGCGCTATATAAATGTAACTAATTATTATTATTATTTATTATACACGTTAGACGTGAGTCACTCAACCAGAGGTAACCCTGTCAGATCTTCCATCTTTTGAGTTAAAGCATGTACGGGTCAGCCAATCGTTAAAGTTCACCTTTTCAAATAATAGTCGCGGTCCCGGACAGTGAGTAACCTTACATATGTGGGAAAAATCAGAAGTTCTCCAGTAATTGTTAAAAAACCAAGCTAACAAACTTCACAGCTAGCGTTAGTGAAGCGGTCAGGGGACTCTTTCTGCCTCCTGCTAAGCTACGCTCCCAGAAAAACGACAATGTTTACTAACAGAAAAAGCGTCTATACGGGCCCTGAAACGCACCTATACATACAATTCACTGCTGTTTCTAGCTGAAATTAACACTAGAGGCAGTAACACCAACAACTTTCATTTATGTCCACACAAATTATGATTACAGGGCAAATGATTGATTAAGAGACACGTATTTTTGGAGGTTCCTTGCACATAATATGACCTCAAAACACTTTACCATAGTGCATAATTTGTACATTTATGTTTTGATGTTTGCATCAGTTCAGCCATTTCCATATGTATGGTTTTCCTAACATAGTAAACTTGCTCGTTTGTTCACCTGGTACAGCACTGAACACTTGAGATGCAAAGCACCTGAGTCCATTTAAACATAAGTCACAATAAAAGAGCTTGAACACTTGTGGAAGCAAACTAAAATAGCATAGCCGCTTCAGCAAATGCCTTTTTATCTCACGTTTACTTTTGTTAACTTGTTAATATTATTGCTTAAAGGGATAGTTCACCTAAAAATTTCAATTCTGTCATTAATTACCCTCGTGTTGTTCCAAACATGTAAGACCTTCGTTCATCTTCGGAATAAAAATATATTTTTGATGAAATATGAGAGCTTTCTGACCCACCAATAGAAAGCAAGAGTACCACCACGGTCAAGACACAGAAACATAGTAAGGGCATCGGTAAAATAGTTATCTGGATGTAAACAGCATCGTGATCGTGATACTTTCCAAAATGGCGCAAAGGTAAAAAGGATGAGAATAATAGTTGAAGAAAGTCGTTATTTTAGTTTACTTTGCACACAACAAGTATTCTCGTAGCTTCATAAAATTACGGTAGAACCCTTGTTTTGTTGTCACATCGACTATTTTACCAATGTCCTTGCTAAGTTTCTGTGCCATGACCGTGGTGGTATCCTTGCTGTCTATGGAGGGTCAAAAGGCTCTCAGATTTCATCAAAAATATCTTAATTTGTGTTATGAAGATGAATGAAGGCCTTACGGGTTTGGAAAGACATGAGGGTGAGTAACTAATGACAGAATTTGCATATTTGGGTGAACTATCCCTTTAAGTTTAGAGTAGGTTTTAGGTTATTTTAAATGGGTAAAGAGCATTAATCTTTTAGCATTCTGCAATACACGACTAACATAAAAGTTGTCCGATTCACGTTCATCTGTTAAAACTCAACACACTTTTAACGCCACTTACTGGAGATTTCACTTTTAAAGTGTCACAAAACGTGCAGCAACATAATATAATTTTGCACAAATGTCATCACAGGTATACATTCATAATTTGGGTAGGACAAATAAAAATTATATCATAAATTACTACATTCGCATCTAACATATTCTTATGTTGACAAACAGAATCATAAACACACACAGACTTGACAATGACTAGTTTAAATCCCAGTATGATTGCATTTTTATATAACAGATCACTGTAGCCTAGCACAAGTAGTAAACTATACAAATCTGCTTATATGAATGCAATTACTAAATGACATCTGAAAAAAAACACTGTCATGACATCATCGCATGTAATTTCCTGTGTCCTCATCAAAGAGGAAATATTTCACAAACCACTATGTCTGTGATGTGACAATACTGTCTATGTTCAGAAACAGGTAACCAGAGAAGAACTACGACTGTAAGCTAGTAAACACTAGTGAACTGCCCATATACTGCATCTTGTAGCTCACAGTTCACAAAGATGCTTCAACAGGACATAATGACCATGAAATCAATAAATAAATCCTATGAATGGTCAAACACATCCTTTCTGTTGCACTAAAAAAACATAGCCCATAGTCATTTTGCCAAATAAATGCGAATAACTGCATATGAGCTTACACAATCCATCTTCATTTAGAAATAATAACCATGAACCTCGTCCCGTTAATCCATTGTATTTCACGTGCTCCGGTGCAGCCTGTTGTTAAAGCCGCAAAACAGACCAAAAAAACGACAAATAATACAAAAGCGAATCATTGGATTAAACACATGAGCTTATAAATCTTACCTCTGTCTATTAGGGCGTTTCCGTTCAGTTCACACGCTCGCTTGCGGATGTATCGCCGCACATCTGCTTCATCCCCTCATCAGTTCATCTGTGATCAGACACTCACTCACCACGCCTTCCCCTTACCGGCTACAAAGACACAGACCGGGGCCATGCCGTTATCCGCGCGCACGCACGCACGCACGCACACACACACACACTCGCTCATATACCCATAGTGTTGAGTGTGTGTGGATCCCTCACACACACGCCCTACGCTCACTAACAACACACACACACACACACACACACACACACACTACTACCGATCTCACTGATGCTGCCAGGAAATAGTGGATTTTGAACACACCATATTTGATTAACACGTGATAATATTGAATGAATCGTTTAAATGGAATGACTCGATTCCCCGGTTCGTTCGATTGGTGCTGTAAAGGTCACATTGACATCGTTACTCGGTGATATTCTAGAATCGCGTGATCGAGTGTTTGGCGTGAGGGGAAAACAATCCCCACTGAAATTTCGCTCATGTTAACGTTGGTCATACACAAATTTGCCGTGGTGGCCATTCGAAATAAAGTGATTGTGCACTGCACTAATGGGTCTTTTTGAAAACAAAATGTTGCAGAAATATTGCTAATGTGGCCACACCTTAATAAATACAAAGAAAACAGAGTAATTCCAATTCTAGCTAACAGGGAACGTTCTCAGAACCAGTGTTGGGCAGTAACTAATTACTAGTAACTACTGTAATAATATTACCTTTTGCAGTAACTAGTAGTGTAACTAATTACTAATAAGATTTCAGTAATAATATTACAGTTACTATCCATAAAACAGCTTAGTTACTCAGTTACTTTTGATGCCTCAACCACGCTGATTTAATTTCCAACAATCAAATAATTCCTAGATTTATTTTCATAATTTTCACGACTCGCACACATGTGATGTCCCCAGTGCAGCAGGCAAGCTTGGAATATGGAAAAGCTTACATTCAGCAGATATAAATATTGCATTATATTGATTTGGTCAGGAAAAAAAGATGATCTGAACACTGTTGTGTAAGTTGTGGCTTTACATACTCTGGCGTTACATCCCACTCACTCTGATCAGCATGTGGTACATTATATTATTGTAATTAAAAATCTTTTTTAAAAATCAAACTGTTTCTTACAAACGTATGTGATTTGATAAAATACATAATGAAATATAATATTATGTGGGTAACGGAGAAATTACAATTAGCTTCAAGCTAAACATGCCAATTAATGAGATTAATACAACACTTCTACTTGAATGTCAATATCAATCACTATTGAGTGTTTTTTAAAAACTTCTGACTGCGATCCGATGTAGATTTTGGTCAAATGATGAGGAAAAAATATGTTGTTAGTAACATTCTAGAATAATTGTATGTGGAAGATACACTGTTACAACTTCTGTGGAGTGTGATGAAAAAGTATTGTAACTAGTTGTGTAAGTAATTACTGTTGCCAGAAAATAACAAGTAAAGTAACAATATGACTTTTGAAAGGAGTAACTAGTAATGAGTCATATATTACATTCTTGGAGTAACTAGCCCAACACTGCTCAGAACTTTGGCTAATGTTCTGGTTCTCTCAAAGTAATGAAGGAACATTCTTCCGGTGACGTAAATAGAATGTTTATTCAAAGTGATCTGTTCATTAGGCCTAATATTCTCAAAATGTTGCCATTAAACCAGGAACCCTTTTTCTGAAACATTTTAGTTGGTTGTTTGTCTAATGTTTACCTGTCAGACAACGTTCAAAATTCCTCCAATGTTTGCAAAATGATCAAATGGAACATCCTCTTAACATTTGCATTGCAAAAACATTAGGCTAAAAGAAAATTGGGTGGTTTAAGCATTCATATACCATAAAAAAACATTCATAACTTAATGAGAACATTGGCAAAGTATTCTTAGAACATATTTTTGTTAGCTGTGATGAATGGCTTATTAGCATAAGTGCTAATTAATTCAATTCGTTCAAATTCAATGAATCATTCTTTGAAATTGAATATGTGCTGATTAATTAGCATAATCGTTCAAACATGTTAACATTACATAAGCAGCCTACTGAATAATAACACTGAACTAAGCACAATCAGTCAGGCATCAGGCATATTTACACAGCATCAGGCTAGTAATCAATCAATTACACATAAAATGCTTAATCCATTGTAGCAATTATAAAATGTCTCAAATCACATTTAGATCGAAC
Organism: Oxygymnocypris stewartii; assembly: GCA_003573665.1. Classification (NCBI taxonomy): domain Eukaryota; kingdom Metazoa; phylum Chordata; class Actinopteri; order Cypriniformes; family Cyprinidae; genus Oxygymnocypris; species Oxygymnocypris stewartii. The sequence goes on along the minus strand of QVTF01020812.1, from coordinate 5,504,673 downwards.
ATATTAGTAACTTGACAAAAGTTGTGATCATGAGTGCTAAATTAGAAAATCATTTTCACGGTAATTAAATAAACCTCAGCCTGCACATGTGAAGGTGCATTAGCATTATTGAACCTGTAGTCAAAGCGCCTCCTCTCCAAATGTGATGGAGCGACTGTAATTCAAAGTCATTACTCTTCATGTATAGATTATGCAGCGTACACAACCGCTGAAAGGTTGTATAAAGGTTAGTGTGCAGCGTATAGAGGCTCAGCTTTTTGGGTTTGACCGCAATATCCCAAACATCTGAACAAAAGGCCTGGTTTATTTACATCTTCTCAGTGCCCACTGTGTGAATGCCCATGGGACCTTCCCCATCACCCTCCACCCACAACACACACAAACACCATCTGCAATGACTGAGCAGCTCCATGTTCAGCCCAACCGGAAGCTTGAATCAGACAAGCATACTGTATACATGAAATTAAGCGTCATAATGATGCGAATCGTACAAAAACATATGATTTTAGGGTATACTGTAACTGTCAGTGGAGTGTAAGCTGTTCCCATGAATGAGATCATACAAATGAACGGAAATTTGCCAAAATGTAAAATAGTTTTCTGGCCAGAAAAGCTGTTTTTTAAGAGGATCTCTATCTGTGATGAGAGTGAAGTCAGAGTTTGTACAGAGTTTACAAATTCACATTTGAATAATAATCTGTATTACATGAAATTATTCCTAAATGTATTTGTAATTAGATACTAATACGTTTTCAAATATCCATAATCACACTACAGTGACTTTTCTATTTCATGATTACATAATATTCACACTGCGGCTGTGAATTACTTTTTTTTGTCAGGCGAATCCTTTCAAATTTTTACTTTAAGGATCCTGAGATTTGAATATTTCAACAATTTAACAACAAATTATATGTTCACCGTTTCCTGATGATGGTTAATGGTCACATGACGTAGCTAAACAGCTAAAATTTTAAAATATTAATACAAAAGTCTTATCCTAACAAACCAAGCATCAATGGAAAGCTTATTTATTCAGCTGTATAAATGTATAAATGAAGATGTATAAATCTCAATTAAAAAAAATGATCCTTATGACTGGTTTTGTGGTCCTGGGTCACAAATTAAATGATAATTTAACACTTCAAGAACACCTTAACTTTGAACTTGTGCTACAAGTTATGTGCATGTTTAATATTAAATAAATAAATAAATAAATAAATAAATAAATAAATAAATAAATAAATAAATCAATCAATCAATCAATCAATCAGGTGGGATATAATAAGACTGATACAAGAGAAATATAGATGGTGTGCAATAATCATGCGCTTTATCTTCAGCAGTGTGTCTGATATTAACTAATGTAGACTACCAAATGAAATAGTGAGTGTAAACTAAACTACAATGCGATTTTGAATCTTCTGAGACTGACACGTCTCATATTAATGTTAGAGACTAGTTCAAATAGTAGGTATAAATTAAGCAATAAATGTAAGCTAGTTTTTAATTGATAAAAAATCATATACTGATCATAGCGTTGAGGGGTGATGATGTTATTTCATATATTTGATTATACCGCCATCGCGTGGAGATTGATTGTTTACAAAATTGCAAAGAGAATCAAAAAATAGCGCAACTATAAAAAAAACAAAAAAAACAACGATCATCCGTGGTGAATAAAAATTCAAAAAATAAAATAATAATAATAAAAAAGTTCAATGATAACTGAACAAGTAATATGTTAGCCAAAGTCAAAAATGTTGCTGTTAAGGGTAACGTCCCCTTTTTGGTGCCAACCAATAAAAAGTTGCTGATACACAGCTGTCGTCATTCCTGGGATTTGTAGTTTCACGCTTCATTGGGCCGCGTTCGCCGCAGTCACACAGCTCACCCAACGGACTACAAAACGAAACTAGCGGACTGCTGGAGCGCACTGACAGCTTGACATCACGGTGGCTGACACTTCGTGCGTCTGGAAGCACGGCTCTGAGCTGACGCACTGTTTTCCACCTGGGAGCTGACGAAAGTTGACAACTTTGAAAATGCAGTCGGAATCAGGGATCGTGCCCGACTTTGAAGTCGGAGAGGAATTTCACGAGGAGCCTAAAACGTATTACGAGCTGAAGAGCCAGCCGCTGAAAAACAGGTCAGTGAGTTTGACAGCTCTGACAGCTCCGTGTTTTCTGCTGCATGCTTTTAAAAGTGCGGCATTCACAGAAAAGACCGCGTCTGGCATTTGTTTGCATGTTTTGTTAGTTATTCTGCTAGTTTAGTCTCTCTAATAAGAGTCAGCTGCGCTCGCTCCGTCCACGCGAAGCCGCTCGCGCTGTTGACCGACGCGCTCATTATAACGAGTTTCGTGCGGCGATATATGTGTGTTACAGTAGACAACGCCTTAGGATACAACATCTTCAGCAAATATTTACTCACGCAGCTGTGTCTGTATGAAGACTTCACTGGCCACACTTTCCAATATCTTTCATAAACGTTATGAAGTCCTTTAGTTCTCGCACTATTTATTCCGGTGGATATTTTAGAGTGCGTATTTTTGGGAGACAATTTTTGTGTCAACACAAATTGACTAAACATATTGATATATATATATATATATATATATATATAGTTGACATATATTTTATCCTGGGCGATAACATGCATGGATAAAATATAAACCCTATTAAACACAAACTGAACTTTTGTGACAAAAGCGGTGTATGTTTGCTGCAAACTGAAAAGATAAATTTAAACACAAAACAATGAGACAGAAGACGATATGTTAAATGTTTTGTCTAACAAATATAAGTTTATTTATTCATTATAATAAATGTTAACATTAAAATGTGACAACTTGCCCCGACCTGACACTGCACTGAGAACTCTTGGTTAAATCTACTGTTATTATACATTATCATAGTTATCGTTTGTTACCAACAGCTATTGCAAAAAAATAAATACAAAGAAAATATGATGATATTAGATTTTTTTTGAGGATGAAAATGAGAAGAGTAGTTTAATTTAAGAGTGCTTTGAACTGCATGTTTGAAACTGACTTATAAAACCACCTGAGAGAAAATATTTGATTTGATGTTTTTAATTATTATTTTATATTTTGACTTTTGACACAAAATCTATTTTGCTAGGACAACTAGCCCGGTCTCACCATATGAAAATACTTTCTAGCTAAAATAATTACCGAATGATATCCCTCCGTTATTTAATATAATGGAAGCTGTTATAAAGTGCAGCCTGCAGTGATGTAGATATTGTGCATATTTACACATTTATGAAGTCAGTTAATAAAAAAACACACTGTTGGTAATTATAATTATGGGCAGGTGACCATTGTAACTTTACTTTTGCTTGAATTTTGATTTAGTTTTGCTTTGATTTTTATTTGACTTAATTTTATTTAATTGTATTATTTTATTATATGAAACACGACTGAAATGATCACACAAATGAATTAATAGTCAAAACTGAGACAAAGATGTAAACGTTTTAAGTGTTTTTGATGTTTTCAAAAGTTTGACCAGATCAGAAATTGCAGATCAGATTCTACATACATTGTGAACTAAAGATATATTGTATTATTGTTTATTGTCATGAATTATTGATGTTCAGGTGTGACTGCAGTGCTGTGTAAAGTGTTTTAGCTGTACGTCGATGTGATTATTGATGTGTCTTTCTGATATATGTGCGTATGCAATCACACTCTGGACAGTTTCTGAAGCTTTGCTATCTGAGCGTTGATGCACGAGTTCTTCTCCATCAGCGATATATTAATATTAAACCAATGAAAAGACTCATTGAGGCATGCAAATGATAAGTCATTGTTTTGCCCATCAGCACTAAATGCATTTTTCCAGACAGTCTTCCATGCAGCTTCATTGGCAGATGGTGAGATCTTAATTTAGACGAGGCAGACGGCTCTGGCCGCCATGAGGTGAAAATTAACAACATAAATATAGGAGCGCAGGCTAATACCTCAGATGCTGTGGGTGAATTTTGGGGGCTATTTTGGCTCGTTGCTAAAATATTGAGCGTAATATTGGGTCATGGGTGTGTTAGAGATCACAACTGGATGCAAAATATTGCACTGAAATTAATTGATTGTCATTAAGCTTCGGTGATGAAGTTTGGATATGTTTTTATGGTGGGAAATACATTATCAGGGATTTATGTGATTTAAATGACAAATTCATGGAAATTTCTATATTGAATATTCATTTTTTGTTAGTTTGTTTTTTGTGTGGCTTTTAACAATCCACTGGAAAGTCATGGAAATGAATTAGTCAAAGCCCTGTTTGTTAGGCCCAAACTCATGTTGCTGTTCAAGTTTGCATTAATGCATGTGCTCAAAATGTATCAGAACCATTCATAATTCAGCTCAAGTATGTGTTCATTCAAAGTCTGGCTTTAGTGTCTTATTTTTACTACAGAGGTACCCAAAGTATTTACTACGAAGGTCCAAAAATCAAATTTGATTGAGGGCAGTGGGTCGAAACAGATGTTATTTAACATATTTAAAAAATTACATACAAAAGGGTTAAGATATCTTGTCTTTCAATGCACAAATAGAACAACTTGCAATTCTGTAAATAATTTCCCCCATGTAATGCATCATGAATAATCCTATGAATGGCATACCTATAGTAATAAATGAACAATATGTGAGAGAATGTGTTTTGACATAAAAAATCATACAAACTTCAGCTATAAACTCAGCATGTTTAGTTAACCAAACGTCATACTTGTAATGAGAAAGACTTATCGACAAACGACAAGCTTTATATTTAGTAGCATATTATATTATTTAGTTATTTTGTTTTTATTCAGCAATGATATGCTTATAATTCTAGCATTTTATAGAAATAAATTTTTTTTTATGTATTGTTTATAGCAACTTTAATGTATAAACACAATTTTTTGTATATATATATATATTAGTGCTGCCAATCGATTACAAAAATGTATCACGTTAATCACAGTCACAGACTGTGATTCATCACAAATTTAAAATACTAGGATTTACCTGTAAGTGTGTTGAAATAAAGAAATGCATGACAAACTAGTTTAAGGAAACAGAGCCTTTTACACCTCCGCCAGATATGAGACATAATCCTTATAATTATTTAGTTTTTATTCAGCCATTATCAGCCTTTATACTGGCAATAAAACATTCACCAAGCCACATCACGTCAATCTCAGTATACATTTACCCAACTATTATCAAAAGTATTTCTATATAAATACAACAAAACATTTTCTTGCGACGTTACGTGAAGTATTATGACAAAATGCATTAGAGATAACATTAGCATCAAGCTTCATAGAAGTGGGGGTCAAACCTTATAATGCGTTTAATTTGCATTCAAAAAAATTTATGTGCTAAAGTTTTTAGATTAATCGGATGCGATAACGCGTTAGCGTTGACATCCCTAATACATATTTATATACATATATACACATACATATACACATATATATATATATATATTCATATATATATATATATACATATATATATATATATATATATATATATATATATTCACATTCATGAAACAGATTTAGCATATGTATAGTCAAAGCTGACAGTAGGTTAGTTTGTGTATAGGTTTATACTGTTTCACTTCGTGTTGTATATCTGTATTTATGTAGCACCGTGGTCCTGTGAGGCACGACATCTCGTCCCACTATATGTCCACACATGTAGTGGAATGACAATAAAGCTCAACTTGACTTGACTTGACTTGATATATATATATATATATATATATATTTAGATATTTAGTAACTGTTCACTATTTGGTTGCTCTATTTATTTGTAAGCAGATATGTTTAACTTGAATTGTATTAATTCGTAAGGCACCATTATGGAGCATCTTTAAACAAAAAGGTGATTTGTCTGTGATTTTGAGATGATTTATTTAGATACAGTGCTACATGCCCTTGAGCTGTAAGAGGCTGGCATGGATTGCAGGCTGTAGCCGCTGGTGTCTGGATGTCAGAGTATCGTCTGGCAGCTGAGTGGCAGGAGCAGGTGTTTGCCGTCAGCGAGAACATCCTCATATCCTCGACTCGCTCACTGGATGAAGTCCAGCACTCCTCACAATCCTCTCTGTTCTGTTTTCATTCATGAAACTGTTTTTGATTACAATGATACTTCTCCTCCTATAAGGGCAGAGACGGAAGGTGATTGTTCACAGTAGTTGATTAGTTGCATAATAATAGATAAGGACTTGCAAGCTGGTTTGATTTTTTCATAGCTTTGTCGATTACAAGGCCACTGCGGTTGGGAGTTTGACGCAAGACACCGGAACGATGGAGGAGTGTATTTTTAGGTGGTCATCAGCGCAACTCCTTAGTTAGATTTCAAAACTTCCTGTTTTTTTTTTTCTTTGATCCTCCCAAAATTCCCAGAGAAGATTTAGGCGTGAACCTTCAAAGGTGCATTTATTTGAACCTCCCTCTGGTGTGCACATTTTTTTGTGATTAAACCTTCCCTAAACAACTTTTATTCAGCAAAGACACAAATGTTGCAGTAAAGTATTTCAAATAAATGCTGTTCTTTTGAAAGTTCTATTAATCAAAGAATCCTATAAAAATTATCACAGTTTCCACAGAAATATGAACACATATGAGCACAGCTGTTTTCAGCATTGATAATAATCAGAAATGTTTCCTGAGCAGCAAATCAGCATATTAGAGTGATTTCTGAAAAATCACGTTACACTGAAGACTGTAGAAATGATGTGAATATCTTTCATATATTCACATAGAAAACAGTTATTTTAAATTATACTGTTTTGATTTTTGAGCAAATAAACGCAGCCTTGGTAAGCAGAAGACATTTTATTTATACTAGATGCATAGGCTTTATATTTATAACATTAAAACATCTTCCCATAAACCTTAGTAAGCATAAAAATCCTTAAAACTGAGCCAGTGCAACATATTCCACAAAATACAGGAAGCAGATGAAGTCTACAGCATACAGTATTTCCAGTAAATATATGTATACATCCTGAAAACAAGATCAGTTTACTTGCAAAAAATCTAATTACAGACAATATTAAGACTTGTTTGGATTTTTGCTTAAAGCCAGAAACATTGCCAATAGAGAAAGTATAACAGGCTTCAAGTTAAACTCTTTGTTTCTGACGTTTTGTGATGGCGTGAGATGCAGCATGCTCTTGTGAAATCAGTCTTGTGTCATCTGGGTTATGGGACACGGGGAAGATCGGAGATCTTGACAGTGTAGGGAAACTTGAACTTGAGCCTCTAGCGTGAGGTAAACAACATAGATTCATGCAAAGTACTAGTACTAGAGTATTATTATGGTCATATCTGTACATGCTGGTCTTTTGCTGTGTTATTCATTCATTTAACTTATACCACAACATGACTGAATGCTAGTTGTTATTGTTATTAAAAACATATTCATAAAATAATATTAATTATGAATGATGAATTAGGGCCTTATGTTGTAACAGGCTCTCAGGCCACGGCTGATAAATATGACCTGTAACTGGAACATTTAAAATCAAGTTGCTTGTATATGTTTTGTTAGATTAAAAAAGGTATTATAAGATAAGGTTTTGATGCTGCATTCATGCCATGGTGTAATTACTTTAATTATAACCCATACTTTCTATGTGGAGCTGTTCACATCCTTGGACTTAGAATTAAATTAGTGTAGGACTAATTTATTAGAAGAACACAAAAGGTACACTAGGTTTTTTGGTTTGAGAGTCCCCAACGACAGGTTGACATGCATGCAAGGTCAAACAACACTTTCATTTTCTTATAACATGCATTTATTTTTGCCAGATTTGCTCATCTACAACATATTACAATATAAAAGCCATGGTGTAAACATTGTCATAATTCATCAACAGTCAATCATAAACAATCTATCGGGTAAATTCTTTCTTCTGTTGAACATAAGAGATGATATTTTGAAAGATTTTGGTAAACAAACAGTTTCCGGTAACCAATGACTTCCACAGTATGAGAAAAAATGCTGTTTGGTTACCAACATTGCTCAAAATCTTTTCTTTTGTGTTCAACAGAAGAAAGAATTTACCCGATAGATCGTTTATGATCGACTGTTGATGAATTATGACAATGTTTAAGAGAAAAGGATTAAAATGATGAATTTACATCTATTTCATTTCAACTATACCTTTAAGATAAAAGCAATTATTGAGCAGTTCAGTCTCTGCTTCGGTTTATCATCAGTGTATTGGGAGAAATTCTGCAAGATTTAGACAGAACGATTATTGAAATAAATGCCAAAACTAATTGAATATCATAATGTTTTAAAACACTCAGTAGCAGACGCTTAAAATAATTGATGACAAATCAACGAATCATCGCGGAGAGCAGCTGTAAATCAGATGAAACCTCTGGAGAGCTGCGTTCACCCAAAATGTTTCCTCCTCGTCACCTTATTCTGTGAAGTGTGAGTGTGTCAGTGTTTCCAGCAGAACTGATAAACGTTGAGTGTTGAGTGAGTGAAGACAAATACAGAGAAGAGTGGATTGAGTCACGGCAGTATAAATGCAGTGTGAACAGAAGAGCGCTCACTAACCGGAGTAAAGAAGAGCTGTGGTAAATGACACCAGCACAGAGGTAGGACTTCAGTTTGTTCATTTATAGACTTCAGAGCTGAGATTTACAGATCAGCGTAACAAAGAAATGTTTGTATTTGCTTCTGAACAAATATTGTGCCCATTTCCATTAGAGATGCTAAAAGCTAAACAGTTTGATGTAACTTTTCGATTTTCTCTGGCTCCAAGGTTTGTTCTTAGGCTGATGATACATGGGGCAACTTTTTGTGCTTGGGTACTTTCCCACTGAGGATGGGTAACACATTTCTAGCTGATACTTTATATGGGTCGTGGGCCCTGTGTCTCACCTGGTTGCCCGTTGAGAGCAACGTTAACTAAAGTTGCCTGGCAACCAGTGTTGGGGAAAGTTACTTTTAAAAGTAAAGCATTCCAATATTGCGTTACTCCCTAAAAATGTAACTAATTACGTTACTTAGTTACTTTTTATGGAAAGTAATGCGTTACGTTACTTTTGCGTTACTTTCGCGTTACTTTTTAAATATGAGCAGGACTTGATTGTTTGTTTTTAATATAAGAAGTTATATTTATAGCAAATGTAAAAGTCCTTTCACACCAAAAAGTGTAACGAATAAACCTCAGACTGAAGGAAGAGTAAATCACGTCTGTACAACAGAACAAAGGGGAAGAAAGTTCAACACTCTTCAGCAATAAAAAAACATTGTTAGTTTATCTAAAGTCATTTTTGATTATTAGTATGGTTGAACTGGATCATCAAAGGTCAGCAGCAAATACATCATTTAATAAAATGGGATTAGATATATTTGTTGTTTAACATATTTAATTATTGCAGATTTGCGTCATATTCTGAGTTTGCATTTCACTGTTTTAATTAATTTTGATGAATACTGAATCAGTTTTTTGCGAGTGGGATGAATTAATACACATTCACATTTAGTCTAGATTAGAACTACAGTAAGATCATGTTCACACAGCGCACTGTCATCAATAAATGGAAAAAAGTAACTCAGATATTTTCTAGTAAATAAAAAAGTAATGCGTTACTTTATTAGTTACTTGAAAAAAGTTATATTATTACGTAACTTGCATTACTTGTAATGCGTCACCTCCAACACTACAGGCAACATTGCTCAAAAAGTTACCCTTTGTATCATCAGCCTTACAGTACATTTTACAGCGTTGCCTAAACAGTAGCATGTCGCTAACACAAATGCGTAGGGCCCCGCAGTCCAGGGGGAATGCTTTCTTAGGGCCCCCAAGTCTCTAAACACGCCTCTGATTTCAATTTCATGCTCTTTGTAAACCTTTGTAAATGTCCTGATGATTTGCAGTACTTATATTGATTCTGTAATTATTCCAGCATACTTAGGCCTAGAGAAGTTAGACCTACTTGCGCCTAATTTTTTATTTTTTTTATTTTTTATAAATCTGTTGATAACAAACAGATTTCAGTTTGTAATTTTATTGTGAATTGTGAATAAATGTTGTGTAAAATAAAGTAAAACTAAGTAAGTTTTATTCTGATTCAATATCATTAAAGGGGTCATCGGATGTCCATTTTCCACAAGTTGATATGATTCTTTAGTAGTGGGACTCGAGACCGGTGAGTGGCGAAAGTATCGTTCATTAACTCCACCGGCCTCGCTCCGTTTCCCACGGCTCTCAGCCCCGCACTCGTCACACAAAGATTCTTAAAAAAACGTACACTCACTTCTTCTGGAGATGAAGCTGGATCAAGAATGATTCACGTGAACATAGACACATTTACGCAGATCGGGATCATAGCTTTCCCTTCAAGAACGAAAGTAATGTTAATCCTCTGCATCTTCAGCGGCTCGGATGTCGGGAGTTAATGACAACTGCTATATTCATTATTACGTCCAACAACAAAACACCTCTATCGCTTAGGAGGCATTCTTCTCTACATAATCCACACTTATTGAAACAATGGCGGACTGATGACAGCTCACTCAGGGCGGATCTGTGATAAAACACCAGTGTCAATCAATAATCGTGGGAGGGGCTTTGGCCTGTGTGATGTCACATAGACAAGAATCTGAGATTGGCTTGATTTGAGAAAGGAGAAATCATTTATCGGGATTTAAAAAAGGACTGGGTGGGTTTTTGTGTACACACACCGCCAACATACATTTCTGTTCAAACAACTTGTAAAAGTGAATTTAGCAATGATCCCTTTAACTAAAACTATCACACAAATCATTAATTGACATAAAGAATAAAGTAAACAAAAAAATGTAAGTTAATTGTTAATAAAACTGAATTAAAATAAAATATTCCATCTTAAACTTAAGAAATAGAATTGCCAACTAACTGTAATACATTATGCCTAAATACTAAAATTACTAAAATTGAAACTGAAATAAAATAAATTGAAGAAAAACGGAAATATATAAAAATGACAAAACATAACAAAATTACTACAACTTAAACTAAAATAAAAAAGATAATATATTAAAAATAAGCAAATTTAAAATGAATACATTTTTGAGCAGTATACAAATAATACAAAAATAATACTGCACATTAGGGCTGCACAATTAATCAAATTTCTAATCGCAATTACGATTATGGATGCCACGATTACATAATCGTTCAAAGCCGCGATTACAAAAACAGATAAACAATTAAAAATGCCCACTTGCATCGTTCTGTGTGTTTAAGAAGAGTTTGCAGCGTGGGGTTTAACAAACTCAAACACACTGGATAAAAGACATGTTGTCTAACTGATAGTCGTTGTCACTCTGTTGTGCATGATAGATATGTTAAATGCTAAACGTGTCAAAAGTGGAAACAAAATAGCGCTACTCGGGCCACACTGAACTTTTATCCACTCGCGTCAAAAGAAAACAGTGCAGCGTGAGCTTAGAGCGTATGCATTTATTACAGTGACCAATTGAGATCACGCACTAAACAATGCTGTGAAACCAGTAAGAAGCACCCGAGCTCAGCGCAGAGTACAGTACAAATCATGTCTCTTTAAACTAGTTTACAACCAAATAAATCAGAGCTGTTATTCTCATCAACACTGATGCAGAAACAGTGCAACAACGATCCAGTTAGAAGACCTTTCAATCCACAAATCACCCACATTTACCATAGTTTTACTCTAGTTACACTGACAATGGTACAGTGGCAGAAAAGTAGGATATACATATTGCGTATTATTATATTATTCATATGTTAAAGAAGTAATGGAATATAATTACATTCATTTGTTAATTATTCTATCAGTTGATGTGGATTTGTAATTGACTGAATGTCTTTAGGCTACTGTTTTTCAATGCAAAATCCATTGAAACATATAGTTATGATTCTTTTTTTACCATGATAATGAGGTGCTATACTTTTGGTCATGTATAAAAGATGAGGCTGTTAGTTTTCACAATGGTACTGTCAAGTGTACATCTGCATCCCAACTCAAGCTCCTGCTCTAATGTGTATTTCTAAGAGACTAATCTTGTGATATCACACGTGCAGTGCCGCCACTGCTCTCCACTGTTAGTCTGGAGCCCTGATGATAAAAACTGTACTGTAAATGTTACTGTAATGAGAAATTTCATATGTTTCATTGTAAATGAAATATGCAGTTTCAGTAGACCATTTGTTCTTTTAGTTTTAACATTATTCAACTTTATATACATGCATATAAATATATATATAACATTATTTTACCATGAATAATTTTACCTTTTTTGTTTAAAGAAGAAACCAAACCAATGTATAGTTGAAGTTCAGGGAGAGTGTTTTCATCCTTTATTTAAATATATATTTTATATACAAAATATGGCATGCAGCTTCAAACAATGGTATAAATCTGTTCAAAATAATCGTTATTAATAATCGCAATTACAAGGGATTAATCAACAATTATGAACCGTGCACCCCTATTATACATGTAATAATAGTGCCATCAAATAAAAATGCTTATGGTTTTATTGTGAGCAGTTCATCTGAGCACATTATAATAATAAAAAAAAGAATATTGTAATATATAATCAAAATATAATAACTTGCTTCACTTCTGAAACAACTTTTCGGCTGAGGTTGCCAAGTCTCATTATTAAAATCAAGTCCTGTCTGTTTTATTTTCAGTTTAAAAATGAAGTTGTATTGCACACATTTTGTATTATACTTAATGGCATATAGTGGTGATCTAATTTTAGATATCAGTAGCTAAAAAATCATACAGTACTTGCTGAATCATACCAGTACTTGCTGAATATACTGGCCTTTGTTTTAGATTTAACATAGCACACTTGCTTTTGTCACCATTGAACACGAGAGTATGAGGATGAATATGAGATCTAAAGTGTATTCCAGTACTGTCCCGGATCCTGGTTGTGTTTGTTGTTGCGTGTGTGTTGTCTAGGCCTCAGTTGAGCCTGAACTGAAAGACAGCGTTCAAGCCCAAGTGAGGAGAGAATGAATAAAACTTAATTATGGAAATGAGAGGCAACAAATCGAATGAAGTACTCCCCACCCTTCCCGTAAATATTACAACAAAGAGCCCCACTATGTGCCAGCTGTGACGGCAGACTGTAAACATTACTGAAAAGAGCTCCTTCCTCTTTAATGTTTCTTCTCTAGTTAACATACAGCAAAGCCACTTGACCTTTTCACAGAAAATACATTTGTTTGGAAAATATACATTTTAGTCATGTCATGTTTTCAGTTTAATTTTGGTTCAGTTCATTTTTTTGTAATTTGTGTGTTTTTGTCAATTGTATTAGTTTTTAAGATGTGTCTGTATAGTTTACATTTTTAGTTTGAGTCAATTTAATACCTCAACTTAAACTAGACAAAAATAATGTAAATGTTTCTCTGGGAAATATCTATATACATTTCATTTATTTTATATAATAAGCAAAAAAAAATTATAAAAAAATGTGTTGCAAATATAAACTTAAGCAACATTACCCTGAGTATCATCACACAAAAATGTCCCACATGGCATTATGTACTAAAATATTTTTGTAAAAATATGTGTGGGTGAAAGTATTATGAATAGAATAGAATAGAATCAAATAAATATGCGTGTGCGTGTGTGTGTGTGCTTGTGTGCTTGTTTGTGTGTGTGTGTGTGTGCATGTGTGCTTGTGTGTGTGTGTGTGTGTGTGTGTGTGTGCTTATGTGCTTGTTTGTGTGTATATGTGTATGTGTGCTTGTGTGTGTGCGTGCGTGCTTGTGTGTGTGTGTGTGTGTGTGTGTTTGCATGCGTGCATGCGTGCGTGTGTGTGTGTTGCATTGCATATATGTGAAAATTAGGAAATATTAATCTGCCTTTTGGAAAAAATGTATTTCACTACACTTTAAATGATTCTCTTAGACATTCTGAACCTACATTCAACAATGATGATTTGTTGAAATAATGTTTTTTACCCCTTTTCAGAGGAAACCCATAAACAGTGTGCTAGTATTGCATTCTGAATCCAAAATCTTGTTCACGTCTTTACACTCTGTGTGTTTGTGTGTGTGTGTGTGTGTGTGTGTGTGTGGTGGAGGCCTGTCGAGCTGTGAAAGGAAAGTATGCTCTCTAACATGCTTAGTTATAATTAACACACCACTGTTTGCCAGGCGGGTTTGCAAACGTGTGAGTTTGCAGAGAGTTGGCAGCTGCACCTGTCCGCTCCACCTGTAATGACCGCGTCCCTCACAGAAGGTGACTGTGAAGGTGAAACATGACAGAGAAAGCGCCCTCTAGTGTACGTGTTCTCAAAGCACTACACTGTCCTATATAAACATCACCCCCATCTGACGCATTGCTTTGTTAGACATTTGACAGTCGTAAAGTTATTAGTCGATATAAAGACTAAGTCATTCAAATCATGATTTCATTTTATATTTAGTAATGAATCTCATAAAAACATGTCCCTTTTTGTCAGTATTTGACCCCACAACCAAAATATACACAAACATATTGCATAAATGTATACATTGCATAAAGTAAATAAAGAATGTTCTGCTATATGATTAACATTATTATTTCCTGTTATTTTCAAAGGTAAACATTTCCAATACATCACAAATCAAAACATTTAATACACTCCTGTAACACAGTGAAACATTTACAATAACAATTAATGCCATTTAATACAGTAAAAATATAAATGAAAAGAAAATTAAATAACATTAAGTGAAACATACTATTATAGTGTTATTAATGTATTGCAGTAGAAATCATTTATTATAAATATTTATTTATTTACTATAAATGATTGAAATTATATTAAAAAACTTTAATAAAACAAAAATCTAAAGTAAATATGCAAAGTAAAATATGAAACCATGATGGGACATCATTATTTTAATGACAGTTCCATTTTATTTTTAAAGGTGATGCTCCTGATATTGTCATATAACATAAGAAACATGTCATTTAATACACTCATATAATACAGTAAATATTTGAAATAATACATAAAATAGAATAAAACTCACTATTACAGAAATGTTAATGTGTTAAAATATAAATGATTTATTATACATATAATGATTTATTATAAATTATTGATAATTTACATTTTAATAAAAATCATTTACAATTTTTATTTTTTTTAAATATGACAAATGTAAAAAACAACCATAATGTATGAATATGTTATTATTTAAATGACTGTACATTTACTGTAATATTAAATAATTACCGTACAATGTAATGTATTGTATTGTAAGACAATGATTTATATCATAATAATTAATAATTAAAATCAGCATACATCAAAGGCTTCAATAAATACATTTACAAAAGTAAATAAAACCACGTACATATTTTATAATTTGAATTACATTCAATTAAAGGTGAAGTAAGCGTTTTTGCTAAACGATTTTGATATTTGAAAGCAGCTAAACAAACATGCCCATAGCCCAACAGGACCTCGCCCCTATTTTGATATCTCCACCCCAGATATCACAACCATGGCAACGACAATCGCAGAAACAAGCGAAGATGACACACAAGCATATTCAAACAAAAACCAACACAGATAAGTTGAGTGAAGCGACACAAAATCAATGTTACTCACCTATTAAATAGCGTCCAATTCAAGCCCTTCCCGCTCCTTGAGCTCCTTGAGGAAAGCTACTCCGATATTTACTCGGGTCCTCTTGCTTGGTCGTAACCCTTATTTGTAATGTTTTGTTTCTTCACTATTTTCCTCTTTTTTTTATCTGCCATGTCTCTCTTTCTATAGTCGATCTGCTAATATCCGTCTTGTGCACTCACACTGTATCATTACAAGACACGCCCCTTACTGCTGATTGGCTGCAGGTGTGTTTTCAGACTCGGTCCGACACTATGGTCAAAAGTTTTTAGTGCACCTTTGATAAAATATCATATGAAGTAAAGATCTTTTTGCATTTTAATAATAATAATGTGAAGGGAAAAGTGCATGAAAATGCAATGTCAGTGCAAGAAACTCCTACTGATCAGGACATAGAGAGTTTCCATGAGATTGATTTCTCACATGTGCAGCGGAGCGGCGTGTTCAGCGCTGTGGGCTCGTGTGTGACGAGCACTGCGTCTCCTCTGTGTACGGATTGGCTGTTGGTGCCTCCCCTTTTGACACGCTTCCATGCAGCACAGCCGGAGCAGCGTGACTCTCAGAGCTGTCCAAGGGCGCGCAGTGCACCTTCAGCACACCAAATAAAGATGGAGGCTCTGGGCGTCCAAGTGCAAAGACCCTGCGCTTTTCCCTGCAGCCGCTTGTGAGTACCTGTGGAGGAGCCGTGCTGGCGTGTGTGTGTTGAGTTTGAGTGTGTTTGGGAGGGACAGCGTGTTTGTTTGGGTGCGTTATAGATAGAAAAGACCTTCCGTGACTATAAATATCTTGTAACTTAAGGACAGAATCAAAATCAACGAGAGAGCAATTATATGCAAGTGCTATGACAAGTGTCAGTTAGCTTAACGCAGTACACGTAGCAAGTTTTTAAAACAAGAATTGTATTATATAATAAAAAGAAAACAGATAGAATAGAATAAGAATATAGCAATCTAGTGTTAGAGACATTTTTGGTTGTTAATTGTATAATAAATAAAAAGAAAACAAATAGATAGACTACAAAATAATAGAGAAGCTAGTGTTAATTTTTTTAAAAGAAAACAATCAGTTAGTAAATGAATAGAGTGCAAGTCTAAAAGGGGCAAGTTTTTTTTAAAGAATAGAGAGTGCTAGAGTTGGAGGGTCAAATAATCAGTATGAGAATCAGTATGAGGTTCCCTTGATGCTGATTTAATATAAAATGTATTTTGTCATTGAGTATTTAGCAGTTGGGAGTATGATCTCTTGATTTTTCCTGAATGCAATGTTGTTGCTGCTCTACGTAAATCTCCTTTTTGACATGTATTGTTTTCATGGGACTGGTCTCAAATGTAGTAGTGCTCTAACAGTACATGGCAGTGCTCTGAGGTGAGTGGAGGAGGTCAGCCTTGATTGGCTACTGCAGTGTCCGGGTCTGGGGGTGTGGCCACAAAGGACTGTGTACTCATTGTTTTTCCTGACACACACATACACACATCTACTCATGCCGCACGCACACCAAAATGGAAAATTACCCCGAGCTTTGCAAACACATACACACACAAGCACACACACACACACACACACACACACGCACACACACACACTCTCCTTTTTATAATGACAGCAGAAAATGTGGCCAGTTGAGCGGCAGATATTTACTTGTCAAGAGACATAGACATACTGTAGTTTTTGTTTGTAGTAAATGTTTGATGTTTCCATCACAAACTTTGCACTCTCTCTTAAAAATGTCACCTTGTTAGTAAACTGTGCCTGTAGGGAAGTGACGATTATATGATGTATATGATGCGTCTCCGCTGTTGGTTGTAATATTGTAATCCACACTTTGCTGAAGAAGCGTTAGTAAACTCTTGAGCAGCAACAAGTACCGTATACTCCGCCATTGTTGTGTGTGTGTTTGTTCACGCTTGCCTTTAAAATCTGCGCGTACTGCGCATGTCTACATACCTAACATGTACTACGCACGACGTGGCCGTTTTCAAAGATTCAGGTTTTGGCTGTTTACACAGAAACGATAACGGCGGCGTTTTAAAAAACTTTCACTTTGAAACCCATTTTGAAATGTATGAGTTTTTAGTCCCCAAATCGCCGTTGTCGTGTAAACGAACATGCAAAACGCATACAAAGTTTCCTGTTTTTGTCTGAAAACTTTGTCGTGTAAACGGCCCCTTCGTGTGCTCCCTAACAATTTGGCATTTGCTTGCAATATTTTGTTGTCTAGTAAAAGTTTAGCTCACCCAACAAAGTTTGCATTTATTCCAAAACGTTTGCGTTGTCCCTGACAAACTTCTGATTTGTAAAACTCTTGAACTGTCCGGGCGGATAGCCTCGTGGCCAGTGTCCCGACATATAGCACTGTTTCACTTCAGACTTCCTGAGTTTGAGTCCTGGCTCATGGATCATTCCCAACCATGTTGCAATGGCTCACAAAATTATTTTGCTCATTTTCTGTTCACCCAACCAACTTTGCTTTCACTTGCAAAACTTCCCCATTACCTTTTTGGCATTCACTCATAAAACATTTGCTCTTTTGCAAATTCATGAAACAATTGAATGTTTTCATGAATTTAGCTTTAGCAAAGAAAACAAGCTCTTTTCTTATAATCAAAGAAACAGACACAGTTAGTGAATATCAAAGCCCCGTCAGTGTAGGGTGTTAAAAGTGCTCTGAAGTGGTTTTAGTCCTGTGTGAGTCACTCAATGACTGCTTTGATTCATTTGTGCCAGACGAGCCATGATCAGTTTTTAAACTGAGGAACTATGATGCATCAAAAACATGCATGTTACACACCGCTGACCCAGAATCAATCTTCCTGTATTTCTTCTTTCTCTCCTTTCTTCTTATTTTTCTTCCCCCATTTGTGCAACTGTTTCGTAAGTTTGATTGTGTAAAGATTTGATGTATTTGACTCGAATGAAATCGAAGCAGTGAGGGACGGAACATTGAGCTTTTGTTTAAGTTGATGTTGATCATTCAGTGAACAAAAATTAAATGAAGCAGGGTTTCCGCGGAGTCATAAAAAGTCATAAAACGTCTTAAATTTAATAATAAGAATTTTAGGCCATAAAAAGTCATAAAAACGTCCGGATTTTCCATACAAGGTCATAAATTACATTTAGCCACATCTTAAATTGATATGCTTGTTCATTCATTGGTTCTATCATCGCCTTTTCCCCCCCGAAAATGCGCTGGCGGTGGCATTCATTAGTTTCGCCTGTTGTAGTTCTGTCTGAGGAATCTGGGTGGTATCACAGCGTTCCAGAACTACAAGGTCCATGTGGCAGTGCAGCAAACAGACTTGTCGGAAGGACTTTCACAGAAACCCGCGCAAACTCCCAAGCTTCACTGCCAATGTTCTAATGTAGCCTAGGCCTACAGTCTATGTTCGCAAGAGGTACTGTCTCCTCAACTTATTACTGTATGTCGTTGAGTCACTGCTTAGTTTAACTAAAATATACCGGTCTATCACAATGGCAAAGTGTACATTTAACGGGCTATGGCTCGAAGACGGTGCGTTTAGTTTTTAGTCAAGCCTATTGCACACTGTGTAAGAAGGCGTTGGAGCTGTCTAGTTTAGGCATAAAATCCTTACAGTCGCATGTAAAGTCAGAAAAGCATAAAGTTGCTGTAAAAGGTCTGCAGTGGGTGCAGGCGATCAATCAGTTTTGTTCGGCTCCATCACTAACGTTACCTGGTCCAAGTACAGTGCGGGATTCCGTTTGTCTCACATCCAGTGCCACACACAGTGGTTTCAGATCAACCTCCACACTGAAAGCGGAGATCCTGTGGGTGTTGAATACCATGACCAAACACCAGTCGTACAAGGGGAACGAAGATATTGCCGAACTTTTCCGAGCAATGTTCCCAGACTCTGACATAACCAAGACCTTTACGGGAAAGATAAGACCTCATACATCACCCGGTTTGGCTTGGCAGAATATATTAAAAAAGACCTTGTCTCCAAGGTCTCGGGGCCTTACGTTCTCATGTTTGATGAAACAATTTAAAATTGTTAAGTGTTGTTCTGTGTGACGAGTGGGGCGGGGCCGAGAGCCGTGGGAACGGAGCGAGGCCGGTGGAGTAAATGATAATGAACGACACCTGCGCCACTCACCGGTCTCGAGTCCCACGGAGGAGCTTCGGAAGGAATAAAAGGAGGAGTGACGACAGTGGAAGACGAGAGAGGACCAGGCCTGGAATTTTAGTTTGTGTTTTGTGTGCGGCAGTCGTCCGTGAGGGGCTGCCGCTTTTCATTTGTGTTTGTTTATTTTATTATTAAATGTGTTAAATGTTTGCCGGTTCCCGCCTCCTTCTTCCCGTATCTATCAACTTCATTACATTGGTGCCGAAGCCCGGGAGGAAGGAGGGACACGCTGTCAGAGAGCCCTCGCTGCTGAGGGGGATCACGGTGCTGAGGAGATCGGGCAGCAGGAAGAAGCGGAGACCGCTGGTTGCTGCCCGAGGCGGTGGTGCTGGAGCAATGAAAGAGCAGGTGGGACGGAAGGCTCGCTGCCGTGCTCCTGGGACGAGGAGGGGTGGCTGCCATCCGAGAGGGAGCGGAGGAGTCGGCGCCGTTCGCCAGTGGGCCGGAGCCTGCTGCCATCCGCCAGGTTGGTGGAGGAGCAGGGAACGGGGGACTCGCTGCCGGCTGCCCTCGACCAGAGGAGCCATCGCCGTCCGCCAGGAGGCGGAGGAGCATCGGGCCGTCCACCAAAGAGGTCCAGTACCATCGCATGGCACCGCGAGTGAGCCGCTCAGCTGGTTGAGGACTGAGCGGCAGTGTGTCCGGGAACCGGACCAAGATTTTTTTTTTTTCTCTCTCCCCTCTCTCGTCTCTGTCACTCCTCATCCTTCCGTCTCCTTTTTTTCTCTCGCCTCGTCTGTCCTTACCCCCAGGTACGCCGCGGCCGCCCTGACGGGCTCCCCCCAGGAGAGGGGGGAGGGGGGGAGCAAAGCGCAGTCTCGGGAGTACCCCCTGGCCTGCGAGCGGCGATGGGGGTATGTGACGAGTGGGGCGGGGCCGAGAGCCGTGGGAACGGAGCGAGGCCGGTGGAGTAAATGATAATGAACGACACCTGCGCCACTCACCGGTCTCGAGTCCCACGGAGGAGCTTCGGAAGAAATAAAAGGAGCGTTTGTGTTGGTTTATTTTATTATTAAATGTGTTAAATGTTTGCCGGTTCCCGCCTCCTTCTTCCCGTATCTATCAACTTCATTACATCCTGTGTTCTTGATACTTAAGAAAAGGGAGCCTTCAGTTTGTTACCCTTAAGAAAATGGAACCTTTAAATAATGAAACTTGTTACCTTCAATGAAAGTCAATAAAAAAAGACTTTTGAAAGGAATTTTAATGACTGAAGGTATTTTTCGTAATTCGTGTAGGTCATAAATTTAAATCATAGTGGTCATAAAAAGGTCTTAAAAAGTCTTAATTTTGACTGACTAAACCCTGCAGAAACCCTGATGAAGACATCAAATGAAAACGTCTTGCCAGAAAATTTCCAGTTGGCAAAAGTAGGTCATTAGACATCTATCCTGACCCAGAACCATTCGTTTGCTATAAACAAAGGGCTAAACTATTCATTGAAAATATACAGAGATCGTGATTATGGCTTAGTGCTATTATCAAATTACAAAAGCTGTGATTTAATTAAATAATTACACGTGTTGTTTTGGCACTGTGTTCATTTACATGTGAGCACATAATTATCCTCCAGTGTTTGTATTTTGAGTTTGGGATGCTTTAACATGCATTTGGGAACCCAACATGCTTCAGCCATCTGGCCATACTTTCCATAGTAATTATTATTATCAATTTATTTATTTGATCCATATTAATGAACACAACATTTTTGCCAAATTGTGTATCCCTACATAGAAGTACAGCAAACCTGGCTAATTGTAATCACAATATGATTTTTTTGCACAAATCAGTGTTAATTTTGACAGCAAATTTAGATGTAGTTTAGTTTTAGTCATATTTTAGTCATCTGAATTGTTTTAGTTGACTAAAATCTAAATGGTTTAGTTAAATTGTAATGCATTATTTTTTGTATTTTTTTCTGTTTTGGATAGTTTAGCACAGCAGGTTAAGCCAAAGCTTATAAACTAAATGCAATTGTTTTTGTATTTTAGATATTAATCTTTTTTTATAAATTTGTTTTATAATTTCAGTTAGCATTTATTTTATGTTAATTAATGAAGAACATTTTTATGGTTTTAGTTTTAACTATAAAAACCTGATACTAGTAAAATTGATTTATTAAATAATATTTTAAATACCGTTCTTAGTCTGTCAATCCTGTGATGGGGAATCCCAGATAGAAGATACAATAGTTGTTAATTAAATGGAAATTAAATGAAATAAAACTAAATACAGTTTATGTTCCCAAAATATCAATAATGACCAGGAAAAAAGCTTGAAATACACAGTGACTCTTATTTTGAAATATCTGCGCTGTTGACTGTACAGCTGCAGGCCGCTCGTTCAAGTTCAGATCAGGGAAATAAAATATGCATTCTTACAACCATCTAAAACATATTACCATATAAATATCGCATAGAAAACATTGTAATAATTCATCAACACTAGTTCATAAGCATACGTTTTGCATAAATGTGTGCCTATTCATTGATTACCACCTGAAACTGAAGCAGAACAAATCTAAAAAATCTCTCTCTCTCTCTCTCGCTCTAAAATTGTTGGTGCTACTCGAGGTGTCGCTCTGATGAGCAATGGCCTCTTAATATGTCTGTCAGAAACAGAAATGTAAAGTGGTAGTCGATGAGATTACACGTGTTTAAACCACAATGCTAAGCAAGTGCTGTAGACTAGCGTTTGACAGGGCGAGACAGGCTAATTAGAGCGATTACTGCACAGCTGGATTGGCTGGCTGCTCGGCAGAGAGCGCATCAAAAGGATCAGCGGCTAGTGAGGGCCTCATCTCGACACATCGTCTGGGTTTCTGGTCGGAAAAACTCACTGCGTTTGGAGCAAGCAGTTCCTCTATTGAATGATGAAGAGAACTGAAAGTGCATGAGGGAGCGTTGTGTTGTGTTAGTTCCTCGATGTTTGCGGTGCTGTAGAAGAAACGGATGGCGAAAGAGCGGGAGGAAAACTATGGGAGAAAGAAAACATAACATAACATCAGCTGATGTAGAGGAAGCCGGGTTTGTTTTCACCTTCAGATATAGCTCTTCAGGGAAGAAAGAGAGTCATATAAGGCTGAGATTTGCTTGAACCGTTGTTACAATTCATCACGTTGAATCAGCATCAGGAAGGTCCGGCCCGGTTCTGTGATTATTACACATCAGCCACACACCGCGTATTAACAAAGACAGGCAAAACATCTGTATTAAAAAAAGCGGTTATCATGCTTGCTCCAACCTGTGGCACAAATTTGAAGCCACTTTGCATATTTTCTCAATTCCTTGTCCTCCTCTTTTCTCCTCTAATTCTTGTACTCTCTACCACGGATAGAAGGAAAGCATTTTTTATAATTTTCTGAAGAAAACATCAGTCATGTTTGGCTGTAAAATATATGCTGACATTATTCTATAGGATGCAATGGGTAGTTGCTAAAAATAAGTGTGCTTAATTTTATAGAATGTGCACTTTTAGTGAACTTCAAATCTTAGTACATTTTTGAAAATATTGTACTTGCAAATTATTAATTAAAAGGCCACTTAAGTGTACTTAAAGAAAGTTCATTTTCGTAACACACTTTAGTACACTTTTAAAAAGTGCAATTGTAGTAAATTCAAATGAAAAGTTTTACTGCAAAGTGCATTTTAAACCGTTATGTTTGAACAATATTTTCTCATGTTTTAAAGAAGTACACCTATGTATTGACTAACATACAAATAAATGTTGCTAATATGCTAAAAATAAGTGTGCTTCATTTTATTGAACGTGCGCTTGGAGTGAACTTCTAAACTTAGAAGTACATTATTGAAAATATTGTACTTGCAAATGATTAATTAAAAGGCCATTTAAGGGTACTTAAAGTTCCTTTTCATAACACACTTTTGTACACTTTTAAAAAGTGCACTTTGTAATAAATAAAAGTTAAAAGTTTTATTGTAAAGTACGTTTTAAACCATTATGTTTTAAAGAAGTACACCTATATTAATGTGTTGACTAACATTAAGTATGGGATAGTAATTTTAATTTTAGTGTTATTCAATATTACACTTACAGTTAATATATTTGGTAACGCTTTACTTAACACATTTATGTATAATGCATTATAAAGGTTTATTAAAGGGTATAATGCATTATACCTATTCATAATGTTATTTGTAATACATCATATCTTCTCGTAATAGTAATAGTTTAACAATTAATTGATAATTGTTATGTACAAATATCATACAATTGTAATGTATTAACTGTGGTTAAAATTATTCATGAGACTGTACAATACTTAATAAGGTGCATTGCAGGGCATAATTAATACATTAAAAGTACTTGCATTATATATAAAGGCGTGCGCTAAAATGCAACTTCATTACAAATGTGCAATAAAAATATATTTAAATACATGACAAATGAGTAGCAATGACATTAAAGTATATTTTAATTTACAATGATTGATTGTCAGTGCATTCAGCAGTACATTAACGTACAATAAATGTAATTATGAAATTTCATATAACGATACTTAAGTACAACTAATTGCATTTAATACGAATTCACACACTATTATACATTTGCATATAATTGCAGCTCACATGCAATTAAGCGTCCGAAAACATTACATTCAGTTGCACGTATGTGTTATTTTTATAATAAGTACTCTTTTTAAAAGTATGCTAAAGTATTTATGACTGTGTGTGTCCTGTATTTATTGTGTGCTTGCTAAGATTGTGTCATAAAGGACTTGCTTGGTGATAGCTTACTAGTGTAAGTCTGAGGGATTTTCCTCACTTATAATTTATCATCTAAAAGGTAAAGATGTTAATCACTTATATAAGAGTAACACCTGTCCTCAACAAGTCGCACAATTTTTATATCACTCATGTCCGTAGATCCAACATTTGTGGGATAAGTTATGCACTGAAGTTTAATACTGTGGGGTTTGTTCAAGTTCCTTACCGTATGCTTTTCTTAGCTTAGCGTTGCTTCAGTTTGTCCCAGTTGCTTCCATGTTTTCAATCCAACTCTATCCCTGTGGTCAAACTCATTATGCTTTCTAACGAACCACTACCAGGATCTCAAAATAATTCAATTATCCAGTGTACCAATCACAGAGCCCCACTTTCCTCTCGGAGTAAACTCTCTCTCTCTGTGTCTTTGGGTCTGTCTGACTGCAGTAATCCATCTGAGCAGCAGCATGGCTCCTCTAAGCCCCCGCTGGGCTCATCGGCCATGACCTCTCGTATCCTGCTCCGCCAGCAGCTGATGCGCGAGCAGCTCCAAGAGCAGGAGCGGAGAGAGCAGCAGAGACGGCAGAGCTCAGCGTATGCACAGCCCTCCGTCACCCAGAGCCCCGCCATCAACGTCAGCGCACCCGCCGGCCTGCCCAGCGCCACCCAGGTGCCCATGGAAGTGCTGAAGGTAACGCAGGCCAGAAACGTCCTCTTGGGATTTAATGGCAGCGCTTTTCCAATTTACTGCATGTTGCCTTTATGTCATAGTTACTTCACTTTCTAAGCGTATTAGCATGAATGTCACAAATTGCAACTGAACTTATGACGTTTTAAAGTCTGCATTGAGTGTGATGCAATGAAAAGTTAATGTACAGCAAAATAACACACTGAAAAAATCTCAAATTTATGGTAAACAAAATAAGCTGCATGATTTTTAGGATGTTGATGACGTTTGTCTGACTGAACTTAAATTAACTAGAAATAATGTTAACACAAAAACACTAAAATATTCATCACATGTCTTTTCCACAAGCTACGAGAAGTACTAATCTATAGAAGTTTACCATTAAATTTACCATAAATTTTAAATTTACCATTAGTTTACCATTAAAATCACAATAATTTTATACAATAAAAATGTCTTTCTGTTGAGTTGTCCTCACAGGCTGCATGCAAAAACAAACATACAGCGTGACCGGTGTTGTCCGATGCATGAACAAGAGACTCGTTCATCAACAAATTACTCATTTGAGCCAGTTCTTTTTAATGAATCAAAATTACAGCATGGCCTGTGCTTCCCAATTTCCAAAATCAATTACTCTTATGAGGCTTTCTTTTATTTTTTTGAAAAGCTATATAAAAAAAAAATTGCTGCGTCTCTATCACGGCCCTATATTGTGCACCATTACAGAAAATTATTTATTTCATATTCAAGCAAAATTGCCCAACTTTATAACAAAAAGATGTGATTTTTTTTTGTGAATCAAAAGCATACAGCCTGACAAGCATAGCATAATTATAATTGAAATATTCAAAGTAGTAATCAAATTAAATGTGAATCAATAGCTTGACTGAATCTTAATCTTATCCAGCATCACAAAATTGGGCAAATTAAATTAAATGTGAATAAAATCAAGATCTTATAACTCGAAATAAAATTGAACGGAATCTTATTCAGCATCACAAAATAATAACTGCATGGTTACTGCTCAAAACAAATAGTAAAATAACACTACTGTTTCACTCAAATAAATGTACAAATATAATGGTACTAAACATGTGAAATTATGGCAAATTCGGTTGGATGCCAAATGGTTGGATGGGTGCGTTGACCTGTTCAAAGGTCCGCTCATACTACACTTATTAGTTCCATTGACTTCCATTTATACGTATAATACGAATGCAGAAGATCAGAGAAGCATGCGACTATTCCGAAATTCACGTTTGGTGAACTTAATTTGTGAATTCGTATCATTGAACACATCTGACCAATAGAAGAGGCTTCTTAACTGAATTAAAGAAACATGCACAAATCTGCTGGATTACAGTGTTGCAGTAAAGTGAAGTGGACTACGTTTGCATAACATTTTGGATGTATTATATGTGGAGTTATGTTTTATAACAAGCGCCCCTTGTGGAGACACCGAGAATGCAACACATACGTACATTGTGTTATGAATTCAGACACACATTGATTTGTAACAGCGTGAGAAATCGAAGAACAGAAGAGGATTTCACAGCAAAGCCTCAGTTGACCATGTTTTCTACACTGACATTCTCCACAATTTTCCATGCTTTGGCTATGCATATAGCATATAATACATTTGTTCTTCGGCGCTGACTGCTGAATTCAACTTGAACTTGGGTCTTTATCAGCTCAAGCATGTCTGATTATGATACTGTCCGTGAGGGAGGGAGCGGGGTGGGCAGGGGACAGTGAAGTGTGTTAAAACGCATATGGGGATTATCTTTCCCCAGAGAATTCCTCTTTAATGCATGCTGTGCTCCAGCCTCTTGGAATTAGCCATCTTTAATCCTATTTACTCAACTACATTCAAAATCTTTTCATAGCTTTGATTCCTTGTTCGTCTGCGGAACTATAGACTGTAACTGATTTCTGTGCTATTGTGCACAGACTGCGATAATTACAACTAAATCTGCTGCATCCCAAAGGACTCGGGCTGCTAATGTCACTCGGTAAGAGCCGTTATGTTAAATTTGGTAATTTATTGGGGAAAAGTAAGTGTCTTGCTATCAGCAGTATCATGGGAAACAGTTGGGTGCGTTGATTGTGGTGTTATTCTGGTGCTAAAATATTCAGCTGTATTGATTGTTCAAATATGCATCGATAATAGTGACAGTGCATGACTAAGACTCATATTTGTAGTATTTGTCTAGTTTGTGTTTGGTCTTTTTACCTATGTTAAGGTCTCAGCTAACTAACATGCTCTGGTTAATTTTTTAAGTTTCTTACAGTCCTATTTAAGTCATTGTTATTGTTTATTTTATGATTTTTCTGTTTGCTGTATTATTTTCCATTGAATTATTGTATATTCCACTTCAGTTCAGTTTTTTAACGATTGTTTTTTTTCTTAGGTGTATTTTATAAGTTAATCCTAAAGTTATATTCATTGTAATATCATCAGTTTAATTGTTATATATTTTGCCACTTTAAAGCTTTATTTTAACTATTAAGTTTTTTCTTAGACATTTTTATAAATGAAGCCTAATTTTTGATTAATTTCTAATATTATCAGTCTAATTAATATATATATTGCAACTTCAAACCTTCCTGTTTTGAACTATTACATTTTTTCTTTAATGTAACTCTAATTTTCTGGCTGAACTTTATAAACTAATTAAAAATTAAAAATTAAATGCATCCATTTTCTCAAAGGGAAACATGGCTCTATACTCAGGTGTGATGTTAATTAACTTCTTTGCTGTTTCTATTTTGCTCATATCGTGTTGAAACACCTTAGGGATATTTATGAAGCAATTAATGATCCCATATTTTTATTCTCACACAACAGTTTTTGTTCGACATGTGAAATGTACTATATTTATGTGTGACGCTCCCCTGTCAGCAGAGGCTGATCACACAAATTAAGACCCCCCAGCATGCTACTATAGCTTTCCAATCACTGTATCATTAATTCAAATGAAAGAAAAGTGCATGATACTTTTGATATTTTATGCTGGCGTTCTAACGTAATTCAAGATTTTTTGTAAACACTAATTTCTAAATTACAGTGTACTTCAACTGAGCAACAAGATGGAATATAAATGTTTAATAAAATGTGAAATATTTTATGGCTTATAGAGATAAAATATGCTGTTGAAACCTCGCTGAATCACCTTAGATGTGTTTGAAAACAACTGATACATGAGTGTCTGATTTTGTGTGGGTTATATCAAAGGATAAAAAAGCCATGGCATGTACTCCGTAACCTTAACGTAGTATTTATGTTCAGTCAGTCGTTACTTATGCTAAGCTGATGATGTGCTGGTCATTTAACCCGTCGAACGGCTGTCAACGATTATAACACACTGCCTCCAATCGAACACATGCTTTCATCTTACCACAAACAATGTCTTACCACAGCGTTTTGGTTTTAGCAACAATATATACAATACAAACCAGAACGAAATAGAGTATAATGCGTTTTTGAGTTATTCACTGTGCCTATTAAAGCAGAGGTCTCCAACCCTGCTCCTAGAGAGCTACCATCCTGTAGACTTCAGTTCCAACCCTGCTCCAACACACCTCTCTGAAATTATCAAGTAGCCCTGGACACCTTAATCAGCTGCTTCAGGTGTGTTTGAGCTGAAGTCTGTTGGACGGTAGAGCTCCAGGAGCAGGGTTGGAGACCTCTGTATTAAAGTATGTGACGGCATAATATCATAGTTTGTAACTTTGTAGCCAAAAAAATACTTTCCTTTTGAGTTCTGTTCATTCATAAATGAGTAGAGGAGACAGTTTAAGAAATTAAAGGGATCGAATTCTCTTGCTAGTTTAGTTTGGATATTTGGCCCTAATCCTGAAAACTGGATATAAAATCCAGTTTATATTTTATCGATATTATATTTAATTTTACTTTTACATTTAATTGTAATCAAGTCATGATGGGTTCACAGACATTCAATTAAAGATGGACATCAAATACTTAAATATAGATAATAAAAATTTATATAAAGGCTCAGATAATGAGAACAAGAAATAGTAAACAGAAACTTAGAAATATAGTACAAGTATTTAGAAAAGTATAGAAAGAGTGAGTATAGAAACTTTAGAAATGTATAGTAAAAATATTAAAGAAAGTGTAGAAAATTTAGAAGAAACTTAGACATATAGTAAAAATATTAAGGAAAGTGTAGAAAAATTAGAAGAAACTTTGAAATATAGTAAAAATATTAAGGAAAGTGTAGAAAAATTAGAAGAAACTTTGAAATATAGTAAAAATATTAAGGAAAGTGTAGAAAAAATAGAAGAATCTTAGAAATATAGTAAAAGTATTTAGAAAAGTATAAGAAGAGTGAGTATAGAAACTTTCTAAATGTATAGTAAAAATATTAGAAAAATAGAGAAAGTGCAATTGATGATACAAGACCTTTGATACTTTTCAACATTTTAAATGGTTTCCCACTGAAATCCACAAATGACAGATTTGAAGTTTTACAGGTTCCTGTTATACAAGAGGAGATGAAAGCTTTTCCTCTCTTTTTTATGAGAATAAAACAGCAAACGATCAAAAGAAAGCTTTGAGTCTGGCTGTGTCTGACTAGCTTAGTCGCTCCCTTCCCAAAGCGATGCGAAATTAGCTTAGATGTACCAGGCAGAGCCGCTGGACTTGAAAAGTGAAAACATTAAGCTCAGATGAGTTTGTCTGAGACTGATCGGCCCCTAATTAGCCAAGTGACCTTTGATCTTTTCAGAAATAAGTACAGATCAGGTTTGGGAGCGAGACAAAGGCAAGAGCAGTCTTACCACACACCGAACGCTAATTCAGCAAAGAATGCCTGTAATTAGGAGCACTCGTTTCATTCCAGCGCATATTTAACACTGGGAAGAGGGAAAATAAGCTGGAGAAGTGGGATGTAGAATCATAACAGAGGGATACATTTCACCATCGTCTATTCACAATATTTCAAAGAAAATACACAATACACAAAAAATATGTTTAGCGACACAGCTTATGAATTTGACTTTTGGCCAAATACTGTTTCAGTAAAAAGGAGGTCTTAAACATATAGTTTGTACAAGTATGTGAAACCGTTGCCATTGTATTGTAATCCAAATCTACTTCTAATAATATCATCATCAGTAGTGTTTGAGGAAAAGTGTGAAGCTGTGGCAGAGAGTACGTTTTTCAGTGAAAAGTGACTGTTTCTTGATCTCTTCACACAACACTTTTGCATGTTTTTAGAAAACGTAGAGAATATTATTAGCACACAAGTCAGTGTGGATAATTTTATGATACTTTAGTGGTAATTATTGCAATTGTTTGGAGCCCAACAGTCTCCATTTATTTGTAGTGTATGGATAATGGCAGCCTGGGCATTCTGCTAAACATGTTACATTGTGTTCTCTGTCTAAAAAACAATATGGTTTTGGAATGACATCACGGTGAGTTAATGTTGACAGAATCTTAATTTTTAAGCCTAGCCTCAAACTTTTCCATATTTAGGCCTTTTTTCATGCGCATTTGTGACCTCCATGAGATTGTAGACTCCTAAAGTGTCCATATTGGTACCTTAAATGTGTATATAAGAGTATCTAACGTGTGTATTAGTACCTAAAAGGTACAAAAGTGTACATTTTGAAAAGGTACTGCCCCAGTGATAGCTTCAGTACCTTTTTTTCCGAGAGTAGGGGGTGTCATTTTTGATTTCAGCAGTGTGTCTATGTGCTCCTTTTTTTTTGCAGATGGCACAGAGTCTGACTATCCAAAACTAAAAACACAGAGAAATTGAACTATTTTTGAAACTCATTTAAAACATTTCAAAAATGTATATCCATGGATGTTCATTTTTCTTTTCCATAGTAAAGGTCCTTGCACACAGAGTCCGAGAATTTTGTTTTTTTCGCATTCCTATCAAAATGCTTGCTACGGATGCAAAAACGCAGAAAATCGAACCCGATCCAAATTTCTTAATGATGGATGAAAGTTTCGGAGGCAGTGTGTAAACGTGATCGACACAACGTGAGGTCATATTTATTTTTCAACATGCGAAACTGTTGGACTCGGTGTGCAATGACCTTTAATCTTGAACGTTTGGGGTCAGTACGATTTTAACAATGCTTTTGAAACAAATCTTTCATGCACACCAAGGCCTGCTTGCTTGCTAGCTGTATCCATTTATTTATTTCACACAATCCTTCAGAAATCATTATAATGCACTAATTTGGTTCTCAATTATAATTTTTAATTCCAATTTATTAGTACATTCCAGCATAATGTTTTATTATTTACAATTTAATATTAAAATGATTAATGATGCTCAGTTATGTTCTTCTTATTATTATCAATGTTTTGGTGCTTAATATTTTTCTGTAAACTGTGATACTTTTTTCAGAACTCTGATGAATAGAAAGTTCAAAAGAACAGTATTTATTTTAAATGGAAATTATATTACTTCATGCATGTCTTGGCTGTCACTCTTGATCGGTTCTTTTTAAAATAAAAGTGTAGTAATCTTAATATAATTTTTTTTTATCTCACTTTTGAACCAATCAGTGTATCACACAGTTTCCACAAAAATATGAATTTCAACATGGATGATATTCAGAAATGTTTCTTGAGTAAGAAATGAGCATATGCAATTGATTTCTGAAGGACCATGTGACACTGAAGACTGGAGTAATGACGCTCATCAATTATGATGCATCACAGGAATAAACTACATTTTAAATCCTAACAATATTTTTGATCAAATAAGAATTATTCCAAACTTTTGACTGCTAGTATGATTTTGACTTCTATCATCTATCGGCACCCATATCCATCGAGCACTAGTAAGAGCCCCTAGAGCTCCCGAGTGAATCAATGAGAGTCTTGTCCATGTAAAGCAAAAACATTTGTATACGCATGTGACATGATAGTTCAGTGCTGCACTAGTGCATCTTCTAAACCCCCGACAGTGTGTCTCATTCTTGCAGTCTTAGTACTGAGGAGGACGTTCTTGTGGCAGTATCTAGCCGGGGGAAAAGACCAGAACACAAGACAAGCGAAGAAGGCCACGCTTTGTTGTTTCCTTTACCAAAAGCATGCTTGAGAATCTTTCAGCCACAGGAAACGGTTTGTTACTGAACTTTAGATTTGGGACTTCAGTAGGCACATAATCCAACGCGACTGACTTGAATATAGTTCTCGCAAACAGAAAATACATCATTTACTCAGCTTCATACATAACATACACTAATGTAGCAGAGGTTTTAGCAGAGTATCTGAGCTGCTTTTTTCTGTACATTGAATGTGATCTGTAAAGCACTTTTTTTAATTTTATTTGCAAACAATTAAATACGGCATATTCAGATGTGTCGCTCCAGGCTTGACGTCAATCACGAGATGACCATGTGTGAGCTATTGTCATCAAACCTGACAAGACACCTCTCAATGCATTTTTGCAAAGTTGGATATATGCAGACAAGTCAAATTTGCTGCTTGTGTAGTAAGTAAATGATAACAGACTTTTCCTTTGCTAAAGGACTGATTTAAAATTTGATAAAGACCATTGAAACCATTTTACTTTATAAGTACGCTTTATTAGCTGCACTACACAGAGCATTCAGTTAGCTGAGGTTAATGGAGGGATGTGTTGAGTTGCATTGGCTCTACCAAAACTGTAAATGGCCATTTCTACAAGTCATTCATAAAGTCTCATGATTGTTTATGGATGCCATTCAGAAGTATGCATATATAGCACAGCACATGCTTTGAATGTGCTCTGCTTCATTGTTGCCTTGGGGTAGAATTGTTGCTGCTTTATGGTTGACGCTTTGGCTTCCTTGACCTCTGACTCCAGTCATCCCTTCAGGCCATCCTGAGAACAAACCACTCTTATTTCAAGAGAAAAGATGGAAGGTCTGCCAGAAGAAATCTCTTGTGTGCACCAATGCTACATTTATTTGAAAAAAATTAATTTAAAACAACTGTTTTCTATGTGAATAAATTACATTTTATAATTCACAGTTTCATGTTACTTGATAAATGTGACCCTGGACCTCAAAACCAGTCTTAAGTGTCATTTTTTTTTTATTGAGATTTATATATTATCTGAAAGCTAAATAAATAAGCTTTGTTATGATAGGACAATATTTGGTTGAGATACAACTATTCGAAAATCTGGAATCTGAGGGTGCAAAAAAATATTGAGAAAATCACCTTTAAAATTGTCCAAATGAAGTTCTTAGCAATGCATATTACTAATCAAAAATGATTTTTTATATATATTTACGATAGGAAATTGTCCAAATATATTTATGGAACATAATCATTACTATATCCTAATGATTTTTGGCATAATTTTTTTTATAATTTTGACCCATACAATGTATTGTTGGCAATGTGACAATGTATACAATAGGGTCACAAATGACTATATTTGAATTGTGATGACACTTTAAGGACAAAAGCTCTATTAACTAGCATGCATATTACTAGCATATTTGCTGTTTATTAGTACTTATAAAACACATTTCAATGCCTTATTCTTAGTGACCATATTGTACATCCCTTAAAGGGGTCATATGATGCTTTTTAAAGATCACTATTTTGTGTATTTGGTGTAACAGAATATGTTGGCATGCTTTAATGTTCAAAAAACATTATTTTTTAAAATACTGTACATTATTGTAGGTCCTCTAAGCCCCGTCTCTCTCAAACGTTTTGCTTTCTACAAAGCTCCTCCTTCCGACAAGCGCAGTCTGCTCTGATTGGCCAACTTGCCCAGTGCATTGTGATTGGCCGAACACCACAAGCCGTTTCGGAAATGTATACCCCTTTCCAAAATCGTGAGCTTCAGCTTTCAAAATTAATATAAAGACTTAATAATGTCCTTAGTTTTTCCATCAGTTCAAGCCTGAGAGGGGACCAGAGTCGTGTGACAGACACAGTGATGAAGCTCGTATGTGTTTGCAAACAAGCCGCGGTTAAGACGATTTCTGATGGGCTGTACACTCCGCTGTGATGTGACCCTCTCTCTCTCTCTCACACTCACACACACGCATGCTTCGATTAAGTTAGCTGATGTGCTGAGATGTGACCTTATCTCTCTCTCTCTCACACACGCGCGCCCACGCACACACGTGCAATAGTCAATAGCAAATACTTAAACTAATAATAAAACATACAGTTGCTGATTCAGAAGTGCCAGATTGTCATAGCAAAGTGCAAAGTCAGAATTAACTCATCTCCTAGGTTCACGAAACTGTTGTGCATAAAATGCGTTGCTGTTCACAGCTTCTCCCTGACATGGCTGCATCAACACTACTGCGGTTACTGAAACCACGCCTTATGCAAACATTCCCAATTCGCGCTATTAAAGCTGCAGTCCGTAACTTTTGTAAAACTTCAAAATTTATAAAATGTATATAATAAGCAAGTTCACCATGAATACATTTTCCAAACTGTGTTTTTGGCTTATCCCGAACCACTACCTACGGTACACCTATGATAAGTGTTTATATTCAGACTATTTTAGACCGGTTCTGGTAGGTACCGCTGCGGAGTAACCCGGTACCTGCGTGATTCGTCATAGACATAAACAGAGAGGTGTGTGTGTGTGTGTGTGTGTGTGTAGTGTGTGTGGTGTGTGTGGTGTGTGTGTGTGTCTGTGTTTGGTACAGTGATAGTCAGTGGTGCCCACACTGAAAGATTTAGAAAAATTAAAAAGATACGAGTAATTTTCTGCCAGTACATTTTATGTTAAGTTTATAGACATTTCCTTTCACCCATAAACACAAAACCATACAATTAAAAATATTCTAAATGCAGGAAAAACACCTGTGCAAAATCCACACAGAAATTCCTTCATATTAGCACAGACACTGAACGCTGTTTTCAGAGCAGTGTTGATATGAGCTTCACATTCAGTTTAGTCATGCATACTTTATCGTTCCTCAGAGAACGACTAGAAATATAAGTGACGGAGCTGTGAAAGATCACGCGTGTGTTTCGACAGTCTTTCTCACGTTTGCAGCGCTCAGATCTGAATGAAGCAGGCAGTGCCTCTCTTCTGTTCACGGGACGGAGGTGGGAGACGTATGCTGCTGGAGTCACTATGAGCCGCAGAAAGACTCCATTGTTTTAACCTGACATTGACGTCATAGTTACTCCATAAAGGCATATTTTGACATAAACCAGCACAAGTTCAGTAGTGTTTGTTGTGTCTTGTGTTAATCGTCCAACAGGCTAAACTAATCAGCTATTCACCACTTTTTTAGGCACAACCAGACTCACTTCAGTTCATCAAATAGTTGAGGATTCATTTACAACAGTAAAGTCATCAAACATAATTATAATAATTTATAATAGCATAAATTGTATAATACCTATACTAAAACTGCAGTCTGTACTCAAGTGCTTGTCATGTTTGTCCTGCACACTTGTCAGCTGTGTCAAGTGTGGTTTGAGTCATGACCTCTGAGTGTATAGGTCATTATGTGTGCATGGCTCATGTGGAGGAGGAACTTGAGGACTCTTAAGAGATGAGTAACTGAGCTAGGAATAGAATGGGAGGCTATTTCGGAAAATGACAGTTATTATTACTGATTTGATGAAGGAACAGTGATTACAGAATTCTTGAAAGTTACATGCGGGATAAAATGATTCAGGTTATTGTCTTTAGTGTTTTAATAATGACTAATAATAATAATTATTATTGGGTTACATTTTATTTTAAGGTGTCCTTGTTGCAGAGAAAATATACATTTAAGTATTGATTAATATTAATCAACTACATGTACTTACTGTATGGTTAGGTTTAGGATTATGGTTTGGCTTATTGTAGCTTGCATGTAATTTTGCATAATTTATTGTTATTATAATAGTAAGCGAATGTAATGTGTAACATGGACACCTTAAAATAAAGTGTTACTTATTGTTGTTGAACATTTTAGACATTGTGGCCTTTGCTGGTTGCTTGTCTGTCATTTTTAGATCTACAAAATAATAATACGAATAATTAATAATCAATCATTAATATTTGTGTGGTTCAGTGTGTCTATTTTATTTCACAAGGGGGTAAAAACAGCCACAATTTACATAACAGCACAAATAGAGAAAATAATCAAAAGAGATAATAAACAAAAATAAAGAAATTTACCTAAAGAAAATAGTCTATTTTTACAAAATTTGACATTAGTGCTAGAAAAAGTACTGGTATTAATAAGTGGATCTTAGATTAAAAAAAATACTAATACAAAAGTTGTGTGGTTTAGTGTCTATTTTATTTCACAAATATAAAAACAACATAAAAAGCAGCAACAGTTTACATAGCAGGAAAATAAAGACAAATCTAGCTTTTAGAGGAGTTAACTACAAAAGAATGAATTAAAATCTTAAATGTATTACATGGCTCTTCCTCATCATGTGTGATTATTTCCTGTCTGTGACTCCCTGTCTGTCTGAAGGTTCAAACGCATCTTGAAAACCCCACGAAGTATCACATCCAGCAGTCTCAGAGGCAGCAGGTGAAGGCGTATCTGTCCACCACTCTGGGAGGAACGCTCGGCTCGCAGGCCGTGAGCTTGCCGTGCCCCAGCCAGGCCCCTGACCACGGGGGAATGCCTCCGGGGCCGGGCAACAGTGCCCCCAACAGTCCCATGGCCTTACTGACCCTCAACTCCAACTGCGAGAAAGAGGTAATGACAAAACCCTGTCATATTCCTCCATTTATTTATATCTAATATTTAAAAATTGTATTTAAATGAATTCATGATTTTGAATCATATATACGGAGGGTTCTACTTTATTTTGTGTCCTTGTTAACTCCATTAATTCCTGAGTAATGTTATTAACAGCATGCAATTACTATAACATTATTGGATAGGGGTTTGGTTTAAGGTCAGTTGCTTATAATTATCCATAATTTTATGTTGTTACTATATAAGTCATTCTATTTAGGGTACACATCAGGAAAGGTGTAAAAACGTATGGTTTCTGAATAAAACAACTGTTGGTTTTAGTTTATGTATTTTATCAGAACATAGTTTTACAGTTCCCTATCAGTCAGTCACTCTCGACGTCACGTCGGAGGACCGACGATTTGGGATCTCGCTTAGAGAGACCAATCCACTTCGAGTGTAAACTAAACGAGCCAATGCACATTGGCATGCGATTATTGCATCCAGCTGCCGCTGATCACAGCGTGAGCATAAGTAGGCACCAGGTGCAGCGCATATTCAGCTTTTCGCTTCGGAGTCGAGCAGTTACATCGTTGTGCTCCTGACTTCTGCTGACAAGTGAATTCAACGAGTTGAGCACGCTCTTTGGAAGACTCTCGTGCTGGTGGACGGCTCTACGGTGGTGGTGGTTCTTCCCGTGTCGAGTGGACTGCACACATCAGGCTGCACTACCCCCTGTTTGTGTTGCAGATGACCATCTCCCCTGTGCGCTTCAGCACGCTAAAATAGTTTTTTCCCTAAAAGAGCATTCACGGTTGCGTATTTTTAAAGACGAAGTTGCATCTGGCAAACTTGACGTTGCGTCTTTATAAAGACGAGTTGGGTCTTGCTTCAGACAACGTGTCACCCGTGCGTTTCTGGATGCGGTCGTTGCCTGGCGCTGGGTGATGGTCACGATCGCTGCCTCAAGTGCCTGGGCAGTAAGCACGCTGAGGTGGCGTTCGTGGATGAGTCATCTTCTAACTGTGGATGCTCATCTCGGAGTTGCGGCCAGGCTCCGTTACCTCGACAAAGGGGCGGAGCTGTTACCTCCATCTCGATCTAGTTCTCGTCCTGACTGCAGACAGGCGAGGTCTACTTCAGGCGGTTGCACGGCTGGTCTGAGGATTACAGTGGTGGCAAACCCTCAAGGGACCATCGCTCCTCTTGCGCTCCGCAACCAGTTGAGCTGCCAATGGAACGTGCTGGGCCCTCTAAAAGGAGCGTACCAGCAGTATCCTTGGCACTCCTCCCGACGACCAGATGTCGATTGCTGCATCGGAGGGTGAGCCGGAGCTTCTGGAGAGGAAGATTCGGCTGCGCTGCTGCTCCGGCAGTAGCAATGCCTGAGTCGGATCTGGAAGTGACGGCTAGGCTTTCCCGGGCCGCCGAAAGGGTAGGGCTCGACTGGAGAAAGCCACCGTGTCCCGAACCCTTGAGGTTGGACGACTGGTTTCTCGGGGTAGCTTTTGCTGGTTCTCAGCGCCCTGCCCCGGGTGCCTCTCTCCTGGACGTGCTTGA
The DNA here is from genome assembly GCA_003573665.1 of Oxygymnocypris stewartii. Taxonomy (NCBI): domain Eukaryota; kingdom Metazoa; phylum Chordata; class Actinopteri; order Cypriniformes; family Cyprinidae; genus Oxygymnocypris; species Oxygymnocypris stewartii. Next base: position 5,466,240 of record QVTF01020812.1, on the reverse strand, counting down.
GGAGCTTACGGGTCGTGGACGGCACCTTTTACTGCCAGAAACTGACCTGTTAACTCCTCCTCCCTCACCACCCTCGGTGGTGCAGCTAGGGGTTACGGGGGTCCCCCCGGTGGAGCGGTCAGTTGCGATGCAAGTGTTTCCTTATACTGTCTCCACCCGGCAGGGCAAACCGTGCCTCCTCTTCCGGGCCTGTAGGTACTCGTCTGGTCTCATCCGGCGATGCTTATGTGGCTTGTGGAGATGCTACCTCCACCTAACGCTACGGCGTTACTGCAGGTTCTTCAGGCTAAAAGCACTGAGGGACATGCACGGGGTGGTCACGATCCGGAAGTTCTGAAAGAGCTCTGTACCGCACCTGACCTCGCGCCACAAGCAACGAAGGTTATGGCACGGTCTCTGGGTCGTGCAATGTCCACACTTGTGGTCCAGGAGCGCCACCTCTGGCTGTGTCTGGTTGACATAGGGATGCCGACAAAGTTCGGTTCCTCAAGGTTCCTGTACCCCAGACTGGCCTCTTCGGTGATGCAGCCGGTAACATGGCCCAGCAGTTCCCGGCTGCACAGGAGCAGACTGAGGCGATCTAACACTTCCTGCCTCGGCGGGCAGCTGCTGCCTCCACCCGTCCGCCGGTTGCAGCGCCCAGCCTGCTCGTCCCCGAGTACGGCCCCCTGCATCCACCCCCGCTCCCGCACCGCATCCGCAGCAGCCTTCAAAAGCAGTGCCGTTGAGCTAGGTGTAGGCAGGCCGCCCCGCCCGTCCTGGCCCCCGTCAACTGGCGGTAAGCGGAGGAGCAAGAGGCCTCGGGACGGGCGACCCAGAGAGAGAGGGAACTGCTTCGGGAAAGGGTAAGTGCATCTCTCCCTCCCCCGGAGGAGGGCCGGGTGGATAATCTGTTGTTTCAAAAATCTCGACAGGAAGCGGTTGTCTCTGTCTCTGGGTCCCAAGAGGGCATAGAGAGTCATGGACGGATCAACTTCCGACCCCACTCATCCTCCTTCTCACCAACAGGCAGCAGTGGGCGGTTCGAGAGCGTCATCAAAGGCTACTCACGCACCCTCTGCCAAATTATGGAAGCAGGTAAATGTGCACCACACACTCAGACCCCTCCTCGGTCCGCCACGGGCCAGGTCCCTGCATTACACCTCGCTGCCCTACCGCGGGTACGTCGGTGGTCCCGATGGTCCTGCTTGTATGGTGTCTGGGTGCCGGGTTCCCAGCCGTCTCGCTGGCTCCTAAGGACCATCTGACTCGGCTATGCGATTCAGTTCGCCCGGCGTCCTCCCCAGTTCAGGGGCATCCACCTCACAGCAGTGAAGGCAGCCGATGCCCATGTCTTGTGAGAGGAATCACTGTCCTACTGGCGAAGGACGTGATGGAACCGGTCCCTCCAGCCGTTATGAAGGAAGGGTTTTTCAGCCATTACATCATTGTGCCCAAGAAAAGCGGTGGGTTACGACCAATCTTGGGTCTGTGCATCTTGAACTGGGCCTTTCATAAACCTCCTTTCAAGATGCTCATGCAGAACTGCATCTTTGGATGCATTCGTCCCCAAGTTTGGTCTGCAGCATTCGACCTGAAAGACCGTACTTCCATGTGTCGATCCTTCCGCGCCACAGGCCATTCCTGCGGTTTGCGTTCGAAGGACGAGCATATCAGTACAAGGTCCTGCCCTTCGGGCTGTCCCTATCGCCCCGTGTCTTCACGAAAGTAGCGGAGGCAGCCCTTGTTCCCTTGAGAGAACAGGGCGTGCACATTCTCAACTACCTCGACGACTGGCTCATACTGGCTCAGTCTCAGGATCAGTTAAGCGAACACAGGGATTTGGTGCTCTCGTACCTCACCCAGTTGGGCCTTCGGGTCAACTGGGAAAAGAGCAAACTCTTGCCGACGCAGAGGATCTCTTTTCTCGGTATGGAGTTTGGATTCGGTCAATCAGACAGCGCGCCTCACGCAGGAATGCACTCAGTCGTGTTGAACTGCTTGAATACGTTCAAGAACAGGACGGCGGCACCACTGAAACCGTTTCAGAGGCTCCTGGGGCATATGGCGGCGCGGTCACGCCGCTGGGGCCGCTCCATATGAGACCGTTTCAACACTGGCTCCATGGCCGAGTCCCGAGGTGGGCGTGGCAGAGCGGCACGCTGCGGGTCCAAGTCACTCCAGCCTGCCGCCAAACCTTCACCCCGTGGTCAGATCTTTCGTTCCTTCGGGCAGGAGTGCCCCTGGACCAGGTCTCCAGGCACGCTGTGGTTTACACGGATGCCTCCGCCAAGGGCTGGGGGGCCACGTTCAACGGGCTTGCAGTGTCGGGGTTTGGACGGGCCCCCAAATGCACTGGCACATCAGCTGCCTAGAGTTGCTGGCAGTACACCTGGCCTTGAACCATCAAGAGACGCTTACGAGGTGAGCACGTACTGGTCCGTACAGACAGCACTGTGACCGTTGCGTACATCAACCGACAAGGTGGTCTATGCTCCCGTCGCATGTCGCAACTCGCCCGCCACCTCCTCTTCTGGAGTCGGAAGCATCTGAGGTCGCTTCGCGCCATTCATATTCCGGGCTTGCTCAACCGGACAGCCGACGAGCTGTCACGAGCTGCGCTCCCCGGAGAGTGGAGACTCCATCCCCAGACGGTCCAGCTGATTTGGAGATATTTCGGACTCGCACAGCTAGACCTGTTCGCGTCCCTAGAGACGTCTCACTGCCAGTTGTTTTACTCCCTGACCGAAGGAACACTCGGCACGGATGCACGGACGCTCTGGCACACAGCTGGCCGCGGGGCCTTCGCAAGTATGCATTTCCCCCAGTGAGCCTTCTCGCACAAACACTGTGCAAGATCAGGGAGGAAGAGGAGCAGATCCTGCTCGTGGCACCATACTGGCCCACCCGGACTTGGTTCCCAGAGCTGATGCTCCTCATGACAGCCCCTCCCTGGCAAATTCCTCTGAGGAAGGATCTACTGCCTCAGAGACGGGGCACCGTGTGGCACCCGTGTCCAGACCTCTGGATCCTCATGTCTGGTCCCTGGACGGGACGCGGAGGTTCTAGGTGACCTACCCCAAGAGGGAGTCTACACCATCACTTCGGCGAGAACACTGTCTACGAGACACGCTTACGCCTTGAAGCTAAACCTGTTCGTCGAATGGTGCTCTTCTCACAGAGAAGACCCGGGAAGTGCCCGATCAGAGTCGTACTGTCCTTTTTGCAGCAACGGTTGGAGCGAAGACTGTCTCCCTCCATCCTTAACGTTTATGTGGCTGCGATTTGCTGCCAATCACGACCCCGTGGAAATGGGAAGTTGGTGGGGAAGCATGACTGGGTCATCAGGTTCTTAGGGGAGCGAGAAGGTTGAATCCTCCACGGCCCCCCTCTATACCCTCTTGGGACCTGTCTCTAGTGCTCAGAGCACTACAGCAGGGCCCATTTGAGCCTTGTAAACAGTCGAGCTGCAGTTTCTCACTAAATGAAAACTCTACTCATGCTTGCACTAACCTCCATCAAGAGGGTTGGGGACCTGCATGCATTTTCTATCGACGATTCGTGCCTAAAGTTTGGACCGGCGGTTTCCCAGATAATCCTGAGGCCCCGGCCCGGCTATGTGCCCAAGGTTTCCACTTCTCCCTTCGGGGACCAAGTGGTGAGCCTGCGAGTGCTGCCCCCGGAGGAGGCAGACCCAGCCCAAGCTTTGCTTGTCCCGTCCGAGCATTGACATGCTACGTTGACAGGACGCGAAGCTTCAGAACCTCAGACCAGCTCTTGTCTGTTACGGAGGCCGGCAGAAAGGGAATGCCACCTCAAAGCAGAGGATGGCCCACTGGATAGTGGATGCCATCACCCTGGCTTCAGACACAGGGTGTGCCTTGCCCGTTCAGGTTGAGAGCTCACTCTATAAGAAGTGTGGCATCCTCCTGTGCGCTGGCTCATGGCGCCTCGCTGACGGATATTTGCAGGGCTGCGGGCTGGGCGACCCCTAACACATTCGCTAGATTCTATAGCCTTCGTGTGGAACCGGTTTCCTCCTGTGTTCTCACCTCATATGGGTAGAAGCACTGAGGGGCTCCGGTTTCGGGTCGGCTTGCTAAAAACTGCTCCAGAGAGTCCAACTGTAGACCCTGTCTAGCTCCTCCATCCCCTCGGCAGCTGGACATAGCGGAGCGTCCGGCGCCAGGCCCTCACTCGATGAATCCGCGAGAACCGCTGGAGGACTGGGGTCCATATGTAGAGACCTTGTGGATCCCATATGTGTAAATTCCACGGTATAGCCTTAGAGCCCGTGTTTCCCGGCAGACTTCCTGCTACTTCCAAGAGGGTTACAATCACCTCCAATCTTCCATATGCACATGAATATTGTCCATATGTGTATCTGCTTCTGAACCTCCTTCGGGAAGGTCGGAGCTTTTGCAGCGTTCCTGTTCTAAGCTGAACGGGTACGTTTTCCCAGTGTTATCCAGTCCTACTGAGTGGGTAGTGCCATAGCAACAGTAACTGGTCTTCTTGTGGAAGCCCTAACCTGCGCCAAAAAATAGGGGCAAAGGAGGCTTCCACAGGACACTGGAAGGGGCAGTATCCGTGGCCTTTTGGTAGGGATCCCAAATCGTCGGTCCTCCGACGTGACGTCAAGAGTGACCGACTGATAGGGAACAGCTCACAGTGAGAGTGAGAGAGAGAGAGAAAGAAATGCTGAAACAAGTGTTAATAGATTAGAAAGAGTCTAGCATTGGCACGCTGAGAGGAAACACACAGCTCTTTAGGATGTGCATCAGATTAAGCAGTGATTTTCATCATAGTTCTGGGATGATTTAACCAGGGTTAATTGACTTCACTATGCGTTATGCTGTAGCTGAGCGGATGAGCTCTGGCAGCTGATGATAATTATTGCTTTTGATTTGTCTCAGATGGACGATGTCCTTGACGACATCATTAGCTTGGAATCCAGTTACAATGATGATATCATGGGACTGTCGTTGGACCCCGGATTTCAGATGGCCAACACGGTATATACATTGATATACTTTCTTCTATTACCTCACTTATTCATTTTTACATCTTCAGCTCTTAATAATTATATGAGTATTGGGAAGGAGACATATTTTCATACTGTATGTGTATGCTGTGTGATAGGACTGACTGAAGTCACCAGAAGCACAGTTCCAAACTAATGACTACCATATCACGCTATTTCATGCTTTTAAGAGCTCTATATAGTTATATAATTACATTATTTATTTTTTATTACTTCTTTATTTATTTGTTTGCAAAAAGAAAAGAAAAACGGTGTAACAGTATAATTATTTTTTTTATAGTTTAATAAAAATGCATTATATAGTATTATATTTTTATCCTTTATTTCACAAATAAATGTAATAATATAATGAAATGGTAATTTATTTAATTTTGCTTAAAAATATCCATTGTCTTATATTGTTTTGTTTTATTTACTTTTGCTTGCAAAAACAAAACAAAAACAGTAGTAATATTATAACATATGTATTTAATTTTGCTTGCAAAAAACAAGTAATCAAATGTAATATTAATTATTTTATTATATTTGATTGTTTGCTTGCTAAAAGCAAAAACAGTGCTAATATAATGAAATATGTATTTATATAATTTTGCTGGCAAAAAACAATTAATATAATGATATTGTTATGCGGCTGAAGATAATCCAAACATATACACTATATTGCCAAAAGTATTGGGTCACCCCCTTCTAATGAAAGGTTTGACTACTTTAGTAAATTCCATGAGTACAAATCTTAATGTTTAAGCATATAATGATATTCTAGGAAATTGTGTGCTTCTAGTTTTATAGCAACAGTTTGGACAGGACCGTTTTCTATTCTAACATGACAGTGTCTCTGTGTATAAGAGAAATGATGATTCAGTCAGTGTGGAAGAACTTGACTGTCTGCAGAAAGACAAGTCCTAATCCCAGCTGAACACCTCTGCTGTGACTTTAAATGAGCCCAAAACTCATCACCAAACACCAAGGACTTGTACATATGGGTACAGTCATTTAATAAACTTCAAAACTGTTGCAACAGTACATTTTTAAATACATGAATTTTGTTTCCGTCTTCGTTGCCACAGTTTGGAAGTGGCTTTTTTCTCTTCTAAAGAAGGGGGTGTCCCAATACTTTTGTTCATATAGTGTATGCACATGTCGTTGGTGTTTGGTGATGTTTTTGGCTCAAAGTCTGCATTTAAAGTCACACCAGAGGTGTTCAGCTGGGTTTAGGATTTGGACCATTTAAGTTCTCCCACACTGACTGAAACCATTTCATTTGAACCATGCCTTATACACAGAGGCACTGTCATGTTAAAATAGAAAAGGGTCCTGTCCAAACTGCTTCTCTAGAATATCATTATATGCTTAAACAGTCAGATTCTGACAGCTCTCCATGTTGAGAGAAACTGGGCATAAGTGCTGAGGCAGACACACTTCCTTCAGCCCGAGGCTTATTCATTTTACTTTTGGTGTGAAAGGGCCTTTACAGTTGCCAAAAATACAACTTTTTGTTATTAAAAAACAAACAAGCAAGCCCAACCCAGGTGACAAAGAGTACAGCAAAAGTAACATTTCCATAAAAAGTAACTGAGTAATGCAATTAGTTACTTTTTATGGAGTAGCAATGTTGCAATGCATTACTTTAAAAACAAATATTTCCCTATAATTATCTACAAGTTTCAAGAACTACAGTGACTCAAGTGTATTTTTATATTAGCAGTTAACTTGGTGAGACTTTCTGTCATCTCACATTCAGAGCTGTGGCTGGTGTTAGTATAGCAGAAAGCTGTGGGATCCAGCTGTCAACACCTGATCTAATGTCTGTCTGTCTGCAGAGGAATAGTTTATAGTCTTCAGAACACACATGCTGTTCTTTTCCACAAAGTGAGCCCCAAATAGGAGAAAAAGGGACAATAATATACATGTTCTTGTGTTTCTAGATCCCCGTGTCAGCAAACCTCTTGGACATGTATATTAACCCAGGCATGCCTCCTCCGGGAATCTCTATCAGTAACTCGTGCCCTGCTAACCTGCCCAACATTAAAAGGGAATTCTCTGGTAAGTGTCATATGAATTAGTTAATGCAGTTTTGCACCGTCTAAGACCCTCCAGGCCTATTGACGATGTACTGAAATGTTTCACCTTTTCAAGTCAGTAGAAATGTCATGTGAATGATGATATGAGTGAGAGATTGAAAACATATGCTCGTATGCTACATAGTTGCTCCATCTCCAGCCATGATGCACATGATGGACAAGCCCAGCTCCTGCAGCAAGTTTGAGAGCTATCAAAGGCCCGAAGGGTTTCCTGTGGGTACGTTTGAAGATGTTTTTTCTTGTCTGGTAACAAAACATAAACATAATTAGTTGATGGATTAAAATTGTTTTATGGATTAGATTTACCCATACTGGCACTTTGGGTGTGTAAAGTTTATATATACGTTTTTACACACTTTAGTGTCACATGATCCTTCAGAAATCATTCTAATATGCTAATTTGCTGCTCAAGAAACATTTCTGATTATTATTATTATTTCTGATTATCAATGTTGATTTTTCTTCTCGACTTTATATAATCGTAATTTGTACTTTTTTTCATCATTCTGAGAAAAAAAGTCAGAATTTCAAGATACAAATTCAGAATTGTGATATGTAAATTCAGAATTGTGATATGTAAATTCAGAATTGTGAGATGTAAATTCAGAATTGTGAGTTATAAATTCTAAGGGTGGAAAAATTAGCTCACAATTCTGACTTTAACTCAATTGTGACTTTGTATCACGCAATTCTACATTTATAACACGCATTTGTGAGTTTAAATCATGCAAATCTTTTTTTTTAAATAAGAGAAATTTCATTTTCAAAAAAATATATATTTATTTATATATATCATGCAATTCTGATAGAGAAAGTTACAATTGTGAGAAGTTGTAACTACATTTTGTATTTTTCATTTAGTGGCAGAAACTTGTTAAATAATGTATTACAAAAACGTACTGAACTCAAACTCTTGAATGGCACTGAGTGTATATAAGGTTACATTAAATTGTTGCATAAAATTGTTTTCCATTAAAGTTCAGTCATATTTAGAATTAAATACTAGCTTACTTAAAAAGAAAATACTGTGTAGTGTACACGACATGCTGGCTACTATTTTCTACCACTACCGCTCGGCTCCGAAGCGAAGGGATGAATTAATGCAGTGCACCTGCTGCCTCTTATACTAACGCTGTGATCAGTGGTAGATGTATGCGAATTACCGCATGTCAATGTCCATTGGCTCGTTTAGTTACACTCGAAGTGGATAGGTCTCTCTGGCAAGATCCCAATTCGTCAGTCATCCGGCATGACTCAGAGTGACCGACTGATAGGGAACAGTAGGTATTATTCCACAATAAACATTTCATTTTACATTGTCATGGGACCTCGTAAAGTTTTATGTAAGTGGCAACCATCATCTTGGAAATAATTAAATAGTTAATTTACATTTTAGTTCAACATTTAAGTAAAACTATAGGCAAAAAAGGGGCATGCCTAGCACATTGCATTGTGGGATACAGTATTCCATGCAGTGATTTATTGCATATGTAACAGGTTGTCTAGGTACTTTATGCATAAAAAAACTGTTGGTCATAATCTATACAGGAAAAGATTTTGTGTTTTTGGTGAGGGCAATAATGCTATAAAAGATGACTGCAGTGACATTTCAAGGGTGCCAAAAAATATGGCAGATAAATGCCCTGCTTTCAGTTTCTCTTCTCACACTCCTTTATCTTTTTCAGAGGCAGAAGTTCATGCTCTCGTAAAGGAAAGGCAAAAAAAGAACAACCATAACCTAAGTGAGTTTGCTTTTGTATGTAGAGTAGCATCCAGAACCACTGTTCCAGTTTTACAACAGAAAACCATTTTCATTCGTCCCTCAGTTTATAAAAATTACATAATTAAGTTATAATCTTTGTCCCATAAAGTTTGGTTGTAAGTGAATTATTGTAAATGTGATTTTGTTTGAGTTTATAAATACTAGTGTGTAATATAACATGCATTTTTCATCTGTTTCAGTTGAGAGGCGACGGAGATTCAACATTAACGATCGAATCAAAGAACTGGGGACTATGATTCCTAAATCGAATGACCCGTAAGCACCGCAGTGTTCAGTAGATACACACTTACACATGAAGCAGATGAATACATGCTATTAGTGCTGTTAATAGAGAGTCTATCAGATGTGCCGGTGTCAGCTGCTTGTGTGTGTTGCTCAGGGACATGCGCTGGAACAAGGGCACTATTCTGAAGGCCTCTGTGGATTACATCAGGAAACTTCAGAGAGAGCAGCAGCGTGCCAAAGAGCTGGAAAACCGTCAGAAGAAGCTGGAACACGCCAACCGCCACCTGATGCTCAGGATACAGGTCAGTTCAGACTAGGGGTTGCACAGACTAGTCGACTTCAGTGCTCTGCCATGACGCTTGAAGTTGACTAGTCACTGGTCCTATAGAGGGCGCAATAGGATAATAAATCACATTTACGCTCCGTTTCCAAACAGTTAAAATTACAAACTAATTCATACTCTGAATGCGCTGCACAAGACATGTGTGATTATATTACTGGATGCTGGAAATTGAACGGCAGAATGCACGTTTTAAACAGTTTATTGTACAGGTAAGTTAATCACGTTCTAATCTAATGCACTGCTGCACTGTAACACACACACAGAGGCTAACGTTACAGACAGTAGCGCGTACAATACATCACGCGCAGATCGCGCACACAGAATCATTCAGCGAGAAAATTTATTGTCAACACTGTTCTGCGAGTTCTCGCTAAAATAGCTTAGAAACTGAAAAGTTCAAGCGCATATTTCTTAACTAAATCTCACAGCTTCACTACTAGTAGAGAGACACTGCCAGGTAGAATTAATTCACACGCAACCGCTCTCACTAATGCATTCATTCATGTGAATATAATATTTACTGTATTACTTATCTGTATCTGATTTAGAACGAGCAGGAATCTGTGAGAAATATAACGACCCAAAGACTAAAGAACTGATGAAAATAAGCTGTTATAGGTGCAATAGTCATGTGGGCAGTGCTGTGTCATATTTCATAGCTGTGCACAAGGTGTTTGACACAGCTCCAGACTTATTTGTTCATTAATGACGTCATCAGCAACTAGTCGACTTCGACTTGACTTTCATCACATAAAAGTCGACTTTAAAAAAAATCAGAAGTTGTTCCCCTAGTCAACCCCTAGTTCAGACACATCCCAGCTCCCTGGACAACAGTCAATATGCAACTATGAAATACAACTATAGCATGCAGTTGTACACCAACCAAAATTACCCTATTAAATAATACACTTTAACCTCTGGGCCTCTTCATTTTTGGATCACACTTCAAACAGTGACCGAAGCCATGAAAAGTAACTTTTTTTTCCCCCCAGGAGAATTGTTGTTCCGAAACTGTACGCGTTTCTCTCAGCTGTTGGACACAAAAGAAGATATTTTTAAGAATGTTGGTTACCAACATTCTTAAAAATATCTTATTTTGTGTTCAACGTGAGAAAGAAATTCAGTGTACTTAAGTCGCCAGTTACTTTATTAATACACTACAAATGCACATTCAGTACAGTTAAGTGTTTCTTTTTTCACTAGGGTAAATTTCGATGACTAGAACTAAATGTTGTAGAAAATAAATTTTCAAACAAGCTTCTTTTTTTTTTTAAGTAATTATAATTTAAAAAAAAATGTTTAAAACACTTGAAAAAAGTCTCCTTGATTTGTTTTGTATTTGTTATTAATGATTTGTCTTTTCAATGCATTATTAAAAAAGGCACAAGGGTTATTAGCCAATTTTTATTAGCCGTCAATATTAGACATTTTTTTATTATTCCATGGTCTGTCCGAATACTGGATTCTGATTGGCTGGCAGGTATGATCTTAAGGTACCGTTTAATGCACAGGTAGTTCTGTCAGTTTAATCACCGTTCCATATTAATGCACTGCTTTAATTGATGCACACTAACCAACATGCATCACTCGCTCACATACACACACATACGTGGAGAGGGAGAGAGAGAGAGAGAGAGAGAGAGAGAGAGAGAGAGATCGCAGATTGCGCTGCACACACACATAAACTTCCAACACTTCCCCGCAATTTTTATTGCTAAAATAAAAGATAGATACTAGATTGCTACATTATATTCCCCAGCAACGAGCTGATAATATCGCTGTTTTTGAAGTTATTTTTTTATAGAGAGAGACGCGTAGATGCAGCAAGCAGGTACACACAACGGTCCTCTCTCTCTCTCTCTCTCGATCAATCGATAATTAATTGAATTAATTAATTAAAAGGTTTTAATGCACGGCTAGCCGTTGATTATCCCTTACATGACCTTCACCTAATAATGTATTCTTTCAATTACTGTACGTTTGACACCAAAGACACATTAAAGTTCAGTAAAACAGCAAGACTTTACTACATATATTGTTATTGTTTAATTAATAAATAAGTATATGAATTTCAAACTCACTGTGATGAGGCTGAAATAATGTAGTGCTTTGTGTTAGTAACACTAAAACATTTTTTATTACCCCATATTTAGGATTGAGGGTCACGGGTTAAGATTCAGAGAGACCCTGTAATTGTAACACCCAGCATCAGTTTGTTCTATATTTTACAAATTAAATGTTAGGTTTTAAATATTTAAAATTTTATTACTTTATATTTGTACAATATTTTAATTCAGTATTTTGATTTAGATATATCCAGAGAAGAGTCAATTTGTGGGTTCATTAAGTTAGTTACAGTATATGTTTCAGTTAATACTTTGTTGTCTATCTGTTGAATGCTAATCCAGGAGCTGGAAATCCAGGCTCGTGCTCACGGACTGGCCACCGTCTCGTCTACGCTCTGCTCATCAGAGCTAGCAGCCCGGCACGTCAAACAGGAGCATGTCCTGGGCAACTGCACCCAGGACATGTACCCTCACACACACCCGTCTTGCCCCGACATGGGCCGCTCCAGCACCCTAGACCTGAACAACGGCACAATCACCTTTAATGACTCTAGCACTTCCACCGATGCTTATGGTCTTGTCCCAAAGGCACATGGCGCTAAATTCGACGACATCCTGATGGACGACACATTGTCATCTGTAGTAACAAGCGACCCACTCCTCACCTCCGTCTCGTCCAGAGCCTCGAACGAAAGCAGCTGTAAGGACAGCGTGAACATGGAGGAAATCGAGCATGTTTGTTAGTGCAAGGAAACCTTGGTTTGGCTGTTCAGGGCCGCTGGTCAGTCGTGTTTTTCCGGTAACACCATCGACTGCTATGGAAGAAGCATGGCCTGTTTTGTCAAGTGCAAAATAATATTATTTTAATGTTTACACTTATTTTATTTTATCGTATTTTAACCTTATTCCAGTTTCGTCTACCCAAATTTAATTGTGTTATAATAATATCAAAATAATCAAGGTCAGTATCATAAAAAGATTGACTTGTGTAACTTCACATAGGTGTATTAGAGTACAATTTAATCAACTTTGGGATTATATAAAGTGCACTTGAAAGGTGATTTCTTTGGTTGTACAGTAGCGTGTTTGCGCACAGTTTAGAAGAATATTTCTCTTTTTTATATATCCTTGTAAAGGAATGACTTGAGCATAAAGCTTCCCATTTAACGTGTAGATATTAAGTGACAGACAGTTGATGTTTAAAGGGATAGTTCACCCAAAAATGAAAATATGTTGTTAATTTCCTCACCTTCCACGATGCAGGTGACGTTTTTCTTCAGTAGAACAGTAAAGAAGATTTTTAGCTGAAACCGTGGTACTTGGTAATTCATAAAATGCAAGTCAAGGGCTACCATCACTTTGAAAGTCGAAAAAGCATATCAGGCAACGCAAAATAAATACCCATGTCTCCTCATGATATATTGAGGTCTTATGAAGCAAAACGATCAGTCTGTGCAAGAAACTGAACATTATTTACAACATTATTCCCCGTTAATCCAGAGCCTCAGACAAACGGTCCGGAGTGATGTTCGGTTCACGAATGAATCATTCTTTTGACCTGATTCTTTTTAGTGAACTAGTTGAACCAATTCACCAAATCAGACTGAACCGTCTAAAACAGTTCACGGCTCAAGCAGCACAGATTTACCAATTACTCACTTTCAAATGTCCGACAGTCACTCCGACTCGAAATGAGCCAAAACAGCGTCGCGTATCTGATCCTATGACGATTGAACTGATTCAGTGCTCCAGTTCCTCCGACAGTCACTGAACTGAGGAAACAGTTCAACTGAAGACCGATGAGCCGCTGGTATGAGCATGTGTGAAACAAGCACTGTTCAAAATGAACATTTTTATGGTTTTCTCATTGTAATTTTTTTCATTTTTGGGTGAAATTCTCGCTTAGCATAGCTACATTAATCGTAACTACTTCATAAATGTTGTGAAAATTTCTGTTGAATGTTAAACTTTTGAGCAAATCGTATCTTCCAGTTGAAAATGCACACAACTGATAGCTGGACAAAGTATGTTTGCTATGAGGCTGATCTGAAACAGCTGACCCTAAATTATTTAATTCTATTACTAATCATTGGCAATATTCTCTCAGTATTAATGTTTCTGGTCCAGGAGAATTTCACATAGCGCAGCGGATTTGTGGAATAATCTTTAGACCCAGCGGCTAAAGAAATGCACATGTGGAAGGACAGATGAACAGATTTTCAGATGTCCTGTGGAATGTGCCAAGCAATAAGCAATATTCAGTTCTAACTGCTGAAAGCCTTCAAAAACTCTTCTTGTGGTTATATGCGGTGCCTATATAGTTATGCAAATGTATTTCAGATACATTTCATGCATTTTAGATACCCAGAGGATGCATTTTAACACAGTGCATCTCGGTGCATAGCTTGAAATAATCCATAAGAATGTGAAATCATTTCTTAACACTTATTTGAAGACTAAAAGAACAGTCATATAATAATTCAAACCTTAAAATTCCAATTTATTACCCCTAACATTTTAGATTTTAGATATAAAATCTAAAATTTTAATGAATTTCTGTTTTAATATGCCATGCATTTTAATTACACTGGCCCAGGTTTTCAGTTATTTTTATCAAAATACGAAAGATATTGATCTGGGATTTTTTTATATATTGGTGGAAAAAACACTGGAAGAATGATAATATGTTGCAGATTAAACAAATAATAAAAGACAAAGAAAAAATATTTTATATGTTATTCTAACACTTGTTTGGGTTTTTAAATTCTTACATGGTGTAAAATGACTATGTTTGTAATAATACGCTGTACTGTTACTGTATATTTCTACTGTGCTCAAATCAGATGTACTGATGTTTGCCTTCGAGTAGCATCCAATTTGTGCCACAATTTTGATCATGTAGGTGCAACTATTATGTGTTGTTTCATAGAACTATGCAAAGATAACTTTCAGTTGAGAAATCAACCTGTGTGTAATGGAAAGATGTTAAGAGTTTAGCGTAGGTAACATAGTCAGACCACTGTAAAGTGCCTTACATTACAAATCTGTCACTTAAAGCAATAGTTCACACAAAACATTCTGTCATCAGTCACTCGTCCTCATGTCGTTCCAAACATGAATGACGATTTCTATGGTGGAACACAGAAAGAGATATTTAGCAGAGAATGCATGCTGCTCTTTTCCATACAATGAAAGTGAATGGGGACTGGGACTTATGGATGCCTGTTTCAGCCACAAAATAAAATATAATTAAAAATAATTTGTTAAAAAAGTCCAACTTAATATCCCACGAACAGAACTGTTAGATATAAACTCGTAATTTTTAGAAAAATGGTTAGAAATGCAAAATATACAGTTAGATCTAAATAAAATTATCGTATTTTCAAGTTTACATCTCACAATGTTTTTGTTTTTCGCAACCGACAAAAAAATAAAGTTAATTGCGAGTTTATATCTTACTATTTTGAGTGTGCTTCTCAGAAATGAAAGTTTGTCTATCATTTCTGTTTTTGTTCCTGAATAAAAAAATATAAACGGTAATTTACAATTTTTTATCTTACAATTTGGACATTCGTTCTCAGTTTTGTGAGTTTATATCATGCTATTCTAAGTTTATATCTTGTAATGCAGTTTGTGCTGTAAAATAAAAAATATATATATTTGTACTTTTACATTTTGTGTAATTCTGAGGGAGCAAATCTGAATTGTGAGAAAGTCACAGTTACCAATTTATTTATTTTTATTCCATGCTGAAACAGGCTTCCACAGGAACTTCCCATTTCCAAAAAGGACAAAAAAAATGGTAAAAATGTACAGTACATGTGTTTGGAGCGACATGAAAGAAGAACAAGTTCTTAATTTTCAATTTTGTGTGAACTATCCCTTTAAATGAAATGTTCAATTCTATATTTGTGATTTTAGGCTTAGTCTTAGACTGTGGAACCTAACGAGTTCGGTCCTCGGGTGAAGTAGAGGGGACGATCTCTCAGTAGGACCACCAAATCTAGTTAATACTGACCCGCAGGGTTTGATCAAGATTGTATCGTATTCTGGCTTAAAGTCTTGAAGCACTACAAAACTTTCAAGAACAGTGTATTACATAAACTCCTTCCCCTATAGACAGAAACTACTGAAAGTCGTCCTCTCAATGTAATGTTACACAGTGTTGAATACTAAAATGTTGCCAAATTCCAAGTGGAGTCTAAGTATGCAGTGAAAGTGTTATGTATCTCGTGGATTTATAGCATAACTGGCTGTTGCAATTTGTTTCTGAGTAATACTTTAGACAATCAGGTAACAGGTAAAGCACAAGGCTCCTGTATGAATGCATATGTATCAGTGACGTCAATGAAAGGTGCCTTCAAAACAGGCTTCTGTGGAACTTCAACCAAACGTCTTTTAATAACAAACACAGTCTGTCTTTTATAGAAGTGTCTTGGCTAAAGATGGTTTTCGTTTTTATTAATATACTTTTGTATTATATATTTGAAGCTTAACCAAACATTATTTAAGAAAGGACTTAAGATAGCCTCTAATGTAGATTTTGTTTTTTTTATAAAGCATTAATTTCCTATCAATTGATTACTGGAAGCCGGCCCACTTTAAACCTGTTGGGAAAGTCACCTTTCACTCAAACCGTAAAGCTTCCGCTGGGAGGCTTTATGAGGAAAGCAGCATTTCATTGTTGGGTTTTAAAGGTTGTCAAGTGTATTGGGAATGAAAATGTTACAGACATTGAAATAAAACTGAGTGGTTTTAACAATTTCTGGAGGTTTTCATTTATCATTTGGTGCATTTCATTTTGCAGCACAGGTGTTTTTCTTGGTTCAGGAATATAATCAGACTCAACATTGCCAGTGCTGTGTTATTCTGGTTTCACGCTGTTCATCACACCATTTCTTGAACGCCTGGCACACAATGCTCTTTTCTGTGTCATTGAAGATTCCTGCAGAATATGAAAAAGACAGACTGAAACAAACAAAGGAAATGAAACAAACTACAGTATGTCACAGTCTTATGGTTTTGCTAAAATGTGCGCTGAACACTTAAAGTTGGATTAAACTCTAAAAGTTATTTATTGGCATCTTTAGTTCCATGAAGAACCTTTTACATCTACGGAATCTCTCCATTCCACAAAAGGTTCTTTATAGTGGAAAAGGGTATTTAGATTATTGAAATGTTGTTTCTTTTAATAACTGTACACTGAAATGTTCTTTGGGGAACCAAAAATGGTTCATCTAGCTATGGCATCTCTGTTACACCCCCCTGAATAATCTTTTAGCATCCTCACTCATCTACATGCAAGTTGCATCAAATTATCGGACCCACTTTATATTAGGTGACCTTAACTATTGTGTACTTACATTTAAATTAATAATTTGATACAATGCACTTATTGTGTACATGCATGTTTTTGAATTGTACATATATTTGTAAAAACTATATGTAATTGCATCTGTAAATCACTTCTGTAATTAAATGTATAATTACACTGTTGACCCATCCTTTACACCCCACCGTGAAAAGCCTACCCATACCACAAACCTGTCCCTAACCTTACCAAAAGTGTTTTGAAATACAATATGACCACAATAAGTACATTGTACTTATATTTTTATGTAAGTACATAGTAGTTAAGGCCACTTAATATAAAGTGTGACCAAATAATCTAATAATTATTGATTGATAAAAAATATATGTCGATTAATGAATAGCCTTCATGGCAGCTTTCGAATGTTTGCAGAATGGTGTATTATTAGTGTTTTTGAAACACGGCTTCACGAAGCTTCGAAATATTTACAAATCTTTAGTTTTGAATCAGCAGTTCAGAGCTTGATTCAAACTCACTGTGATTACTACTTTAAACCTTGGCAACTTTTGGATGAATAAATCAAAGGTAGGTCAGTACACAATCAAATTGTGATATGGACTAGTACAGGGATAGGCAACTTCGGTCCTGGAGGGGCTAAATTGGCAGTGATGTATAATCGGTGGGCGGGGCTAAACAGATAGGAGTGTAGAATTGTTGGGCGGGGCTAAACAGATAGTGGTGTAGAATTGGAGGGCGGGGCTAAACTGGCAATAATGTATAATCGGTGGGCGGGGCTAAACAGGCAGAGATGTAGAACTGGTGGGCGGGACTAAACAGATAGGGGTGTAGAATTGATGGGCGGGGCTAAACAGGCAGTGATGTAGAATAGGTGGGCGGGACTAAACAGGCAGTGATGTAGAATCTGTGGGCGGGGCTAAACAGGCTGTGATGTCGAAGCAGGCAATGATCTTCTTCTGTGGAGGCGGTGCTTATCCACACTATTACATCACAGAGTCATAAATCCCACAAGCTGTTGTTTTGGCAGACTGCCTTCAAAATAAACTGTTTTTAGACTAACGAGAAAGTTTTGATTTCTGAAACTTACATGATGTTTTTATAGCATAGTGACCTTTTATGTCAAAAGATCAAGATAATTTAGATTTCTCAGTTCATGACCCCTTGAAATATTTTCAACGTGTGTATGACGTACCAATGTTTACTCTAATTGTTTATTCCTTGTCAGTCTTTTGTCTTCAGAAATACAAGCACTGATTCTCCCGTTGTCTCTGCTGGTAATAAGCATGTTTCTTTGTCTAAATTTTGTGCTTCACATCATTAAACACTTTTTATAGAAAACTATTATGAATACAGTCTTAATTTCATTATACACCATTCAGATGACTCTTTACAAAAACACTATTTCCTAATGTGTAAAACTGTTTGAATTTGCATCAAACTACTGAATGCACATGTAATGTTTGAGGGCAAAAGCATAGTTCTTCTACATACTTGCTTTTTCCAGCACTGTGGGTAGAGGCATTCTCAGAAGTCCTCCTGAGTGCTTGAGTCGTTCAGTAAGGGACTTCTGTACTAGATCCATAGTGCAGTCTGAATGCCACACAGGAAGATCTAGACTCCGCATACACACAATGATACGCCTTTTCTCCTCTTATGTCAGAAAGCCCCTTTCGTGAGCCACATAGACCATGAAAGCCATGTCAATGTTCACCGCCTCTCCATGCAGAAGCGCAGGAAGTATTTTCTGTATCAAAGAAAAGAGTGACTCCAAGACTGACACACACTGTGCAGTTTTACTTTGAGTCCTAATATACAGAACCATTTCAAGCTCTGGACTGATGATATAGCCAAAGTCCACCAGCCGGTCCAGATCGTCCTCCCACAGGTTTGTAGCAAGTTCCTCCAGCATGGTTTCAATGGCCAATCTCGTGGACACACTCGCTGCGTCCGTATGCATATTTTCTGGGATTCTCGTCAATGGTTGGAAACTGGAGTCCAACAAATGTCTGCCATCCTTCTTTAAAAGTTCAAAGAGTCTGCTGTGCTTCATCAGCGCCATCTGTAGGGGATCACTAGTATTGGTGACATAAGACCTCAATTAGACTTCACAATGATGCTCAAAAGTCTGGGTTTGGTAAGAAGCTTACGTGTTTTTCAAATAAGTCTGCAGGGGTTATTTGAAAAAAAAAAATACAGTGCAAACAGCAATATTGTGAAATATTACAATTCAATGCTGATGCTGATGCAAATCTGAATTGTCAGCGTCATTACTCCAGTCTTCAGTGTCACATGATCTTCAGAATTTGGTTTGCTAAGATGTTAGTTTGTTAATGCGGAAAATAGTTTTTCCAGTTTATTTCCTGCTTGTGCAAACTGTGACTTTTTTAGGACTTTTTGATGAGTAGAAAGTTCAAACTAACAGCAATTACATGAAATAGAAATCTTTCACTAAAACGCTCACTTTCACAAATGTATATTTCACTATAAATGTCTTTATGGTCACTGTTAATAAACTGAATCCATCCATGCTAAATAAAATAACTATTTTATTAAAATGTCTTTCTAACTTATTTTAATATTTTAAAATCCAATTTATTTATTGTTTGTTTATTTATTTATATATACTGTATATTTATTTATTTAAGAAATATTTTTTGGTGAAAATTATATGGCAGTAAATGTGTGCCAAAAGTATTAAATATAACAAAAAGTCTACATTTAGAGAAAATAAAAACACTTTAAAAGATAAAAAATACTTTAAAGTCAATATTTTAGCTTTCAGGGTATAGTTCACCTTCAGCTGCTGGTCCCCATTGACTTCCATAGTATGTGAACAAAAACACTGCAAGACAATCGAGACCAACAAAAGGTGTCTTAATCTTAACTAGTGCTGTCAAACGATTAATCACAATTAACCACATCCAAAATTAAAGTTTTTGTTTACATAATATAGGAGTGTGTATTGTCTATATTTATTATGTATATACAGTGCCCTCCACTAATATTGGCACCCTTGGTAAATGTGACCAAAGGCGGCTGTGAAAATAAATCTGCATTGTTTATCCTTTTTATCTTTCATTCAAAAAATTCACAAAATTCCAACCTATCATTGAAGTAAAACAATTGAAAGTGGGGAGAAAATCTCATGATGAAATAAATGCTTTCACTATTTCATGTTGGCCACAATTATTGGCACCCGATTATTGCAACGTCCTTTTCCCAGGGTAACAGCTCTGAGTTTTCTCCTATAATGCCTGAAGAGTTTGGAGAACACCTGACAAGAGATCAGAGACCATTTTCTTCATACAGAATCTCTCCAGATCCTTCAGATTCACAGCTCCATGACGGTGCTTCTTCTCTTCAGTTCACCTCACTCATTTTCTGTAGGGTTCAGGTCAGAGGACAGAGACAGCAATGGTAAAAGATTCATTTTGTGCTCAGTGACCCATTTTTGTGTTTATTTTGATGTTTGTTTTGGATTGTTGTCCTGCTGGAAGATCAAAACATGGCCCATTATAAGATTTCTAACAGAGGCAGTCAGATTTTGATTTTTTATCTGTTGGTATTTGATAGAATCCATGATGCCATGCATCTGAACGAGAAGTCCAGGACCTCCAGCAGAAAAACAGGCCCACAACATTAAAGATCCAGCAGTATATTTAACCGTGGACATGGGGTACTTTTTTATCCCTGTTTGTACTAAACTCATCTGGTGGGGTTGCTGCCAAAAAGCATTTTTTTCAGTTTCATCTGACAATAGAAGCCAGTGCCATTTGAAGTTCCAGTCGTGTCTGACAACTGAATTTGCTGGAGTTTGTTTTTGGATGAGTGAGGAGAATTTTTCTTGAAACCCTCCCGAACAACATGTGGTGATTTAGGGGATGTTTTTTTTTTTGGTTTCTGACCCCAAGACTCAACTAATCTCTGCAATTCTCCAGCTGTGATCGTTGGAGAGTCTTTGGCTACTCAAACTCTCCTCCTCAGCATTCATTAGGACGATATAGACACACGTCCTCTTTAAGGCAGATTTTTAACATTTTTAGTTGATTGGAACCTCTTAATTATTACCCTGATGGTGGGAATGGAGATTGTCAATGTTTTAACTCTTTTCTTACAGCCACTTTCTATTTTGTGATGCTCAACAATCTTGTTCTTCACATCAGAAATATATTTTTAGTTTTTCTCATTGTGATGGATGATAAAGGGAATTTGACCTTTGTGTTCCTCATATTTATAATCCTGTGGAACAGAAAGTCATGGCTGAACAATTTCATGCTCCTAGTCACCCTGGTGTGCTAATAAAATGTAAATATGAATGAGAATATACTTCAGAGATATTTTACTCATAAGAATTTCTAGGGGTGCCAATAATTGTGGCCAACATTCATTGGAGAAAAACATTTATTTCATCATGAGATTTTCTCCCCACTTTCAATTGTTTTACTTCAATGATAGGTTAGAATTTTGTGAATTTATTGAGTGAAAGATCAAAATGATAAACAATGCAGATTTATTTTCACAGCCGCCTTTGCTCATATTTATCAAGGGTGCCAATATTTGTGGAGGGCACTGTGTATATATATATATATATATATATTCAAAGACATGCATGTAAATATTATATAAAGAAATATATATGTTTGTATATTAAATATATTTATATATGATATAAAATATACTAATATAAATGATGTATTATTATTATTTTCAAAATATATACTGCATGTGTGTGTATTTATATATACACATTATAAATAAACGGAGTACACATACATATGTGTAAACAAAAACTTTTATTTTGGATGCGATTAATCGTTTGACAGCACTAATCTTAACAAATAAACATATTTTAATATATATCATTTTTTATATGTACTTCTAAGACTTTAAGTACACTACTAGAGCACTACTAGACTATACAAGCCAGTGCATGAACCATAAAATGCAATGTAAGTTGCTTTAAATGTGTAAAATGCGAACATCTTTTGAGAAACTGTCCACTGTTGTATTATCATTCGTGCAGTTAATGTACCTTCAGCATTTCGGCCATTCCATTAGAAATATGGCGGCGTGGCAGAGTGCAGAGGAAACTCCTGTCCAGGAACGCTGCCACGGGGGGGATGTATGATCCTAGCTTATTTTTCCCATTGGCAAAATTGACCCCAGTCTTTGCGCCCACACTGGCATCAATGTAAGCCAGCAGAGTAGTAGGGACACGGATATATGGAGTACGTCTGCGATACAGTGAAGCAGCGAGACCCGTGATATCCAGACAAACACCGCCACCGATAGCAATAATGGGCTCCGTACGGCGGTCAATCCCAAACTTATGGACCTCCTCCAAGATTCTGGTCACAAGGGTCATGGACTTGTTCTCCTCAGTTGTGGGTAAGGGAAGGATCCTGTAGGTCACCCTTCTCGCTTCGAAATAAGCTGCCACCTGGGAGCCGTATAGATCATTAACTGTCTCATCAATCACAATGAATCGCTTCATTACTTTACAGTTGTTCTTAAAGGCCTGGCGCTCCGTAGAGCTGGAGATATGGCCAAACAGTAAGGTGTCATTGCTTGCATCCAGAAGACTCTCACACTGAATGACTCGATAGGTGAAGATGATAGGACTGACCACTGTCCATGTGACTCCATCTTCGGATGAAGACTCATAGCTGTGGGAACACATTATCAATACTTGATTCAGTATTTCAGAAGAAGCTGAATATCCAACAAAAGCACTATTGTAAAATCATCCCTTGTGAAGTACATTTCAGCATACTTATATAAAAAACATATGGAAATAATAGTTAGATACTAGATGTAGATACTTATGTACTTATGATAGTAATTACAATAACTGGGTAATAAATTGGTATTACCCAAAAGATTAAAAAATTATGATTTGAAAAACATAAAAACCTTTAATTTCATATTACTACAAAGTGCACTTTTTAACAGTGTACTTAAGTGTGTTAAGAAACTCTTTTTAAGTACATTCAAGTGGCTTTTTATTTCATTAATATTATATTATCTGCAAGTATAGTTGTTTTAAATATACTTTTAAGATTTGAAGTACACTACAAGTGTACATTAAGCACAATCCATTTTTACAAGGGATGTTTTGTTGTAGACATATTTTATTGTAATATGATAAAGTTGTACCATGTTTTTGGACAGTTGCTGCTGTTTTACCAGGTTTGGGGGAAATTTACAAAAGGTAAAATCACATGTAAATTTTTTTATACCATTTTGTTTGGACATATACCAGTTTATGTACCATTCCTGACATGTCCAAAATGACTGGCAAAACAATGGTATCATAGTAATACCATGTTCTATGAAATAGTACTATATGGTGCCGCGCCATTTTTTTTGTAATATCTTGAAATATCCTGTAAAAATATATTATCTGAATATGGTAATTGTAGTGTATAGTCTATATTAATGTACCATGTCAGTACCATTTTTATAAGATCAGTGAATGGTGTCTATTAAAGACTACAGGCACTACCCCCCACTTACCCAAAATACACACACTGTGAACTTGACCTCATGCTTTCCAACTGTAAGGTTAGTTCTTAAAGTAGAAAAGCACTGCAACATGAAGTAAACAACTCACTCATGATTTTAAGGTTAACTGATTACACAATGATAAAAGTGATTAAATATGTGTTTATTCTATTGTATTGACAGCATTTTATAATGCAAAAATTCAAAAGTTTCCTTAAGCCGATTTTTATCCCAGTGTGTCCAGTCTGAAGCAGTAACAAAGCCCCCTCTATAATGTCAGAGTCGTGTCATCGAGTGGCAAATCTTGGTTATATACTCACATCCTGGCGTCTGACAGTCGTCCATCGCCGCGCTCACAGTCTGCATGCACTTATCTGAATTCAGTCACATGATCACAGGCTCCGTCACGGATTTCTGAAGCATGATGCATATTGAAGTTGAAATGCGAAAGATGGCCACTTGCCGACTCGTGCCAAGTGTATAAGAGTAACTGAAGCCACTGCTGAGGTGACGGTGGAGGGTGGAACTGTAGGGAAACTATAAATAGATTTACAGTACGGAGGATGCATGGTGATTGCTTCGTGGGCAGCATTGGTTGAGTCCCTGGTTAAAGTCCTGACTCAGCCAGGAGACCTTTCGACACAAGTTTGGCATGTTCTCCAGGTGTTGGTGGTGTGGTGCCTGTGGTGTGGTGTTTTTGTACCCTTGGTTCTTAATACTGTGCTTTGTTACCTGGATGATCTACGACTGTTTTTTTTGTGATGGTTGTTCATGAGTCCCTTGTTTGATCTGAACAGTTAAACTGAGCACTGTTCTTCAGAATAATCCTCCAGGTCTTGCAGATTCTTCAGTTTCCAGCATCTTTTGCATATTTGAAGCCTTCCCAGCAGTGACTGTGTGATTTTGAGATCCATCTTTTCACACGGAGGAACAACTGAGGGACTCAAACACAACTATTAAAAAAAGTTTCAATCATTCACTGATGCCCCAGAAGGAAACACGATGTATTAAGAGCCGGGGGGGGGGGGAAACTTTTTGAATTTGAAGATCAAGGTAAATTTAACTTAATTTGTCTTCTGGGAAACATGCAGGTATCTTCTGTTGCTTCTGAAGTTCAGGTATAAATGTACAAAAATATATATTTAAACAAAATAAGAAACATTTGGATGTTTCTTATATCTTCATACTGTTCAAAAGTCCACCCCCCTCTTAAAGCATCGCGTTTCCTTCAGGAGCATCTTTTATTTTATTTTTTTTATCTTGTGGACTAAACATCTTTTATGTAAAATATCTTACTCAGGAAAGTACACAATGCATTTTGTATGATCTCTCTTATTTTGTTCAAATTATTCACATTTTCACAGATTCTGCAAGGGTTCCCAAACTTCCGCATACCACTGTAAATAATGAAATGAAATAATGAAAATGACGGAACATCTTCACTCTAGTGAAAGACCTTCAGAAGATGGACTTTATTTATTACTAAACCTTATTATTATCTCAAAGTGCAATCCCAAATCACATACTGTACTTCCACTAACCAGCCAAATCACTGGTCAGTGAATATGAATGCTAACAGATAGCTTTCGACCAGTATTATTGACGTGCACACTAAGGACACAAATATGCCTTTTATATGTTTTCAGATTCTTTTATTCATGCATGATCTGTTTGACCAGCATTCATGGTGGTCAGTAACATTTGAGGTTTATTAAGTGCTACACGTATTGCCCTCCAGAGGGCATCAGTAAACTTTAAACTGACATTTCAGAGATGTCTTGTTTTTGTGTAACAACTCAGAAGCCCTGGTGCCCTCCACAAAAGCCAATAGGATTTTCAGCCTTTGGCTAATTGCAGAAAATAAGCTTTGTGAATGAAAGAAAGGTCACAGAAAAACTGGATGATTGGTAACTGAATACTGTTCCTTCATTATTTAATAACTACATGGTAACAAATGAGTAATACAATATGAACATTCTAGTGACTACTAAGAATTAAACTGATTAACATAATAATCCGCACAGATGAATGTGGTAGTTCACTGTTGGTTAATCAGCAACCACTATTTTTATCATGAACTTCTAAGAAATTATATACAGTTTCATAATTAATGTGAAACTAATGCTGTTCAAATTAACATTTTAACCACTTTCATAATCAATAGGTAATAATGTTAATTAGTTTAATTAATAACTTTTCTAAGAATGATGGTAACCCAGTAGTAACAACTCAAGCTTTACTACATCCTTCTAAAGAACTTACTCGCTATTTGGAACAGTATTCTAAACAAAGTGAAGAACATGTTAACCAGCTAATAATTACTGAAGTGTTACTAAATCCATCAGAAGGAATTCCTATCCAGAACCTTACAATGACTCCAATTATTATAGGATTTATATATATACAAATAATCAGCTATTTCTTCTGTAGAATTTGGTAATACTCTAGTCATTATTAGTGGGTTACTATGATCTTCATTTTAGAATTATTTATGCATTTTACACATAAATGATGAAACTGTGTAGTAGTTCTCTGGCAGGAATGAAAAAAATGATTAGCTAACACATTCAAGTCAGTTAATAATGTGTTAACTGGAGTGAGTTAATAGTAGCTACAAGAACGCTACTATTGCATTACTAATTTGTCTCGTAGTTATTTATTACAGAGGTACAGTATTCTGTAGCAGCACCAGATAATCTTCAGAGCTACAGAATTATTTATGAATTTCGAAGCATAATTATGAACAGCAGAAGTAAAAAGTTTAAGTTAGACTATAAATGAACTACACCAACTTCAGCATCACCACCAACTCTTTCAGTGTTTATTTATAATCTACACGTTGTAAAGTGTCACAGGCATTTGACCAAAAACCCATTCAAAACTATGGAACTAAATGTACCAACTTACTAACTCGTTTCTGGGTTTTAAGACTCCTTTCTGCAGCTTGTAATGGTCATAAGCAAATCACAAGACATCTTATAAGGCAGAAAGATGTTTAAAGGTTTTTACCATGTTACGTTCACTTATGTATCATGCAGGTGGCCTGTGGCTCATCTTACCCACACTGACAAGTTGTCATGCTTTACACAACAGATAAATCATTCAAAATATTGGTTCAGTTGTCACATGAGAGAATATGAGAGCAACAACTAAGCCGTAATTTGTATGAAAATTCAACTTTGGATGCAAAATAAACTCTATTGCAAATATATTCACCATGTACGTTCCTTAATACAGACATGCTTTTTGAATGCCTAAAACAAGAAGTGGCATTTACCCTGGTTTCTCCTGCATGAAATCACAATAACTTTAGTGACAATAATAACTGTAACTCTGAGTGATTTAGAAACGCACCCCATATGGCATCGGGACTCAAGCCATCTCCATCCTGGATGATTTGCTCTGATCTCCAGACAGTGGAGAGACTCTCAGCGGTAACAGACCTCAGATATCTCCATCGCCAGCTCTATCAGCTCGCTGGCCTCCTGACAGGAGTTCATGAAACCACAGTCAAAATCCACGTTGCAGCCGCACCAGTCTTTTCCTTTAGACGGCTCATCCGAGGTGTTGTGATACTTGTAAGAGGGGAAGCAGCGTCCAAACACTTGCTCACAAGCGTCAGGAAGCATGGCCATGACATCCCAGAAGCGGCAGTAAAGGCAAGCCAGCAAGATGGAGGCGCAGTCATCTGGAGAGATGGATATCAACAAATCAAACATGTTTCAGAGACTCTGAATTAAATTCCAGAAACTGTGAGCCTTGCTTGACTGTGCACAACTTCAAACCACAAAGCTTGAGTGTTTCGGGTGAATGCTTGCTAGGTGCTTCTGGGCTGCTGAGAAAGTCAGTTGGGTTATTTGTGAAACAGTTGTGGGCCATGCGGTCCCTAGTGAAAAATAAACATGCTTAAATGTGTTTGAAATACATTTATTTCATGCTACATACATTTTCATATTTACGTATTTAATAAAATACCCTGCAACTGTACTTCTGCTAAAGTCTACTAAAGTGGAACAACTAATTTTAATGCACTTTAATTGCGCCGAAGTAGTGCTGAAGTCTGATTAAAGATATACATTAGTATATTTGATTGTGCTAAAGTGGAATTATTGCAGGTATACTTTAAGTACAGTTTCAATATTTTGCATTTAAAGACCGATATTATTCAAAGATCATACAATCCTCATCAAAACTGGTATTAAAACACATTTTAGACTTAATATTAAGAAATGGGCATTGTGCACAAGTGATACTCCAAATTAAGTTTAATTATAATTTGTATATCAGTCAGTCTCGAGTTATCTGCCAGCAAATGTGCTAATAGATTTGAACTACACTTAGTATGAATTAAATGTATTTTAAATATATTACTCTTTTACCAAGGAACTCATAGCTGGCTATATACAGTATGTTGTTACACACATAATAATAGGAAGAGACAGGGTGAGGTGGATCAAAAAAGAGACCCTAACAATATAGACATAATATTAAAACTACACAAACATGACAACAGCACTGAAATAAAAGCACACTACAGTAGTTTGTTGACAAATAACTTTTTTCTTTTTACATTTGGACATCATTACTGAAGTGTTTCACTATTTTTAAATCATCTATCTAGTAATTTACTAGATTTGTTTTGTGGGCCTTGTCTGAAGCCCCCTAAAAGTCTAGAACAGTCCCTGGATGGCAATAAGAATGAAATAATGTTTTAGCAAACACCACTAATCATTTATTTGATGGATCAGACCCTTTAAAACAGAAGTACAGAGGCCATAGCATGGCCCAATCATACTATCATGTCCAAAATGCATGGTGACACCATAGTACAGTACTTTTTTGTCATTGATAGCTGCATGCATATTTGTAAAAGGGCATATTCAAGTGGTCACGTAGTTTTAATCAATATTCCATTGCATATTTACTTTCAGCGTGCGATGGAAGGGCTGGTGATTTTTAAGTTCAATGTACATCACTCAGTCATCTTTACCTCAACACTTCTTCTTGCATACATAATTTATTTTTGCAGACATCCGTGTACAGAGTTAAGTGCAGCCTGCTCTAACTACACTGAAAATGGCAGCAATCAGCCGTTCCAGACAGGATGAGAGATGGATGGCTGTGATGAGAGATGATTGAACTTCTATGCATCCTTTCACCGGCACATTATTCCTCAGAATTATGATTATGGCACAAGTGTGGCCACACTAGCCACTTTGCACAGAATCAGACTAATGCCACATGTAAAGCCTTATAGACAGGAACTCTCTATAGGTGTGTATTTATATTAAAGGTTGTTGGAGCAGAAACAGAGCACATAATGCACAGCGGGGAGAAATAAGCAGTCACATGAAGCCATTAATGTAACAGTATTCAATCCCCCTGGTGAACTAACCCAACAGCTAGAGAAAAACAGTGACCAAAATAGAGTTCTGCTATATAGGATGTGCACACAATAGTGAGAGAATTATATAATATAATATATATCTCAAAGTACAGGTTTATGGTCATCTATGTTGCATAAGGCTTTTATGAGCTCTGTCACTCCTGGAGTCTTTTAGCATCTGTTGGTGTAAGTGCTCATAAAAGTGCACTTCACTCTGCATGAGAGCTGCAAGCACATCAAATTAACATGTGTACAAGTGTGTCCGAGACAAGAGTGAGTGACCGATACTTCAGCAGGTGTTGAAACAACAGATTTTAACAGTAAAGGACTTTGAACAGCCGCCAAAAGCAATTTTAGCTGTGCAGTTTCTGCAGGATAAACAAAAACTGTAAAATGGAACAATGTATAATATGATTTATAACACTGTAAAAAAAATACACCGTTTTCAACCTACAAACCTAGGTTGCTGCCTTAAAGGGCACCTATTATTCAAAATTCACTTTTACATGTTTGAACATAAATGTGTGTTGGCAGTGTGTGTACATAACCACCCTGCAATAATG
This sequence comes from Oxygymnocypris stewartii, assembly GCA_003573665.1. Classification (NCBI taxonomy): domain Eukaryota; kingdom Metazoa; phylum Chordata; class Actinopteri; order Cypriniformes; family Cyprinidae; genus Oxygymnocypris; species Oxygymnocypris stewartii. The sequence goes on along the minus strand of QVTF01020812.1, from coordinate 5,436,937 downwards.
ATAAAAATCCACCCGCTCCTTTTTTATCTCTATAAATCATGAATAGTGTCTCAGAGCTTACCGATCACAGAGTGTGACATCTCACTTTACCAGTCCCACCCACGATAGTTGACTGACACGGCCGTATTAACCGTGACCCCGCTCTGAGTAAGCCGCACACACACATATGCGTGATATTCATGATAATCAAAACCAAACAGATGTTTTTTTTTGGCAGAGATCTGAGATAAAAGCTAAAATTGCACAGCCCTGTTTTGGGAAAGAGGCAGAGGTCTGTAAGCCCGCCGGTTCCCGCCTGCGCAGTACACAACGCATATACACATGCATTAGCATACAGGTGACAGTAGACCACGCAGAGTGTCAGGGAGAAATTGGACCGTGGGGAATTACTAAAATTTCCCAATGCTTCGGGAAGAGCTGCATTTTGGATCCTCCATGCATTTGATGATCGCCATCTCCTCATTGGATGCACCTTCAGAGAGAAATGCATCTTCAGGGATTTTATAATGGAAGAGTTTTTGTTTTCGGTTTGAACTATTTTGTTTTAAAGTAGTAATTCAAAGCTTTCTATAGAGATCTTTATCAAGTCAGTGAAGCAAGTATTCGCTGTGTTTCGGTTTATCAGAAGCACTCCTGCTCAAAACCAATACTGCATAAAGCGCATCCTGTTTTTTTCTCTCTTTATTTTATAAAAGCACAACGTTTTGTTGATATTGTGAGTGCACACAAATAAAAGTAGACCCTTTACAGTTCCAAACAATGTATTACTCTTACCTTTATGAGCAAAAATGACGGCGTATTTTCAAATGTTTCCAAAGCAAGTGATCGCTCTGGCGCGTCCTGTAAAGCGCGCTTTGGCTTCCACTCTCCGCACAAACGACTGGATATGCGTCAGTGCACATTTACCTAGGTTAAGCATTTAAACTAACAGAGTGGAACTGTTTTATAACTATAGATTTAGTTTTAGACAGGTCCTGATTATTTGAGAAAGCTACATTGATCAAACATAGGCTATGATCAACTCACTGTATGCCGCTGCCGCTTGGTCGTTACAAAAAAACAACAACTTACATTTAACAAATAAAAAAATGCTCCAAATGTTTTTCTAAATTAACTTAATAAAATAACGAAACGAAATATAATCACTTTGCCATTTCAAACAAAACTGAACTATTTTAAGAGCTGAAAGAGTAGTTTCAGTTGGGAAGCTGTTTTGGGAGAGGGGGGAAAAAGACGGGCTCGGGCCAAGACTTCTCTCGCTGTCGGACACGGGCCGGGCTAGGGCCTGAGCGTCTTGGGCCAAGGCCTAGATTTTAGGACCGTGCAGGGCTTTAGAAAGAGGGGGGGGGGGGGGGAGCAGCAGCTCATTTGCATTTAAAGAGAAATTGACTAAAACAGCCTGTTTCTGCTTTCACTCAAAATAAGGCATTTTCAAAATTATATAATAAATGATCTGTGGGGTATTTTGAGCTGAAACTTCACAAACACATTCTAGGGACACCTGAGATTCATAATACATCACCGTAAAAAGGGGCATAATATGTGTCCTTTAAATTATAAGTATAATGGTAACACTTTATTTTAGGGTCTCTTAACTAGTTGCTTATTAGCATGCATATTAATATATTATATTAATATTATACATATTAGCCTTTTATTAGAAGTAATTAACCACATATTAATGCCTTATTCTACATCCCTAATCCTAGCCAATACCTGAACTTAACAACTACCTTACTAACTATTATTAAGCAGCAAATTAGGAATTTATTGAAGGAAAAGTCATAGTTAATAGTGAATAAGTGTTCCCTATTCTAAAGTGTTACCAGTATAATCAAATTAATGGTGCAAGTAATTTCTTAAAAATATATATATTTTTTAAATCTATTTGAATCTCAGATAACTTATAAAAATGAACTTATTTTGATGAGAATAAGTAATGTAAAAACATAAGTTACCATAACATGACTTACTGATCATATTTTGTTCAGTGAATATATAAAAGCACTCTTCTTTTTAAACACAGAAATGTCAGTTGACCATTTTAACATACTGCATGTATTTGATCAACATGCAGTAAATACAGTAATACAATATAATATTATTGCAATTTAAAAGAACTGTTTACTATTTTATTTATTTTTAAAACCATTTATTTCTGCACTAATAATCAGCTATATGTTAATAATAAACATGCTAATAAGCAACTAGTTAATAGTGAGAATTGGTCCACATACTAAAGTGTTACCAAAATATAATTAAATAACAATTTAAAACTATTATATGTGGTGTCCACCTGTAAAAAATGTCATTTTTAATTTCATCATTATTTCTATATTATCATTTTTCTTATGTCACAATCATATCAATGTTTTATTACATAATTTTTTATATTACTAATAATTAATTAATATTAATATGGTTAAATTAATTGTTTGATCTATTTATCTTCAGATGGATATTTCATGAGGTTTTAATTGATTTAAAAAAGAAATCTTTATGAATTTATCTAATTATCATTAAGTGGTACACATGAGCCTCCATTAAAATGAATGTCTAGGTAATATTCATTAATATTAAAGCACACACACACAGTGCAGTTAAAAGTTCAACCGGTTTAAGGACACTGTCCCAGATCAGAGTCTTTAGCAGCCAGGACAACTTCTACATGCTGGACACACCATTAACATGAAACAGAGAAGTGCTGAAGATGATGTACCTGCAGCGTCAGGTTGATAGGACTCAAAGGAGGTTAAGGTGCTGCTCTGGACACTGAGTTTTCCACACGAGCAGAGCGAAGCACTGGATCCTGCCCACTCGCTGTCCCCTGAAGACACGGGCTCCGCTTCAGCGTCCACGTCCTGCTCCGAGATGGTGCTCAACCTTCTCACCCCGCTAACCACAGCTTCACTCATTCTGCACGCACAATGCAATCATAGAGGCAAATGTTACAGCAAACGGACTTACTAAAGGAAAACATTGAGGGAAACAAAATCACACTATACCTTGAGCGATTCCAGCAGCCCTGCCTCCTGATACGAGCCTACCAAGAACAAATGAGCTAAATACTTCTATCGGATCTGTGCTTAACACGTGCCAGAGTCAACCAATAGTTTGTCTGTTAGATTTAAGACTATGTCAGAATAAGATGTAAATGCTGCGCAGATAAATCTGCATGGTATAAAGAGCACCGGACACAATAATGCGTCTGACTTAGACTGATATCTATAGAATAACCTGTGCTGAATAAATGATTAAACCCCATCCATGTGCAAAGAGTCTCTGGAGAGTTTGCAGCGTGGCTGCAGTTTTGTGAAATGGATTTCATCGGGGCTTTTGTTGCTGCATTATTTCAGGGATAGTTATTTGGTTTTAATGCTATTAAATTACATTACAGTTGACAAAAAAAGAGAGAACAGTCAGGCAGTTTGCAAAGCTTTGTCCTACTGAAAGTGAAACTGATGGTTTATATTCAAAATGTTGAATATGGCATGTGGTAATTGTAAAAATGGAGGCTACGCAAAAATACAAACATATTGACAAAACAAGTTTATTTTTTTCTTTGCAAACTCACTGCTTTAAGAATCATCATCATCTTATTTGTCTCAGTTCAGACAATGAACAACGCAATCAAATCTCAAGGCATGATCAGGAGATTAAATATAAAAATAGAAATAAATTATCCAAATGTGCAACTTCAGGTAGAAACAAATGCCCTTCTTAAACAACTACTCTATCAAAAAAAAAGAAAAAAGAAAATGGTACAAAAGCTGTCAGTGGGGTGGGATTTTTTTCCAAAAAAGTATACACCTTTGCACCTATTTACATGTAAACATGCATATTAGTACTTTAAAGTTATATATTAGCACATATCCATATTAGTCCCTATATTAGTACGAACCCAAGAATAGCTTTTGTACCTTTTTTTCAGAGACTAAACGAGTAAGCTGATTCTCATGGTTTTCCACAGTCTAACACATTGGTCTAAACACTTGGTGAAAGCCCTAATGTTTGAGCGAGAACAACACATCCTGCTATTGTACATCTCATTTCCTCAATCTCAGTTTTCATGGCATCACATGAGTAAAGTGACTCTTATTTGATTGTTTTGTAACAGCTCCCTTATTCTCAGTATCTGAACACTTTTCACTTAAATCAAACCCTATAAGAACATACACACATGCTGTTTTCATTTGTTCTGATACTTAGTCTTTGTGACTGATTGGTGGATGGATTTGAGTTGACTGATATTGCTGAATGTGTCACTTCAAAACCCATCGTTTGGAGAAATGCCTTGAAATCTTTGGCATTGCAGAGACATTTAGAGACATTTGCATAAGACTTAATCAAGAATGCATAAAAGATTTCACAGAACAGCTCAATTCATCAATACAAAGTATTTTAAAGTGCACCTCATCATTGACAATCCATTCATTAAATATCCATTTTATAAATCACTGCTAAATTATACATCACCCTTATTAGACTAATTAGATTAACACTACAGCTCTTACGGTGGCACAGACTTTTAAAAGAGAGCTCTGTTTTTCATTTAGTTATCACACATCAGTATCTGTGCTGAGGGATCAATTCAAGCAATATCTTACAGCACAGCTGCTCTGTTCAATGGGTTCAGTTTCAGTGCAGCACAAAATGAATGAAACGGAGCTGCCATGGAGAATCAAACCGTCTGATGAGAAGCGTCCGCTGGCTGATGCTTCACCTGAGCAGTTTCCCGTTCTGAGGGAAGTGAGGTTTAGACCAAACCAATCCTGAGGGCTGGTGGATGGTGGAGTTAGCGCCACAGTCGATGTAGCGGTAAGCTTCCAGTGTGTTCTGTGCCGCTCGCACCATGTAGGAGGTTTTCACAGAGGTCCTGGGGTGTGTAAGAGAAGCGGTCAGGACCATTTCATGAAGAACTTAGAATAACACTATACATATACTAAAAAAAAAGATGTTTATTGGAGGCAAAACTGTTCACATTTAGTGGTGCTCGACAACATTTCACAGGGAAAATCCATTTATTTCAGGAGAAGTTGTGCTTTTACATTTTGCTTGTGTTCAAGCTGATCACACAAATACGTGGCGACGTCGTTTTCTTGCCTGTGAACTTTCAGTAATGTGACTGCATCTTAATGCTTCGCTTCACCTCCAACTTTCAAATGTGGAACAACAGCAGAAGACAAAAAATGATGTGAAAACAGTGATAAAACTTACTGCATAAACACCAAAATGTTGTGGACCTTGATGCTTGCCATGGTGCAAAAGGCACTGAGAAAACAGTGAAAATATTTCAAAAACAGAAGATCAGATACACAGATTCACGGGGATCAGCTTGTTCAGAACGGATGTGATACTCACTAAACGTACGAGAGACTTCCTCCAATCTCCATACTGACAGTGAAGTTGACCTGCATTAAAAAGCAACGGCACAACTATTACCCGACTTTTAACAATCAGTGTGTGTCATTTCTCCCACTTAATGATTGTCTATAGTGGTCAAAAGTCTGGGGTCAGTAGGATTTGTAACTTTGTTTTTGAAAGTGAGAAATTATTTATTTACTCAGCAAAGACATTAAATCAGAAGGGAAAGTACAGATGTGTATAATGTTACAAAAGATATCTATTCCAAATAAATGTGGTCCTTTTTGAAATGCAAAGCTGAAATGTATTCACACTCAGGCTATCCATGATGTAGATGAGTTTGTTTCTTTGTAGAAACAGTTTTGGAGAAATGTAGCATTAAATGCTCACCAATGGATGATCTGCAGTGAATGGGTGCCATAAGAACGAGAGTCCAAACAGCTATATAATAATCCACACCACTCCAGTCCATCAGTTAACATCTGGTTAATAAAAAGCACAAGATCTTATCTGATGTTCTGGAGTGGTGTGGATTATTGTGATGTTTTTATCAGTTGTTTGGACTCTCATTCTGACGGCACCCATTCACTGCAGAGGATCCATTGCTTAGCAAATGATGTGATGTTACATTTATCCAAATCTGTTCTGATGAAGAAACAAACTCATCTTAAATGGCATGAGGCTGAGAAAATGTTTAGCTTTTTTTGTTGTTTTGTGTGGACAATTCCTTTAAATTTTATATTTAAAAAATCATGAAAAAAAATGTATTAGTTTCCTCAAAAATATGAAGCAGCACAACTGTTTTCAGTATTAATAATAATAATAATAAATGTTTTTGAGCAGAAAATAAGCATATTAGAATAATTTTCTGAAGGATAACGTGACACTGGAGTAACGATGCTGAAAATTCAGCTTTGATCACAGGAATAAAATACATTTTAATATATATATATATATATATATTTATATTAAAATACAAATAGAAAAAAAATATATAAATTCTATTCTATTTTATTATAATAATATAGCTGTTTTTATTGTATTTTTGATCAGATAAATGCAGCCTCGTTGAGCAGAAGAGAGTTCTTTCTAAAATCTGACCGAGCGTAAACTTTTGAACAGTAGAAAACAGATGCTGGGCTCATCCCTCATCACACCTGTCTCTGGCTGAGAGGTTGAATGTGGATGACATTGTCTAGCTGTTGAGATCCAATGATTGTCTTCATGTAGAGCACCTGGCAGCTCACGCTGTCCACCAACACCGTGAAGAAATTAGAGTTGGTGAAGTTCAAAGAGCTCTGTTAAAAAACATCCAGACAGTATTCAGTACAGTTTAAAGCCAGAATTTGTATTTCTTTAAATTATCTGTCTGACTGGAAGCAAATAATATCAGAGCTTAATTTTATTTGCACATACAATGTTTTGATGTCCAATTTCACAATTCTAGACTGGAGCTGCATTGTGAACTCTACCCCCCCCCATAGCACATTACAAGATTCAATACATAAGTTATTACATATGAATACAATTTTCTGAACAGGGACTATTTTGATTCTATGTTGTTTCCAAACAACAAGGCTTGAGAAGAAAGGCATCAGGACAATTTAAACCAGTTTTTTATTATTAATTAATCCATCATAAAAAATAAAAAAAGGAATCACCGTCATGTTGATGATCACTTTGCTGTTGTTACGGTCAAAATGCACAGTCACAGAGCGAATGCCATCATCAACAACCAGCACAGGACGTGGAAATAGGAAGTACGCCACCAAAAAAGACGCCAGTAGACACAAAATCACTGAAAGCACTACATATGACTTCCTGCCAAGAGAAGAACGGCAAAATCATGAATTGATTTCGGTCCGTTAAGACATTTTTTAAAGAAACAGTTCACTCGAAAATGAAAATTCTGTCATCATTTGATCACCCCCCAGGTGTTCCAAACCTTTATGAGTTTCTTTCTTCTGTTGAACACACACAATCACAAAATACTTTGAATACTATGGATAACCAAACACTTTCTGGTCCCCAATGACTTCCATAATATTTTGTTTCCATACTATGGAAGTCAATGGCGTTTATCAACTCTTTGATTTCAAAATATCTTCTTTTGTGTTCACCAGAAACTCACATTCTGGTTTGGAACAACTTGATGGTGCACAAATGATGACGTAATGTGCAGTTTTAGGTCAACTATCCCTATTACAAACATCAAGAAACAACATCAAGACTGTTTCCAATAGAAAATGATCTGTGTGTGATAACTTACGTTCTTCTTGGCTGTAACCTTTGATCGCTGTAGGGGATCAGAGCAACTAACTCATTCACCTGCCCTGAAAGAGAGAGAAAAAAATAAACTGATTCAATAAGAAGTTCAGATAACATGCAGAATGACACTAAAGTACAAGTGGTCATCTATACAACCTCATGACCTCAATCAATACCACAGATCATCTGGTGACTGGTTGCTTTTACACAACACCTTATAATGGATGTGATCATTGTGTAAAATTACTTCAGAATTTAAATGCTAATTAAAGAAAGACTTTAATATTTGGATATCCCTTCACTGAAGCATTTCTTCAGAAATGAGATTTCATCAAGAATTACCATTGACATTAATGGGAAATACAATGTAAAATACAACCCAAATTCCAAAAACATTTGGACGTTTTTTAAATTTGAATAAAATGTAAACAAAAAGACTTTCAAATCACATGAGCCAATATTTTATTCACAATAGAACACAGAGAACATAAATGTTTAAACTGATACATTTTATGCACAAAATGAGCTAATTTCAAATTTGATGCCTGCTACAGGTCTAGTTTAAAATATTTGGGACGGGGGCATGTTTACAGCTCCTCTTCTTTTCAAAATAGTTTGAAGACATCTGGGCATCGAGGTTATGAGTTTCTGGAGATTTGATGTTGGAATTTGGTCCCATTCTTGCCTGATACAGTTTTCCAGCTGCTGAAGAGTTCGTGGTCATCTTTGATTTTCGATTAATGATGCACCAAATGTTCTCTATAGGTGAAAGATCTGGACTGCAGGCAGACAATTCAGCACCCGGACTCTTCTACTATGAAGCCATGCTGTTGTAATAGCTGCAGTATGTGGTTTAGCATTGTCTTTCTAAAATATACGTCGTCTGGAGGGGAGCATATGTTGCTCTAAAACCTTTATATACATTTCAGCTTTCATAGTGCCTTCCAAAACATACAAGCTGCCCATACTGTATGCACTTATGCACCCTCATACCATCAGAGATGCTGGCATTTGAACTGAACGCTGATGACATGCTGGAAGGTCATCCTGTTCTTTAGCACGGAGGACATGGCGTCCATGATTTCCAACAAGAATGTCACATTTGGACTCGTCTGACCATAGAACACTTTTCCACTTTGAAACAGTCCATTTTAAATTAGCCTTGGCCTACAGGACACGACAGCGCTTCTGGACCATGCTGGGATTGTGTTAACCGACAGTGGTTTCTAGAAGTATTACTGGGCCCATTTAGTAATTTCAGTAACAGAATCATTCCACAATCTTTTTACGCACTCTCTCACAGATTGGAGAGCCTCTGCCCATATTTACTTCTGAGAGACTTTGCCTCTCTAAGACGTTCCTTTTATGTTACAGACCTGATGTCAATTAACTTAATTAGTTGCTAGATGTTCTCCCAGCTGAATCGTTTCACAATATCTTGCTTTTTCATCCCCTTATTGCCGCGATTATTCACATCTAAAATAAAAGTTTTTCTTTACGTAATATATGTTTGTGTACTGTGTATATGTATATATAAATACACACATAGAGTATATATATTTTTTTATATTTACATTTTATATTATACATATATTTAATATATAAACAATTTTTTTGTTTTTGTATTTATGTATACATAATAAATATACACAGTACACTATGTAAATAAAAACTTTTATTTTGGATGCAATTAATCACGATTTATCATTTGACAGCACTAATAATAATAATAATACTAATAATAGAATAAATTGTGCAGATGCATTAAAATAATACAATTTTTTTGGGAAAATATTGAGTGATTATAACACTGGGACTTACGTGTTTTTCTCGTGTTTTCACGAGATCCTTACTTTAACACACAAACGTAAGATGTGCGTTTTTTGACATCCTTACCTGATGGGATGCGTCCAGACCCCTGGCAGGTAGGACAGGTGATGCTGTCTCGGCCTGTGAACTCCACATATGGGAACTGAGCGATGTCCTCCTGTCTGTCCAGATCATCTAGAGAGTCATCCCCACCCATCAGAGACCCCTTGTGACCAGCCCTGCAGTGACGGGACAGTAGCGAGCGGCCGTGCCGGCACACAGATGCACCCATGAGAAGCACACCCCAAGTCCAGCCTGACACCAGCGACTACAGACAGATGATCAAGAGTCAGTAAGTGCATATACAAGCAGTGCTGGGGAGTAACTACTTACATGCAATTGCCTACATAATTTAATTACAGTGTCCTTGTTACAGTGTAATTATACATTTAAGTACTGAATAATATTAATTAACTACATGTTCTTACTATATGTTTAGGATTAGGGGGTAGCTTAGGGTTACTGGCATGTAATTATACATTATTTATTGTTATTATAATAGTAAGTACATGCAACGTGTAACAAGCACACCTTAAAATAAATGTAATTCTAATCAGTTAGTTACTGAGAAAAATAAGTGTAATTAAATCACAGTTACTTCTGAAAATGTTAACGATTAGAAGGGTTTACATCTGAATTTTTCACACACATACAGATTTAATTGATTTATTTCCAAAAATGCAGAGTGCTCTAAAATATGAGACACCAATGTTTCAGGAGTTTAGGACACAGATTAGGACACATGCTTATTTGAGAACTGTTTTATTTATATATGCTTTATTTTTTAAGATTAACTCTTTTGTTTTTTTTCCAAGGCATTGTTAGACACCAGTGTTTCCTGTCATAACTATGCAAAGATTTGATTTAAAAAACAATATAATAGCTATTCAACTATTTCTTGTTTCTTGGTATGCTGCAAAAGTCTGCTTTTGTGGTGGCTGTGCTTTAATTATTTATTTAATTTTAATTCAAGTGATGAAGGATTTTGAAAGTCTGACAGTAAGGTTAACCCTGCCTGCTTTAAATGTTAATGTGATTAAAAGTTGAAAACATTAGAAATTTATAAAAGTAAAAAAATGTAATCAGCTAAATTACTTTAATAAATTAATTGAAATAGTTTATTACATTTTAAATCTTAATCTGTAACCCATTACTTTGTCATAGTAACCTTCCCAACACTGTACACCAGGGGTCATCAAACTTGATCCTGCAGAGTTTAGCTCCAACTTGCCTCGACACACCTGCCTGGAAGTTTTAAGTATACCTAATAACACCTTGACTAGCTGCTTCAGGTGTGTTTGATTAGGGTTGGAGCTAAACTATGCAGAACACCGGCCCTCCAGGACCGAACTTGGTGACCCCTGCTGTATACATTTAATCCTAAAATAGTCAGAATACATTACCTAAAAAGAGTCATCTAGATTACATTACTGACTAACTTACATTTTTCATCATAACATTTGTATTCAGTAAAAAACTACAATTTGAAAGTCAACCACCCAGCACTCACTCTCTCTCTCTCTCTATTCAATTCAGTTTAAATATCCTTTATTAACATGACTGTGGAATAGCACAACGTTGCTAAAGCAATAAACAGCAAACACGTTATACAGGCATATTATAGATAGTTACAAAAAAATCATGCCCAAATTGAACATATATTATCACATATAACACACACACACACAAACAACAGCAAGGTAATTATTTACAGAGAGCATTGGTAAAGAAAATGGGTTTTAGGCTTTGTCCCTCATAATATGGCAGGATACACACTGCGCTGCTAGGAGAATATACTTCGCTTTCTCTACCAAAATATAACAGAGTTCGTCTGTGTGGCTCGATTGCTCGAATTCAAGCACAATTTGAGCTATTTGGGTCAAATAAATGTCTCTAATGTTTTTATATTTGCTGCACTCTGTGAGGAACTCTCTCTCTCTCTATATATATATATATATATATATATATATATATATAAAAAACGTTATAAAGACCAACTTGTCTGGTTCAGCCCAGTCTACAATACAGTGCTCAGCATAAATGAGTACACCCCCTTTGAAAAGTAAAATTTTAAACAATATCTCAATGAACAAAACCCATTTCAAAAATGTTGACAAAACTAAGTTTAATATAACATTTGTTTAACTTATAACATGAAAGTAAGGTTAATAATATAACTTAGATTACACATTTTTCAGTTTTACTCAAATTAGGGTGATGCAAAAATGAGTACACCCCACAACAACAACTACTAAATATAGTACTTTGTATGGCCTCCATGATTTTTAATGACAGCACCAAGTCTTCTAGGCATGGAATTAACAAGTTGGCGACATTTTGCCAGATCTATCTTTTTCACTTCTTCAAGAATGACCTCTTTTAGAGATCGGATGCTGGATGGAGAGTGATGCTCAACTTGTCTCTTCAGAATTCCCCATAGGTGTTCGATTGGGTTCAGATCAGGAGACATACTTGGCCACTGAATCACTTTCACCCTGTTCTTCTTCAGAAATCCAACAGTGGCCTTAGGTGTGTGTTTAGGATCATTGTCATGTTGGAAAAGTGCACGACGACCAAGGGCACGGAGTGATGGTAGCATCTTCTCTTTCAGTATAGAGCAGTACATTTGTGAAATCATGATGCCATCAATGAAATGCAGCTCCCCGATACCAGCAGCACTCATGCAGCCCCACATAAGGACACTGCCACCACCATGTTTCACTGTAGGCACCATGCATTTTTCTTTGTATTCCTCACCTTTGCGACGCCATACAGTTTTGAAGCCATCAGTTCCAAAAACATTTATCTTGGTCTCATCACTCCAGAGTATAGAGTCCCAGTAGTCTTCATCTTTGTCAGCATGGGCCCTGGCAAACTCTAGGCGGGCTTTTTTTGTGCCTGGGCTGTATTGTTTCACGGGAAATAGTCACCCCAGTTTGGCTTTCTACTTCTTTAGATAACTGCAGTGAACTTGCATGTCGATTTTCTTCAACCCTTCTCATCAGAAGACACTCCTGACGAGGTGTTAACTTCCGTGGACGACCTGGACGTCTCTGTGAGATGGTTGCAGTTCCATCTTTTTTTAAATGTTTGTACCACTTTTGCTACAGCATTCTGACTGATAAGTAAAGCTTTGCTGATCTTCTTGTAGCCTTCACCTTTCTTGTGTAAATAAATTATTTTCTTTCTCAGGTCTTGTGACATTTCTCTTCCATGTGGTGCCATTGCTGACAGCATGAAATGGGAAGGGGTTTTCTTTAAGTAACACCCTTTTATAGTCAACTGTCTGCTGAACACCTGTGTAATGAATAATTAGACTCACCTGTGGTTGAATTCTTGTTAAATTAGACATTTGTAGTCTAAAATTTAGCTTTGCTCCAGAGACTTTCAGTGGGGTGTACTCATTTTTGCATCACCCTAATTTGAGTAAAACTGAACATTTTGTTCTCCAAGTTATATTATTAACCTTACTTTCATGATATAAGTTAAACAGATGTTATATAAAACTTAGTCTTGTCAACATTTTGGAAAATGTTTTTGTGTTCAATGAGATATTGTTTAAAATGTTACTTTTCAAAGGAGGTGTACTCATTTACGCTGAGCACTGTATGTTCAGCTGACTGTAGCAAATGTATTCAACTGTACACGTAGTCAAACTAATGCTACCTATCAGATTGTTTTACCAACATCTTATTCATGTGGTTTGACGCTTCTTTTAGTGTCCACACACACCTACCCTTACCCTAAACTTACCCTTAAAAGAATACAAATATATTATTGGTAGCACAATCTGAAAGGTAAGTTAGCATGTTTCGTCGGTACACCGGCATACATTAGGAAACTGTGAGCTTGCGTTAGGAAACGTACATTTTGATTACCTGTCAGTTTGAGGTCAAGCTCGTGAGACTGAAAGAGCATCGCTTACCTTTAAACTGTACAGATATCAGCGCTGTCGCAGATTGATTCCTCTCAATCCGCCGAGGGTCATCTGTTTGTGTTTGTGTCTCTCTCGGTCTCTGCTCTGGAGCCAGGGATCAATAGATCGACTCTCTACTGCTCTCTGCCGCTCTGGAGGTCAACGGAATAATGTACGATCAGCGTGTCATGATCGCAGGAGTTAAATCGAAACAAAATCCCGAGCCTGTACTTTTTCCCGGGTGGGGGTTTGGTTTCGGGGTGGACACATACAGAGGGTTATTTGGCAAAAAAACAAAAAATACATTATTTGAATTATTTTCCATGAAACTAACTAAGGCTCAGACTACTGAAATCGTTTTGTTCAAAATACATAATGGTAACGTTAAATTAAATACTAGGAGATGAATATAAAACAGGAAATATACAAAGACAGTTTACTACGGTGGCCGAGAGAGCTCAACGCGCAGCAACTTCAGAAAGCACATGCAAATAGAAAAAACACCAGCAAATCAAGAAAACATTTTCATCAGTTTGACAGCAGGTGCTGCAAATGCTCACAACACAAACAAATAAAGAAACATAGGCCTACTGCAAATGCTCACAACACAAACAAATAAAGAAACATACTGCAAATGCTCACAACACAAACAAATAAAGAAACATACTGCAAATGCTCACAACACAACCAAATACATTTTGTTCTTTTTTGGTTGTGTTGTGAGCATTTGCAGCTTGTGCGTTGTCAAATTGACGAAAGTGTTAATTTGCAGGTGTATTTTTTTCTATTCGCAGCACGTTGAGCTCTCTGGGCCACCGTAGTTTACTACAGAAAAATACAGTTCAGTTCTATTAATAACAACAAAAACAATAAAATGCTCCAATACCTGGAAACATAAAAGGGTTACAGATACAGCAAAACGAAATTCCAGGACTTTCAAGCACTACTTTTTGGTTCCCTCTCGAGCTTTCACGAGACATCACGGAGAATCTCTCGGTTATGGGAACTCCTTCCCTCCAACCTTTCCTGAAGACCTATTGGCTCACGCCAGTCCAAATGACTGGCCAATTGTCGCGAAGCATGCAAATACGAGCTCGAGAGGCAGTATAAATGCGGCGCCCGCGACAATTACGTCAGAATCTTTTTCTTCACTTTGCTGAACCTAGGTTATGGCTTAAACAATTACAGCTCACGGTTAAGGTTCGCTCATTCGAGGGCAGGCCTCATGGCTGCTCCTCTACAGCGTTCAGGTGAGTATGCCATTTCTTAAAGGTAGTCTGTCTGCCCTCTGATCAGCGGTGGACCTTCGGGACTCAGGTGTTGAGCTCGTGCCGACTAAATGTCCGCATTCCTCTTACCGTCGAACCTGCAGGACAAGACATCAGCCCTGCTTCTCACGCCCCCCTTCCATGGCGGTGCGGAGAGCCGAGGGCAGATGCGGGAGCAAAAGGAATCTCACGTCGCCGCAGATGCCGCACGGAGAAAACCCACTGTGTAAGCAAAATGCAGCCCCCGCCTCAGAGCGGCGTTCTGCTGTGTGCAGAGCACAATCACTTAGCTCCTCACTCATTCACAGGATAATAGCCCCTCATTTAGCGGCTACCGTGTGTAGTGGACATTTATAATTCACATGATAACAGCCCCTTATTAGCGGCTGCCTTGTGAACGAAACAGACTCTCATTCACATGTTAATAGCCCCTCATTAGCGGCTGCTGTGTGAACGGGACAACCTCTCATTCACATGTTAATAGCCCCTCATTAGCGGCTAACGTGTGTAGTGGACAATTATAATTCACATGATAACAGCCCCTTACCAGCGGCTGCCTGTGTGTAGAGGACATTGTTCTAATTCACAAAGCGCGCGAAGGCGATGGGATCTGATGCCCCTGCGCGGGAAGCGCGCGAAGGTTAGGAGTCACATGACACCCCTACGCGAGAAGCGCGCGAGGGTGAGGAGTCACATGACACCCCTACGCGAGAAGTGCACGAAGGTGAGGAGTCACATGACGCAGCTGCGCTTAAAGGCGAGGAATCACCTGATGCCCTGAAGGGCGCATCCTATCAGCCTTCCAGATTTTGCCGGACTATTACGCCAGTTGTTTACGCCTCTACACGTGGTGTTCAACTAGGTCGTATAGTATAGTCAGCCTGTAGCTATTACAGCCGTTATATTGTAGCAGACCACGGGATCGAGGTCTTCTTGGACAAGTTAAAGGGACCCGGAAGAGGCACCACGACCGGTGCAGGAGCCCTCAAGCTGTCTCAAAATTGTAAAATGTGTGGGAAGACGTATGTTCATTAAAAACATACATTTGCACGAGGAGCGCTTTCCTCCTCACTCAGTCACCAATGCCGCTCGCCCCTCCCCACATGGGTTATAGCTGCCAAGCCGCTGTAGCCGCTGTGTCAGTTCATGAGCGCGTGAGAAGCTATTCCAAGAATCTCACGCTGGTTGCTCTGCATAAGAGCGAGGGTACACCCTTCAATTCAGACGCAGACCACCCCGTTTCAATGGCGTGGCGTAGTCTCTAACACTGACTCGAAATGCCCTTATCCTGTACATAAGTATAGGTATATGAGGCATATGTGTAAGAGGTATACAATTGCTCGGAGAAGGAGTGATAGAACAAGCCTTAACGAGCGGGTGGGATGGCTGATTTGTCCAGCCGTATTTGGGGTGCCTAGGTGAGAGGGTGGACTCTGCCCGATTCTAGATCTCGGACCCATCAACAGAGCGCTTGAAAAGCGTCCATTCAGGATGTTAACGCTAAGCAGATCCTGGCGCGAATTCGCCCCAGGGACTGGTTTGCGTCCGTTGATTAAAGGACGCGTACTTTCACATTCAGATTGCACCGCGTCACAGACGGGTTTCTGAGGTTTGCTGTCAGCGGTCAAGGAAAAGCACAGCGTTCCAATACTCTGTTCTCCCGTCCGGGCTGCTCTGGCCCCACGCACTTTCAAAGTGCATCAATGCTGCGCTTCCCCCTCAGATCGAGTGGAAGGCGCATCCTCAACTATCTGGACGATTGGCTGATTTTAGCTCGGTCCCTGGATACGCTTATCAGCCACATAGACTCGCTGCTTATTCACTTGGAGTCCCTACGGCTGTGTCAACATGCAGAGAGCATTCTCGCCCCCACCTCTCGCGAGATCGCGTGGGGATGAGTGCCCGCCTCTCGCGAGATCGCGTGGGGATGAGAGCCCTCCTCTCGTGAGATCGCGTGGAGATGAAATCCCGCCTCTCGCGAGATCGAGCCGCGGCCAATTGTCTTCCCTGCGCCTTTTCAGGCAAGGCAGCTCTGTTCAGTTGAAGGTATTTCAGAGACTGCTCGGACCCAAGGTGGCGGATTCAGCGGTATTACATCTGGGATTATTACACATGTGCCCGCTGCAGCTATGGCTGGAATATCGAGTCCCGTGAACGGCGTGGACTTCGGGATGTTTGCGCATCGCGGCCACATCGAAGCTCTGACGCAACCCAGATCTCTTCGGCCGGGGAGTTCCCCTGTGCTCGGTAGCGTCGTGCGTGATGATCACGACGGATGCATCGACTCACGGCTGAGGAGTAGTGTGCGAGGGAATGCCAGCTTCGGGACTGTAGCTGGAATCTCAGAGCCGGTGGCACATAAACCGCCTGGAGCTGGAAGCAATTTTCTTAGCTCTAAAGGATTTTCATCCACAGCTGGAACAGCAGCATGTATTGATTCGCACCGACAACACGTCTGTGGTTTCGTATATGAATCCTCAAGGAGAGTGGAGATTGCACCCCGAGTCGGTTCGGATGATTTGGAACCGCTAGCGTTAAGGGAGAGCGGAGGTGGATCTGTTCACCAAGAGCGACAGCACGCACTGCCCGTTTGTTCTTCACTCTCCGCTGACATCACGCACCAGGGTGCAGCGAGCATCATTGCCCCGAACCAGCCTGGGTTCCCAGACTTGACGGAACTGCTGGAGGCACCGCCTTGCCGTTACCCGGCAGGAAGTATATGCTATCCCAGGTGGAGGGCTCGGTGTGGCACTCGAACCTGGAACTATGGAGCCATCATGTGTGATCGCTTCAGGGGTATCAGAGGAGATGGGCGCCTTACAGTCTCGCACGCTCATGGGAGCGCAAAAACTCTCTGCAAGACGTTTGTATGCTTCAAAATGGGAGTGTTTGTGAAAGAGTCAGGCTCATATCGACCCGGATACTTGCACCGTATCGTATGTTCTGAGTTTCCCGCTGCGCAGACTGGATAGTGGATCATTACCATCGACACTGAAGTCTATGTCGCGGCCATTGCCGTGTTCGTTCCCCGCAGAGGCTTTAACATTTGAAAGGAATCTATGGCAAAGGTATCACTTTCCTTATTCCTTAAGATTGACCTGAAGAATGAAAGCTATATCATGCTCTTGGAAAATTATGAGCTATATCACCGCTTATCGACACTAGGGGTGTGACAATGTACTTACCTCACGAGATGAGACAAAATACCTGGTTCAAGATATTTAAAATAATTTTTCAATGACAGAGTATTTGTCTTTAATCACAAAATGTCAACAATGCAGTTGTATTTTGAAATGTTTTAACTAATCTAGGGCTGTAACTAACGATTACTTTGGTAATCAAGTACTGATTATTTTGACAATTGAATAATCTGATATTTTATAGTAATACAAATAGACCTAAGTGAAAACGAGGCTTTAATATGACTATATTTACATACAAACTAACAAATAATAATTGGCTTAAAGTATCAAAGCCAAGTAATTACATGGTTTTATTGAACCACACACCAATATGCCTACACTCTAAAAACTGCTGGGTTGAAAACAACCCAATTTGGGTTATTTGGTAACCCAGCGCTGGGTCAAAAAGGGACGAACCCAGCGCTGGGTTATTTTAACCCAACAATTTGGGTTATTATGTTTAACCCAGCAGGCTGGGTTGCTTTTTTATGGTTTAAAATTACTACATTGCTAGGCTAAAATGAACCCAAATCGAGCTAGATATTAAACCTACAAATCTTGTTCATTTTAAAATAACTTTTACACACAAAGAATGACTATCAAAAGGTAAATATTTATTAAAAACAACAAGACAAAACAGTCAAAAAGTAACATCCATGTTAAGAAGAAATGCAGACAAGTATGGCATTAACAGCTACAGAGATTATAAATTAAGCATTAAACATTTGGTGAAGACCTTTTAAGATCAAAATTGACTTTTTTGGTAAATTGTATAAAAATATACAAAAACACTATTATACAATAATTGTACAGTTAGTTAATAGTGAAGTTCATTAAAAACTATTCTGGAATGAGATTACACAAATAAACCACAACATTAACACTGATATTATAACATTTAACACAAGCATATGTGTGTGAAAGAATGTGAGCATGTGTATGAATGACTGAGTGTAAACATCTTTACTAAACAACACAGAACGTCTAGGTTATGTACGTAATTCCCTCCCTGATGGAGGGAACGGAGACGTTATGTCGTGACGACATAGGGGATTTACCTGGAAGCCCCGAACATCTCTGACTAAAGAGAAAACGCCAATGAAATTGGCTAGTGGATTTTGCATACCTGAGCCACTCCCCGTGCATACGGGTATAAAAGGGCGACAGGTGCACCCACTCATTAGGATTTACGCTGAGGAGCCGAGACGAGTCCCTGGCAACCAGCAATGGTTCAAGATTGTGGCATGGGGACATAACGTCTCCGTTCCCTCCATCAGGGAATGGGGGTTACGTACGTAACCTAGACGTTCCCTATCTGTCGGTTACTACGAGTTATGTCGTGACGACATAGAGGTCCTATGGAAAGCGCCACAAGCTGAACCCCGTCACAACCTTGTGGCATGCAGATGTTGACAAGCGAGTGCATGACAGACAAATGCCATGCAAGAGGTTGCAACCTTCCTACCGCTCCAGCGCAAATTCGCTAACCTTGGTGCCCACCGGGACCACTGAGTACATCGCTGCTGGAGATAGCCAAGCCGCTGTTCCTTTCCCCACGGAATCGGAAGGGATTTCGACCTTCAGTGAAATTTTCACTGAAAACCTTCACGGTAAACCTTCAGGGTTTACCGTGGGCCGGGGTCTCAAGACAATGTGAGAGTAGACCGGCCCGAACTCAAGGCACTCTTCGCTTACCGAAAACGCCTGGAGGTCCCCGACCCGTTTGATGGAAGTGAGCGCGGTTAGGAGCGCTGTCTTAAGAGTATGACAGTGCCGTCTTTCCTATTTGTTGTTACAGCTTGTTGTAACGGCAGGGAAGCGAGCCTTCCAGAGAAGGGCGCTACGGAGGCCACATCCTGCCCGAAGGGAGGTAACATGTGGAGACACTGATATGGACTGGCCCAGGCTTGGGGCAGTACTACATACGACTGGACTCTGGGGCAGATCCTACCTAGGAGTAGGGAGGAGGGCTGCCAGCAGAACCTGACAGAAGCTCTGTCACAGGGAAGACACGGGTTTACCGTGAGGGAAACCTTACCATGGAAGAATACACATATGGGATTACCCGAAGGGGAATCAGGCCATACGGACACCTAGCCCAGTACAGGGGCTGACCGAAGACCCGGGCGAGCTAACACCAGTACTGGGCCTGGCGTTTGCTCCGCCCAGTCTGACTGCCGGGGGTGCTTGGAGGATTCCACCAGGGTTCACCGTCCGGGGAACTGAACTGGGGGAGAAAAAGGCGTTCGTATCCCCGGGTGAGGGGGAATGGCGCAGCAAGCGTGACACCGGCCAGTTCTTCCCGCCCATTACTTACCCAACAAACGTGAAGAAACTGGCTTAACGCGGAGATTGTAGAATCTTGCGAAGGTGTTCGGTGTCGCCCAGCCCGCAGCTCTGCAGATGTCTGCCAAAGAGGCGCCGTGCGCCAACGCATTGAAGGAGGCAACACTCCTGGTGGAGTGAGCCCTCACCCCCAGGGGGCACGGCTCGCCTTGCGACTGGTACGCCAAGGCGACGGCCTCCACTATCCAGTGGGCCAACCTCTGTTTGGAGACAGCCTTCCCTTTCTGCTGCCCTCCGTGGCAGACAAAGAGCTGCTCGGAGCTTCTGACGCT
Source organism: Oxygymnocypris stewartii (assembly GCA_003573665.1). Classification (NCBI taxonomy): domain Eukaryota; kingdom Metazoa; phylum Chordata; class Actinopteri; order Cypriniformes; family Cyprinidae; genus Oxygymnocypris; species Oxygymnocypris stewartii. The sequence continues at coordinate 5,416,452 of QVTF01020812.1, read as the reverse complement.
CCGGGTGCGGTCCACGTATATGCGCAATGCTCTTACGGGACACAGCAACGCTAAGGCTGGATCTGCCTCCTCCGAGGGCAGTGCTTGCAGGTTCACCACCTGATCGCGGAAGGGCGTGGCGGGAACCTTGGGCACGTATCCAGGCCGGGGTCTCAAGACAATGTGAGAGTAGACCGGCCCGAACTCAAGGCACTCTTCGCTTACCGAAAACGCCTGGAGGTCCCCGACCCGTTTGATGGAAGTGAGCGCGGTTAGGAGCGCTGTCTTAAGAGTATGACAGTGCCGTCATACTCACCGAGTCTAACTCCACACCGAGAAAAGAGATTCTCTGCACAGGGGAGAACTTGTTCTTTTCCCAGTTGACCCGAAGCCCCAACTGGCTGAGGTGCCGGAGCACCAAGTCCCTGGGATCGCCCAACTGCTCTCTGGATTGGGCTAGGATAAGCCAATCGTCGAGGTAGTTGAGGATCCTGACACCCACCTCCCGTAACGGGGTAAGGGCGCATTCTACGACCTTCGTGAACACACGGGGAGACAGGGAGAGCCCGAAGGGGAGGACCCTGTACTCTCATGCCCGACCTTCGAACGCAAACCGTAGGAACGGTCTGTGTCGCAGAAGGATCGAAACATGAAAGTAAGCATCCTTCAGGTCGATCGCTGCAAACCAATCCTGGGGCTGGATGCATTTGATAATGCGCCTGCGCGTCCGCATCTTGAACGGGAGCTTGTGTAAAGCCCAGTTCAAAACTCGCAGATCCAGGATTGGTCGAAGGCCACCACGATTCTTGGGTACGATGAAGTAAGGGCTGTAAAACCCCTGCCTCCTCTCGGCTGGAGGGACCGGCTCGATTGTGTCCTTTGCCAGGAGGACAGCAATCTCCTCGCGCAAGACAGGGGCGTTCCGGACTGACACCGGCGTCTCGAGAACGCCGTTGAACTTGGGAGGTCGCCTGGCGAACTGAATCGTGTACCTGAGTCGAATTGTGCGCGTGAGCCAGCGAGACAGGCTGGGCAGCGTGAGCCACGCCTCCAGACGCTGTGCAAGCGGCTCCAACGGCACAATCAACATACCTGTGGTGGTGCAGCGAAAGGGAGTAGGGGTGGATGGTACAGAAGGCGGTGCGTTCTGAGGCATCCTCACCGAACTCCCTGGGTCCCAAACGGGACTGGCCAGAGGTGTGTGGGGAGGAATGTCGTCCCCGAACCGTACTCTCTTGGCTACTGGCAAAATGGGTCGTGGGCAAGAGTGAGGAAGCAGGGCATCGCACACTGTCGTCCCATGGACCTGAGAACCCGGAGGAAAAGGAAATTGCTCTTTCTTGAGAAAGTGGGCGGAACAGAAACGGAAGATTCTCCTCCCGGCCCTCCACCAGGGGAAGGAGCGGCGCTGTTCTCGCCGTCTCCTGAGAAAGAGTAAATTCCAACATCTCCGGGTTGCCCGCGTCAGGGCCGCTTCGTCGACTTCCTGGACGACTTGGGGCCTGGCTGGGACGCGGGGGGCGCCGCTCTGCGACGGGCAGACTGAGGCCTGGCCCCGGGGGCAGCGGTGGATGGTGCATCACGCCGGGGCAGGTGTGCTGGATCGCCTCGGTCTGCTGCTGTACCGCCGAGAACTGCTGGGCAAAGCCCTCGACGGTGTCGCCGAACAGCCCTCCCTGGGAGATGGGGGCGTCGAGAAAGCGTGCCTTGTCAACGTCCTTCATCTCTACCAGGTTGAGCCAGAGATGGCGCTCCTGGACCACCATGGTGGACATCGCCTTCCCGTCGCTCGTAGAGCGAAGTCAGTCGCCGTGCGCAGCTCCTGCATCAACTCCGGGTCGGTACTACCCTCGTGCACCTGTTTGAGCGCCTTGGCTTGGTGAACCTGCAGGATAGCCATGGCGTGCAGGGCGGAGGCTGCCTGGCCCGCAGCACTATAAGCTTTGGCCGCGAGAGCGGCTGTCAGCTTACAGGCCTTGGACGGGAGACGCAGACGGTTCCTCCAAGTGGTGGCATTTCGTGGGCACAAGTGCACCGCGATCGCTCTCTCCACCTGGGGAATGCCCGCGTACCCCCTGGCCACTCCGCCGTCAAGGGTAGTGAGGATAGAGGAGGCGGACGAGGGGCTTCTGGCCGTGAAAGGGGCCATCCACGACTTCGTCAGCTCCTCATACACCTCCGAGAAGAAAGGCACTGGGGCAGGGTGCGGTTGTGAGCTGTGCCCCGCTCCGAGAAACCAATCGTCCAGCCGCGAGGGCTCGGGACTGGGCGGTCTGTTGACCTCCAGCCCGATGCTCACGGCTGCCCGGGCAAGCATGGCCGTCAGCTCTGGGTCCGGTGCGGCAGTGGCGACAACACTCGAGGGGGGCAGCCCCACCACACCTTCATCCTCAGAGGACGTGAGCCCATCCCCCGATGCTGCGATCGACAGCCTATCTACAGATGGCGCACCGAATGAAATGCTGGGCGCCCCGTGGGACAGACCAGCGAAATCACCCGGGAACCGGACGGGATGTTCGCTGCGTGAGGAGTAAGAGGTCGGTGGGGGCATGCCCGGCGGAGAGGCTCTTACAGTAACCCTCAGATCTCCCAGAGCGTCAGCCGGCGATCCTCTGCTCGAGCCAGAGAGATCAGCACGGGTGGCGGCAGAGGGTGCCAATCCTTTCATAAAGGAAAGGCGAGATCGCTGCGAGATCATGCTCATACACCCACAACAGATGCATGAGTCATCCACGAACGCATCTTCAGCGTGTTGGAAGCCCAGACACTGAAGACAATGATCGTGTCCGTCATCCGCAGACAGGAAACGACCGCAACCAGAAGGACACGGACAAAACAGCATCTTGAAAAAGACGCGATTGTCCGTGATTTGCTCTTTTAGAATTTGCTCTCTTAGTTGAAGTGCCCAGGGGAATCGCTGATGAGAGGGACTCCGCTGATCGCACCGTTACGCCAACCGGGAGCAAAACAAAGATGAACGGCTTTTTGGAGATCAGCACTCTTCTCATCCACTCGGCTCCGAAGCAAAAATCTAATGAGTGGATGCGCCTGTCGCCCTTTTATACCCGTATGCACGGGGAGTGGCTCAGGTATGCAAAATCCACTAGCCAATTTCATTGGCGTTTTCTCTTTAGTCAGAGATGTTCGAGGCTTCCAGGTAAATCCCCTATGTCGTCACGACATAACTCGTAGTGACCGACAGATAGGGAACAAGCATTTAACATTTGGTTTTTACAAATGATACACTTACAGTTTGTTACATAGTCCATGAATACAGATCATGCATCACTGCCAATTTTCATGATCTCTTCAGCATAATTGATGTAGTCACGAAGAAGCCCCATCAGCACATCATGTGACATCTTTTACAGCATCCAGGGCAGCGTCCTCCTTTAAAATCACTGTTGCATCAGTTTGGGGGAAATTCTCCTCTTTGACCAGCATTCATCCCAGTCACCGCCTGTTCTTCATCAGTGGCCTAAAAAGAGAAAAACATTTAATCAAACTATCCATTTTCAGATAGAGGTGCATCCACATCAGTAAGAACAGGTAAATAGTCTGTTTGTTTAATCTCTGTCTACCACAACGCTCTAGAATGCTATAATAGCAGCATTAGTGTGAGGGCATGTATTATTGTTTAAATGTATTGCTTTCAGAGAGTTTCTTCTTTACCGAAACATTAAAACAGACATGACATTCACATACCTCACAAATGTCCATGTACGTGGAGGGCTGCTCTTTAATGGGTTAGTTCACCAAAAAATGTAAATGGTCATAATTTACTCCCCCATGTTGTTCCAGACCCATACAAACTCTGCAAATTTTTGGAACAAAAACAAAAAATTTATATTCTCTTAATTTCTGTCCTCGATTGCAAGTCTGGGAGACCAATATTTTCTTCTGAACAGGCATGTTCACTATCATGTAATAACTCACAGCAGGGGAAGTTTAGCGCCTTTCACACATCAAGGTTCAAAGTTTCTTTATTTGTCACATAATAAATTATACAGGGTATAATCAAAAGTGAAATGTAGGTCAAATCAGGTCCGCTCAGTGGACATACAGTGTTTACTGGTAAATTACCATTAAGAAATCATGTGTGAACAGGACCTTATCAAAAATCCTTCTGACAATTATATCGTTTTTATGGAGATTATGTAATTACTATGATCTGTTTACAAAGCTCTGCTACTTTTTAAATCGCTTTTGTGTGTAAATATGCGCTAGACGGACATCTTTGACCATTGTGCCTCGCAGCTTTTTCAGCGCGTTGCGCTCATAGACTGTAAAAAAGGTTGGCTCGAGACCCAGGTGCGTCTTCTCCATTCTTCAGGGCTGCGTCTCTTGTTTATAAGAGCAACAACATCTGATTGGCTAGTAATGTTAGTTTGGTTGAGAGTGAAAGCGGTGTCCCTCTCATACGATTGGTAGGCGAACTCGTGAACTCGAACATTATATCAACGATTTTTTTTAAATGTAGGATTAACGTTATCTTTTTTTCCGACACGGTGTCCTGACATTTTATCCTACCCGTCAGATTTTCCTACCTCTGCTTACTGCGCATCAATATTTTTCGTTGTCGAATTGTACTACCCACTGTTTTAATGGGAGGTAGCAAAATCTGACAGGGTAGGACAAATCAACAGAACAACGGTGCCTGATAACTATTAGCCCCGTAATCGGAAAATAAGATTCGGCTACTTGTTGAACAAATAGTAAAGCGAAGCTATTTTCTTGTGATGGCCATTTTCAAAGTACTGCTAGAGATGATATTGCTTCATGAAGCTTCGAAACCTTTATGAATCATTTATTTTGAACAAGTGTTTCGGAGCGCGAATCAAACTGCCAAAGTCACGTGATTTCAGTAAACGAAGCTTCGTTACGTCACAACTGTTTTTGAAATGTTTCGAAATTTCTGTGGTTCGCAAATAATAATAACAAAAGCATGGTTCATGTTTACGCTCTTATTATGGGTTTTCGCTAGCTAGCTAATTTCTTAATCTTCTTAATCTAAAGTAAGCCTATTGGTGAGACTTCCAGAAATGAGGAGAAGTAACTACCTGCAGTAAACGGTAAATCTGTTTGCATTACAAACCAGTGTGTTCATAATAAAGCTAATTCACTAAAATGGTAAGGCACACCAATTTGCAGGGTCAAGCACCGACATAAAGTTGGCTTGACGTTGGACGTTCGATATTCGCATATTTTATCTAAAGTTACATGAGATATTGGAATGCAATTTTTTAACTTCAATAGCATTTGAGAAGAATAACTTACAGTCATAAAACAACTGTAAACTGTCCATCTAGATGTCAACTATAATTCACAACTTTTACATTTTGTAATGTAAAGTGCTGCACTTGGCTGCATGAGAGGCGTTTCAAAGATGGCCGTCGAGTGACATGACTTGTCTTAAAGAGACTTTGGTAATTAACCCTTTTGGCGACAGGGTTTTTTGGATAAAAAATTGCATTTTGATGTCAAGATTTCAAAAGCTTGTGGCTTGAAAGCGGTTAAAGATAGAGATCTACTGTAAATTAGAAAAATGTTGGGCATGACCAAAAGTTTATGTGGGGTGTAAATGTACTCATCTAATTTACATATTATGACGTCATCATGGGGCGGCCCTCTTGAATTTCATAATATTCAGGAAATAGTAGATATTGAATTGATGTTTGAACTTACAAGCCCACTTCAGTATTGATGATTTTAATGGTTTTGCAATGGAATTATAGCACAGTACGTATATTACATTAATATGTTACAATGCTAGCAGTCAGCAGGATAAAATTAATGTGAATGAGTTAGAAACAACTGTCATATACCAACAAAACACATACATGTTTGTTTACAGATCATTCTTAAATATCACCTTTTTAATAATTATGTTTTTTTTAGGAATGTGTTGTCTGAAGTGTCATTGTCAATCACATCTGCTGGAGATGTTGGTGGGATTTCAGAAGTCAGTATAATTTCTTGAGCATTTATCTGACTTCATATGTTTCCTCTTAGAAGTTCCTGTGCAAAGGAGTCTTGTCATCTTCAGAAAAGAATCTCACTGGGGAATAAAAATTAGACAAATCAAAAGACTGCATATCGCCAACACATCATCTTAGCAATGCCAACTTATGGTGATGAATTTCTTGAAAAGACGATCAAAACATGGTGAACACATGAAAAACATTTCATACATTCAGAGTAAATTATCTCTAAATTCTACTGTTAAGGTACAAATCATTACAAACAGCGTATAAGAAGTCCTCATAAGGATATGCATATATACGGATGATGTGTGTTTACATACCCTGTCCTGATCTAGAGGAAATTTGATCAAGATCAGACTCATTTTCATAAGTGCCCTGGTCTCCCCCAGCGTTCTGCAAGATAAATATCTGTGTTCACAGAGAACACCACTGCTCGTGATGAATTCAACGCTGTATACTCAATATTACAAATGCATGTGTACACAAAATACTTTCTTAAACCCATTATTGAAGGGTTATCATTTTCTTATCTAGATAAGAAAGTCTCTTAAAGGAAGAAAATTCATTCTGGACACTAAGAAAAAGTGTCTTCAAAACATAGATTAGTGCTGCGCAGAGTCATGCAGGTTCAGAAAGATGTATGGGTGAGTAAATGATTTTTGATTGTTGAAACTGAATTATTCTTTTCAGCAGTACAATGATCAAATACAGGATACAGTTTAGATAAGTGTGTGCTTCTGTGAGTGTGTGTGTGTGGTTAAACATGTTTTAGTATGTGTTGTTTTGTAGCATTACTGTTGGCTCATAGCCTGACACATAACCCACTTCTCCATTGGCTTGCAGCCTCCTCTTCAGCTCGGCATTCTCTCGCTCCAGTACTTTATTCTGAACAGCAGAGGGAGTATTAGACGATTTAGGCAATTAAACAGACACTCTTCAATCAAAGACACTGTGTTCTAACCAAGTCCAACAGCAACTAACAACCTAATGTCTCTTTTAAAAAAAGACAACCTTTCTGTTTGTACGATTGGACAACGCATTAATGGTCAACAACTTGGGTCATGACTCATGTGTGCCTTGTAGCCATCTTTGGCTGCCCTGATGCCAATACTTCACTTTTAGTGTTTTATTATGACTGTGTGAGTCGCTTTTTGCAGGTACAAGTTAATAAGTCATGCCCTAAAATGTATCAGGCCTCACAAATGCCAAATTTTTCTTATGATTTAGAAATATATATTTTTTAGTTTTCTATGTATTCTCACTCCAAATATAACTCCTATTAATCTAAATAAACTGTACATTAAAGAGATGCTTTGATTGTGTGCCACTTCATCTTGTCTTGTCATGTTAAGACACATGCAGTAAATGTGTGTGTGGAGCTTCAGGTGTTTCTGTCATGTGTTCTGTTTGATGACGGGTTACCTTGTGTCTCAGGGCCTCCACCACCAGGTCACGGTCGCCTTGTAGACTTTCATCCTGCTTATGAGCCTGAAAGGTGTCCCCAATGATAGACACCAGCAGATGGGACTGACAGAAAGAAAGAAAAACAACACTGACTCCAATCTTTTGAAAAGTAGTGTAGGAACACAAATGGGAGAATATAAGTGGCTTGTGATAGGAAGGTAAGTTTGTCCTGCTTTTTCACAGTTCAAGCAGTAAAGCATGCACAACACCAGGGTCATGGTTCGATTCCCAAGGAAAGCAAGAACTGATTCAAAATAAAATGTGCAACTTGAATGCAATGTAAGTTACTTTGGATTTGTCATGGTTTGAGTTAAAAAAACATGACTTTATGATTCTATTATTGATGTTTTTATTGCTATTATTAAACTTGACAATATACAGGTACATCTAAAAAAGTAGAATATCATGAAAAAGGTCAATATTTGTCACTCGTTTCAGAAAGGGAAACCCATATGTTATATAGATTCATTACACATAGAGTTAAATATTTCAAGCCTTTATTTCTTGAAATTTTGATGATTATGGCTTACAGATAATGAAAACCCAAAATTCAGTGTCTCAGAAATTTGAATATTACATAAGATAAATAAAAAATATATATTTTAAACAGAAATGTCAGGCTTCTGAAAAGTATGTTCTATGCACTCGATACTTGGTTGAGCCATCTTTGCATGAATTACTGCATCAATTCTGCGTGGCATGAAGGCAATCTGCCTGTGGCACTGCTCAGGTGTAATGAAGCCCAGGTTTCTTTGATAGCGGCCTTCAGGTCATCTGCATTGTTGGGTCTGGTGTCTCTCATCTTCCTCTTGAGAATACACCATAGATTCTCTATGGGGTTCAGGTCAGGCGAGTTTGCTGGCTAATCAAGCACAATAACACCATGGTCATTGAACCAGCTTTTGGTACTTTGGCAGTGTGGGCAGGTGCCAAATCCTGCTGGAAAATGAAATCAGCATCTCCATAAAGCTTGTCAGCAGAAGGAAGCATGCAGTGCTCTAAAATGTCCTGGTAGATGGCTGCGTTGACTGTGGACTTCAGAAAACACAGTGGACCAACACCAGCAGATGACATGGCAGCCAAAATCATCACTGACTGTGGAAACTTCACACTGGACTTCAAGCAACGTGGATTCTATGCCTCTCCTCTCTTCCTCCAGACTCTGAGACCTTGATTTCCAAATTAAATGCAACATTTATTTTCATCTGAAGAGAGGACGTTGGACCACTAAACAACAGTCCAGTTGTTTTTCTTCTTAGCCCAGGTAAGATGCTTCTGATGATGTTTCTGTTTTAGAAGTGGCTTGGTAGTCCTTTTCCTGAAGACGTCTGAGCGTGCTGACTCTTGATGCACTGACTCCAGCTTCAGTTCACTCCTTGTGAAGCTCTCTCAAGTGTTTGAATCGGCTTTGCTTGACAGTATTCTCAAGCTTGCGGTCATCCCTGTTGCTTGTGCACATTTTCCTACCCAATTTCTTCCTTCCAGTCAACTTTGCATTTCATATGCTTTGATACAGCACTCCTTGAACAGCCACCACTTTAAGTAATGACCCTCTGTGACTTACCTTCTTTGTGGAGGGTGTCAATGATCGTCTTCTGGACCATTGCCAAGTCAGCAGTGTTCCCCATTATTGTGCTTTCAAAGAACAAGAGATACACACAATGTATACTGTATGGATGGTCATTTATTGAAACTCAAATGTAAATATTCTAATATTTTGAGATACTGATTTTTTACTTTCATTAGCTGTAAGCTCTAATCATCTAAATTAAAACAAATGTATTGTATGTATTGAATCTAAAATATATGAAAGTTGCACTTTTTGAAATAATTTACAAGAAAAACTTTTTCACCATATTCAATTTTTTTTAGATGTACCTGCATAGTCTGTCCCTTTTCAAGGGTGTGGAGCTTTACTTGTGTGTCTATTGCCTACATAGAAAATAACTGCCCTGCAGCATTACCAAGGCAAGTCATTTCACTCAGTATAGAAATGCCACTCAAGAGAATCGATGGAATTGACCCTTCGCAAAGACTTACCCCCCTTATTTACTGTGTCCGACAAGCCATTGTGCTCTCATGCCACACATCATGTTCCCACACAGTGAAAAAACATTGCGGAGCAAAGAGGAAACTGACAATACGCCGACAGACAAAACAGAGCAGGTTAATTATTGTGTGAAACATGGTCTCATCTTTCAAAAAAATTATTTTTGTAAGAAATTCAAACAAAAAAATTATAATTTTGTGGCTCTTTATTGTTTCATGACAGATCACCCTGTTGAAAAAAAATGACCAGCTAAGGACCAGTTTAAACCAGCTCAAACCAGCTCTGATTTGTTTGTAGGACAAAATGGCAGATTTGGTGTTATGATTGGTCAGATCGGCTGTCAATCAATCTAGGATTTCCAGAACTCACAAACTTCTTGCTCTGGAAGATGTAGCAATGGTACATGTCCGCCGCTGGGTGTCTGGCCACAAAGCCAAGTATTTTGGGCTGAGTCGGATGTACAGCGCAGAAAGAAACAGAGGGCACAGCGCAGGAGTACAGCATGAACTGAGAAAACGAGAGGGAGACAGTGAATGATGGTTATTCTCCATTGTACACATATGTTTCACTGTCTGAGCTTGAGTATAGTCCTCAGTCACACCTTTGTTTTATGCTCCAGAATGTCAATAGCACTTCTGGTCAGAAACAGATGTACTTTTGTTTTCTTCATTTTCTCATCCCTTTCTAGTAGTGGATCCTAAAAGGGAAGTCAAGTGATAATGGGACACAGGACAAAGGATCAAGTTATATAACATCTCTATCTCTAATGACAACAGTACAGTGACATTTATGCGGTTTTATCACCTGTAGGGCTTGTACTGCATCTGTCAGAATCTGCATCCCACCTGGACGGACCACCTGGATACGACCCAAAAACTACACACAATCCACAAACCCCATATGCGAGTGAGTAATCACATTAAGATAATTATTTAGTAAATGCCACAACATTGTTGGCCTTTAGACCATTTAGAAACAATATGCTTTAATTTATACTCACTGTAACTGAGAAATATATTTCGCTATCGTCATCTATGTCACTCATTTTCACCACCCTCTCTAGTGTCTGTTTAAAAATGACAAACTACATAGTAGGAATAGTAAACAAGGCAAGATGACATCCCTGCTAAAAAAAAACAATAGAAGCCCATAGAATCACAGAAATTCCAATGGTTTACATTAAAATAGCATTATGAACCATTAGCTTTTTCCAGTAAAACCATTACAAAATTAATTGTAATGTGTTTTGGGCATTTTTCCAATGGGATTTAACATCCCACCAATAGAATACATCCCATAACAGTAGACACCGTTATAGTTCCCAATACAATTCCCATTTTAACCATTAAAATGGTTAAATTACATCACATTTTCTATTGTGTTTTGGGCAGGGTTCTATAGTTTTTTTCAGCGGAAAGTTTAATAAAGCAATGACACACTGTGGCGTAAAATATTTGGACTTTTCTGGCACACTTTAAAATGTCTTAACATCGCATAACAAATTAACATGCCACGTTAGATTTGCAAACATATGCTACACAAACTTTTCTCAGAACTAACTTACCTTTTATCAGTATATAACACAAATCAGAAAGCACAAAAGAATGCTACTTATCCAAAACGGGATCACACACATAAGAAACTACACTTACATTTGGATGAGAACTTCGTGTCGCTGAGGTGATGTTCTCTTCCGCGGTCTTTCAGGGTTAAAGTCGTATGATGTTAATGATTAACTGTAAAATGTCTTGACTTTATGGCACATCAGGCCTGATAACAGGTCAGGTATTATCATCTATTGTATTTCCATTGCTATATGTCTTTGAACATGTTATGTAGCCTGATGGGCAAGTTAATTAAACACTTACACTAATTATTGTTTCAGTTTAATATTTGAAATATGTACTATAAGCAAGTGTGCTTATATGTGCAAGTGAGGAACTGATCAGTTGTACAGATCAAAAACAATTTGGCTGTAACCAATAGATGGTGCTGTTGTAGATAAAATAATGCCATAATGTGTTGACAATTAATAAACAAAAAACATCGTACAGAATTAATTTACAAGAACCTCAAGTAATCAGCTCATCCGTTGTATTCTGTACATCCAGTAATGTCTGTGTGACATACCCTCTACTTATATTGAGATTTATTGCCAATGTCCATTAGAAAAAATGCAGAGAGAGACTTTTTTTTTCCGGGTGCGTCAGGTCAGACTGATTTGAGTCAAAGCTATTTAAATGATGTGATATAAGGGAGTGTAAACCAATATTTCTTGTTTTAAATAGGACAAGCGGATGTACATTTACTTGTAAATACTTGTATTTCTGTATACTGTGAAAGCATTTACAGACAATGGGTTACACAGAGAACTTTGCTGCAGGTGTTTTTGCATATTTAATCAAACTTAATCTAATCTACAAAATAGCACATATGCCAATGAAGAATGTTGTTCGATAGCATGCATGGTAATGTTAATGCATGTTAACCTACTCATCATGTCCATGCATAGTTTGCATTATTTTACTATCGCTTTTACTGGCATTATCATTTGTTCAAGTGAAACTGCAAGCAAACCTCTTATGACATACCTGGAAAGCACTGATAATGTTCATGCTCTGTTTCTTTAGGAATTTGATTGTTTCCCAGAGACAGAAAGATCTGACCTCTGGATAAATGCACTAAGCACAGTGTACTTTCTTCAAAGATTGATCTCAATCAAAGCCAAAGAAACTAGACTTTAAGAACCATTCAGTTTCTTTTATTTTTAGGTGTATGCCAATACTTATGTGTTGCGCGAACATTCATAGTTTAAAAAAGTCAATTTGTAATTGTGGTTGCTTTGCTCTGGTATATATGACTGTTCCAGAAGCATCATGCCCATTGAAACTGAGGTGACACATATCGAATTTTCAAGCCATTTCCCATCGTATTAGTAACTACATTTCTTGATTATTGTACAAATTGTTGGTATTTATTTACTTAACATGTTAACTGAGGACTTATCACACCAACATTTTTACTAAACATAAAGAACTGCTAAGTTGTTACAAGTTTTTTCTTAAGGAAATAAAATGCGCATGACATTCCTGGACTAAGCCAGGGCATTTCTTTCCAAGATGTTTAGGCACAATAATGCATAAAGAATGAGAAAGAGAATGAAGCAAGAGCGAAAATGAAAGCATGCTGTTGTCAGTCAAACTCCACTCAGAAGAGATATCCATGACTCCTCCGAAGTAGAGTGGATTGCGAACGCAGGATATACCGTGTCTTTGAACACGGCACTAAATGTATAAAGGTGCTGCCTTTGCCCTCCTTGACCTGAGCTGTGGAATGCAATAGTCCCTCCTTCGTAATCCAGGGTCACTTCAACCTTCTTTGGCGGCCAGACCAGCCCTTCACCTATGGCCACATTAGCTGAGTCATAGCACGCTGTCAGCTTCTTGCTTTTCCACTGCAGCCTCCAGGAACTGGTGTTATGCCCCAGCCTGCTGTGGTCACCTTTACGTGGGATGCTTTTATAGCACAGTCCCAGAGACCACATACACCCAGAACCAAGCTCCACTGCCCACATGTGAACTCCTGTGGAGAAACCCTGGGTGCACATGACCTGAGTGGCCGTGGAGAAGCGTTCGCTCTGATCTCCAGCGGTGCTGCTCTTAACTCCGGCACACTGCTTGACTGTTTTGAGATCGCTGGACAGCAGAAGGCTAGGATGGGCCGTGGCTGCATTGAAGTTCAGGTCTAGCGGGTTCATCATGCCGTGGAGGTACTCCAACAGAAGTTTCATCTCGCCATGGAAGGCGTCTGTACGTAGGATCGAGCGCAGCTGCTTGGCATTGGAAGACTCTTGGGAAGGTAGAGCAGGAATGGTGACGTTAGCAGCCTGGCGGACCCTTGCTTCGACGTTGAGGTAGTTCTGGATGAAGAGAAACTCTGAGGACTGAGAGAGAACCTCACCGGTGCACTTTTGGGCTTCCTGCAGCTGGTGTAGACAACCCTCCATGTCGCATAGATTGGCCTGCCAGCTTTTGTTCCGCAAATGAAGCTCGTCATTCATCACAGTGCTCATACGACTCTTAAAACATCAAATATAAACAGCGTTAATGTGCTTCACCACAACATGAGTGTATGTCGTCAGCACTGCCCTTACGAAAATGAATCATGGTTTTTATAGCAAAAGTGCAGTAACCATGTTTTTTTGGCTTATTGATTACCATTTGCAAAACCAAAGTTTTACTACAAATACCATGGTTAAACCATGTTTAGTTTAGCAAAACCATGGTTAATTTGTGGTTACCATTTTCGTAAGGGTGGTGTAGATCTGTTGCTCTCGACATAATGGTGACATTTCTTTGGCATCCCTACTAAAACCTACCCTGGCTCATTGGAAATATGTGCCTCTGTCTACATTTATGCAAAAAAAACAAAAAACAAACGACCTATAAGTACAAATCGCTGCAGTTTCCAGATGAAATGAACACTAGAGGCAGTATAGCTCTGACAACTTTCATTCCTTTACAAGCAATGTATGATATACTGGGCCAGAGTTTCAATTAAGAAAGCCTAATTTCTCACAATTAATCACTATATACTGTGTTATGACTTCAAAACAAGTTTACATGATGTGACATTTGAAAATGTATACTTCTGAACATTAGCGTCACATATATAGCATCATATGTGTGGTTTTTATAATGTAGTTTGCTTAGTAGCTCATGCGATATGGTATAGCATTTGCGAGGTGAAGCACTCTGGTACGAATCCCGTGAAACTATGTTTTGAAAAAACAGCTCAAACCTGTGTATAAGGAAGTTAAAATAGCATGTTTTTGAATAGTTTTTATATGACTTCTGCGTTCGTTAACAATATTATTCAAGTTTAGGGTCGGGTTTGGCGCAGGGGGTATGTCTTTTTCCAACACAATAGAGCATTAACTTTTTGCGACACTCACCAGACATTTGAATTCTGAACCGCGCAATACGTACCTGAAGCAATGCAGGTACCAACATAATAAAAACATGTCACGATCACATATTGATGGCGCGGTTCAGCTCCACTCACTAGACATTTTACTTTGAAACGGCCGTGAACCATGCAGTGAGGTATCAGTGTTAAAGCGCCCCAATTAAAACTAATCCCAAGCCATTTCATGTTGACGTCAACATGAAATATTAGCATATTACCCGCGCACTCCTTGGTCTGAATGAAAATGCAAATTCATTCTTTGCCCTCTAGTTGCTGCTTTTGGAGCAGCAAAAATAGCAGTTTCCCCGGTAACGCTGTACACAAAACAGCATTGCGCTCACAAACACTGCTTTATCAGGCATTACAGACAATGAAAATGAGACCAATCGGACCAATCACCGCAGATTAGCGTCACGCAAAGAAGGAGTTTAGAAAAATTAATCGTTGAGCAAGTAAGGCCATGCAGTCATAAGCTGTGCAATTTCCATCAGATTTTGAGCCAAATTCTGACTCGTGTGACTGTTTCATGAGTCGGGCCGAATTTCTGCTTTGTCGTGCGTTGTTTGTCGTGCAGTGTACAGGGGGAAATGAGAAGCGATTAGCCTCTCCCGACAGGCAATTGGATGGTCGGATGAATTTTTGACATGTCAGAAATTTTGGTCGCCCCTCGTGAGGGTATCGCACAATTGAAGCAAAGCTACGAAACGACTGCCCTGGACGCAGTGCTTTTCCCTCACTGCACCTGTGTGGAAATAATACTGTAACTATTTAAACTTTACTACACCAAGAAAGAAAATGAAAAGAGGGAGATCTTTAGATAAAATTATGTAATTTTCGCGGGAAATGTGAATCATGGTCCATCATTTTGCAATCGGTGATAAAGACAAACACATCGCAAAATTTTAAATATTTCAGTTTTAAACCATGATGGCGAGCCAGTGTATACATTTACATTTTAGTCATTTAGCAGACACTTTTATCCAAACAGACTTACAAATCAAGACAATAGTAGCAATAAAAAGCAATAAAAAGCAACAACATGCAAGTGCTATGACAAGTCTCAGTTAGCCTAACACGTAGGTTTTTTTTTTTTTTTTTAAGGAAACAAGTAGAATAGAAATACATAGAAAGAATAGAAATAAAGAAACCTAGGCATTTTTTTTAAAGGAAACAGATAGAATAGAAAAAAAGGAAACTAGTTTAGTTAGAGAATAAATATGCATCTGATTTAGGGTCAAGTGTGTGTGGAGTTTTTTTTATAAAAAGAAGTTAGATAGATAAAATAGAATTAGAATAGAGAGTGCTAGAGTTAGAGGGTCCAATATAGATATACCATACCACACAAACAGTTTTCAAACTGCATGAGCGTAATGCCCGTGAAGAAGATTTCAAATCCAGTCAATTCATTAGCTACAGAAAGTGAAAGTAAAAACTGACCGAGCTTTCGGCATCTGTTGCTACATTAACTGCATTAATATTCTCTCAGAGTATTTGGTATTGTCTTAATTTATAAAAATAAAAAAAATAATTATCTTATGGATGATGTAGTGACACAACAACAACAGAATCAAAGTATTTTTGGGCAGTCGTGGCCTAATGGATAAAACCAAAATATGAACCATTAACTTTAATTAACCATAATAGGGGCACTTTAATGATGATTTTTTTTATGTCAGCTCAAACACATATTTCAAATGAGCCTGGATTGACTAAAACCAAACGAGACTACTTCCACATCATGCACATTTTGTCTGACTCTGAACACATCAATCTGAACTAGTAGCATCATTTTACCTCATTCTTACCTTGTATGTACTTATAAGTGAAGACATGTTGTCCAGCAGTATGTTTGCTCTGGCCACCAGTTTATCTTCGGCCTTGTCTGTAGGACCTTCACTGGCAATTTTAACCAGAGCTTTTGTAATCTGTAGCTTGTCAGACACAGACTTCCCCAGTTCCTCAAGAACTCTCTTCATTTCCTCCTTCGCCACCTCGAACGTCTGCACCTCGTGGTGCTGGTGAGTGCCCTCCATCAAGCACTCGGAGCAGAGGAACAGGCGCTCCTGCGCACACAGGTACTCTGTGACCTTCAAGTGCACTGGGCACCTCTTCCCATCCCGTTCTGCAGGGAGCTCCACTAAGACGTGTATCGAGCGGTGCCGTTCCTCGTGTTTTTTTAGATGTCCGGGGCACAGTGACATTTCACAGCATGTGCAGAATTTCACCGCTGCTACAGGGTTGTCCAGGCACTGGTCACATGGCACCGCAGGGCCTCCTCTCAGTCCGCCGCCTGTCGTGGCCACCAGGAACCCGTCCACTATATTACTAAGCTTGAAGTTCTTGGGAAGCGTGTCCAGGCTGACATATTCTTCCCTGCATTCCGGGCACCGTTTTGGGGACTTGGGATCTTCTGCGTTGGCAGCATTTTGTATACAACCCAAGCAATAATTGTGTCCACAAGGAAGAGCCACAGGATCACGGTACAGCTGCAAACAGATCGCACAGCTCAACTCCAAAGCTAGACGCTCATCAGGCTTGCTTTGAGACATGTCTACAGGTACTGAGTGAAAGCACGTCTGCAAGTCGGCTTTGAGAAGCGGTTACTCGTATAGCCTGTTTTGAGCCTGTGCTGCAACATTCTAGGTAAAGACGACATTGCCGAGAAATGCAATTGGTTCTGCCGGAATGGTGAGTATGCTTTGTAGTAACAACATTTTAAAGGACAAAACAAGAATCTTTAATGGAAAATTGGATAGATGAAAAACAGTGGGTATCTATGTATACTGATCAGGCTTTTTAAAAAGCACATAATGTTCCACGGTCACAACTCAATGCATGGTGGGCATTCAGATGGTCATTGAAAGAAAAAAGGAAACCAGTGGAAATTAATAATAATGAAAACAACTTTTCACAAAGAACATGTGCTATGCTTTTCCGTGTTTATAGTAAACACTAATTCCTCCGTGTGGGGGATATCTGTGTGCCACATCTGAAAACCTTGAGAGTGTTTCATCCTGTTGCACTAACCAGAAAAGTTTGGTACTTTTGTCAAGGAAAGGAAAGGAAATGATTGTCTGAAAACAGTCACGCTATGGCCCCTTCGAGAGGGGGTTGAAATCCAATTCTTCTGAATGTGTAGAAATATTTAGAAACATATTTGGTGAAGAAATTTGATTCAGAGGAACATAATGCTTATTTCAAAGCTTAACAATACAAGTAATGTAAATACTTGTGTGTCTATCAGATTGTCCTGTAAAGATGAATAAATACATTTGCTCAGAACTTTATAACACAATCAGTCCTGTCAGAGCAAGGCATAGAAACAATTCAAGTTTGCAAGTGCATGACAAGTCTAGAGAAAATTTCGAGATTCTTTTATCAACCTCTGAAAAGTGTCTTAAGCTCCCTCAGCTTCCTCTTATGGATGAGGTAACTGAAGCTCCTTCAGGAAAAGCATCCCATCTATTGGATATATCAAATCCACCAGAAGTCTTTTTTTGTAAGCGGCTGTTGTTTGATTTGTGGGAGACGTCCAGGTGTTGTGATCAAAGAGAAAAGGCCTCGCACTGTTGTCTTGTCTCATTTACGAGAATGTGAAGTTGCTGTGGGGAGTCTTTAAGCAAAGCCCTTTCAGATACGAACAAAAGCAGAATTACCGTAGCAGTATATCAGTGCAAATCGACCTATGCAAACCAGTGCATCTGGTTTTATTATAGACATCATGCCATTTCCTATTTGACATGCGCTCTCGGATCGAAATTAAAATGAAATGTGTTTCAGTGGACTATTTTATTTTTCGTCATCAACTCACATTCATACCAATCAAAACTTTTAGTGCTGTGGAATACAAGTTATCAAAATGACAAGCTGTATTTTAGATAGTTTATTTTTTGGATCTCTCAGAATGAGTATTTGTTTTGATTTGATATTCATTCATTTTACCAAGGTATTATTTTAAGAATCTATTTCATATTTACCATCAGCATCTTGAAATCGTTGTATAGTCTTACTACATTTTCTTCACAGAATTGGGAGTTAAGGAACAGCTGGGAGTGAAGGCACCAGGCAGAACAGTGTCATGCATGTGTGCCATCTTGTGGTCTAACACATATCTGATGCATTACAACACACTGAAAGAATGACTGTTTCTGTAAAGATATCTCTCCTGCTGTTTTCTGTATGACTACAACGGTTATAGTGGATGACATAATGGCTGAAAGAAATTCTGTATGTGGGGTACAAAAGTTTGAGAGCACTATTGAAATGCCTTGCACTCATTTTTAGTTTAATAATAATAATACAGTTCTTACAAAATTATATTACCAATGCAACAATAATTAAAGCTGAGTTTGGAATTTCAGAATACCTTCATATTTGGTTTGCGTCTCCACTGCTGTAGTGACAGCGGTATTTAACTTGACAATCATGATTTGATAATGATCCAGCGAGCATCTTGTGCTTCAATGGAAGTGAGAACATCTGCTCGTCTGTGCACAGAAATTCACATAGGATTTCTAAATATTTCTTCATGTATGGTTTATTTTCAGGTTTAAAGTCAAACAAAACCTAGTTTTTCAATAGGGACTTCATTATGTGTGTCCAAAGGTTCCCACAAAGTAAAAATTGTGAGTATATTGTGGACCAGAACTATGCACTAAACTACAGACTCTGTTTTGGCATAGGCACTGAATTAGGGTTAGTCAATAATACATATCATTGGCTTAATTTCAAGTCATTGGGAGGTCTTTACTATAATTAAAAAGCAAATGTGCATACGTTTTTTTTTTTTATAAGCCACAGTTATAATAAGGATTGAATTGTAATTCCCATTTAGACCCAGTTGTAACAGAGGTTCAGCATTCAAAGCGTCCTTTCCTTTCCTCAGTGCTTGTTAAAGCATCCGTGGGTTGTGCAGGTAATAGGGGACCCTAACCCAGCAATAACGGCTACTTTGAAGTGGAAATGCTATTAAATCAACTTCTGGCTCCCCTCCTCCCACAGGAACAAACATGAGCCCGGCGGACCATGCCTTTCCCCAAAACCTACCACACAGTTAAGCCTCTTAATTTTAATTAGGCTGTAATAAAAAAATTGAAACAAATGTGCACTAGGCAGCAAAACATCCAGGGAAACAATGCTGCGTTAGCCTGTTTGATGGTGTCTTATATGTCAGACTTGGTCATTAGAGGTTTGTAAAGTGGACTTAAAGGTATAGTTCACCCAAAGTCATCATTTACTCAACCACATGTCTTTCCAAATCCAAAATGACTTACTTTTGCAGAACACAACAGAAGATATTTTGAATTATGTTGGTTACTATTGACTTCCATTGTATGGACAAAAAACACTGAGCCATTTCTAAAATGATCTTCCTTTGTGTTCAAGGGAAAAATGAAAGCAATATAGCTTTGGAACAACACAAGGGCAAATAATACATTATTTATTTTCCTCTTCTGATGGCTGCAATATTTTTGAGACTAATTGCTGTGATGGTGGGATTCCTCATGATATTTTCAGGATCAGTTGACATGATTAATTACACTCATTTTAATGTTTGTGCATGTGTTAAATATTATTAATCACTGTATATTAACATTTAATTTACAGCCCTGTTTTGGGGATATCAGATTTGATAGTTGTTGGTAGTTATTAAATTAGTGCTGGTTCCATTGCATAATGCACAAGAGAAAATGTGATTTGCAAAATGCCATATTGTTATTATTTTATACAATATTATATCCTAATAAACCCAGGACAACAATAATTGTATTAAAAACATGAATCGTCTTTTAAAGTGACTAAATCTTGTGTTCATCTTCTTGTGCTAGATGTTGTGATTAAGGCACGGTTGTGCTCATCAGCCTCATTGCTAGACGTTTGAAGTGATACATTATTGATGTGAATTAAGAGCAGTAAAGATGAGAGCGGCCATATGGTGTGATGGGATTATTGGAAGAATCCTCCGGCCTGGCAGTTATTTTTGTTCAATAGCATTTACATAAGACATGAACGAAAAGAACCCATCTTGAATCAGGCAGAAACCAGATGCCCATGCTAACATTAAAAGGTCCTTTGGAGACGCAGCTTCAAAATGAATTTAAGGAAATTCCGCGTGTGCGGAACAAAAGCCCAAAGCTATTTATGCAATATCCATCAGAATTTACAGTTCTGTTTAGATCTTTAAAACTTTGCCTGTGCCATGGGACTTCGTTTTATTTTGATGTTAGATCAGCTAATGAAGATCAAGTTTATGATGCCTTTGGCATTTCGACTAATATTTAAGCTGTTTTTAGAATATATGAGGTCAGAATCAGGGTTAGAGTTAGGATATTTCATAAAGGTCAGTATTTATGTATAATTATGGATTTATGAAGAAATGCTCTATCAACCGCTGATTTAATACACTTATGCAAACTTTTTTTTTTATAAAAAAAAACCTTTTAAACTATTTTGGAGCTTGACAAAAAAAGTCTTCAAAAATAAGAAAAAGCTTCTTCAAGCTTTATACAAGACAAAATAACAGCAAACCGGTTTGGAATGACATGAGGGTGAGTAAACAATGATGGGATTTTCATTTTTGGAATTTGCTTTAAAAATAAAACATCCTTTTTTTTGTCTTGCCATGGAGGTCAGGCCTAGATTTCTCATGACCTGGAACTGGATCAGTCTCACCTTTTCGATGATCCCACCATGACCCCTTGCAGAAACACCTCCATGTTAAGCGACTGCCCACAGGAAGTGAGTCCTTTCGGGAGGAAATGGCTCCCAGATGTGTGGAGGTGACCCAGAGCTCTGAAGAGAGGTGAGTGAAGGTCAGTTGTGAGGGAATACGAAAAGAAGGACAACAGAGTGTCACAAACTTCATTTTGGGATTGCAAAAGAAAAACCCATTTGTAACTTTGAGTGAAAACTTGATGCTCCACTTCATCTGCTCTGTATACTCTGTTATGAAAAATAAAAATCAGATGCATTTTATTGCATTTCTGATTGTGCTGGTTTACACTGTTCTCTTAAATTAAACCTTTAATTCTAGCTAAACAGGGCACTGCTATGTGATGTCTCTGTAGCACTTTAAGGACCAATTCTTGCTATTAACCTATTATTTACATGTTACCTGTTACTAGCATATTGGCTGTTTATTAGTACTCATAAAGCACATATTAATGCCTTATTCTGACCATATTTTAGATCCCTTAATCCACCCCATATCTAAACTTAACAACTTCCTCACTAACTATTAATAAGAAGTAAATTAGGAGTTTATTACTGATTACAGTTGCAGCGCTCTTCAGAAACCCTCCACCTTCCCCAGCTCCACCCGTATAGATCTGCTATGGGGTGATTCATGTATGCCAAGGGGGGTTATTTCATTATTTTTTTTTGTGCAGCAGCAGTATTTCTTACATGCACACAGCAGCATGTTGTGGATGTATTGGCAATAGCAAGTCTCGATACTTGCTCCACCGCAGCAGCAGCGTAGCAGATCTATTCAGCCAAGACCAAACACATTAACATTGTCATGTACATTACCATGCTAGTCCCTCTGAGAGTTGTCAGTCAAATCTCTCGAAACATTTATGGATTTCTTGGACACCTTCCGAGGTATCTTCAAAAACATCTCTAGTTTTGATAAGTTTTTCGCAACTTGCAGCTAGTAAATCAATGTTAAAAATGAAAAATAAAAAATACTCTGAATGCTCTATAATGATAATTTTGAAGCCATTGCAAGTGTTTGGCACTTTCATCTGATCCCATTATGTTCTAATACCAGCGTTAATTTATAGATGCTTAGCAAGGACGTTTGTTATGTCTACATTGTCATTGTAGTAGCAACAAACTCACAAACACAGATTGCAATGGTCTTTCATCTATGACGCTGCTTTTTCCCCACGCTAGCAACAGTGAGGTCATCGCAGCCGTATCAAGCAAGCCTCGCAGATGTCCACCTTCAGATATGGAAAGACTCATCCCAGTTCGTGTATCGACCACATCTTGCTCTCATGTCGCGTTTGATGGTCCTTTTAAAGCCCGGAATGTTTTGCCGCATTGACGGATGTGTTGATAGCGAGGCACAAACTTTTTCATCCCCGAACGTTCAACAGTGAGGTGGCAACAGGGTGAATCAGAGGCACGAGGGATCGAGATGAGGAAAGAGAAGAGCACTGGAGGAGGAGAGCGAGGGGTCCTGAGTGTTAGTGAAACATTATGTCACGGCCTTGACGAGGAAATGAAATGCGCAGCATCAATCAGGCGTTGGGCCAAGATCAAAGCCAGCCCTACCCTCTCCCATATGGTTCTGTTTGACCAGTGCTTTGCTTTTTCCCTCTTTGCATTTTTTTCTCGGCCTCTCAGTCGCATTTTTCTTCTTTTCTGAGAGCGGGCCTTTTGTTTTTTCCCTTCAGAAATTCCTCCACGTTACTGAGGCAACAACGCGGTAGCACGCAAGGTGAGAGGTCTAAGAAAACCAAACCTGCCACAGATTCTCTGGTTCACACTCATCTCGCCAACATTTCTTCCTTTTTCCTGCACTCTCTTTAATGTTTCCCTTTCCTGGTCCTGTTTGTAGCATCATATACTCTGTTACAGTATATTCCTTGGTTGATGTCTTATATGTGTGTGCTGGTAATTCAGGGTTGGCATGCATTTGCGCATGTGAAAGATTGTGCAGAAAAATGCATGAAGGCACATGGTTTGTATATGGGTCAGTGAGAGTGTCCATGTAGAAACCAAGAAAAAGTCGTATAAATCTAGTTTAAAGAATGCACCAAGTATTGAAAAAGTACTCTTTGTTTGTTTCATATGGTTTTGAAAAACGTTTACATCATTTTCAAAAGAAAAATGTATGTAATGTGGTGTAACCATCAAGTAAAAGTTAACATGTTTTCCTTACACCTTGAATACATGTGCACACATCTTAATTATCTATTATTAATATTTATATTAATAAATATTATTTTTTAACAAGTTTTTTTAAAACATATATAATTAATCATTAATATATATCATAAATATTACTAATTTTGGGGGACAATTTAGTTCCTTAACTGACTTTTTTTATTTAGTCATAAAAAGGTCAAATGTTCTGATTTATGTATAAAACAAACGTATTAACACTGACAGATCCTCTCTACAATATTATGTCCTGTTTTGTTTTATTCTATTCTGCATTTTGATCACACCATATGTTTTTTATCAACTTCATGCCTCCCCAAAAAGTTCCAAAATACAACCCGAATTACACTTTTATCCAACCACTAAATGAGCTTATTTCAAATGTAATGCCTGATACATATCTAAAAAAAGTTGGCATGGGGGGCAACAAAGGGCTGAAAAAGCAAGACATTTTGAAAAGATTCAGCTGGGAGAACATCTAGCAACTAATTAAGTTAATTGCCATCAGGTCTTTAACATGATTAGCTATAAAAGGGAGAGGCAGAGTCTCTCAGAAGTAAAGATGGGCAGAGGCTCTCCAATCTGTGAAAGAGTGCATAAAATGATTGTGAAATACTTTAAAAACGTCAAATTGCAAAGGCTTTGTAAATCTCATCATCTACAGTGCATAACATCATCAATAGATTCAGAGAAACTGGAGAAATCTCTGCATAAGGGACAAGGCCGAAGACCTTTGTTGAATACTCGTGGTCTTCAGGCCCTCAGACGACACTGCATCACTCATCAGCATGATTCTGTCATTGACATTACTAAATGGGCCCAGGAATACTTCCAGAAACCACTGTCGGTAAACACAATCCGCCATGCCATCTTCAAATGCCAACTAAAGCTCTATCATACAAAAAGGAAGCCATATGTGAACATGGTCCAGAAGTGCCGTTGTGCCCTGTGGGCAGAGGCTCATTTAAAATGGACTGTTTCAAAGTGGAAAAGTGCTCTTTGGTCAGATGAGACCAAATTTGACATTCTTGTTGGAAATCACAGACGCTGTGTCCGGGCTAAAGAGGAGGTAGACCCTTCCAGCATGTTATCAGCGTTCAGTTCAAAAGCTAGAATCTCTGATGGTATGGGGGTGCATAAGTGCATATGGTATGGGCAGCTTGCATGTTTTCGAAGGCACTCTGAATGCTGAAAGGTATATAAAGGTTTTAGAGCAACATATGCTCCCCTCCAGATGATGTCTATTTCAGGGAAGGCTTTGTGTATTTCAGCAGGACAATGCAAAACCACATACTGCAGCTATTACAACAGCATGGCTTCATAGTAGAAGAATCCGGGTGCTGAATTGTCTGCCTGCAGTCCAGATCTTTCACCTATAGAGAACATTTGATGCATCATTAAACGGAAAATACATCTAAGACGACCACAAACTCTTCAGCTGCTGGAAACCTATATCGGGCAAGAATGGAATCAAATTGCAACTCCAAAACTCCTTAAAATCATAACCTTGATGCTCCGACATCTTCAAATTGTTTTGAAAAGAAGAGGAGATGCTACACCATGGTAAACATGCCCCGTCCCAACTATTTTAAACTAGACCTGTGGCAGGCATCACATTTTTTTTCCTGAATTCGGGTTGTACATTTTAATACATGAATTAACCACGCTCATCATAAAATAGTTGTCATTGTATGTTTGAATTGAATTTTTATTTGATTTTGAACAAATGAATATATATAGATACATAAAAAATTAAGTGTTGTGCCATGCATTTTACAACACACTCCTTTTGAAGAAACTATAAGTTAATGTGTGTCAGAGTATGACATTACACATATTTTGGCCTATTTAAAAACGTATAAAAAATAACGGTCACACTTTATTTTAAGGTCCAATTCTCGCTATTAACAAACCATTAAATACAACTTTTGCCTCAATAAACTCCTAATTTGCTGCTTATTAATAGTAAGGTAGTATAGTTTAGATATCGAGTAGGATTAGGGATGTAGAATATGGCCATGCAGAATATGTGCTTTAAAAGTACTAATAAACAGCCAATTTGCTAATAATAGGCAACCTAATGAGCAACTAGTTAATAGTTACAATTGGTCCCAATACTAAAGTGTTGCCAAAATAACACAGCAATAACACAAATAAAAAGTAAACTGTAATCACCAGCTGTAACATTGGATAAGGTTTTAGACATTGTGCCTGAATTGGGCCGCGTGCACCGCGTGCACATTCCTCTATCTGCGCTGGTCTTTATTTTCAGGACAGAGAATTGCTGAGACTCAAGAGGCTTGTGGACCCCAGTACCTCTTTCACCAGGGGATCCTGTGTTACTATCACTGACCCAATTCTAATCCACTCCTGTCCAAATCTCTCGCAGCGCACCATTGTTTATGTCAGCCGTCGTATAGTTTCTCCATAACTCCGGTACCCCTAAGCTGTTTATTTCCTGTCAGAGAGTTTCGGTGACGTTGTGGTGTATAAATGTCTTGATCAGACGCAGGTGCGTGGTGTGGGAGGGACATGTGATCAGATTTGCTCCGGAGGCTGATTTTGACGGGGACCACCATGGTGCAAATCTAAACAAGCTAAAATGCCAGTGAAAGTGCCTCCAACTCTTTGTGACAAAATGGAGCAGTGTGGAAAGGGTCACTGTACATGCACATTTAATGATATAAAAAAACATCTATAAATGTGAACACCATTCACAAATAAATGATATTAGAGCCATAACCTAGCTGTTAGAGCACATGCTTTAATACATTAAGGCATGTTGCTCATAATAGCAATGTCATTGTCAATAATCGACTTGTGCCATTGCTTTTTCTTATTTCCTGTTTTTCCTTTATATCTTGCCCTTTACTATTGTAATATGAAATTAACTTTCAAATAAGCTAAATAAATATATATTTTTTATAAATAGACTTTTAAACTTAAAAATAAATAAATAGAAAGTCTTTTGAACCATGAAAGTAGATTTTTTTTACCTTGTTTCCATTTCATGCTCCACCTAAACATACTGATAGACCAAAGTGTTTCTACATGTTTTAAATTATATTAATCCAATGTGATCTCATAATAGAGTAAAAAGGTACATCAATTTAATCCTAGAATTTTTATCTGGTCTCAAGTCTTACTATGAATGTTCTTAGTCTTGTCACACATGGGCATGACTTTTTACTTTCTGCTTTAGTAAATTTTGACCATTTTGATCATGTTTACCCTTTTTTTGTACTAAAACGTATTTACTCACACACGGGATAACAACCCCCAAAACGTTTTTGATAATGTTAGTATTTTTTGATCTACAAGCCTACAAAAATTACTGGTACAGTTATACAAGTATTTTTTTTGTAACTGACTGAGAGACCTCATTGATCAGAGCAAATGCACCTCAGTTTTTGAAGGAAAATTGGCAAAATTGTCCTCAAATATTTTCCTCAAAGGCTGAGGTGCATAAACTCAGATCAGTGAGGCTATAATCAATCAGTTCTAAAAATAAATACACAACTTGTGCTAATTGAAAGAAAACAAGCTGACAAAAAGTTGGACTCCAAAATTTGGTGAAAATATAGCATGATAAGAGATTTACAAGCAATTTTTAAAAGCCTGCCAATTTTTGACAAGGAAAACCAAATTAGGTAAAGGAGATTCAGCACGGCACAAGGGATAACTATTTGTGACTGAAAATTGTCTTCATTGCATATCTGAAATATACAAGGTGACACTATTGTATGCTGCATAGTATATCTTAGATGTAACTGTGAATAGCCCTCTAACAATGCACATTATGTATTTCCCACTTATCGGGCACTTAGTTCATGGGGCCTCTGTTAATGTGCTGATAATGTTGAATCATGTGTGTTAGATATGGAGTACTACAGGACCAGTGCTGAGAAACACTGATCTAACACTCACAGCTCAGCCAAAGCCTGGCTTCTGATCTCTCCTGAAAATGCATGATGTTCTTCTGTTCTGTTCTTTATTGCCAAAAATTTAAAAAAAGACAATACAAATAGGATACAATTACATGACTAGGTCAGAAATGTCTTGGTCTTCCACTGAATGTTATGTCCCTCTCTCTTTTGAAATGATTGCTGCCCCCCATGGCTACATAACAGATCTGGCAGTTTTCTTAATCTGCTAGAGAGACATGAGAGAGAGACTGAAAAATGAGGCCCATTGTTTGCATTTAACTGTTGATTAGAGTGCCAATTCTGTTCAGAAATGAATTCATTGTGTTTCTTAATTTCATAAGAATGCGCTTTGGTTCTGAAACTAATTTTACGTTTAGCAGGTCACTCGTTATGAGGTTCTGAAATTAAATTAACAATCATAATGACATGATACAATCAAGGCAAGTTTAGTTTCATTTAAATTGACACATTGTATTTAGTCATAAAGGTCAAAATAAAGCTAAAAATATTGATGTGATGTTTTAATTAATGTCCAGATTCACTTCTTCACTTCTGGTCTACACCAGTCCTGACTCCAGCCTTTCTTTTTCCTCAGACTCAAACAAAACACTAGCTAATAGTGTGCTGATATGATGCTTTAACATTTTTTAAGTGAAACAAACTGTTCTACATTCAATTTATGTTCATGGTTATTTGAAACTACATGTGCATGTGAGATGGCAACTTTTCCCACTAACCAACGCAAATTCACACACAGATGAATTTGACACCATCAGCAATATAAAAAAAACTGACTCACTGTCCCACTTTTATATGCAAGGACATGTCTGATAAATGCTCTTGTTCATAGACATGCGACATACATAGACACTTAGCAAAGTTTAGTTTTCACGCAGCATGTTCAAAATAAAGTTCAGTTTACCCTTGAAAACCTCACCGTGCCATAAAGTCAACAGAGAGATAGCATGAAACAGCATGCAAAACAGCAAGCCTGCTTCTCAGCTCCCTCCTATTGTCTATATTTGGCTGTGCTGGGGGAAAAAAGAGGAGGTGGAGTGGTGGAGTGGTGGAGGGGGTGTGTATGGACTGAAGGCTTGTTTCAGGAGAAATCTGGAACCAATATGCTTCAGACAATTTCAAGAAAACTCTACAGCAGAGTCCTTGCCGCCACCTTAGATCGCGGCCCCTTCCCTCTGACTCTATCCTCCAATCGCAACGTGCATCGCCTTCCTATTTCCTTTGAGCGACTCCACCCATCAACCAATCCACCTCTTAACCAATCGCTGATCAAAGTAGGAAGGGCTTTGGAAGACTTAGGCACTGGCCTTTTATAAAAGACCTGACAACCAGATAGTGATTTTGAGGTTTCAAGAACTGACCTAGAGTTACATGACGTACTGAGGAGACTGAGATTTTTGCGTACCCAGATGCATGGCTGCATGATCTGGCACCATCTTAAGTTCAGAAAAAGCACCTTCTCGCTTGTTTGCAGTGCTTTGTGTTGCTTTCCTTTTTAAAATAGTCCAAGGCAAAGAACTGAGCTGCAAGCGAAGAATCGGAATACGATAGAAGCACAGGATTGACAAGGACAACCGAGCGTCATGCGAGAGGAACAGTCTTGTGGCGACTATCCCGAGGGTGGGGTCCTACCCAGTGAAGAGGAGCAAGAACGTCGCTCTAACAAGTGCCCCGTCGTTGTTGCACCATCAACGGGTGCTCGAAAGCGGCTGACAGGTCCCAAGAAAGAGCCTGGTGGACCCCTAACACAGGACATCAAGACGTCACTGGAGGGCCCGTCTACAATCACTCCCTCCTGCCCCAAGCGGCCCAAGAGGAGTTCTCCTTCTTCCTCATTGACCTCTGCGGCCTCCCTAGTGCCCACCGTGAGCACGGTATCACCTGTGCCTGGCCAACCGTTCGAGGACCTCCACTCGCAACGGGGGATCGCTAATGTCCGGGAACGGCAGCGCACGCAGTCCCTAAACGATGCTTTCGCCTCGCTGCGGAAGATCATCCCCACGTTGCCTTCAGACAAACTGAGCAAGATTCAGATCCTCAAACTTGCTTCGAGATACATCGACTTTCTCTACCAGGTTCTCCAGAGCGATGAAATGGATGCCAAGCTAGCCAGTTGTAACTACCTGGCCCATGAAAGGCTGAGCTACGCCTTCTCCGTATGGAGGATGGAGGGCGCTTGGTCCATGTCCGCCACTCATTAGATGTTCACCCGTTCCTGATCCTACAGCCCTATACGACCCTCCAGACACAACCAGCCTCTGAACTCTGAACCTGCATTCTGCCCCAGAGAAAGTGACTCTGATTATTAAATCTAGCGCTGTCTGTCTACTAGCTGTGGCTTCAAATTCACCAGCAACAGACATTTGACTCCTGCTGCCATGACTTGACCCTCCCTAAAGCTGACCTCTGACCTTCCAACAACGATCTTTTCACTTTTTCTCAGAGCAACCCTCTACAGGTATGGCAGTGAAATGTTATGACATATAGTAGCTGATATGAGCACATGGATCTGGTTTAGTCCAAGTTGTTGATCTGCAAGCTCAAGCTTCTCTCTTCACTTTTAATATTTATCAGAAATATGAAAAAATTACTTGCTCATTGATTTATTTTATAACATAGGCTACATCATATGATCAGTGTTTAATGATTTTATTGGCGATATTTACGTTTCCTCCATTTATGGTGCATGTGGAATTATGGATAATCAAAAATGCACCCAAAACAATTGTTGAATTAATTCCACAGAGAATGCAGAGTGCATTTTCTCAGTATATATATATATATATATATATATATATATATATCATAATTTATACAGACAGAGGCTGTACTGTATGCTGTTTTAAATAGCGCTGATCGTAGAAGCTCTGTGCCTAGTTACAACAAACATCAAGTTAAGATATTACTTTTACTAATATAATAATCTGTAAGGGCATTAACACCTAAGGGGGTTTTCGGGGGTTTGTTGTTACTGCCTCCTGGCCCTTATTGTGGCTTGGGCAGCATTGGAACAGAACCTGTTTTTGTGGCTGGACCTTTAACCAGCTGGAGTAGCTCTAACCCGCTGAACTGATGCCATTGGTCTAATGAACAGTGAACCTGTTTCAGAATTACATTTACACAGCAAAAAAAGGCACATATATAAACTAAAAGTTTGTTCAATGCTGTGTAATAATTTTCCAAGTATTGTGCTAATTTTGATCTTGACTGTATGATAGACTCAAAATCTGGTTGAAGATCTGCAGGCATTAGAAGCAAACTGTTTATATATGTATTTATTGTACAACAGAAAGGTTAAAAATAGACAAAACAAATAAAACAGACAAGAAAGCTGTCTGAGGGAGGGTATTTTTATAATGTGTTGGATATTGTCCATTTAATAATTATTTGCAGAATTAATCTAATCTAAATGTTGTACTCATTTATAACGGACAAATGCTAACAATGTCAGATTTGTCCAAATAGGAATAGGTATTCAGCAAGAGGAATTTATACCTTCAAACATATGTCAATTGGTTTAAATGAAAAAAACATAGAACAAAAAAAAGCATTTCAACCCCAGGTTAATGGTATGAAAATTGAAATGCATAAAAAGAATTTGTGAGATAATAACCATTTCAAGAATACAACATGAATGCAAAGCTCCTCTTTAATTCCAAGATTCTGTAGTTTCCACGCAGAAGAATGGATATTATTCTTATTCCCAATGACAAATTTATTCATGTCATGTGACATGTGTAACCATTTACTTGTCAAGTTTAAGTAAATATGACTCCGCACAACTTCCAGCTTGTGATATTCCGCTGTTAAGGTTATCATACGCAGGCCTACTAGTGTAGCCTCTTCTCTTGATCGCATAGTATGCATTGCTTTAACCACAAGTACATTTAAACATACGTAAGTATGTATCAAACGTAAGTATCTTACTTTTTTTTTTAATAAAGTTATTGTCTGCATAATTTTGTGTTGTCATGCATGTATATTTTTCTATATTTATAGCTAAATGTATGTATAACTCTTTATTATATGTTAGTACATAGATAATAACTATGTAATTAATACATATTTAACATGAATTAAAACAACATTTTCCACTGTGATCTCAGTCTGAGAACCAGGGGCCATGTGCTGCTGTTAAAGATAACGGGGAACAAAGAAAAATCATTAAAGGAAAATAAAAGTGAATGAACAGGAAGCAGGGAAAGGTGGAGAGGACTCTCCTTTAGCCCACGGGTGTAAATCGCCCTCCCTCTGCCCTTCACGGGATCTCGTATCCAGTGTCGTGCAATCAGAGGCGACCGGGCCTAGACACGCAGGAACCTAATGATTGGAAACAGTTGTGGGGTGTTACAGAGGTGTGTGTGTGTGTGTGTGTGTGTGTGTGAGAGAGAGAGAGATACACGCAATACAACACACACAAATATACACACACTAATTCAGTTTGATGATATATATCAGTTTGATGTTAGCATATATGAAGAGGAAGATTTTAGTGAATGTGTGACTTATCAATGGTATTGATTTCGAGAGTTGGGAAATGTTTAGCTGGCATCGCATAGTTTTAGGATGGTGAAATTCCCCTGTAAATGCAACCGAAACAAAGATATTCGGCAACAGTTAGTCGAGCCCACGTCCAGACTAAATCTCTGCAATGAGTTTGGTCGAAATTGTACTGTTAGAGTCTCAAGCTGTCATTGTAATCAAATAAACTTAAATACATAATAAAAGAACAGGCAAGAGATGTGCAGAACATTCCCTGGCACCAATAGAAATGACAGGTATGCAGAGTTTTCGGTTTGTCTCTGGAGCAGTTTCTTACATTCTGCATTTAAATGACACAATATTAGCAATAAATTGTACACACTTAAAAAAACAATTATTAGAAAATAAACCTATGTGTTTAGCATAAACAGCCCAAATCACAAAATAACAAAAAAAAACATCTTCAAAGACCATTGAAGTTCAACTTAGGACCACTTTTATTAACCAGTTCTGGCAGTTGTCATAATCCTAATCAATTAACATTACATCTTCAGGTATTGTTTTTTTTTGTCTTGATTGGCTGATTTGTAAAAAAATGTATCTACGGCTCTTTGTCAGGATTTATTTTGGGTTTTGGTTTCCTTGGACTAGTCACATTCACCACATGCTGTATTACTTTAGCAATGTTCTTTGTTTATGCGAGATGAGTCAACGTGTTTGCCGGTGCTCATGGGAATGATTCTTTCGCTTTAGGCTGAGATGACATGCAGATGCAAACTGATTGAGCAATTTAAATAAAGCTGTTTATGAAGTAATCCAGATCCAAACACAAAATACTTCCTCTCCTCAATGTTTCATCCAATATGGTTGTCTTTATTCCAAACCTTTACACCTTCACAAGTCCATTTTCAAATGGCATGTGACAAATGCATTGTTTTAAACTGCGAAATACTCAATGTAGTCTTGAAATCATTTTTGACCACAAAAGCTATATGTGAACAACCCATGCATATACAAATGAATATATACTGTCCATATAAATATGTTACTTAGTCATTTTGATTATGAAGCACATTTCTGACATGTTCTTCCCCTTCTGTCCATCTCAACAGTATCCCACTATCCCAGAGGACATCATGCTTCAACTACAAGCCAACACTTTTCCCCTTCTTCTAATGGAGCAATACAACAAAATACAAAAATGACCCTCCAGCATCTAAAGGAACTAAGATTGTTCAGATTATCCCACATGACTCTGATTCAAACTCTGAATTGATTGAGTGGCTGAGTGCTGATTTAACTGATTAGCTGATTCATTGACTTTGATTATGTATGGACACGCAGAGGCAGACATTGACTGTCATAAGGACTCTACTCTTATAGCTAACCTATACCAGCTAGCCTGATGGAAAAATGCTACGTAGACTCACTATATTCCCTGATATACAATTCTGATCATTTCAGAGTTGTTGCGCTTGTCATTTATGCTGTATATTAGCCAACATTATTGCTTCTGTGACAGTGTAGCAATTGTGTCATGGTATATACCACATTCGTCTAAATGTAAAGGTTGTTATGTTTATAAAAAAAATAAAGCTGTAAGATTAATTCTGCAAAGTTAATTGGTGATTAGCAAATGCATTAAAGAGTTAGTTCACTCAAAAATTCTGTCATTTATTATTCTGCCAGAAAGCTCTCGGATTTCATCGAAATAAAATGTAAAAATATGTTTTTCAGAAAATGAACCTTCCGAAGGTCTTGCTTTGGCAACCTTCGGAGGGTTCATCTTCAGAACAAAAATTGTGATATTTTTTCGATTAAATCCAAGAGCTTTCTGACCCTGCATAGACAGCAATGCAACTACCACGTTCAAGGCCACGTTCAAAGAAAGGTAGTAAAGACATTGATAAATTAGTCCATGTGACATCAGTGGTTCAACTTTAATTTTATGAAGCTACAAGAATACTTTTTTGTGCTCAAAGAAAACAAGTAAAGACTTTAAAAATGTTCTTCTCTTCCATGTCAGTCTTCAACTCAACGTTCATGAGAGTTCATTGTCTGTATATTCTGGTTCGAATAAGTCATCCTTCTCTGTCGAAATCTTAAGATATGTTTACGAAGACTGTTTAAGGTTTTATGCAGTGTATCCAGGTTCACTGAAAAAAAATATTCATTGAATTTCCTCATTCTTAAGGAATATGGTTGCAATCAATTTATTTTAGCTATATTTAAATAAACAAATTTAGCTGACTAACTTTCGACGTATTTTTTTGTAATTAAATGTAGCTAAAATAAATTGTTTGCGACCACTTACCTTAAAAAATTTGTTTCAGTGTTCAGCAGCACCACACGCATGACATTATAATTATCTCGGCAAAGACTGACCCGGAAGATAAGAAACCGTTAAATAATGTCATTATTTGAATAAAGTCATTATTTATTATTCTTTGCGGACAAAAAGTATTTTCGTAACTTCGTGGAATTGAGGTTAAACCACGGATGTCACATGGGCTATTTTAATGACGTCTTTACTACCTTTCTGGGCCTTGAACGTGGTAGTTGTGTTGCAGTCTATGCGGGTTCAGACAGCTCTCGGATTTCATCAAAAATATCTTAATTTGTGTTCTGAAGATGAACAAAGGTCTTATGTGTTTGGAACAACATAAGGGTGAGTTATTGGTGACAAGAATTTTCATTTTTGGGTGAAGTATCACTTTAAGTTTTGAGAGGTACTGCTTTGTTTATGCCTTTTAGTGTAATAAAAACGTGGGAAGAAAAATAAATCATTTAACAAATTAGAAATGTAAAAGACCTAAAAGATTTAAATGATAGATCAAGGTGTTCTTATTCTGCTCGTACAAATTCTTTCGAATCCAGACACCGCTAATTAGTTAATTAGAATAAAATGTCAGCTGAACTTGGTCTGCACATAAACTTGGCATTACCCTTTTTAGTTTGAAGCTTCAATAAATATATGTCTGGTTGGCAAGAAATAAGACAGACCTCCTCACCACAAGAGTGCCACGTTCTGCTGTTTAGTACGTGTAATTAGGTAAAGCAATTACAAGATGTATGTTTGAAGCAAAGTGCAAAACACACGGGCATAGTGGCCCAAACTAAAGCAGAAGCCTAAACCTTTTAGAAGAAACCAGTGACCAGATGAACCACTGACCAGTATGAGCGATCCAGTGGCTTCAAGCCAGTTATTAATCAAGTATTTCAGATTTTTTGATTGTGTGCATGTGCAATATTTAATTGTACTGATTAATTCTTAGATGCTTCAATAGATGCACGAAACACCTTTGAAAATGTATCATGGCACCATAACGTTAAACCCCAAATATGGCATCTTTAAACAGTACGAGATGCTATTAGAGTAAGCTTTTTTATTTTGAAGAATTTAGTGGCTTTTTAAAAGTTAGTAATAACAACAGCAACAGCAGCTGTTTTGATGGGACATGCTGGCATTGTATTCATTTCCAGCAGGGACTATAGTTATCTTATATTTTTCTAACAGCATTGCTATGCTAAAATAAAAAGAGCATGCTGTATATCTGAGTGAATGTTTCTCAATTAATAGAAAACAAATGGATATGTGCGAATGGATTTGATTTCTTTCTTTCAGCTCGCTGGTATTTGATGTTCAGACAATATAAGCAGTAGTACACATAAAAATGACAAAGCCGAATGAAATTCAGGCAAACAAAAAATGCTTTTCTTTTTAATCAAGAAGATAGAAACAGTACAAAATAGACATTCTTTTCTATACACAGAGAAATGAAAGAAATGGGAAATAAGGGAATCGTTAAGTACATGAAGATTCGAAAACATTGTTTCTGTTATGCTTTGTTAAACGGATCCAGTTAGTGGGGTCGACAGGTAAAGTACTTCAAGGCACTTAGGTGAAGTCTTTTGGTCTTAGGAAACTATTTACATTGTCCATATAAGAAGGCAAAAGTGAATAAATGACTTAAGACGAATTAAGACGGCACTGGTATGCTTTTACACGAGCGATGACGACAGCACACGCTCTCCGTTTTACTTCATAAAGGTTTCGGAGAGACGAGAGAATACAAGCGCTTTGAGAGGTATATCAAAACAGTACAAATGCACAAAGCTATTGTAAAAATACACCACTAAAACAGAACTGTATGTAAGACGCATATCAGTGTCCAAACTACAACGGAATGTCAAGATCTGTTTGTAGTCACAGTCCCAACTGCCCGGTGAAACTGTCGCTAAGAGCTGTCGAATTGTCACTAACCAAGTCGCTTTCAATCAGTCTGAAGATGAACAGGCATGTTTTGTTGATGGTGAAATGCAAGTGCACTGTTTGAAGTACTATAAATACGCAGCAAGACCGCCACTAGTTCTGATTAGCAATGACTTCATTAATGAGTGAACGTCTGCATCTGCTCTATTTTACAACAGTCTTCACTGGGGTCTGATGGGCAAAGGCTACCCAGGGTCTTCATGAAACGTCACATAACATCGATACATGGATGGCGCTATTTATATTGAATCTTACAAACGTAGAACTATCCACAGTGGTTTGGTAAAAGGCAAGAATGGGGTGAATTAATGACTGATTGGTTGGGCAGGTGCTGGGCACTTGTGTCTGCAGCATTACAGACAAAATCGCACAAGGAATGCCTCTATTTTTGTTCCACATGTTCATAATAACAGCAATTTGCCAGGTCACGATTGTTTCTTGTAGTGAACGCAGGAAAGCATGTTAACGTGTGAATTTGGTTGTGTATGCAGAGTTAAAGGATTGTGCAGAGTAGCACAGATTCAAGAAAGATGAGATTTGGTCAATGAATCTCGATACAAATCCTAGTGAGCCGTCATTAAGTTCATTAAGCCAAAAGCACAATGCAAAAGTCAAACAAGCACCATGAACTGTGCTACTAGTCCAATGTAACTTCCCAACTGATGACCATCCAGACGGCATTAACGTTGAGATACCGATACAGCACGTGGTACAGCAATATTTCCAGCGCAATATTTTTGGCGGTTTGGCCCATCAGGATTACGGTTATTTTTTTTTAAAACCAAACATGCTGGTGAGTGGCACAGTTTTTAAAGGTCTGTCTGTTTTGGTGTGATATAAATTTCGGTTCATTGATGATAGCGTAAATGTGAATCCCAGCGGCTGAGAGACATTTAATATCACTATAAACTTCATCCACACAACTGGTGTGAATTAGACATCTATGTGCAGGCTGTGGAAAACACAACGCCATCCAAAAACAATGCATCCCTCGTAAAACAAAACAAAAACGCCAGTAAGTGCACAGCAATGAAAGAAAATCACCAACAGCGCACCAACTTGAGACATAGTACTCCCAAATGGAGCATAGTCTGGGGGTTAATTTTTTTTTCTCCTCCCTCTCCTCATGTAATGCTGTATTTTTCTTCCATTCCCTGTCTTCCTGTTCTGTCTACCCCGTTGTCATATGTATGTTGTGTATGTATGGACAGGTTGATGGCTAATTTCGCTGGTACTTGTGACTAGTGACAATAAAGGGCTACTACTACTACATGTCTTCTCCACAGGTTTAACAGGCTGGTCATTTCCCTCGTTCAAAACAACAAAGATCAGTGAAAAATACAGACAATTTTGTTATAAAATAATTGTACACACTGCCATTAAAGTGGCCGCGAGAGCCCATTCAAATGTCGTTTTTCGCTTTTGCCTGTGGTCAATCGAGATTAGATTGCGAGTACAGAACAGACAAAATTTATGATTGATTGATAGATACACACACACACACACACACATATAAACATCATATTCAAATTAGTTTGGTCTAAAAAGAGACTGAGCTACTTTGCGTTACAGTTAGTCTAGGGAAAGCTTAAGCACTTCCTGTGTCCACGATATTAACTGTACAGTGGTCATAAGGGTGCACAGAAATATGGGCATATATGTGTGTTTTTGGGTGGGTGTGTGCAATAAACTTGCTCATAGCTGGTTTGTCCCTCTGGCCTTTAAAAAACATGAGGCATTAAATCAGATACACAAAATCAGTTCAAATAAGTATCTCAAAGTATTCAAGTTTACAGCCTTCATTGCTGGGAATGCAGGTAGAATGTAACTGAACTTGACAAGAATGCAACTGTTTTGCTTCACTTAAAAAAAAAAAGTATGAACGTTAAACGTAAAACTACATAGAGAATTGGATATTTCTTGTCCCAGAGGTTTGGAAAATTTCACATTATGGAATGCACAGTGCAAAAAAAAAAAGACGATTTATAAGACCCACAGTTGTCACGATCGTTTTCTTCTTTAGTGGTTAAATTGGTTAATAGTAATGACATCATAGAGCGAAGCCACTTTGTGGTTGCCAGGTGCAAGGAAACCCCTCATTTTCTCTGAGCACAGTCCTCTTGTCAGGGGTAGTAAAGTGGGCTGCCTTTAAAAAAGGTTAAATAATCCTCAACCGTTCCTGCAAATCTGCTTTCGCATCTCCAGCTAAAGTAAATAGTCTCTTTAGAGGCACCAGAGCTGAATATTTGAACGACTGGTGTCCTTCAGCGCATTCTTTTAGTGAATGTTAAAAACACACTCAGTGTGTTTGTTTGTGGTATGCGAATGGAGAAGATGACGTGGATCCCAGAGCCGCGGCAGAACTGTAGCTGTGGGTTGTTAGCTTAGCCGCGTTGTGCTGGTGGTCAGTGTTGAGGTGGTGTCTTGGGAGAGGGGCCATAATGAGGAAGCCACGGCCCCTGAGGCACTGCTGGTCTTGAGGCACGGCTCGTTGTGGAGCGCCATTTGGTACTGGACAGTTTTCAGATGCATAAAGACCTGGTTTAAAGGGAGTCTTCATCATGCTCCATGGGTTCATCAACAAGGCTGTAAAAAATGAGGTTTATGTTTAGCATCGAACAACCAGCATTTGTTTTTTATGCTCAAGAATGCAATAAAAGCTCTGTAGCTCAGATTAGAAAAGAAACAAGCACCTGTGAAAACATCAACATGAATTGAATTACAGATTAGCCCCTTTCTGCAAAAACAAATCCTGTAGGAAATTCTGGCTTTACCTAAATTAAACTAAATTCGGTTGTAGAATGCAGCTGTCATATACTCATATTTTAGTATTATTTGTATACTATCATAGTTTTATTAATATTTTGAATTATGAATTAATCTTTTTTTATCACACAATTAAAGTTTATTTTTATTTTAGTTTTTATTAACAGTTATCATTTTTAATTTAAGCTAAGTTGCAAAGGCACCATTTCTAATTTGTTTAAATCAAATTTTCGATCTAATATTTACGTTATGTCATCAGTGCTGCCATTGTTTTAACGGGGTAGATAAGAATGTCTTAGCGATTGAGGTGTTTAATTGTTGGATGTAATAATGAACATAGCAGATGTCATTTACTCCTGAAATCTGAGCCACAGAAGACGCAGTGGATCACGTTTGTTTTTGAAGGGAATGCGCCCCCAATCTACATAAATAAGTTTATGTTCGCGCAAATCATTCGTGATCCAGCTTCACCTACAGAAAAAGTTAGTGTTTTTTTCTGAAGCTTTTTTTTTTGCTAGTAAAAAAAAATGTATTGCTAGTTTCACGATGAATACGGCTAAAGTTTACAGTCTCAGAGAACGGCTGGTCACCCCACAGAGGAGAGGGGCGGGGTGAGCGGAGCTCATTAGCATTTAAAGAGACATGAACCGAAACAGGTCGCTGTGAACACAGCTGTTTTTGACAAGGTGAAAAGGGTGTTGTTTCACACTATCATTGAGAAATTTTAACCACAGTATGTTATAGACTTTTCAATAACACCCTAAAGATTCATATCGACATGTTGAAAATGGGCTTCCAATGACCCCTTTAATAAAAATGTTTTAATAGTTTTAGTTAACAATAATAGCCTTGATCACACTGAAATTTACTGAACAAATTGTGCACAAAACAGAACAGGATTAAGCACTTTAGAGTAGTGGCAAATAGTATTTATTGCATTTAGCACAATTTCTTCATCAGATCTCACCTTCTGTTGGTCAAGACCCCCACGGAGAGGGATGCCATTGCATTCACTGTGTCTGCTTCCTCATAGTCTTTCCTCTGGGCACCCAGAAACGACATCCCCACTGTGCCCATCAACGGCTTCAGTGACGACCAATACTGACCTGAGACAGAAATATCAGAATTAACAGGACTAAAGTGTGACATAATTTACCATTCCTTATGTCATTCCAAACCTGTACGACTTTCTATCTAAAGTGAATAACAAAAATAGATATTTTGCCGAATGTCAAAGCTGCTCATTTCATGAAATGTAAATATAAAAAAGCAACTGCAAAATACTGCATACAACTTGAAGAACAAGACTGAAATTGAAATGGATAGTACTCTCAAAAATGACAATTCTGTCGTTATTTTCTCATATTCATGTCGTTCTAAACCCTAAGATGATTGAAAACACAAACAACATTTTTCTTTAATGAAACCTGAGAGATTCCTGTCCCTCCATTGAAATCCACGTAACCAGACCTTTGACGTGTTAAAAAGTTCATAAAGACATTGGAAAAGTAATCCATATGAACCAAGCGATTTAATCCAAGTCTTCTGGAGGTACACTTTCAGATCACTTTATAGAATGAACAGATTTAATTTAGGCTTTTATTCACATAATTGTTCAATGCACACACATAGAGCATATCAAATATGGTAAACAGAAGCTCAAACGAGCTTGCTTGAAGCGCAAGAGCCAATGAGGTTTCCATGATGTTGAGAACTACAGCAGAAGGAAAGATAATGGGGAATTTTTGGTCAGATATTGTATGACCTCATAAAGACTACATTTAAAATAATAATAATAAAACGTGCTTATTGGACCTCAACTGTATGAATCATTGCACACGTTTGTGGTCAGAAAAAAGCAGCTTGGACATTCTGTATTTATTTTTGTGTTCAACTGAAGAAACAAAGTCATACAGGTTTTAAAATGTGAGTTAGAAGTCCACAACAATGTTGAAAACTAAATAGATTCAGGCAGATAATGTCAGTAGCGCACAGAAAGCATAAGAGAAGTAGTGTATGCCACGTAGTGCATCCCATGCCGTTGTTTTTATAGGAATATTTTGGCAGAGCAGGAACCATGTGGTGAAACAACGACGATCATGATTATAATTAATTACAAAGAATTAAAAAAATGTGTGCTACCAGGAAGCCTGTGCATTTCAGGATAATTAGAGGCAGATTGGGACGACACTCACTCTGTATTTGTAGCACTTTCTGGAGTGAAAGCACTCCGTTGGCATTGGGCGCCTGCAGGAGAGTCGACTCAGGAACAGGCTCCTAGAGAAAACGAGATGAAAAAGGGTGTTTTTGTTTTTCCTTTAAAACAAAGAGCATGTCATACGAGACTTTGCCAGAAAAGTCATGTTAACACACTTACATAACAACAGTGCTGATTATTTGTGACCAGCAATGGTATAATACGATTATAATAAATGAATCCTTGTGATGGTGTTTGCTTATGCATGAAATCTGACCTCCAGTCCCAGCAGAGCGCTGACACAGGCCTCAGAAGCATCACATATGGCTGTAAGGTCGTGACCTCCCTCTAATGCTAGAACCACGCGTCCTCCTGCTAACGTCATCAACTGCCGAGTCAAATAGCCGAAACCTGTGGAGAGACCAATGACAACATTACCGTCCCAGTACATATTCTGAGACTGTTTACAAATTTATATACATTAATTTAAATTTGAAGCTGTTTATAAGAATTTATATTTTTCATATGCAATATAATATTTCAAGAAATATCCTACATTTAGCAGTGACTGTGTATCCTCCCAAAGGAGCAGGGTGTCCTTCTGCAGCATCAAACCCCGAAGAGACCAACACGACGTCTGGGGAAAACTCCTGAGCAATGGGCATCACCACCGTCCTAAACATCAGAACAATGCATAGAAAAACATTTGGTTAATGTTATATTTGTGATAGCTGCACTTATAAGACTGCTTTTTCTTTCAAAATATTTATGCACAATGTTAAACCATAGTTAAATGGCTGGTTAATAGCTATCATTTCCTCATACTCATGTCATTCAAAGCCCAAAATGACCTTCTTTCTTTCATGGAAAAAGGAAATTTAGATTATTATTTATAGATGATCTTAACCTGTTAACCACTGCACCTGGATCACTAGTGAGTTGAACTCAAACAATCCAACTCACAAGAATGATTCGTTCTTACTTCTCTCTTGATCTCCCCAACCAAAGCCGAGGCAGATGTCAAGATTGTCAGTTAAAAACTAGTTCAATTTTAGTCCATTTCTGGCTTCAGAAGACTCATGGACTGCATTTATGATACTTTATGGTGCTTTGGGGTCTTTTTTGAAGCTTGAAATTTCATTGCAATTACATGAAGAAACAACCAAACTACATTCCCAAAAGCATCTCCTCTTGTGTTCCACAAAATAAGTCATGGGGTACAGTAAATTGATTTTCATTTTCATTGTTTGGTCACATTTTATTTTAAAGTCCGATTCTCACTATTAACAAACCATTAACTATGACATTTGCCTCAATAAACCCATAATTTGCTGCTTATTAATAGTTAGTAAGGTAATTATTAAGTTTAGGTATTGGGTAGGATTAGAGATGTAGAATATGGTCATAAAGAATAAGTGTTTTATACTAATAATCAGCCAATATGTTAATAATAGCCATACTAATGAACAACTAGTTAATAGTAAATGTACAATACTGAAGTGTTACCAATTCTTCCACGAACTATTATTTTAAGGGGTCTTCTGGGGCATAAAAATGTGTATTATGACAAATATTTTTTATATTTTTTATGAATGCTGGTATTATAAAATACACTAATAATAAATATTAACATTTTCGATTAATAATACTCGGACAAGACTATTTATCTTTAATTAGTAAATTATTCAAGAAGTCAATTTTGTAAAATTGCTGTTAAATAGTTTCCGATAGATTTTTTTGTCAGCTTAACGTCAGTTCTGATCAAAGCCTTTCCAGAAATGAGAAAAACTTAGCCAAAAGAAGAAAAGTCTAGGGGCTTTCCTCTCATATTTGACTAATTCTACAAAAATTAAGCTGGCTGAAGCACAGCGCGACAATTCCAGTGACTAAAGTATTTGACCTAGGCTCTGTTAATAACCGTCTCTCGCTCTCTCCTCCTTCCTATTTTTCCTTTTTTGTGCTCGGAGGACGCCAGCCCTGCCAGCGATTTCGCCTCTTGAGCGCATCACCGGCGAGTTCAAAGCAACCACCGCTGCATCTGGTTCCCATTTGGAGCTTGTCGTTCTCCTCACGTCACTGACAGCCCACCATCTGGGAGCCATTTGCCTTAATTACCCAGGATCCTCCACTACTCCCCCCTCCTCTCCGCCTACCCTTAACGTTGTAACCAACTCCGCCTACCCTCTAGACCAATAAAACTACCCACGCTCCCCTGTGTGGAAAGGAACAATTTTAGTTTGGGTGGAGGGAAAGAGAGAGAGTGCAGCGTTCGTTAAAGACAAATAAAAGGACGAGAAAGAGTGTACAAGACACAGGAAGTCGAAGAGAGACAGGCTGGTTAGAGGCAGAACATTCCCAAAACGTTCAGTCCTGGAAGATCTTAAAGGTCCTTTTAGACGCCCACCCACTTTCACACAGGGATCCTGGTTAGCATGTGGTTAGCAATGCCTCCCTGGACCGAAACCAAAATCTTGAAGCAGGCTTCCTTAAAAAATGCTAAAAACGTTTAATAAAACCACCCACCGGCGGCAATTAAGGGGCATGTGGAAGTGGCCAAGCTTGAGTTTGATCCCAACGCAATGAAAAAGCTGGGAATCATTTGAAGCCCTGCAAGCGTTTCAGACTACAATAAACACCTTGACTGGTGCAGGTTGGCAGATGGCAAAGGGGGAAGTCCAACTTAAAAGTGTGATCACAATATGATCGGGCATCCAATCCCAAGGTCTCAGTGCAAATACTAGTGCACAAGAACAAAGGAGGGAAACCAATGCAATAATGAAGGACACCCATATGAAGAAGACCAGGTTCTTTGGCGAAACATGATGGAAGGTCAAATGCTTCTTCCTGAACTTTGACCTGGTGATAATCAGGCCATGTAAGGACTTGACAAGACTTTACATATAAAGTGCATTGTGCTGGGGTTGCGGTTAAACATCTGGACCGTGGAAGATCCTTGAATAGAAGAGTTGCTGGGTTTGCCAACACCATTGTGTTCTTGACACAACACTTAACACCAGCTTACTCCCAAGACAGCATTTTCAGTTATGGTGGCATGTGAAAAATACTAGCACGACCACAGACCATAACGATTAATGCTAGATTATTATGTTTAGTAAACCAACAAGACCATAACAGATATGCATATTTTTTTACTGGAAACACTGAAACCAAAATTAAAGTTTGCATTTAGCCAAAAAAACGAAACTGAAACTGAAATTAAAGTTTGGGTAATACAATTTGAGTAATTGGGTTATTAATCTTGGTATGCTGCTCAAGGCATTATTTCCACAGGTGATAAATCAAACCGATTGCATGAACTGCTTAAACTAGTTAAAGTTTAAAGGGATAGTTCACCTTCATCCGCTGGTCCCCATTTTAGGGAAAACACTATGCAAGTCAATGGGAACCAGCAACTGAAGGTGGAACTATCCCTTTAAAGTTATAGTTTACCAAAAAATTAACCAAACAGTTGTTAGTCCCATTGACTTCCATAGTATGGAAATAAATTATTTGGAAG
The DNA here is from genome assembly GCA_003573665.1 of Oxygymnocypris stewartii. NCBI lineage: Eukaryota > Metazoa > Chordata > Actinopteri > Cypriniformes > Cyprinidae > Oxygymnocypris > Oxygymnocypris stewartii. The sequence continues at coordinate 5,371,936 of QVTF01020812.1, read as the reverse complement.
TCAATGGGGACCATCAACTGTTTGATTACCAGCGTTGTTCAAAATACATTCTTTTGTGTTCAACATAAGAAACTCATACAGGTTTGGAGAGACATGAGGGTAAATGATAACACAATTTTCATTTTTAGGTGAACTATCCCTTTTATAGGCCTGAACATCCCAAGAATAATAAGATAACTAAAATTATATTAGTGCACAGACTAAGGCACAATTACCATTCAGTTTATTTTAAGTATGCGCTTGCAGTTTTGTCATTGCCATTCTAAATGCTTGAGCTGTTTAAAGTAGGAAGGATTCTGATTGGCTGTCAATGTTTTCATCATTCATTAGCTGAAAAATGTTTTTCTCTGAAAGTGATTCCAAAGATATTTTTCTTCTGTATAATTGTAGTGTGGTCTTGGCTATGCTTTTACATTTAGAACAATTTTATATTAATTCAGAAGAAACTATATTGTTATCGTAAACGCCCTTGGTGTGAATGGGCATTAAGTCCTCTAATTGTTTTCTTTAAGACTTGTCATAATGTTTTTCGGTTACACTTTATTTCGATAGTCAACTTTAGACTTTCTACTAACTATAAGTAACTTCTTAACTACATGTCAACTAATTCTCATTAAGTTGCAACTACACGTCAACTAACTCTCAGAGTAGACTGTAAAGGGTAGGTTTAGGGTTAGTCGAATAAGTTGACATATACTTACAAAGGTTCTCATACTCAGTACGTTGTATGTTGTGGACCCTTCAAGCAGACAGTCTACTAATACTCTAATGACTGCTAGTTGACATGAAGTTGCAAAGTTACTTACTGTTAGTAGAATGTCTAAAGTGGACTATCGAAATAAAGTGTTACCTATTTTTCTTTTACATCAGTCATATAAAAAAAGTAGATTGTGCTAATTTGACACTGCTAGTTTGCTCGACTGGTTCTTAAGGCATAGTCTTGACATGTTCATGTTAAGTATAGTCTTGACATGTTCAGTTGTTGCTATGTTCATGTAACTGGCTCCTGTTGAAATAGTTCTTCGGCAATAAGCGATATTTCAGCAGATTGTGTTTTTTTTCTATTTCTAGCATGTAGTTTTGGTCATTGTAAAGAGTGTCCACACTGCTCACTATGTTTACTTGTTGTAGCGTATCCATGTTTTGTGCATAAAACAGACACTGACACAATTCAAACATGCTCATTAAATGCCACAATTTTGTTCAATGGTTTCTGCCCTCCAAAAACTATTTCGACCGAAACCAAAAATATTTTTTTTGCTGCTTGGCTGAATATTTTTGGTTGCCGCAATTTAGGTGCATCACAGATTTGTATATTATAACTAGACCTTCCCAAACCCTTCAGTCAGTAAATTAAATTTAATTAAATAATCACGGTTTCTTCCAATTTATTCACTTATTATGAAACCAAAAGCATATATTTAAGTGAAAAGGGATCCATATATTCAGATATGGCACCGTTTATATCAGGGATGTCCAGCCCTGCTCCTGGAGAGCCACTGTCCTGTAGAGTTTAGCTCCAACTCTAATAAAACACACCTGAACCAGCTAATCAAGGTCTTCAGGATTATTAGAAACTTCCAGACAAGCGTGTTGGAGCTCCCTCCAGGAGCAGCATTGGACACCCCTGGTTTCCACTCAGTACTATCCCTGTTGAATTGTTCCTCTCAGTTAGTTTAAATCAGCAAATGAACCAAGTGAAACTAATACCTGAAGGCAGCCAGGTACTCAGCATCGCCCATGGGAGGATCCAGACCACCGGTCCACGCCACATTAACGTTGAAACCCTCACCGGCACCAGAACCCACCTGGGACAAATCAAACACGGCACTGCTGTTAAACACTGAAAACCCTCCTCTTACTGTGATCCTCTTGTGCTAAAGGCCATGATGCATCCAGTTCTGGTTTGGAACACAGTTGCGCAAGTGTGACACATTGAAACCCTTGAGTCGAAGAGTTTTTTGTGAGCTTATAGTGTTTCACAGCAATAAACAAACCAAGGAGTGTTGTATTTGCTTGTTTGTTTCTCTGCATACTAACCTCCGTAGGTCCACCACTCCCGGGGAAGAAGTTTCCATTATCATAGCGATGGACAGAGATGTAGAGGACGCTGGGGTCATTGTAGAAGATTTCCTGGGTTCCGTTGCCATGATGAACATCCTGAATGATTGATGAAACATTATCGGGTTACATAATCATTTATGTTAAGATGTTTAACATTTGTTAGCTTTTAATGGTATTATTTTGGATGTTGTTCAGTTAACATTAGCATCAACTTAGTTTTTTGGTCTATAAGGACGCAAAAAGACCAAAATCTGGAAGTGATTTGATTCAGTGACTGATAGACTCAATCAATTCAGCTTGTTAACCAATACAGTTTATTAACTCAGATTCAAATCAGTTCAATTGATTCATTAGAAGAATATGTTGAAACAGGCTTTAATCAAATATCCCAGAATAATTGAAGCGTTTTTACAGTAATCATTCAGCGTTGATGGCCAACTATACATAGTATACTGGTGATGTAATTGTTATAAGAGAATATTAGTCATTTTTTGCTGATTAAATCTACCACTGTTGGATATTTAATTGAAATAAATTGTCCTCTATTGTCATACTGTATTTCTAAACTATTGTGCTGCATTTGCTAATAAACTCTTGATATCTGTTTTATTATTTTACTTTGGATAATAGGGATAGTGTAAATTGAACAGACATAGTATGGGTTTCCATTATCAGCCATCATATCCGTTATTGGTCACAACATGAAACAAATGAAGTGCTTATTTTCCACTATTAAAGCCCTTTTAAAATTCACAAATGATGTGTTCACATCCTTTGATAAAGGCCAAGCCACAGGTGCCATTTTCATCGATCTTTCAAAGGATTTTGATATTTTAATCATTACCTTCTTCTCGATAAATTGTCTTCCATTGGTTTAACTAGGAATGCTCTTCTTTGTTTTAATGCTTACTTGCAGAATAGGCGTCAGTATGTTGTATACCAAGGTATTCCGTCTGATTACTCGATCGTTGAAAAAGGTGTTCCTCCAGGTTCTACTCTAGGTCCACTTTTTTTCTATTTTTATTTTCGATTCTCAAATATAAAATATTTTCCAATATGTTTAAACTGCTCTGTACATCTCTATGCTGATGACAGTTATTTACACCACTAATTCTGATCTGTCACAAAGCCAGAACTCTTTACAATCAGATTTTAATCTGGATCAAAAATGGTTTCATAACAATATGCTTATGTTGAACAAGAGGAAATCTTGCAGTATGTTATTTGGCACACGTTGGTGCCTTGTTTTTTCTTTTGATTTTAATATTACTTTTGATGATGGTTTATCTCTTGAGGCAGTTGATTCATTTAAATATCTTGGTCTTTGGATTGACCCTGAACTTACTTTCAAGCCTCATATTGATTATATTGTTAACAGAACTTATGGTTGTCTGCGCTTACTTTATCATTCAATTAATTATTTTACATGTCAAGTTAGGAAAATAATTATTTATCAAGTTATATAACATGTTATTGATTATGCCGATATCGTTGATCAAAATACCCCTGATACTTATTTGAAGCCTCTCAATGTGGTTTATAACTCTCTGTGTAGATTTGTGTCCATATCGTTCTCATCATTGTCATATGTATGAAATGCTTAATTGGTTACACCCTGAATCAAGAAGACAATTTAATTGGTTTCTGTTTATTTTAAAATGTTTATTATGATTTTACTTGGTATCTGATTCCATATAGATCTTATTATTCACTTAGACATCTGCAATTTCCTTTTTTCTTTGTTCCCAGATTGTTTAGTGAAGCCGGACACAGGTCTTTTCAATATAAAGCTCCATCGTATTGGAATAATTTTCCTCAATCTTTGAGATCTGTTACTTCCCTTTATTGCTTTAGGTCATTTCTATTTTCTCATCTTAAATTAACTTGTGTATGCTTGTAAGTTTTCTTATGTTGATTTTGTTTATGTATGACTTTTATTGTTTAATAATCCTGCTGTGGATGTGGGGGATTGGTTGAGCATGTCTTCGAGTTTGTGTATGTGTTGCGTACATGTTTTGTTTATGTGTTCCTGTGGCTCAGTGGTAGAGCATTGCGTTAGCAGCGCAAAGGTTGTGGGTTCGATTCCCAGGGAACACACATACTGACAATACAAATGTATAGCCTGAATGCACTGTAAGTCGCTTTGGATAAAAGCGTCTGCTAAATGTAAATGTATGTTGTAATATTTAGTTTTTGGACCCCCTTGAAAATGAGATGTCACATCTCAAGGGGCTATCCCAGGGCTCCTCAAATCTGTCCCACTCCTGCAGAGTTTAGCTCTAACCCTAATCAAACACACCTGAGCATGTTAATCAGAGTCTTCAAGATCATTAGAAAATCACAGGTAAGTGAGTTTGATCAGGATTGGAGCTAAACTCTGCAGCAGATTGGACCTCCAGGGAAAAATGTGCATCTCTAGAACTAAAATTGGAGTTTAGAGCTCTCACCCAATCAACGATGAGGATTTTACTGGCGCTGAGCTTCTGCTGGAGCTGCTTAGCAGCAATCGCCACAGAGTTGAAGAAACAAAAACCCCTGAGAGAGAGAAAGAGATAAAGTAAGGCATCCAACCACAGTAAATGCCAGAGGATTTGGGAACGGAACAACAAAACTATGAAGTAAGCAAACAAATATTCTCACGAAACTGAACTCAGCGGGTCTGCTGTTAGTATTTTTAACAATAACTTCTTGAGGTAATCTAAAAGCATTTAAATACTGTCCATATACAGAAATAATAAACATGTGGAAACTTCCAGCAGATGATTAGATATGCACTGTGATGTAAGGGAGCAAGGTGAAACGCTGAGAAATATGGAAAGAGCAAACTCAGCAGGCTAATGACTGCTGAAATAAATCAGCGTCTTTCCTCCCGCTCCCTCCAAACCTTCGTTATCAAGCCATAAATATCCATACACACAGACAGGCGTGCCTGACACACACACACACACACACACACACACACACACACACACACACACACACACACACACATTTGCCGAACGCGAGGTGACAGAGTGCACATGTGCAAACACGTCACACAAACACACCGCTCTAATCCACACTCCAAAACATGCCATCAACACACATGCACAGGAAGAAGAATTAAACAGAGCCAAACTCACATGCACAACATACTCTATACAGGATTATTCTCGTTAACTAAAACAAAAATTACATTTTTATTTATAAAAAAATACATGTGAAATAAATTATCATCCAATTCCAAAGTCCAATTCTCAAAATCCTGATTTGCTGCTTATTTGATTATTAATAATAGGATTAAGGATGTAGAATATGGTCATGCAGAATTTGGGCTTTATAAACAGTCAATATGTTAATAATAGACATGCTAATAAGCAACTAGTTAATAGTGAGAAATACCAATTAAAAAAGCTTTCCAAGGCAACATTTCTCATTTTCTAAAATAACTTGAACTAAAACTGAAATAAAAATAAATAAAACAATACAGACATTTAAAACAATATAAGTGCAAAACCAAAACAATATTTTAACAAAAATTAAGAGGAAAGCAGAAAATATAAATTTAGGATAAGCTTCAAAAGTAATATTAGTCTCAATGATCATAAAATAACTTTACATTACCAACTATCTAGCGCCTATATATATTATCATTATTAATTTATTTAATTAAATGTTTTAAAAAAACTGTCTTATTTTATTTTAATTTGTATTTATTATATGCATTTATTGTATCTGAAGAACTTTATAGCAGTGGAAAGCAGACATAAAGTCACGCAGCAAGAGAGAGAAGGAAATAAACGATAGAAACATGACGCAGGCCAGGCTCGAACCTGCAACCACCACTAGACCCATATCCTTAAACAAACTCGAAAAAATAATGTAGAGGCATTTCTGTATGTAATAATAGGCAGACTTACATGGGGTTTGACGGGTCTGCGTGATGTCCTGGTGGCCTAACCACAGCAAAGCCGTTCTGAAACATTGAAACCAACATGTCATTAACTCCACATTTACCAGTCCCCTCTCACACAGAAACCATGTTTTCACCAAACTGCTTCAACAAGTGGGCCTCCGCTTTCAGTTATAGCAATAAAGCCATTTCCCTGAAACATCCCCTATAACCTTCATTAAGTTTAATTACCAGCAGGGGACTCGAGTGATTTAACTAATCTTTTATGCTCGTTACAGTTTTCCACGTCTTAATCAGCTTGATCTGGTCGGTTTTATACTTGGTTCATTTTTATGTGACGCAACGGTAATTACAAAGACCCTCTAAAGGAAATGAGTACTTGATTTTGATTGGTTGACACATGGTCCAAGAGTTTTAACTGAAGATGCATTTATGGCATGTCAGAATTACAATAAAAAATTATAGAAGATTCTTTTCATGTCATATTTTACCAAAATGCCAAAAAACATACTTCTGTTTGATATGGTGTTTTACTATAGCCAGTGGTAGTTGGTGTGGTTTCTTTTTTCAATGCATTGTGAGAGGTAAATTAATGCAAAGCATTTCACTCTGGAGCTTAAGCTCTGTGTCTAAGGAAGTAATTATCTCAGAGTTGTCGTCTTGTAATTATGGTCATTTCAATGCAACGTGAACACGCATAATACTGAAATTTCTATAACTGCACAGCCAGTGTTGGTGCATAGCTTATGATGCCCCTAAGTACATTTATCAGTAGCATGACAGTAGCCCAGTTTTATTGAAATAGTGAATCAAAACAGCAACAAGCTACTTTTTCCAACAAGTTTCAGAGTGACAAAACGCTAAATCGCTGTTTCAAATCACACGGCATTTCTCATGCATCTTTCCAGCAGAGCAAGCTGAGGAAATAAAGACACTCTTCATACTTACTGAAGACTGAATCTTTTTTAGTGAATCTGTTTGTTTGCATGCTTTCACTGCTCACATAAAAGATTCAGTGATTCGTTTGGACCCTTACACTGAAATAGTTAGGCTACTGACATTTTTCACAACATTGTAATGCTTTCTTTTTCTTTAATCTTGATGGTAATTTTGTAGCTGACTATTTTTGTTAAAAAAGTCTATTCTAAACTATGAGTATTTTGTAGTTTCTTAAGCTAACATTTTAAAGTAGCTTTATTAACACTGTGCACAGCTATGGCAGAGGTCAGTGTTTGTTTCAGTTCTAGTAACATCAGATTGGGCTGTTTCTTAGTAAGATACTTAACCAGTGGTGTAGGAAAGTTGCCGCATACATGAAAAGTACTGGGCAGTACCTTTAAAAGGACAGCATTGTACCGTATCTACCCCTAAAAGTGCATATTAGTACCTTAGAGAAGTAATGTATACCCTTAAGACACTACCATGAACTTTTTAGGGGTAAACAAGGTTCAATGAATGTTCCTTTTCTTTTAGTGCCACAGACAAGCTGCTGCTAAGATACACTCTTAAAAAATAAAGGTGGTTCACGATGCCATAGAAGAACCCTTTTGTCTAAATGGTTCCGTAAAGGACCTTTAACATCTGAAGAACCTTCAGATCATAAAAAGGTAAGAAAGAGATGTTCTTTAAAGAACCTTTGACTGAATGGTTCTTTGTGGAACCAAAAATGGTTCTTCTATGGCATCGCTTGAAGCACCTTTATTTTTAAGAGTGTACATGAGTGTATGTACATGTGGACCACTGAATTAATGAAAAGGAATGCATTAATAGCACAATATTTCATTGTCAGTTATTCTGTATTCATTTAATCTACGAAGCAGCATTTGACCTAATAAAACCAACAGTGCATAGAAGAGTTTTGTATATTGTTTTGTGCAGACCTTGAGCTCTCCTTTAGCCACTCTGAAGGCCAGCTCCGTCACGCTCCCGGCCGCCATGCGGGACGCTGTGGACGTGTGCATCTCGTTCCAGATGGTGTCGTTGTCCACCTGTCGAAATACAAGCATGGTCAGCAAATAGCATAGGTGAAGCCTAAACATCTGTTGATTTATTTTTAGTCCAAACTGCTAATAATGGGTAATAATGGAACAACAATAACACATTTTTATAATTGTAAAAATGCAATAAAATATTTTTGTTATAAGAGAAAATAAAGACATTTCTGCATCAAAACCACTTCTTGGCTGGTAAAAAATGAATGAACTTGATTTTTTAAAAGTCAACGAATTTGCAACAGCTGAACGTAACAGTTTTGACTAACTCTGAAAACGTAACTTAAGCCATGAAATAAACGTGATTCCATAAAATAAACAAACTGAACTATGCAAAAAGCTTTTCGGATGTCTCCAGCACGTTTTATAACACTCAAAAACAAACATAGTTCACTCCTCACGCATGCCATCCATTGTAATATTAGAACTGAAAACATCGACATAACACGCTCATGAGCGTCATTCGCTTCACTGAATACTTGCCACGGGGGTAGAATTAAATAATTATTACCTTACGGTCAATCTGCTTTCAAATCAACACCATTTGAATCATAACAACATCAATGTCTGTCAAAAAATAACATGCACAAAACACGGTAGTATTTCCGAGAAGCAGAGGTCGAGCGACTTCATGCACTTCCTGGAGAACCCACACTATGGGATGTTTTGACTACACCATTGCTTTCAGAGAAGAAAAATCTAATAGTGGCCTGATAACATGCTGTCTGTCAAAGACGATAACATACCTAATACATAATGCATTGTTCTTCCCTTGCAGAAACTGAGGTGATTCAACTTCAGTTGATTAAATGATTAAGTCAATTTCAAAGTTTGTGGTTTAATTTTTCAAAATATGATACATTTTACATTATTTGCTACATTTAATTACCCTTTTGCAGATTTTGAGCCATTTATTCCACTTAGATGTAACCACTCTGCTTTGCACCAGTGATTTATGTGCATTTAAACCCGAGTTAACACTTGATTTTGTGAATGTTTCACAGTTTGTTTACTGCGAGTAGCCGCCTCTACCCAAGCCCTGGCTCATGTAATCCTCAAATAATCGATGTCAGTCACCCATTCCGCCAGAATAAAATGATGTAGCTGACTTGTCTTGGCGTACACTTGCACATTTATCATTATGACAGCCGTGATCAACGTTCATAAATCTGCAAAGCCGCAAACAGCGGTTCAACTGAAGGGCACGGCTGCATGATGCCAGCGTTGCATGCCGCGTGATACAGCAAACTGATGCACTAGAGATGTCCTGGTCAACAACAACAACCGCAAACGACAAGACGAGGTGGAAGCTGAACTCAAACCAATCAGCAAACTGAGCGTAATCCTATTCTAATTAATGAATAGCCAGCTGTATTCTTTCAAACAGATGGAGAATTATGACGAAACATGTTTATCCAACCATATTTGTATAAAGATCACTCATGCGTGCTAAAGTATTTAGATGCTTATTTTTGTTGTAAGCATCCACAAGGCGAAGTGTGTGTTACAAATTACAGAACATAAACTACATTTCAAGAACACACTAAAAGTGTGTATAAAAGGCTATAAATAGATTTCCTGTCATACTAATGTTTAAATATTCTTTGTGTGTGGTCTCCATATTGCCATAAACATGGCCTCTCATCGTTACACCGGCTTGTAGGCTATGCATATTATCATGTCTATTTAAAATGTTATATTTTTCACTAGTTTATATTATTTAAAAAATGTTTTTAAAGGTTGCATTTATTTGATCAAATGCAGTAAAAACAGTAATATTGTGAGAAATATTATTTAAATTTATAATACCTGTATTCTAATTGAATATATTTTTAAATGTAATTTATTCCTGTGATCGAAGCTGAATTTTCAGCATCATTACTCCAGAGTCACGTGATCCTTCAGAAATCATATTAATATACTGATTATACTCAAAAAAACATGTTGCATTGATTAATATCAGTGTTGAATACAGCTGTGCTGACTAATATACTTGTGGGAACTGTAACATGATTCATTATAAACATATCTTTATTTTTATTATATATTTTTTTACTTCTGTTTAATTGAATGCCTTGATGAATACAAGTATAATTTTTTTTTTTTAATGACAATGACCCCAAACTTTTGAAATGTACTAGATGCAAGGGTGTTTAAATGCAGTTACTAGGGTGTTCTGATTGGTTGCTGGGGCAATTTTAGATGGTTTCTTAGCTGTTGTGGTTAGTCGCATAGCTATATGTGCATGTTTTTATCACACACTGGCAGAAAACAGATCACACACTTGTGCAATCTTATCTTTTATAATCTGATTTTTCAGTATGTGCCACTTTCAAATCTAGCTCAAATTCTGAAATGTACCTAATTGTCCTCTCAAGTCTGTATTTTCCCCCTTTGTCATTTCTGCTTTCATGGAGCACATGTCATGGCAAGTGAGCGATGAGAGGGATGCATTGATGCATTTGCACATCACATAATATAACATTATAACTAGTGGTTCACCGCTATTCTTGTGTTTTATTTTGTATTTTTTTGATGGCTGGAGTCAATATTTCTTAGGGTGCAGGGTGGCTGATGCCTGATATAAAGCTGAAATAGACCTATATGATATTGCACGATTTATTGTAATAATAGTAATTAACACACAAATACGAATTTCTGCAATTAAAATTATATGTATTTTACATAATATTTAGATTTGTTTTGATTAAAAACTTAAAAATCTACAGATTTGTACTCTGTAACTCTATTACAGTATTTTTTGTTGATGAAAAGCATAAATAAAATAAACGCTCTAACAGGGCACTCAGTAATCTGTGCACATGTTCTCAAGTAAACACCAGAGGACATATCTTCAGTGCAAGTCTACAGGATTTTATCAGCCGCCGAGTGAAAATCATAAATCGATTTGAGGTATAATTCAACGTTTTACAGGCTAAACGTAATACATGTGATTTGAACAAACTCTGAGTGGTAGCAATAGCGATGCTTACTTTAGTAAACAGCACTAGTAAGAGAAAAGAAACCATCATAATTCCATAAAACTGCATTCATAAGGGGTGGCCATGAGAAGAAAGAATGAGGTTATACATCCCCCTCTCTCCCTTTTGTTTGTTGCCCTGCTCCCCACATCTTCCTTCTCTCTTTTCTCTTTCATTTTCCCTCATCCTTTTTTTTTTTCGAACTTGCATTGCTTGTGGTTTGGCAGCGTGAACAATGAGAGGGCTGGAATTTCTTTTATCCTTCATGGCACATATTGTTCCAATCATTCCACATGGACCTGCTCTGAGCTTGAGTGAAGTTTTCAACATTTTCTCCAAATTTTCAGCCGGGGTTCTGCCCGGATAGAGTGCTCTCTAACCTCAGATCTGTCCCAGAAGGGGCCGGTGAGCCCACTTTTGCCATATTGACTGTCAGCCAGTGGTTTCTTCTAGAGCAGGTGTCAATGTGGGCTTGCTTTGAGGGAACTTAGTGGCCACAAATGTCATGATCACTGTTCTTAAACCTAAAATTACAAACGGGACACTCTACAGCGTCATGTACTACAGCCGCATGTGTGTGCGGATCAAGACCGATCCTGGGTCACCATTTTGAGGTTGTTTTGCCCAGTTTTCACACTGTTTACTTAAAGGGATAGTTCATCCAAAAATGCATTTACTCATCCTCGTGTTGTTCCTAAAACGCATAAGACTTTCGTTCAACTTCAAAACACATTATTTTTAATGAAACCTGAGATTTTTGTTCCTCCACTGAAAGTCCATGAAACCACAACTTTGATGCTACAAAAAGTTCTTAAGAAATCGCAAAAGTAATCAATATGAATAGAGCGGTTTAAGCCAAGTACACAACCACTTAATTTAATGAACAGATTTAAGTTAGGCTTTTATTAATATAAACACTCATCAAGATACAGTATATACACACCAAATATGGTAAACAGAAGCTTTTTTTGGTTGTGTGAAAGTTTTGGTTGTGTAGACTTTCAATAAATTGCCAAAAAATATAAGAGAAGATACAAATTATTTTCATTTGTGTTTGAAAAAGACCGAAAGTTTGGATCAATATGAGGGTGAGTAAATATTGACAGGTTTTTCATTTAAAAAATGTTGCATTGTTTCGGCAGATAACAAAAGTGTTTTTGCATTATATCCCTTTCAATCTATGAAATATGTTGAGAATAAAACATCAAATAGATGTGCCATAAATTGACTATAACAATAAAAGTATATTTATTTCACTCATAAACTATAGTAAGCATTTGTCTGTGAGAAAGCATTTAGCTGTGGTTGCTTTTTGTCACATTTTTGTGCATCTTAAAACATAAACAGAATAAGTGAAATGGTCTGTGTGCAGTTTAGTTGGGGACCAATTTTATTTAACTACAACCTTTTTAGCCTCAAAATTGCATATTAATAGTTAGTAAGATAGTTGTTAAGTTTAGGTATGAGGTCGGAATAAGGGATCTAAAATATGATCATGCAGAATAAGGCATTAATATGTGCTTTATAAGTAGGCATAAACAGCTAATAAGCAACTAGTTAACAGTGAGAATCGGTCCCTAAACTAAAGTGTTCCCACATGGTTTATTGTTACTTATAGCAGATGAACCCGATTAAAATTTGTTCAAACACAACAGAAAATGACATGTGGGTCTTGAATTAAACCTTCACAGATCACATAAAATGCTAACTTGGCAAAAAAAAAAAAAATACATGTGGTCATACTCCATTTTGATAGGTCCACTTTAGACATTCTACTGACTTTAAGTAACTTTGCAAATACATGTCCACTTATTCTACAAACCCTAACAGTCTAATAATACTCTAATGAGAGTTAGCTGACATGTAGTTGCAAACTAATGAGAGGTAGTTAACAGGTTGTTGGAAGTTACTTATGTAGTTATAATAAATAGTGTTGAACATGGACCATCAAAATAAAATGTTGTCACGTTTCCGCGTCATGCTCATATGCACATACTAATTCATGAGACAGGTTGAGTCTTATGCCCCATTCACACGGGGCGTCAGCGTTAACGCTTCTCAATTACTTTGAAAAACGTTTCAACTTTTTAAGCACCAATGCAGGCGTCGGCCAATCAGATCGCCTTATGCAAATACCCTTGCAGAGACGCTAGCCAATCGCATTCATGCAACACCAGAAATGTGTATGCGATTGGCTGTTGTCACTATGACGGTCGCGTCAGCACCAAGCTTTAGACACGCCCTCCATCAAGCGTTGACGCCGACGCCCCGTGTGAATGTACCTTTACTGCACATGGCCAAACATGAAAATACTAAAATTGCTGTAATTCCACTTTATGTATCAATAATAATAATAATTAAATTAGTGCCGTCTAGCGATTAATCGCATCCAAAATAAACGTTTTTGTTTACATAATATATGTATGTGCACTCTGTAAATGTATTATGTATATATAAATACACACACATGCATGCATACATTTTGAAAATATTTACGTTTATACATTTATATATTCATATTCTTATATTTTATATATATATAAACATAACATATTTTTCTTAAATATTAACATGCATGTGTTTGTATTTATATATATATATATATATATATATATACATAATAAATAAACACAGTATACACACATATATTATGTAAACAAAAGCTTTTATTTTGGATGCGATTAATCGCGATTAATCATTTGACAGCACCAAATTACCACAGTTATCAAGAAGTAATACACTGGCCAACAACATATCATGAATGTCTACTTAATTTCCAATCTAACACGTTTCTTGCAGGGTTATTATTAAGTTATGGAGTGTGTGCGACTGTGTGTGTGTATGTGCGACTGTGTGTGTGTGCGTGTGTGTGTGTGCGACTGTGTGTGTATGAGTGTGTGTGCGTGTGTGTGTGTGCGACTGTGTGTGTGTGTGTGTGTGTGTGTGTTGTGTGCGACTGTGTGTGTGTGTGTGTGTGTGAGTGTGTGTGTGTTTGCGACTGTGTGTGTGTGCTTGCGACTGTGTGTGTGTGCGTGTGTGTGTGTGTGTGTGTGTGCGCGTGTGTTTTCACTTACCCCGACTCCCCCACAAGGCAGCATGACGAACATCCGCTGTGACAGTATGCCTGTTGGACACAAAGTGACATCAAGCAGATTAACTGTCATTCTCGCATTTGCCGCTTGACATTTCCAACCCTTTAGTCATTTTGAAAGTCGCTTATATTCGTGTGTTGGCGTGCCTGAGTGCCTTTGCTTTTTCATGAAAAATGAGGTGTTGTACTGGCTAAGCTGCAGTTGACTCACATCTATCAGATGTGAATCGTGTGTGTGTGTGTGTGTGTGTGTGTGAGATGATGTGTTACCGGCCAGTTTGCGATTGTCCAGTTTGAGGCGGTTGAGTGGATTGGTGCCGTACAGCAGAACGTGACGCTCGGTGTGGACAGACTGTAACTCCTCTAGGGTGGCCTTCCTTCCCCGAATACTCTGCAGAGGAAGCAAAAACATCAAAGACATGAGAGAGGATGTTCATGGTGCAAACATGTTCAGAATTGGAGTTATTAAAAGCAGGGAGGTTTTCGGATATCTTTTTTCAGTATAATAAAAGTGAATGTCGACTGAGAAATTAAAAAGATGAGAATGAATTTTCGAGGAAGGAAGAAAAGTTTATGCTACACCTATGTCATCCACTGGAACGCCACTCTCTCATGATTGAGCATGTGACAGTTAGCAGAAGCTAGAGATTATGTCTTATAAAGTTTTAAATATATATATTTTTCTCACGCAAGTGCATTGATTCACCTCCGAAGACCTTTATTAATTATGATGGATGAATGCACTTTTTTGGGCTTCAAAATCTCAACAGCTTACATTCACTACAATTATAAAGCTTGAAAGAGCAAGAGCCAGGACATTTTTTTATATAATTCCGATTGTATTCATCTGAAAGAAGTCATATACACCTAGAATGGCGTGAGGGTGAGTTATATTTTGAAGAATGTTGGTAACCGAACAGTTACCGGTAGCCATTGACTTCCATAGTATGTAAGTCAATGGCTACCGTCAACTGTTTAGTTACCAACAATCTTCAGAATATATATTTTTTTGTGCTCAACAGAAGAAAAAACTCATACAGGTTTGTAAGAACTTGAGGGTGTGTAAATGGTTTTTGGTGAACTATCTCTTTAAATTTCGGTCTGTTCCTCACATTAATCTATCACGTAGCTTCAGAAGAATATACTATAGTCGACTATAACATAGAATATATTGGATGCATGATATAAACAAATTTTATAATACCCTTATGGTGTATTTTGTCATTTTGAAGATTTAAAGATTCTTATTAACATGCATTGTATTAATAAAGGCCCAAAAATATTTTGCATTCCACTGAAGAAAGTCATGCAAGTTTTTTACAACATGAGGCTGAATAAATGATGACAGGATGATAATTTTGTGCTGAACTGTGTATGTAATGTGGATGTGTTCAAGAGAATGTTGAAAAGAATGGCAGGACAGATTATTCAGTGCCCCCTTTAGGAAAGAGAGGAAGTGCAGGCTGTGAATACCTCACACTGGCCCCTGAGGCCCCTCTCCTGCAAACGCGACCAGATGCTCTGGATTCTCCCAGCATGCTCTGGGTGGTTGCTGTTGTCTCCACATGCACACTGGTGCTTCAGCATTTGGGAGTCATAAACCAGACCTGCACACACACACACATTGAGGTTTGAGTCAGTGTGAGTGTATCATCTGCAGCAGAGTGCCGTGTGATTGGTGGAGACGGTGTACCCGTGGTGAAGCGCGGCTGGCTCTGGGGCGGCTCCGGGGCCGTGGTGAGAGGCAAGGCTTTGTCCGGCAGCGTCAGCGAGGTGGAGGCTGGAGACGACTGCGTACGAGAGAGCGGCCGGTGAGCGGCGCCGAGCATCATGGGTACTGCCAGTGTCTCCATCTGAGCCGTCTGTCTGCGCAGTTGCTGGAGTTGTTTTTGTGTTTCCCACAGACGTGACTGCAAAGAAAGCATTTCAGCATGTTTTATGAAAACATGTCTGCATAAACTCTTCAACTGCATCAGATAAATGTCTGTAATAAAATATCATATTTCATTTGAAAAGTATTACTACATGGATTTTTTTTAATTTCTGTAATGTGACAAAGTATATATCATATACTTATGATACAGTATATGATATATGAATGGTATTTACACCTCACAGTAGCTTATGTAAATTAAAATGAACATAAAAACAAAATAAGATGATAAAATATATTTTTTAGTTATTGGACTGTCTTTTTGTTGTATTAGAGCAATGAACCTCTAATGAAAATTATAATGAATAATAATAAACATTTCGAACAAACTCAAAAATAAAATGCTGATATACATTACTGTAAATGAGAACTGGAGGGAAAATATACTTCATTGTTGTCAAAAAATTAAGATTTACAAAAAGTCATAATGGTAAAAACATGCATTTTCTTTATTCAAACTATAACTTTTTCCTGTTGATTTTGAGATCATTTATGCTACCGTTAAATAGTTTGTGGTAAGTGGGTTTTTTCTTTTACAAGAAATGTATGCTTTTATTTAGCAAGGATGCATTCAATTGTTCAAAAGTGACAGTAAATACCTTTTTTAAATACCTTCAAAATTACAAACGATTTCAAAAATTCTGCAAACAATCTGTTTACTCAAAGAAAAAAAAGAAGAAATAGGCAGCACAATGTTTTCAACATTGATAATAATCAGAAATGCTTCTTGAGCAGCAAATCAGCATATTATACTGATTTCTGAAGAATCATGTGACACTGAAGACTGGAGAAATGATGCTGAAAATTCAGCTTTGATCACAGCAATAAATTACATTTTATGATATACTAAAATAAAAACAATTATTTTTAATTGTAATTTTTTTCACAATTTTGCTGTTTTTACTGTATTTTTCATCAAAAAAATGCAGCCTTGCTAAGCAGACCAGGTTCTTTCATGAACATTAAATACTATGTTTTTGTGCC